>CM077799.1:21181849-21781849 GCA_039737535.1 Lagodon rhomboides | reverse complement strand
TTCCTGAGGTTGTTCAGTTGCCATCAGCCATCTCCACCCGTCCAGCAGCTGCAGAGCTGTGGTCCACTCAACTCTTCATACAGTATGAACATCAATCATAATTAGCTTTATGTGCTGAATATCCTGCGGGATCAGTACATTTAATCAAATAACGGCCTCTGGGTTTCATCCCATTTCATTTCCTTTACCTTTTTCCCGTTCTGACGTTAAAACCATCAGACCCATTTTTAAGTGTTTACTCATGACTGACGCCCGTGAGCACTGCGCGCGCACCACCACACTCCCATCAGTCTCGGGCACGAGCGCTTGGCGCACACCCCTCTCTCCTCCGTCGGGCGGAAGTGGGTCCATTTTTCTCTCAGTCGGATAACAGCGGCTCGAGGAGCTGCAGCCCGAGCGACACGCGCCCACTGAGAGCGCACACCCCGTGTTTATGTCAGTGTAGATTCATCCGAGAGTAAACAACGGCAACAACGACGAAGCGAGGGACGGAATCAAGGTCCGGGCGGTCGTTGGACCGAGTTATTCGCGGTTGCAGGGCTCCGTTTTTCCACGCTGCCGGAGGAGAAACCCTCCGCATTCCTGCACGCAGAGAGCCACAGAGGGCGACCAGCCGACCGACTCGACGGGGAGGGAGAGCCCGAAGCGGCCTCTCCACACGGCGGACCGCTGAATTCACCCGCACAGGCTAGTGACAGACGTCCTGTCTGGCGTTTGGGCTCTACCGGAGACTCTCTGTGTTTGTTCCCGATGCCCTAACGACCCGAGGCACGCTGTGAGATCGTTGCTTTGATGAATAATTTACGGTCTCGCTCTCCGAGGCTCGCGCTGCGAACACCAACCGACCGCTGGCTGCGCCCGACGCCGTCTGCACGGGCCCCGATGGTGGACTAGAGAGAAACGCCACAACAACAACAACTCGGGTCTGAATTGGAGAGCAGAAAATAAAGCAGAAGCATACATTCTTTAATGCTCGACTGGGTGTTGTTTTGTAGCGCGGAGCCCGGGAGTCATGTTGCCGAGTAAGTGGGGGAGGAGAGACGGAGCCCCCAGTATTTCGACGCCGACTCAGTGTCACTCCAGCCTCGGGTTCATTTTATGAGCCTCAACGAAGAACCATCGGCCCATCTTTCAGCACAGAGGCGCCGTCCATCGACATCTTGTCGGTCTTATTTCAAAGATCGACCCGGCAGCTGCCATCAGAAAACGCCTTACACAACTGATTTGATATGATCTTATCAGCCTAAGTATATTTCTTTTCACCTCAGAAACAATCTTTGAAGAACTGTATGGAAGATCTGGTTACCTCGTTGTTTTGCATCAGAGTTGTATGATACAGAGACAAATCTGTAAGTCGATGAGCACCGTTTTCACTGTTGAACTGACTGTAATACCTCATGAATCTACCTCAACTACAACTTTATTTTCTACAAACCTCAACGGGCCGATGTGTCCCCAAATGAATGCCTCAACCTCATTACTGTGCATGTTGTAAAAACGCAGCCTGTGTTTCGGTAACGCTGCAGATGGCTTCGTTTCCAGACTCGGACCTGCAGACTTGTCCGCTCTGCAAGGAGCTCTGCGGCTCCTCTGCTCCTATTTCCTCCAGCTCTTCTACCTCCTCATCTTCATCACATACCTCGTCCTCCTCCAGCCAGACCACAAGGAGGCTCCACGTCCTGCCCTGCCTCCATGCCTTCTGCAGGCAGTGCCTGGAGGGCCAGCGCAGTCCCGGGGACCCGCTAAAGCTGCGGTGCCCCACCTGCGACCAGAAGGTGTCCATCTCTGAGGCCGGGGTGGACTCCCTGCCTTCCTCCAACTTCCTCTTCAGCAACCTGCTGGATGTGGTGGTGAGCTCTGAGGAGCAGATCCAGAACAAGAATGGCCACCACCATCCCCGGGGAATCTTAGGTGGAGGCTCCAGCGGCTTCCATCACCCCCATGGAGGCCTGCTGCACCCTCACCACATGGGAGAGCCTCAGTGCAGCTCCTGCGATGAGGAGAACCCAGCCACCTCCCACTGCCTTGACTGCCAGGAGTATCTGTGTGACAACTGTGTGCGGGCACACCAGCGGGTGCGACTGACCAAGGACCACTTCATCGAGTGCCTGGGAGAAAGCCTCCACCTGGGCAGAGGCAACGCCAACAGCAACTCGGGCCAGTCGGGGGTGTCGGTGTCCATCGCACAGTCCCTGCAGAACAACTTTGCCCTGCTGTCCCTCTTCCAGGATCGCATGAGTTTCTGCCAACACCATGACAATGAGGTGAGCAGAGCCTCAGTCTTAGAAATGAATGGGAAATATATGCATGACAAATTTTCGGTTGTCTTTGCAGCTCGGCCTACCCTACTGGTCCTGTGGGGCTGATAGTCTATTAAAATTATATTTATTGTGCATACACACACACACAAACACATTTACACACACTCCTGCAGTGTAATAGCATTATGTGTGTAGTATAGACCCATACTGGGGGCCATATGGCCTTAGGTTCAAAGGGAGCTGAGTGGCTCTTCACCTAGTTCCCTGGAGACAAACGGGCACGTGTGCTGAGCTGGATTTATACACACACACACACACACATGCACCAAGGCCCTGCATGCACACACACATATAAGCATAGACACATGCAGAGTCTGGTTAATCTGTACCACACCATCCATTCAGGGCAGAGAGAGGCCCCTTTAGTAACTGCACACATGTTTCTATGACTGTTAGAAGTCCAGTCCGTGGACATATTATGGAGATCCAGCTTTTCTCTGATAATGGGAAAGACAAGTTGGAACTCTGGACCCAAAGTTCTTTTTTTTCTCTTGGACCATGTGATCGGGGCGAAGTAAACTACAAAGGCCTGTAAAACAGGAAACCAGCTTTTTCTTGGTATAGTCATATGGTCAGGAAGAATGACAAATAGCAGTAGCAGGCGGTCTTGGAATGTCAGTTTTGTACCACTCCTGGTTTCTGTTGAGGAGTTTGAGAAGTTTCCCTGCTGCTGGAGAACACACTTCTTAGTCACAAAAGCATAAATTAAAAAAATGGATCAGAAAAATGTCTGGACAAGTGAGTGTGATCAATAAGTCGGCAAATGTTGAATGCAGTAATCGTGCTGTATATCCGCAATTCAATGTACCATATGATGTAGTACTATTGAAAATGTTTGATGTGTAAGCGTTCTTACATAGCAAATCAACAGATGTGGTTTGAATATTAATATTTCAAGTTACGACAGCATGTGTACTACCTGTTCAAGCATGAAATGATAGAGGAGACTTACAGGATGCCATTCGGTGGTAAATGCAAAACATTCTGGATGCCGCCCACTTAGACAAAAGACTCCAGATACGCCCAGTTTTGCGACGTAGGAGAGTTGAGTAGGATTCCGCTGACAACTTATTCTGTCTTTGCAGGCGCATTGCTACGCTTCCTGGCACATTACTTCAATCTATAAGTGAAATAGTGTGAAAAAGGGGGGTAGGAAATCTGTATTTCATCGGCCACATGCTCTCCTGTGGATCCTTGTGCGTATTTATGATTCCATCTAAATGGGGGCACACTTCGCAATGCTGTTGCTAGTATTAGCACTGCTGAACATGCCGACAAGCTAGAGGCCTGTCAGAGGCAAGAGCTTGTCTGCTTATTTAAATTTGTATATTTAAAAAAGTTTTTTTAGTTCCAGGTTCTGTTGTTTGTTTGTTGATTTTAATGATAAAAACTAGAGGCATCGGGCGAGGTTGAAAAGGAAACACCAGGGAGCCAGCTTTCATGTAACAACATAAGTAGATCATGTGTTGAAATGTCCCGTAAAGTAGCCAGCTATTAAACACCAATAAACTCCCTTCTTTTTGTAGTGTAATTATAAACTTAAACCTTAATCAATGCTGCTATCAGACAGACGTTTGTTTATTGGTAGAGTCGGGTACACAGTTATTTAGTCTTTGTTAAAATGTGCTGAACTTAGATTAAAAAATGCAGCGTTACCAATAAATGAGTAATTCTGCAAAACATTAATTAAGTGCGTAGTCACAAAGGCCCAGGTCAGATTTCCAATTAATTTTTTTTCCCCCCATGGCCCATTTTTCCCCCTTGGCCCATACTCCCATACAACCCCCCCCTGTCCATTGCCAGTAAATGGGTGGATGGAGTTTTCCAGTAAGGGCTTCATTTCCCAGTAATGCCTCACTCACTCACTGTGCTTCAGCCCTGGGGGAGGGAATGATACAGGAGAAGGCAAGTCTTTCTTTACCTGTGAGCACTGAGCAAGCAGAGCCATTGTCCGTCACCCAGTTCCACATCCTTCACATGTTCAGTGGTTCCTCGTGCACCCAGTCTGCTTGAAAGACAAGTTTGGCCCTCTTTGGGATTTTCAGATTTCCTGCCCTGTTCTGTTAATCCCCACTTTACATATCCAATACAAATTTACTTCATGCCAAAGGTTGCCGTTTCATAGTTTGTGTTGGAGTCTCTTCCAGCCAGTAGAGTACACCATGATGGTGTAGTCTACTGTCAGATGGTTGAGTAGCTTTCAGGAACCTCCTCCCCTCACACCTTTCCAACGTCGGAATGGAGCAGGAGCTGCGTCCAACTATTTCTGCACCTTTCCCAAACTGAGCATCCAGCATTCCCACTCCTTTCACACGGTGATTGGCCAGATATGTGGAAATGAGAATAACGCCTGGGTAAAAACTTTGATTCCAGCTTCTTAAATATGAAACGTTTCTAGTTTCTTTACTCCTCTATGACAGTAAACATGTTTGGGCTGTGGAAAAAACAAAAAAATTGCAGATGTAATCTTGGCCTTTGGGAAAAAGTGATCTACACATTTTCTGACATTTTATAGACCAAACAACTTATCACAGAATCAAGAAAATAACCAACAGATTAAACAATGAAGATGATTGTCGTTTGCAGCCCTAGTATTGTGTTCACAGTTAGAAAGGACCACGTCACCATTTTGAATGCTGTTGTCCAGCAAATCTCCAACTAGATATGTCTGTCATCTAGTTTTATGGGTTGCGGGAGCTGGTTACTGACGAGGACAACGGAGACCTTTGTTGTAAGAAGATGTTTGTTGCATGGGGGAAGGGACATCATCAAGATGATTTTCTTTCACAGAGTTGATGAAGTGAAATATGTCCTTTCTAATTGAGATTTGCTTTCCTGACACACTAGTTAATCATTTAAAAAAAAAATATATATATTATATATACGACTGACTATATTTCCTGTCACCCAAACCCAGAACGTACATTGCATGTCTGCAGCAGCTGGCCGTCAGCTGTAGCCTTTGCGGTGTAATCAAATGCAGCTTTTAACAGAAGACACAAGGCACCACATCCACTTTTGTCCAAGCTTCTTCTTTGAGGTTTGCATGGTGTGTCAGGGCCCTCATACCAGTATAAGATGGCTGTGTAGTCTGAGTTATGGAGCAGAGTTTTTTCCAGGAGCTGGGGTCTGTCCCCTCTGCAGTGTTACGTAAGCCTGCTGAGGAATTTCTCCTTTCCCTGGAGATTGGTGCCAATGATGGTTAATGCTCGGTGCTGAAACAACTAAACAAGAGAAAACTGATTCTAGGTTATTGTGTCATGTGTATGTTAAAAATGGGTAATGGATCAAATTCTTGTTTGGCAAATTTACACCGTGTTTATGTTGATAAAACGAATCAATTTTCATTGACAAAAAACTTCAAGAGAAAAGCCCCATGTCATGTAGCTTACATGCAATTTATCTTTTGATTTACATGATTTACTTATTTAGAATTGTATATGTCTTATTCATCTAAAATTTTCGTATTCTTATCGTAACAACACCTCCACTGATGTGTAGAGCCCGACCAATAGATTTTTGTCACCGAAATTCGAGAGTAAAATATTTTTTTGCAGTAATTCCTCAAATGTTGTTATCAAACACTTGCGACAGAGATATATGGAGGCTGGACGTTGTACAGTTTAAGAATAAACTTTATTGTCTAAGATGACATGAGTGCACTGAAACAAGAAATTTCACTGGGAATGGAATAATCATAAATGACCCAATGCATCTTTTATTTTTATGAAAAAATAAAAAATAGTAGAGATATCAGTGCCTATCAGACAGATTCTAGATACCAGTATGACCAGTTGAACTTCATCAACTGTCATGAAGAGAGCGGTTATGTTGTTTTTTCCTTATGGAGGCTGTGAAGTGAATATCACGTTTATTTGCTTGGCCTCAAGTTTTCTCCCAATTCTCTGGACACAGAGTTAACCCAGTAATAATGCACTTCAACTGAAGATCATTTGATAATAGAAAGTATCAGAAATTGTAAAACTGAAATAATGGAAATGGAAGGATTAATGGCGAAACATAGAGTTTCAGTTGGAAGATAAGACTCCTCGGGTAGCAAAGGAAGTCAGCTACCCACTGATAAGAATATACTATAGGGTCTGTGCACACATGACTGAATATGTTGGCCTACTTAAACAGCATGAATGTCAGTTGTTACTCATCAGACGCACTGGCAGTCAGAGAGGGTCCCACGTTGTGTGTGTGTGTGTGTGTGTGTGTGTGTGAAGTGGAAATGGAAAATTGGATTACATCAAAGGACTGCCCTCTGCTCGCTGTGATGTCACCCTCGACATAGAAATACATACACAGCTCCATCTGAGAGACACCTAATGACATGATAATCCCACAAAATGTCACTCTGTGCTTTAGATTAAATTGTTGTCACCATGACAACAAGCCTGGCTGTGCACGCGCATGGTATCTCACACACACAGTCTTTATGTAATAGGGGCGGGGGGCTGCTGAAACAGGCTGAGAGTGGACAGAAAGTGGTTGCTGGGCGATGAGCGCCTACAATGCATCGTGTTTATAAGGATGAGGTGAAGTTGAACTAATCAGTTTGACGGCCTACCAATGCTCTTGTATCTCCTCAGGGGCCATTTTTGTAAAGCTTTAAAGTGAGGAAGACAGTGGGATGTTCAGCTGCAGTGGGGGGTCTTGAGATTTTATTGTAGTTTGTCACACATTTCCACAATTCCACTTTTCTTTGTTAAACTTTACTGCTCCATTATGCAGCTCCGCGGAGGAAGACTATCACTTGAAACATATGCTGGGTTGGCTTTGTGATCACCAGTTGTACTCCCCCTTCTTTGGAGCTGGCTCGCAGAGAATGTTTGTAAGGAAACCTAACCCAGCACTGACGCTGATACAAGGCCAGAGGAATTCCTGTAACTTGAGTTTATACCTCCTGGGTTCTCTTTTCCCCTTCTCCCTCTCCCTCTTTCTCTCACACACACTGGGTATTTCCTCTGCCGACTCCTGCCTTTCTCATCAGCGCTCTCTTTCTGCTCTGTGTCACAGACAATGGACATTATGGATGCAGAAAGTCTCCTCAACATGATTTAGCAGCTGTTGCTGTTGAGGGCCAAGTGATTACATTTCATCACTCCTGGAAGTATCCGTATGAGTGTGTGGCAGCAGCGTTTTCCTTTCTAAGAGCATCTCCCATCTGTAGGTAGTTATCCTCTGAAGAGGATTTTAGTGTGTGCGAGTGTGTGTGTGTTTCCACACAGCCAGCAGAGTTGGATTATATGAAGTTGGACTTCCAGTGTTTTAATGTGCAACATGTGCCCAGTAATTAGAGAGCATTCCCTGTTTCCTGTGTGTTGTGAATGTGTTTCATGTTGGCTAAAGGGCAGTGTGTATGTGTGTGTGTCCTAGCTTTGATGTCCATTTGAGGACTTTGGGCCATATAAATTTAATGGATAGAAAGGAAGGCATTTATCACATTCTCTTTGACAACGGGATTTAAAACCCATTCAAAAGCTGGAAGCTGCCACTTCCTACTCAGTGGTTGGGCACAAATGGGGTTTTAATTGGCCATTATTTGACCCCACTCAACGGGATTGCGCTGTTAACACATTTAATGTTAAAGCACTCAACTCTATATGGGGGACACTGCACAGCTTCCAGCCACGATTTGTCCCCCTCTTCAGTGTTTTTTTCAATATAAGGCCACAACTATGCTAGTTTGTTAGCCCTTGAGATGAGAAGTAGGCATACTGGCTGTAGTTTGAAGAAGCTTCAGACCAGTATATGGTCATAAGTGCATAAGAGGACCCTATCAGTAAGTTTTAGCTCCACATGTTTCCTGACTGTTTTCTAATGCACATGTTTCATAGGGTCCTAGACGGCCGTCTGTGTCTATTGGATGTAATGTTGAATGTAATGTTTGTCTAATTGGAGAGAGTTCCAGAGTTTGAGTCTCCTTTCCTTGTAAGGTTAGATCCAGGAACTATCAGCAAACCCTGATCTGAAGACGTTAGAGACCTGCTGACACATTAGAACACAAACTGACTCCTTGAATTGTATTTCATTGTCTCACCCTCACCAACTTTATTTTTAAATTAAGTCAACAGTACATTACTGTTGCATGGCGATATAACAGCAGATTGATAAAAAAAGAAAAAAAATCTTTTTGGAATATGCCACTTTATTGTCTGTATATAATAGGTAATGCGACAGGCATTCGCTCATGCTAATGTTTTGGCTGACTTGTATAACCAGGCCATATCCTGTAAAGGCCATTCTCCTTAGGCTGCCACGTTGGTATGCCAGCCATGTAAGTGTGTATGTGTGCAGCGAACAGCCAGTGAATGTATATGAGTGCTTTGGAACAGAACGTTGTACAAAACGGTGAATGTTTGTTCTTAGCCTTGCATTTAATGTACTATTTAAGACTAAACCTGGCATATGGTTATGTTTTGATGGGTATCATAAGGCAATATAACTGAACTAAATGTGAGTGGTAGAAGTGGGAAAAGAGCAGTCTTGTCATGGATTGAGGGTCATTAAGCATGTGGCTTGTTTATTATGCTCTCTAATGCCACGGTAACCAAGAATAGCTGGTGTGTGACTGTATACAGACATGCACATTGGTTACGTCTCAGCTGCTCCACATTTCATTCACACAGCGTCTCCTTTCGTCGTTTGCTCGAAGCTGCGACTCCCTCTCATGTTTCTCTCTTTCTATTCTTTGCCTTCTCATTGTTATTGAACTCTTTTTATCTTCCTCCGTCTCTCTCACCCTTTCAGTCTCTTTTCTCCCTCTCGCTCTCTCCCATTTTTTTCTTTTTTACTGCTCGAGTAGTGAGCACACGACAGTCAGTCACATGCTCGCTGGGTAAAGAGGCCAGCTGACTGTGGTTTGTTTTCCTTCTCCGCTGTGGGGCCGTCCAATCAGATCGCCGGCTTACGGCCACCGCCCCCATGATGTATCTGGCAGAGTTTCAAAACATCGGCAGGCATGTCCGTGTGCGTGTTGTGTCGGTGGCAACAAGCCAACAGGGGTTGCCACGAGAGGGCGGGGCAGCGGTGGAGGAGGAGGAAGGAAATTAGCAATGAGGAGTGGAGAGAAAGAGTGATGGGGGAACAGAGAGGGGAAGGAAAAACAAGATACAGAGGTTGTTTGGAAAAGATGGGGAGTAGGTGTCTGCGAGTTCCATTAAAGGAGCTTTGTCTGGCAGATGGTATTCCTGGGATTGCTGGGAGTGCTGGGATTGGGTGCTGCACAGATTATCCTGCTTGAACGTACCAGACTGGTTTAGGTCTGGTGCTGGGTCAGTAGCTGGGCGTGCTATTTAGCATGGTTAATAAAAATAATACAGAGGGTAACGGCAGACATTTTTCTGTGTAGCCCGATGTTTCACTCGGGATCACTCAGTTTGGTCTTGTGCCCCAGTTTCAAAAACATAATACTGATCTGCCTGGCAACCTGGTTGTTTACTGTTATGTCAATGAAGACAAAATACCAATAGTAGGAACGGTATGCTATGAGAACAACAACATAGCAGCTTCATCTTTGGCAAACTGATCAACAGGGGTTCCCTAAACACCCTAAACACGGACCATGGAATGACGACCCCACACCATCGCACAAACCTTGTGTGTTCGTCATCAAATTTCTGAAATGCATGGCTGGTAACCTGACATGTCTTTGAGGCCCTGTTCTACGCAGGGAATTCTTAAAGCATAGCCTGTGCGTGTGTTTTGACCTTTCATACACAAGTAAACAGCATTTTAGATCACTGGAAAACTGTTTCTAGGAGGTATTTAGAAACTGTTTTTTCAGGTTTTTTATGTCTGGATGGGCAGACACTGAGGTTTTTGGAAACAATGACGCAGACACCCACATTTACTTCCTGATTGGGTTTTATTAGTGTATGAAGCATCATTGGGAATGTAATGTATAATGTTTTAATAAACGGCATCATTCAGGAGGATTCTGTGATGAGCAATCACGTTACCCTGCTTCCTGTATTTCTGTATATAAGCAACCAACCGCAGAGTAAACAACCTGCTTCCTTTTTACACCGGCACATGCATGCCAGCTGTACGTGAATGGCCATGTGATATAGGGTTGGGCTGATGAACAATGCCACACACAGTTTTCTTAGCTTAGCTTCCTTGGCTAGTCGGCCAACGTTTATTTATTTATATGAGGCTGAACAAAGCTAAGTGATGGACATGTGGTGCGGCGACGAGGATACTTTTAAACCTGGCACAGGGATGTCTGTCGGTGGTAACGGGGGGCAGTTTCCTCTGCAGGGTGAGCAACGGTGGGAAACGGCAGTGGCTACAGTGGTGAGCTAATATGCAACTGCTGCCTTATAACAACACTAAGGGGACACGCTGCCTCAAATTCGTAAACAGCGATGTCATCATCCATCATGATGTTTCACTGTAGACATCGTCATCAGTTCGGCAGACATCGCCCAACCCTAGTGTGATATATGTTTTCAGGTGTGTTGGTATGGACTGAGATTAGATTGTCTGGAAAGGGATTGTCTTTGTTTTAGGCCTGATTATTCTGATATACAACTTCCTTAAAGAAAACATTTCTTTTTTTTTTATATATTACTGCTGTCATTATTATGTTTTGAAGTTTCAAAATGAAGGGTTCATAAAGAGAACTATGTGGAATACATTGTATACCAAATACTTCATTTTGTGAGCATAGTTATCTATAAAATGCAACCTTATCCTTTGAGAATAGTTCAGGTTGCACCCAGACCAAGCGGAGAAACTGCACATCCACTTATTCTGTCCTGGATTGGCCCGACTGCTCCAGTTGGCAGCTCAGAAACCAGTAACTGTACAGGAGAAGGTCCCAGGTGAAATTATTGTTGATTGAGTGCAAAGCAGGATGTTGTTTCAAGGTGTATTCAGGTGATTTCTTCAAGCAGGACGAGTCAGTTTTTCAAGAGAAACCTCCTTTCTGAAATGTGTTAGATGTCGGTGTGTTTAACTGCTTGAGTCAGACATCAGCCTCTAGGAATGTCCCTTCAGTGTGTATGTGTTTCTGTCTGTTGACAGGCAGTTTCAGAAAGAGCACACAGGCCTCAGGCACTGAAAGGGTTTATGAAGAAAGTCTTAACGTCCTCACAGTAAATCCCTGCAGTCTAAAAAAAACATACTAAATAAAACGTCTGTGTCTTTTAAGGAGCCATGAAAATTTCCTAAAAATGTGCACTTGTTTGTTACTTTTTTAGCTTTGAAAACGCAAATTGGTTAAATCATACACTTTCTCAGTGGTCTTAAACAGAAATTGATTTTCTTTCTGTGGGTTAAAATAATTTTCTTGACGGATCACATCCTGCTAACCTGAGCCCCTGCACACTGCTTCTGGAAAAATACAATCCCAGAGGAAATACAGAGTCTGATCTCATCTCTTAGAATAAGATCACATCTTTCCTCTACTTACTTCAGAATGGGTCACTCACAGTGTTCTCTTTCTACAGTGGCATATGCAATTAATTTCAGTTCCTTGTGCATTTATTACTGTAATTAATTACTTAGTTACTTCACTGCTGATTGATTATGAAGATAAATACACCTATCTGCTGCATGACTTCAGCCTTGTAGTGACTTCAGTTATACTCTGAAGCTGCATGTAGAGTACATTTTTCTTTCATGTGATAGATGGGGTATAGAGTAAGATGGAAACTGTCGAGAATGGGACACAGCATCTCTCTGTCAGCTCTAGAGAACGCGCCCTCGCAGTTCCCAGAGCAGCCTTGGTTTTGCTGGCACCACAGTGTGACATTACACGGCCCCTGTCCCCTCCCCCCAGCTCGGCCGTGCAGGCAGGCTGTGAGTGCTGCACCGAGCGATTCTACTGGCTAGTCGAGCTCGTGCCCTCTCCCCCAGTTCCCAGTACCTGCAGGGGGAGGGAGGGAGGAAAGGGGGCGGCTCCTGCTGCAGCGTACCCATAGTGTGAGCGCAGGGCCAGGCTCATAGCCACAATACATGTATACTGACGTTGGTTCCCTTGTGTGCTTGTGTCAGGCTAGATTATGGTGTGATCATTCAAATTCTAGATACAACTAGCATCTTAAAACATGAACTTGTGTTATAAAACTATAGGAAATCACTAAAACACATTCTTATGTTCCTGTCCTTTTGGGGCTTTGTGTTTCTGCCACACTGTAGTTTATAATCACCCATGAAATGATTATACGTGAGGGCCCTTTAAGTCATTTACTAGCAATTCTGCTGTGGGAATAGCAGAGATAAATTGATTAAAATTATAGAAATTACAAATCCATGACGAGACTTTTCAGTGCTTGGCTTGATGGTACATGAGCAGTATAATCCTATACTTGATTGATTTAATTTGTGGACTATTTTATGGATGTAACAGTTGTATTGTAGTCTGTAAAATGTCAGAAAATGGTGTAAAGGCTCCCAAAATTTCTCAGTGAGCACTCCAAAATCCTAGATTTTTAATTTACAATGATCTAAAACAGAAAATGTCAAATCCTCAAATGTATCATCAGGATGGTTGTTGATCGTTTCACCTTCATTTGAATGATTTTCATGGAAATAAGGTGGTGGCAAGAACAAAACGCTTGGTTTAGAAGACAACAAGCTTAGACAACATTCAAGAAAAATGGTCTCTCTTCTTAGAAATCTTTTTTTAACTACCTGGGATTCAACACAGAAATGTTGCACCACTGATTTTGCAGCTGGAGATGAGGAACTAATTTTGTATCTAATCTCATCAAATTTTCTGAAGAAAAAAATGTGAAGGTTTAACATGAGATATTACAGTAATCACAGCAGGAGGGGTGATAAGGTGTGAGATACAGTCCAAATCATTCTAAAACGAGTGCCAGGTGGTTTATAGAGTACCAAAAAGATGAAATGACGTCTTCTTCCCTGGATAAATCCGTTTGTAGTTCATTGAGATGGTTTGGAAACAGGAGCCTTTCTTGTTTAGCTTCCCGAGCAACGTGAACGTTGGTATGGTCAGGTGGGGAAGTTTCATTTAAATGGAAGAAAACATTTGGTGTCAGTCCTGTTTCTCATCAAACAATTATATCCATCTGTAATACTGCCTAAATTCTTCTTGAGGTATCTCTTTATGACAAGACATTTTCAAACACAAATGCCCTAACATATATGGGTGTGTCTAAGTGTAAACTCATAATGGAGGAGCGTAATGGGCAGAGAGGGTGCACGAGAAACATCCGGTGCGCTAATGAAATACAATAACTCACTTCCCCCACTATGGCCAAGCCCTCCCGCTCAGAGCTTTTATAGCTGGTGATGGCATGTTTGTTCCAGCCCCCTCTCCAATAGCACCTAACTACTAGCATTTCACTTTGAGTGGCTCTATATGTGTGTGTTGTGCACTTTGCTGCACACACATCGTGCGCTTCTGTGTATTTTGTTAGAGCTTGCTGATTGTTGATGCTTGACAAATAAATTGTGTAGGTGAGTCACCTCCGCCTAAAGGCCTCTGTGGAATTTACAACTTTGTTAGTGTGACACCACGCCTATTTCACATCTTTCGAGGTTGTTTTTCCACATTTGGTGTCACGTGCACGCTGGATATTTCTGGTGTGTCCTTGCATGTGTGAGTGTATCCGGCGTGTCCAGCGAATGGCATGGCTGTGAAATGCCTTGCCTGCTGGAGGACCACATGTGTAACGGAGCAGCTGCCTTCCTGACTTTGTTTTGGGCGTGATGCACCGTGTCTCTCATAGCTTGAACAATAAATACATATTTGTGGCAAATTACTTACAGCGTGTTGAATGATTGGTTTATGAGAGGGGCAGAAAAAAACAAAAACAAAAAGGCAAGCGGAGAGGGAACAGGATCCTTCCATGAAGACCTGTGGGAAGAGCCAGTATCCTGCGTGAGTCAATAATATTGACTGGCCAGCCAAGAGGCCAGCGTGTTATGTAATCTACAACCTTGTGTGTACGAGTGTGTTTCACCTCGAGGAGTGTAGCGCTGTGGATGACACGTAAGCCGCAGATGGCATTAAAGGTATCTGAAGGTTCTTGCAGGTATTTGTCATAGGATCTAGTTATGTGAAATAGGACTCCAGCGTTTTCAATAACAGGCTTCTGTTCTCCTGTTGTTTTTCATTTTGCCATGTTTGGTGACTGCAAACATGAAATAACAGTCCTAAGATATTAATGATTCATAAATGTTCCATGGTCAGTTGTTTTGTAGAGTGTAGAGTATTTTTGAATATCCAAAAAAAAACAAAAGGGCATTAAGTGATTAACCTTTGTCTGAGCCACTGTTACTGCAGGACTCTGAGTAAATTAGCTAATTACATTTGACACAACCTGCCACACTGTTCTGTGGACTGGTTATTGTGAGGTAGTTATAGTGAATGAAACATGTTTGTAACTGAATTAGCAGACCCACTTTGTTAGCGGTGATTCTTTGATAGTACTGCGGGGATAGAGATAAGACACACCTTTAAGCAGGTAGCCCAATTGTGGTGGAAATGCAAAATCCCGTGCCACACCGGGCTGCTGCACCGAGGCAAACCGAGTAGAGCCAGGCCGCCGAATGTGATCAAAAAACGTAATTTTGTGTACGGTACTTAATACTCACTAAATGATGAATTAACGTCACTATTAGAGGTCCCAGAAATGGCTGGTTGAGGAGGCGGGTCATTGGTTTAGAAGACACAAGCTTAGTCAACATTCAAGAAAAATGGTCTCTCTTCTTAGAAATCTTTTTTTAACTACCTGGGATTCAACACAGAAATGTTGCACCACTGATTTTGCAGCTGGAGACGAGGAACTCATTTTGTATCGAATCTCATCAAATTTTCTGAAGAAAAAAATGTGAAGGTTTAACATGAGATAATACAGTAATCACAGCAGGAGGGGTGATAAGGTGTGAGATACAGTCCAAATCATTCTAAAAAGAATGACATTTTCTTCCCTGGATAAATCTGTTTGTAGTTCATTGAGATGGTTTGGAAACAGGAGCCTTTCTTGTTTAGCTTCCCGAGCAACGTGAACGTTGGTATGGTCAGGTGGGGAAGTTTCATTTAAATGGAAGAAAACATTTGGTGTCAGTCCTGTTTCTCATCAGACAATTATATCCATCTGTGCTGAATAATCAGTACAGCTTTGGTAGACCTCAACCAAACATTTATGAAAACAACTTTGAGCGTCTTGTTGGGGCTGCAGTTCTTAATAATAGACCCATCTGTAGAGCTTCCAGATTCTGTATTAATTAAAACAAGAAAACCTAATGTTATATAAAAATGATTGCCTGTGCGTGTGACTGTCTGGGGAAATAATAGTGATTACCATAGATATTTTTTTTAAAGACTTTGTTACTGTCCTCTCCTGAACAATAGGTACTAGGCCTATAAACGTCAAATATAGCAAGTATGCAAGTCAGCGTTTTCACATCAGGAACGGCCTCCCTGTAGCTGTACAAATTTATAGTTCATTAAACCACTCGTCATGTAATTGTCAATACTGGAACAGCTCTACTGATGATCTGAGAGCTGCTAATCTCAGTCCTGTAGATACTACCGCCCAATCGCTCACCAGAATCCATCCTGTCCGTGCACCGTCAATCTGCCTGTCCCTCAACCCCCCAACTGCCTCAGCCCTGTGTCCATCATCGTGTTCTCCACCTTCCTCCTCCGCTCCAGCCCTGCTGCATTCCTTGCTTTTGTGTGACCCGTCCCCTTGGAATTTGGGAGATGTCAGTGGGGGTGGGAGGTGACAGGACAGGAGAGGAGGAGGGCATTGAGTGACAGTGGACTGTAGTGGAGGACAGGGCCCGGCAGAAAGAGAGACGGCAAGAAAAGGACAAGAAGAAGAAGAAAAGAATCCAAGAGAAGCTCAAGGAGGAGGCAGAGAGGAGGAGGGAGTCAGATAAAGGGGGAGGGTGTGTGTGTGTGTGTGTGTGTGTATCTCATTAGATTATACTGCTCCCCGAGGGAACTGCCATTATTGATGGATTGATTGCAGTCCCCTCCCCATCCCACTCAGGTCCCCTGCTATTGGAGGCCATTGATCTAGTGTCTCTTTGGGATATGATGGCCAGTGCATATTTAATTAGCCCTTCATTACAACCAATCAGCATTCAGACAGGGAGTTTAAAGCGAGGCTTAGGTTTTAGCAACAAAGGTTAAATGATAATTTTCCTTCTCATCCCAAGGGAGAGGGATTCTTTTTTTTTTGTCAACCACGATCAGTTCTGCTTTTACTTAATCCATCATTATCATCATTGTACATAAAAAATAACAACTTTTAAGCCTAAGTCTCAACAACTATGAGACTGCTGGTAACCTGGTTACAGTAATAAATGGTTTGAAAAATGTGAAGTGGGAGTAACATCCCTTTATGGCCCTCGTTCTCAGATGTTAAAGATTCTACTGAATGAGTATTGATCTAGTTTTGGTGGCCTTTAGTCCTTCTGTGCATCTTCTGCCTCTGCGTTTTGGAAGATAGAAGCTCTCTGGGGTGTCGAGGCCCATGTGAGCCTTCTTGGTGATGCATGCATATAGATGACTTTTGTTTATCATTCCTGATCTTTTCTCATTAATTATCTCTGTGTGAGAGAGAAAGAGGAGGAAAGGGTGACACATAACTTTGTGTTAAATGTGCTCATCCTGCATTCTCATTTCACTTACACATCAGCAGTCATAGAGCTTGAATAAATGGTCATTGGTCAGTTGTAGATGTATCGAACATCTCAAATGATCAATAATGAATTCCTCGATTTCTGAGTACAGGCTTTGTTAGGCTGCGGCCATGACTGTGGTTTACTTTGTACGCATAACTAATTTGTCCATCTATATCTGTGTTTTCTCAGGTATTCCTGTTCTTCTGTGAAAGCTGCTCGGTGCCTATCTGCAGGGAGTGCAGCGTGGGCCGTCACATTGGCCACACCTTCGTTTATCTACAAGACGCCGTACAGGACTGCAGGGCCATCACCATCCAGCTGTTGGCAGACGCACAACAGGGGCGACAGGCAGTGCAGGTGAGACAGGAACCCAGACAGACATTCACAGGGAGTTAAAGGGAAAGGTATCCTGAAATCTTGAACCAAGGCAGCAGTATTGAGTTAGAAATAACTCCTGCACAAAGTCAAACTTATTCCTGCATTTTGTTTTAATGCAAAATGTTTAAAATTGTGATAATCCAGCAGATAATCAATTTAAGTGAACGCCGCCAGATGTTCTCATAATTACATTTAAAGACAAAGGTCCTGTATCACTCAGATAGGTCAAACTGATTTAAGTCTTAACTAAACAAAGCCACGAGCTCTTGCGCATTTCTGCAAGGTCTGACAAAAAGACTATCCTTATGAAGGTCAAACCACACAAATCCACACTCATCCATCTCCTACAGAGATGGAGGAGAAGCTGAGGAGAGCAGCTGTGTCTCTCTGGCACAGAGAGGCCGACTATTAGAGATGATCAGCTTGAATCTGTTTGAGAGTGACCAGTCCTGGGCTGCTGGGAAGCCTGGGGTTAGAGGTGTCCAGCTGGCCCTGAAAGGGGGTGGGTTACACGGGGTGAGGTCTGCTGGGGGCAGGGCTGAAGGTCAGAGGGGAGGAGGAGTGGTGAGTAGGATGGGGGAGGGTATATGAGGTATTTAAAGGATTTCAGAGAAAGGAAAACTCCCCTTCTCTTTTAAAGAAGTGGAACACTTTGCCCTACCCATTCAGTCACCCTCTCACTACCCCCGCCTATTACTCTCACTCCCACACAAACACACACACACTGCCTCTGTTCATTTACTTAATTATAGATTGGGTGACAGACCCCCCTTAGATTACAACTCATACAGTGAAACATGCAAAGTTAAATGGTGAGAGGTTTTACTAACAGTCTGAACAGTGTTGTTGGGCCTTTTTTGCAGGGTTGCATTTGCTGTCACTGATCTGACAGGATAAGTTTTCAATTGTGCTAAAACAATTGATTTATTATTAAACTGACACATAACACCTAATTCCCACGGTTGGGAAATATTTGGATTTTATTGATTCTAATTTTGCAAAAATTAGACAGTTCCAGTTCTTTATTCTCAGTTTTGATTCCAGTATTGTTAAAATGGAGAGGAAAAGTCAAATGTTTCAATACAAACATTTCCATATTCTATTATTGTTTAAATAAAGTAAGTAAATTCAAATTATTTTTAAACTAAAGCCTGATGCCTGAAGCCATGCACTGCCAAACAAAGGTTCCATTAAGCGGCAAGCTGTACTAAAACAAGAGAAGCAAAGCAGTAGTGTGCAGTAAGAGTTGCATATATACTGTAAGTGGACTTAAAACCTGAACAGGACTACAGCCAGCTTGCTGTTCCACAATTACAGCCATCATTTACAGCACAAACTCAACAAGACCACATTAAATGATTAGCCACTGCCGCTTTTAGCAAACAGCAGCTGTTATTAGTCTTCATTATAGCTTGACCCACCTACCAATGTTAAACTAATCATACATACATACTGAATACTGAATGACACCCTTATGCTAGGACCCTGTGGTCACATTAGCCATTATGCTTGTGTCTAAACAAACACACTGTTGCGTTTATGCGTGACATGGACATGTCCTGGCAGATACGTAGCCTATGTTTGCAGTAATAAAGGGTTTTTTTAACCAAAAGCAGAACCATCATTTTTTTTTTTAGCCAATTCCTGAGTCTGTTCTAATTTGAAAACAAATTTTGGTTCCCAGATGCCAACAATTTTAATGGGCAATTACTTCAATTATTTATTTTATTAAAGAACTAGATCATGAGTCTACAGCCACACTAGTAGCTCTGTGAGTCTATGATCTGTGCTCTATATGAACGTTAGCATGCTAACATGCTCATTGGGACAATACTAACATGCTGGTGTGTAACAGGAAATGCTTACCATGTTCACCGTCTTAGTTGAGCGTGTTAGCATGTTTCTAACATAAGTGCTAAACAAAGTACACATTCACAGATACATCGTATTAGAATTAGATATTGGACCACTTAAAATGTATGCCTGGGTTAAGAAATCACAACAGATACTACGTTCATACTGAGGTGGACATGACTGGACAATTTCATGGCAATCCATCTTATTGTTGTCTAAACTTTTCACTTAAAACACAAATATCAACCTCATGTTGGCGCTAGAGAAGAAGTCAGGGCATCACTAGGTCAAGTCACCAAGTAGAATACTGTCTGGGAACCACATACGTCTGTACAAAAATGAATGAATGATAATTAATCTGAAATTTGAAAGTTGTTCATGTTTCCGATTGGACCAAAATGATGGAAACCAACAGACTGACAGTTCCATTACTGTTACTGTAGTTTGGCTAAAAATGCTGTGAGGGTTTCCTGCTTCTCTCAAAATTATGCTATTTTAAAATCAATACCTTTTGAGTTTAATCCTGTTGTTTGGCCAAAACAAGCAATTTGAAGGTGTCGCCCTGAACAGGGAAATAGTGACTGACTTTTTATCAACTGTCACCTCCTATGCAAGAAAGTAAAAGATTGATGCATTTGCCAAAAATCAAAAAAAGAATTGCTCTATAAAAGATAGTCCAGCCTTCCTGTTACAAGGTAACAGGTAACCAACATTAGTGCTGTCCAGTGTCCCTGGAAGGCGAGGCAGAGTTATAACCTTGGTAAAGACTCCTGAAACATGAAACACTAGCTGTTCCACTCAGGTCATGTGACATGTTGGCATTCACCATCTCCTCAGCAGAGCTTGACCTTTGAGTGACTGCTTCACACTTAATGCATGCATACTTATGTCACTCTGGGTGTTCTACAAATTCCAAGATATCACAACACGGATCTGCTCAGTTAAATGCCACTCCAGACCACGTGCAGTTTAAAACTTAAACCCTCACTAGTTCATGACCACTGAGAGTCAAACCAACAACTTCAATCATTCATTTGGCGAAATGAACCAGGATCTGTGCAGCTGAGTCAAAAGAAGCACCGCCTACCATCTGGCAATACGTTGTGGTGTTTGCTGTGTCCATTTTGTCCCAGGTCACCATGGGAGTAAATGCTGACGCCAGATAATATGTAAACACACACACACACACACGCTCCTGTCCCCTGAGGTAGGAAATTTCCGCCCACTCCACACCTATTATCTTCGCTGACCTCTGACCCTGGACTTGTGACCTCCCGGTTGGCCAGAGCTCTTTCACGCTGCGGGTTGATTGGTCAGTTTGATGCTCTTTGTGCTTCAAGCTGTGGTCTTCTGGGAATGCTGATGGAAAGGCTAAAAGAGAGAGAAGATGGAGACATGGAGAGGGAGATTATGAGGCTAAGTATGAAAAATAGAAAATGAAGAATGAAATAGAGAAACAAATTTGTTTCCTTTTCCCTTACCCCACCTCAGAGGAGAAAGAAAAAGGGGAAAAACAGAGAAGGAAAATTAGCATTTTATAGGAACACAGGGACAACTGGAGAAAGGCGGTGGCGTTATATTTCACCCTGCCTCCTTCCTCACTCTCTTCCTCCCCCGATTCTTTCAGGATTCCTCCCTGCTGTTCTCTCTATGGGGGCCTGATTTAGTTGACCCTGTAGCTGCCCACCTCAAATGGCCAGGCGAAAGAGAAAAGGACCCTGCTGCCAGGCTTTGTTCTTGCAGGGATGTAGTGGGGGTAGGACGTTATGTGTCTTGAGACAAGGGTTGCAGATCACGACCTGTAGAGGTTTAGGTGACCTTTGATCCCTGCGGCCAGTATCACAAAGAGAGCCTTATCCAACCTCCCCTTCGTCTCTGTGAGGTCCGGTTCACTCTGTGACCTCCCAGAAAACGCCAGAGGAAAAGAAAGATAAATACGGGGTGGGAGACGAAGTGGAAAATGTGCATTTAGTTCAAATTGTGGGTTGTAAAAGCTCAAAGGTTGAGGGGTTGACACTGTACAGTTGCATTTTAGTGCCAGTTATAATCAAGGTAATGAAGAAACTCCTTTTATTGTGCTGAAGCCCTGATCATGTAATTCCATGCAGTGTCATGAGAGGCACACAGTACAAAGAGAATTATCTTTGAAATGTCTACATTTTGGTACCAAAACAATAGTTTTCAATACTTTCAAACCCTTTATCCCAAGGCAAAGCATGCCAGATTCCTTGGTGTTAAACAAAAAAGCACTATAAGAAAAATAAAATTAAAATAAAACATCTGACCAATCATAAGAATGCAATGGGAATAGACCTGCAGCATTTTATCAATTAGTTGTCAACTATTAAATGAATCCCCAAATATTTTGAAAATTGATTTACTGGTTTGAGTAATTTTTTCAAAATAAAAGTCAAAATTAACTGATTCTGGGGCGCCGCTTAGCTCAGTTAGCTCGCTGCAGCGGCCCTGGATTCGAGTCCCGGCCTGGGGCCCTTTGCTGTGTGTCGCTCCCCCTCTCTCTCATCCTGTTTCCTGTCATATCTCAATCCGTCCTGTCAATAAAGCCATATAAAGGCCAAAAAAGAAAAGAAAAGAAATGAACTAATTCTAGCATCTTAAATGTGAATAATTTCTGATTTCTTTACTCCACAAAACTGTTGGACTGTTAAGGATGTCATCTTGAGCCCCTAACCCTGATAATTATTTTTCGCCATTTTCTAACATTTTATAGGCCAAATAGCTGATTGATTAATCAAGAAAATAAATGACAGATAAATTGTTAGTGAAAATATTCAATAGTTGCAGCCCTAAACTTATGCCAGCTTTCATACTTTTTAATACTCAGTTCTTTAGGGACTCCTCATAAGGCCTAAATAGTCAAAAGTAGTACTTTAAGTTTTCATGATGCCAACCTTGAATCCCAGGAGTGAACAGTGGTTCTGTCCAGCAAGAAGTTGCGTCATGTTGTGCAGTGTGAAGTGACTTCCTATTCCTGACCCCATGTTTCCTTTTCCTCTCAAGAGGAGCCACCAAACGTGAGAAAGGAATAGATCACAAACCAGATTGCAGGTGTTGGTCCATTCATTTGTCAGGAAGATGGCACATACTGCGTCCTCTCTTTTAATGCTTCCTGATCCTCTGCATCCTGTTTCTGGGAGTCATCTGTGTCCCATCTGAGTAATCAAACAGAGCAGGCGGTGGTGTGTTTGAGACAGTCCTATCTGGTACTTGCCTCAGCTGACTATCAAATAAGCTGACAGGGTGTAATGCCACATCAGTATGATGACATCATTGTGTTTTGCTTCCTCAGCTAAGCATGGAGAAGGTGCAGGCCATGGCAGAACAGGTGGAGATCAAAGCCAAGGTGGTGCAGACTGAGGTGAAGGCCCTGGTCCTCAGACACAAGAAAGCGCTGGACGAGAGGGAGTGTGAACTACTGTGGAAGGTGAGCTGCTATAGTTTAAGATAGGTGTACCTAATAAACTAGCAACAACACTGTACCCATAACTTTATATCCTCAGATTATCTCGTGGTACACAGAGTGACGCTGTATCTGCAGGGAGAAGAAGGATGTATGAGTCCAGCAGAGCGTAGACTGTCTCATCAAGATTCATTATTTATACTTGCTAGATAAAACCAAACAGTTTGGAACGCAGCCTACGCTTGATGGAACCCTCTGCCAAAGCCTCCCAGGTTTAAGGTTACCCAGAGAACAAGTGGGGTGCTGGGGGAAAGAAAGACCTCCTTCCCAGAGGCCCCTCACCCCTGGCTCAGCCATGCTTCAAAATAACTAACCCATGGGTAATAAATAACCACATAAAAGGAGACTGTACTGAATGCAAGCTCTGTGTCTCCATGTACCAGTCCGGTCTCTAACAGCACATACACTCACACATACAAACACAAAATCTTGCGTTATATCAATTACGATTGAAACTACATAGTTTCATGTGTATCTGTGTACATCTGCAAATTTGTAGCTTTTCGCCTGAAAGAACATAAACCATCATTTAGCCAAACACCCACTAGTCTACTAAACTCTTATTACTCCTCCCAGAGCAAAGGCTCAGTGACATCATAAAAACTGAGCTGTGTCTTACTCCCTCAGATCTTATAGCTCATGGTGTGTGTGTGTGTGTGTATGTGTGTATGTGTGTGGGTGCAGGTCAAAGTGTCACAGAGAAGGTTTTCACTTACCCATGTTCTGCCTTTAATCCTTTTTACACTACAGGACTCACTATTTATCCCTGAAGTCCTTACAGGCAACTATAGAACGCCTACGCACACTGAAACTCTGTCTTTCCTTGTTTTAATGCTTTCAGGTTTTCAGTCCGCCCGTCTGTAGGAACATATGTTCATATATCTGTCCCAATCTTGTGAACTCAGGAACACCTGAACACATTTCATTACATTTAGTACAGCGTCTGCCTGGACTTGAGGACGTGATAACCTTACAAAACACACTGTTGGCCATAATTGACGAAAATGTATGCGCTAATTGAGACAAAACTACACACAAATGTCTAATAGGATAAAATGATGGTGTGACCAAAAGGTCACAGGTCAACTTCACTGTGACATCATAATGTTCTGCCGAAACACTTTGCTGGCCATTATTCAACGCGATGAACAGAAAGGGAGATGGTGACCATATTTCACATTTGGTAGGAGCTTGGATTGGTGACACTAATCTTGGGTGGTGATTGTAGAGATCAGCTGTGCTGCCGGGTTGAAACATGTATGTTTGACAATTTGTAGCTCCCTTGCAGCAACATCCATATTTGAAGCATTGCAGTCCACCATAAGCTCACTGGTTTTGCTGATATTGAGCTTCAGGTGATTGTCTATCGTCTTGTGACAAAGCTCTCCACCAGTCCTCGGATAGAGATGGCACGTTTCTCACTGGAATCAAACATGTCAATAAAGTGATGACTTCCATTTTGCCAAAAAATACACTTCATACAGACATGAATGTAGACTACAACTTGACTGGTTAGCAGTGGCATACAACCCCGGGGCAATAACTCTAGTTTCTCTCTTGAGAACAAACAACTATCTGACTGTCACATGTCATGAATACCGATGATTTGTATCTCGTGTCAAGTATGTAATTAAGTGTTTGGTCATGAAAGAGTTTTGCAATGCCTGTTTGTCTGTAAAATAACTGAGGAGTGGTGGTTGGAATTTTAGGAATATCAGTGAAAGCAGATGAAAGCTACATACCAGCCCTACGTAGGGCGGTGCTGGTGGGTCGTCCATTTGTTGCTTCTAGAGAGGCAAAGTCACGCCCCAGTGTGCCTCATAGGACCTTATTTCTGAAATAAATCATCCCTAGTGGTGAGAGCTATGCATTTTTTTGTCCCGATTGAAACTGTGCCATAAATTACAGATCTGATGTTTGTCATTTAAACCACAGTTTTGCCAGTTAAGAAAGTCGCAGTGTGTTGTACATTAAAGAAGTACGACTTATCTATATCGGTATGATTTACATGCCACCTCTCGCACCAGCTCAGCTCCTCTGCTCTCCTCAGCTCAGGTCCCTACACTTGCAAGTTGAGCTGAACAAGCCCTGACTCATGCAAGATATTGGAAACCACACAAGCGTTTCCTGTACTTTGAGCCTGTGTTGATGGTCACCTGTGCTGACAGTGGTGCCGGGAAAAATGTAATTGAAACTAGGAAGGTGCTCCACAGTGACTCAGCACTGAGTCACTGAAGAAGAGGGATTCATGGCTGTGAGATAACCTCAAAAAATAGCTAAATGTGACACACAGGTAAACGTGACTTGAAAGCTACTGGTGCGAGTCTGGGCGTGTCTTCTATAGGTTATTGCACGAGTATGTTGTGCTTGTGCTCATAAGTGATGTAAAACTAGATGTGTGTCTATCAGAGGCCTGACTGGAGTCTCTGTCCTCAGTGACTATAAAGTGTGACTATAAAGTGTAACTCTAGTCTCTCAGATGCAAATTGCTGTTCCATTTATGCCAACGATTAACAAAGGACCCCTCTCTTGTGGAGTCTTTGTTTCTCTCGGTCCTTCCTTAGTATCAGAAGGCCTTTTAACCTCAGAGGCAGTCGGGCTATTGTGTTGTACTCTTTTTGTTAGGTGGCGGTAAGTAAGAGCCCGGTCCCTGCTTCTCAGGTTCTAGCACCCTCTTTAATGCTTTATTCTCACTCACTGTACTGTAACTTCATCTGGCTTCTCACCGTAACAGAAATCTGTTGTGGGTAAGTGGCAGTCAGACTTTTTTATGATAAGTTAACACTTAAGTACTCTTTTTTATCATTTTTTTTCCCCTCCAAGTTTTGTTACCCTCTAACCTGGCTATCCGTTTCAATAGTCTACTTTGTATCCAATTTTAGTCATTGTAATGTTATTGTCTTCTCTTGTATTGTTCAGGCAAGAATAAAGAAACTAAGAGCAGTAGCTTGCAGCTGGTTAGGGTCGAATTTCTGCTCCCCAATAAAGACAATATCCATATTGTCTTTATGACATGCATGGAGTCCTTAACACTTGATACACAGAAATGTATGTGAATTGAGCAAATAGAAGTTTATGATTTCAGTACAAATCAATTACATCTCGTCAGTCGGCTACAATTACATTTTCACCACAGTAATCAGTGATGTTTTATTTCCCCTCATCTTCAGATAGATTAAAAAAATCGTAATGTATCCTACCTCTGCTACTTCTCGCCTCTTCACTTTACCTACATTGAATCGGACCTGTTAATTTGTCACACTGATGCACAATCAAAATTGATGTGCAGGCATGAAGCTGAGTGCCACCCGATAGTCTTCTTCTTCTTCCTGAATGTCTGACAGACTTGGCATGGTCAGCGCATTGCTGCCATCCTGTGGGCAGACGTCCGTGTAACACTGTGGAATCGAGCTACTGTTTAACTCCTCATTCAATTTTACTTGTAAGATTTATGGGAATTAGTGGCTGCAAATGAGGGTAGCCACAACTAGAAAAAAAATCAGGGCAATCATCAATGCTATCACTGCATATCGTATTACACAATTATTATTATTGTTATCATTATGACGATTATTATTGTTATTATTATCAGTTACAATGACCTTTTAAAAGGATGAAAACAGAAGTGTTTTTTGTTGAACAAACACCTTGTTATAATTCTACTAAATATTATATTCTGACAGACAAGAAACTTGATATAAACTTGAAAAACTACAAGTCAGTGCCAGCAAATGTACACGTTATGATAATCGTCCGTTTTCACACCATGGTATACCTTGAAAACTGTATATCGCTGCAACCTTAGTAAACATTCTGTTCTCTGGTTTCAGGTGGAGAAGATCCGTCAGGTGAAGGCCAAGTCTCTGTACCTGCAGGTGGAGAAGCTGCACCAGAGTCTGACCAAGCTGGACAGCACCATTGCTGCTGTCAGCCAGGTGCTGGACGAGGGCCGCCACCTCGACGTGCTGCTGGCCAGGGAGCGAATGCTCACCCAGATCCATGAGCTCAAGGCTCTGAGGGGCCTGCTGCAACCACAAGAGGACGACCGCTTCATGTTCACTCCTCCAGACCAGGTAGGCACCGACAACCTGCAGGTCATGGATCCTTAACAAGGGGTCAGGGAGTTTAGGATTATAAATGTATAACTACTTTGTAATGTAATGATGTAATAATAGTAGTTGCAGAAAAAGTGCTTCAAAGAAATGAAGTGTATCCCACATGGTTCCCACAGGCTCTGTACGTAGCCATCCAGTCCATAGGCCTCATCAGCAGCGGAGCTTTTGCCCCAGTCACCAAAGCTCATGGCGAGGGTCTAAAAAGTGCGCTTCGTGGCAAGCCCGCCTCCTTCACTGTGATTGGATACGACCACGACGGTGAGCCACGTCTCTCTGGCGGGGACGCGGTGTCCGCCATCGTCATGTCGGGTACAGATGGCAACCTGTCTGCAGCGGAGGTAACAGACCACCAGAATGGCTCGTACACTGTCAGCTACCTGCCCAAATGTGAGGGGGAGCACCTGGTGTCGGTGTTGGTGTGCAACCAGCACATCCAAGGCAGCCCCTACAAGGTGATGGTGAAGTCAGGGAGGAGCTACGGCTCCCTGGGCTCCCAAGTGTCATCCTTCGGGTGCGAGGGGGAGGGAGATGGACAGCTGTGTCGTCCGTGGGGCATCAGCGTGGACAAGGAGGGATACGTGGTGGTGGCCGATCGCAGCAACAACCGCATACAGGTAGACCTTTTATTTCTCCCTCTTCCTCCTGTGTAGCTGCCAAGTGTCAAACATGATGTGTGTTTACAGCATTTGAGGAAATGATACAAAATCAAACCATTAAAAGCAAATCTAAAGAAAGTTATTTCATTTTCAAGGGCTCTCAGTTAGAGGTCGACCAATTAATCTCTTCATCTAAAGTAAACAAATTGACACAGACAGGTAACTGCTGTACATTAACGTTAGATACGAAGCAACTTCACATCAGAGGTGTTTTTTTTCATTAAGTAATTTCCTTTTTTTCTGTTTTCAACTGTCAATTTCAGTCGTTCTTACTTAAATTGCACTGAAGGTGGTTCATTCATCATCTACTCAGCAGTTAATGTGAACTCCACACTGCTGATGCAGTTGTGCTAAAATGTTTATGTAGCAGAGAGTCTGATTTGCAAACTTTGTGAGACTTTGTGAGTTGAAAAGTGCCCGAAGCTTATTTCCTCCTACGTCGCTCCTCCTGCACACGGACTCCCTCAGTTGTCCCAGTCCCATAACTACCGACTGCTCACTCTGTGGGCTTGAGTGGTTCTTGTCTCTCTGGTTTCATATGTCTCTTGCTTTGCTCGGTGAAGACATTGGCAAAAATAGAACTGAGTTTGCCTTTAGCAAGCAGTTTAATGTGAGAGCTTTGCAGTAGAGTTGGTACAATGTTGTAACAATGTTTTGTTCCTTCCCTCTCCAGATATTCAAGCCTTGCGGTGCCTTCCACCATAAGTTTGGCTCTCTGGGTTCCCGGCCTGGTCAGTTTGATCGTCCAGCGGGGGTTGCATGTGACAGTCAGAGACGAATCATTGTGGCTGATAAGGACAATCACCGTGTGCAGGTAAGAACACCCATTTAGACAGGAATCAACACATTTCTACTTACTATTTCTTACATGATTCCTTCAAAAAAGTTCAAAACCCACAGAAAGGCTGCATGAGAAAAGATGTTAAAGTAAGTTTAAAAAAAAAACATGTTTACCTATGGAAACCTGTGAACTCTCTTAGACATATGTAAACACATCGCTCCTCCTGCTTATTCTCTGTGCTGCAGATGTAAACATGCTGGACCCTGAGACATTTGCTTTGCCTGACAGGTGTTTACTTTTGAGGGCCAGTTCCTGCTGAAGTTTGGGGAAAAAGGTACCAAGAATGGGCAGTTCAACTATCCCTGGGATGTGGCTGTCAACTCTGAGGGTAAGATCCTGGTCTCAGACACCAGGAACCACCGCGTGCAGCTCTTCGCCCCTGACGGCTCCTTCCTCAACAAGTATGGCTTTGAAGGGGCCCTGTGGAAACACTTTGATTCTCCCAGAGGAGTGGCCTTTAACCACGAAGACCACCTGGTGGTGACCGACTTCAACAACCACCGGCTCCTGGTCATCCGGCCAGACTGCCAGTCTGCTCGCTTCCTGGGCTCCGAGGGCACCGGGAACGGGCAGTTTCTGCGGCCCCAGGGCGTCGCCGTGGACCAGGAGAACCGCATCATCGTAGCGGACTCCCGCAACCACAGAGTCCAAGTGTTTGAGCCCAACGGAAACTTCTTATGCAAATTTGGCACACAGGGGAGTGGCTTCGGACAGATGGACCGCCCCTCTGGCGTGGCTGTGACGCCTGACGGAGTCATTGTGGTTGTTGACTTTGGAAATAATCGCATCCTCAAGTTCTAAGAAAAAAAAGTTTATTTTTGCATTCTCTCCCTCCGTTTGCCCTTTTGCAGTTTTTTCAATGAAGGAAATGGAGGAGAGAGAATGAATCAACAGACACAACAGGAGGAGAGCTCAGAGAGGACTGAGAGCATGTTGAAGTGAAGGGAAATTAAAACTGTAAATTTTTATTATTATTGTTATTTTTTTTTTATTATTGATATTCTCCCAATCAGATATCTGTGGTATGTATGACAAAGGGGACCTCTACAAATTGATAATCAGTAGAAAAAGAGCCATATTTCCCTTCCTCAGTCTCAGCTGCTCTGAATTCTCTCTGTAAGCTCTCCTTAAGTATCCATCTCAGGGAATTTCTCACTTTTCTTGAAACCTTGTACCCTCTGCTCCACACCTACCTCATTTAGCTCTTTATGAATGTACTCATGTCACTGAGCAGAGGTTTTAGTCCGTGAAGTTTTACAAAGAAGAAAAGTCTACCTCTATACCTTGTTATTTAAGAGAGACAAAAAAAGAATAGACTGTTCAGTTGATATTTGCACAGGATTAATGGAATTCTTGCTGTGCATTTTTGAAATATGAGTTAAAGTGAACCTCCTGAATGTTGTTGCTGAGACAATACTCAGACCGCTGTAGAGGCTGCATGATTTATTCTCATTAGGGGGTGTCGCTCGGAGACGAAGCTAGCGTACAGTAGTGTCCTTTCATGTTTTTAGGCTACTTAGTTTTTTGCGTATGCATTGGCGCTTGTCTCTGTGTGGCTTTGTGGAGTTTGTGGTGTCCTGATAGCCTAAGAAGAGTGCGCGAAGCGATGCCAAACTTAATAGAATCAAAATTAGCTCAGGTCACAATAGGACCGATGAAAATGATCTGTACTTTTCAGGATCTCCCTCTAGCTTTACTCGCTAATTCTGATTTGATTGAAGTAAACATATAAAGTTGAGGACATTATCTCCGAAATAATCCTTGAAATGATCCCCAAACTAAGCCCTGTTGTAAATTAAATCCAAAGTGTTTGATCAGCCATAGTCCCCTGCCCTCAATCATGTCCCGTAAAACTGGATGATGTAATGTTTCTGATAAAATAAGACGACCTGTGTCGTTACTATCCAGTTAGATGCATGAACAACTAAGATGCAAAGATTAGTAAGCAAGGAGACCAGCATCTCCTTCAAAAGGGAGGACCCACCAAAGGATTTTGGAGATGTATTTTCCAAGATCCGGATCTATTAGTGACTTTACCGTAGAGACTTAATCATGTAACTGAATGACACCTTTTGGTGAGGCATGCTGTGTGACAAAAGCCTCACAGGTATACTCCTAATTTGGCTGTCCAGAGGACATTAATGGCATCAAATGAAAGGCCATACATTTTACAATCCTTTGGATTTAGATTGTGGTTGAAAGCCACTTCCTTTGGCCCCTGGGGCCTAGGATTTAGTCCAGGCCATTACGAGGGCGAGATCACAGCCCGGCCCTATTTATTGATCCTTGGAGTTGAGGAGACCTCTCCAAATCGAGTGCTAGTAGACCGATTCCTCTAAAGATGGAGGTCTATAGACCGACTGCTGGAGTCAACCAAAGTTAGAATTTCTGCACAATGGCCAACTTAAGATTTGGCAATTAAAGAAACTAAAAAATCCCCTTTAAAAACCTTTTCTTGATTAATCATTGTTGCTGGGAAGTCTACAGTTGATTAAACTCATGGACTTGAGTTCATAGCACTGTCCATGTTAGGCTCAGAAGATAAATTGTGCTTGGGTCACAGTTTATTGTCCATGAGTACTTCCACATCCTGCTAACACCAAGGCCCTTGTTGTGTGAGGCAGGTTTTAAAAAAAAAAGATCCTTTTCATCTTTCTGCAGAGATGTTCATGTAGAGAACAGAAGATACCTACACCAAAGAGAACCCCCTTTCCCCTTCGCATTTATCACCTCAGCCCATCAAACGATGCCCCAGCTTAATCATTAGCCGACGGCCCATAGGCTCAAAGTAGCATCTCAGATTAGCCTTTGTATCCCAATGTAATTACCGTAGAAACTAACTCATACTAACTCTTTGTGGGGTTTTGAATCTCCTTGACCTTCGTTCAATCTGTGTCCCACAGGAAGCACTAGACAATTAAGGTTCTGTTAGCCACTTCCATAGCCTAGCAAAGAATCTTGGGACCTGTGGAAAGATTCTCCGACTGACCCTCACCTCTGAGGAGAGGGCCCGTCTGCACATGATCAGGATATACATCATCATATCTCAGACATCCTGGACCTCAACGGTCGTTTTACCTCCTTTTTTTGGTATACCTCATCTCCTGAATACCTCAAATAATGTCACTCATTGCTACTGTGCATTTAAACATTCAAATACCTCAACTTGTTACTCGTTCTGAATACCTCATTTTTACTCTTTTATTTAAGCATACCTTGTCAGATATTTATGCATTACAAATATACCTCATTCTTTGAGTCGTCTCGTGTTACAGTACAGTACATGTCTCATAGCTCTAGGACCAAAGATCATGGTACTGTTTTGAGTTGAAATTTGTATTATGGTCATCGCTCCATCTTCCAACCCTCTACTATCAATTCTGTAGTCTATGCCTTTTTATCACCAAGAAACCAAATATGTCAGATGAAAGCATTGTGCCAAAATGATCTGTGAGCGTTCTGTGCCAAACAGGGTTGGCATTTGGACCACGCTGTTTTACATGACAAATGTCACTGGACCATTATATCATTGATTACAAATGTTAAATCAGAGCACCTGAGAATAAATCCTCGCTCTCTGGTTGGATGCACTTAAGAGGGCTGGGCCCCATTTATCTTTACCTCATGACGACGACGAACACGCAGATTCCACTTGTACTTTGTTACTGTGCGCAAAGGGGTGGGGGCAAGAGGATGTGGCCTCTTTTAAAGAGTGAAGGAGACCTTCAGAAAACCGCCTTCGAACGCACAAGAATGACCTCACAAGAAGATTTCAGCACAATTTACCAAGATTTCAGTGTGTATTTTTAGGATGCTTGAGGTTGGTCGTGCAGGACCTTGAGATACGTCTACACTCAACCATTCTGATAGTGGTTTAAACCAACACATCAGAGGATTACGCCTAACACGTTACAACAGCTGGTTTATTATTGAAGTGGAGCTGTTAGCCAGTTTGATCCCACACACCCTGCTGCTTTGAACCCAACACCTCGCTTCACCAATAAGATTGTTTTTGTTTTTTTTTGCTTTTCAGTATTAGTCTATTTTTTTTTTTTTATCAGATTGGAGAATTCTATCTTTAAGATCCTTAGGTCTTCACTCTTAAAGAGGCAAAAACGTGTTTTAAACCTTTATTTGTTCTTCATTTTGTTGCATGCTTTAAAAAGTCCTCGTATTATAAAGACGTCTCTCGGATAGGTGTTGCAAACGCAGACGGGGTGGGTAGCTGACTATTGGTTTTTACCAAATATATACCCAAAGATGTGTATGTTTGTGTTAGGATTGCGTTGGATGGAATTAACCTTTGACCTTTGCGATTGTATTTCCTGTTCTCAAGAGGCTCAGCAGAGCACAACCTGTTCAGCCAGCCATACCTCGATTCCTAAGAAACAACAGAGGCAGAGTTTTATGATAAATGCTCCCTCTTATATGCAGAATATAGGCGGACATATTAACATATTGTCCTTTCAGACTCGAGCCCTGTAACTGCTGAGCGTAGATTTACCGTACCAACAATGATAAACCCATAAGGCAGCCATTTTGTGTGTGACCTGATGGGAACTCCCTCACTGTCACTGAGGAGCAGCTATGTTTCTTCAGCACAAACTAGCAATCGGCTCCCTTCCTTGACTAAATAAGAATCCAGGAAGTGCAGTGATGGCTGCTGACATGTGATTGGTTGATTGGTTGACTGCACTGCTGCTCGGCTGTTTTTTTTTTTTCCCTTTTCTTTTTTTTTTTTTTTTTTTATTGGGCCCCTGTGGTTTATGTCCACCATTTTATTTCTGGCCTCTCACAGCTTTAAGAGAGAAAAAGCAAAGCTACACCAGGTGACGTGTGCAAGGTCGTAGACCTCCTTTTAATGATTGTATACTCGAACGAAAAAAAAAAAGAAAGCGAAAAAAAAGGTTGGAAAATTTTAGAAAGGAAAAAAAAATAAAACTCAGGTAGTTCTCAGCAGCCCTGCCCTGCAGGTGTCTCATTGAAACGTGTCCCGTAGTGATGATGTAGTGACTTTTCCCCCCTGTTATGACTTCTCAGTACTAGTCTGATTCTTTTGTGTGTCCATTTCAATATTATGAAACAAATTATTTCTAAATCTGAAACAATAAGGCTTTTGATTAGTTTCCCCTGATTAATCTTTTTTTTGTTTGTTTTGCCAATTTTTGTTTTCTTTCACAAAAGAAAGTACAAATGCTTCTCACCACTCGATGCTCATTGGCCCTTTTAGAATGTATTTTGTGAAGAAAAGGGTCACATGGGATCTTGTTGAGGCTCACTCGCTACAACCAGCTGCTGGTGGCACAACAGGACAAAGAAGACCACGTAAAAACACTCAAACATCGGGTGCTGAATGTTCCACACCAGCAATACTCAGAGTATCTGGTGGAATCATGTGGTTGTAGTGGAACATGAGGCACCTTGTTCACTTTAAAACCAGCTTTAACATCAGATGGGGGCGTGTGTGTCAGCTCATTTAGTCCAAACTCTTTGTTTCCGTTACGTTCTGTCCTCCCAGCAGCCGGTTGTGCGCGGAGCGGGTATGGTGTTTGTGCGCTGCATCCGTGTTGTCTAAGCAGAAATCCACTGAATGTATCCTCCTAACAGTCCACGAGGCGGGGCGAGCCAGCGTGGCCGGCTGAGTTTAGATGGGTGCTGCTGGCGCTTCCTCAGCCACGTCAGTGTGTGTGTGTTTATCAGTCATACCTTGTGTCTGTCTGTCTGTGTGTGTGTTTGTTTGCCAGCACACCTTCCCTCCCTCTTAACACACACTCACACATCGTGCTGAGTTCAAGTGCAGATGTCAGGTCTTCAGTCTAAATAAGGCACAGGAGACTATAATATATTGGCCACCTGCCGCTCTCTCTGTACTCTGTGGACTTTAAACATTTCCTATGCAGTTTTTTGTTTGCTTTTTTTTGGTTTACACTTAAATAAATAAAGTTGTATTTCTTTGACTTCAAAATGTGTGACTCTGTCTTTGTTGTTAAACTGCAGAAATACTCCGATCCGTTTATTATGACTGCTTCACTCAAATGACGTCAGACTGGACATCACTCGCTGAGAGTTATTTATATGTACACACAAATGATGTAGCCATAAAATCACACAAATTTGAATCTTAAGTAGTCATATCTGCGTGACAAGTGACACGTGCCTCTTTTTTTCCTTCTGTTGGTTCACATAATAAAAGACTCCAACTGCTCAAGACACGAGAACAAACACACCCTGCGTTACTTCAGGGTGAGTCTGAAATTGGTTTGGACAGTAACTGGTTTCACTGGAGGAAAGAAGAGGAAAAGTAAACAATGGTCAGTAATACAACTAATGGTGGCTGAACTCTGTTTAGCAGCCCAGTTTCAGGACGTTGGTATTGCTCCCTCTGTGTCACACCTGAATAGAACAGAGCCATTGTTAATGGTAAAGATAACACATGTGCGTTTCCTACTCCAAGACGAAATGGTTCAGCTTTCTAACATCATGTGTGTGGAATTTGTGATTATTGTGTATTCGGTGAACTGCTGAGTTTCATCGAAAACTGCAACCCCCAGAGTTTTATGTCTTGTGCGCATTAAAGCAGTAGCATCAGTGTGTCATGTCGAGAGAGGGCCATAGTGGCAGTCTGCAATGTCTGAGTGTAAAATGGTGCTTAAAAGACAGATTTCACATGAAGACACACAAAGATGTGAGGTGGAGCTGCAGTGGATCGATGGCTCACTGTCTGCCGGATGAATGTTGTTTGTCAGTTTCAAAGCGACATATTTAAAAGGACAAGGCCTTCTCTGTGTGACGGACCGGAAATATCTCAGTTACACTGTAGCTCACATAACTGGGCAGTGATTCATGCGAAGGCCAGAACAGCATATAAATCAATGATTTGTTAACTCAATACCTCATCTGTTCATTCTAGAAATAGTAACAGCCACAAAGTCATGTATGTACATTCCAAACATTGTGCGATTATAATCATAACGTTAATAACTCTTTAAATGGCACCTTAAAAAGTGCCTGGGGATTACCATCACTGTAACTTGGTCGTCAAACATCACCACCCTGGTTAAAAAAAGCACAAAAAAGGTTCTACTTCCTACAAAAACTAAAGCTAAAGCTAAATTCTGGACCAAGATCTGGTTAGACGTCAGCCACACCAGCCACAGTTGTCTCACCCTGCTACTGTATGAAAATTGGTACAGTATAATACAGTATCCGTTGCCGTACCGCTAGACTATAGAGCGGCTTCATTCCCCAGACTGTGAGATTCATCAACACTTTTATGTTATTTTTTAAAATTATTTTATTATTTTTGTTTTCTGTAAATGTAGCGCAAATTACTTTTTTTACAGTTTGTTTTTTTTACCTATTGTGTTGTAAAAAAATATGTGCTTTGACAGACAAAGCAGAATCAGGTATAATGGAATAAAAACAGCCGAGCCAAACAGGAAGAAATCCAGATTAAGGAGACAAATAAAAAACAAAAAATGTCAATATGAACAAATAGAAATAAAAGGGAAAAAGCAATGAAATACAAATGTACTAATTAAAAGTGTGCAGTTGAAAATACCAGTGCCTTTAATGAGCAGCTCAGTGACTGAGATTAAATTCAACATTTAACCAAGATGGTCAAAATATAGACTAAACCTGAGTCGACTCGGGCCTAATCACAGGTCGAGCCTTATGTCAGCATGTGCATATCATTTATTCACAATATTTTACTATATGAAAATCTGAAATGCCTGAGACAGTTTTGAAACGTGACACAGTGAGGATATATCCGTAAACGCGAAGATCTTCTGGATGATATTGATGTAACTGTTTTGTGAGGCCAAAAAAAAAAAAAAAAAAAAAAGGTAATACACAATTGAGTCTCCTCTTATCACTCATGACTGTCTGACATTAACTGACAGACATATTTTGTTGCAGATATTTTGACAAGAAGAGCACAAATACGACAAATAACCTGACAGACGGGCCTGTTCCAATACAATGTGCCAGTCAGCCAGTCCAACTTTACTTTTCCAGCTTAATGCGATGCAGCCAGGATTGTGTTTTGCCGGCTGTGACATATGAAAATGCTAAATGTGTGCCAGTGAAAAGAGCCAAGTTTAGAACAATTCCCTGACTTTGCTGAGCAACTCGGTGAGTTGGATTAATATTGGCAAGCTCCCCCACACGGGGACAGTCGGTTGTACTCAGTTGTAGTTCCCTGCCTCCACAACTTGATGTCAGCAGCGCCGCGTTTCCAATCCACCCTGAGAGCGGCACTGTGGGCTAATTGTGTTAGAGTGCATTTGTTGTGCACTATACTCATGAATGATGTTAATCAGATCAGAGGAGGACTGAATACAAATGTTAGCTTTGTGAAATGTACAGCTGTGATTGAGACGTCTTGCTTGAAGTGCGTGTTCCAGCACTCGGGCTGACAGAATTAGCAGTGAGGGGGCTGGAGGCAGCGAGAGCTCGGGCTGTTTGGACAGAGATGAGTCGTGAACCGCAGGTTTGCAAAATTACAATGACAAGACACGACACGGCGTCGCTGATCAAACACAACAGCAGGCTGGTGGGACCTCGAGCGTCTCCTGAGCGGTGAGCCGGGACAGCAGGAGCAGAGGAGCACCTGTACGTGCGAGCCCCCAACAGATGGCAGGGAGGTCCTCTGCTGGTGTGTGTTCGCACGGGTGTCAGCTACTCCATGTATATGAGTGGCTGTACCTGGCTCTCAGAGGGGCCAATTAGCTGTAGCAGACTGAGGAAGGTGCCACAGAGCACAGAGATCCAGATTGTTTCGCTTTGCTGGCGTCACAGACTCGTCTTCTCTGCCAGAATCAGCCCAGAGCATCAATCACCTTTAGTCAGCGCAGGGCCGGATTACGTGTTCATAATTTTACTCCATTTAGCTGTTTCACTGGGCTTTGAGAGGAGGCTCATATTAAAAGAGTCAGAAGCTATGGAGACTCAAGGGTTCAAAATAAGGGGACTCAGTAGAGTGCATACCTTTAGCAAGGCTCACCAGCCCCCTTTAATTTAATCAAGCCTAACCCAATATCACATGAAAGATATTTCAATCTGCTAGATCCAGATTTTTTATTTGGATCTGCATCAAATTGTACTCACTCATGGATACTACCTATACACACCAGATTTTTTTAAAATCAAGATCCATTTATTATTCCCAAAGAAATTAATATCCTTAATTAAGTTAAAGAAAGTGAGAAAAAAAATCATGGATTGTCCCTTTATCTGGATCCACACCAAAATAACAACTGAAAATACCCATCCTCCATCCAGGTTTCGTGGGAATCCATTCAGTAGTTTTTGTGTAAACCTGCTAACAAACCAACAGACACAGGCGATAACATAACCCTCTTGGCCTAAGTAATTATAACCACTTAAGTAAATCTTAAAATACCTCTAAGCTATAAGTGAACCAATTAAATCATGATGATGAACATCGACAGTCATTTCACCCTTCGTATATTCATGATGGAGTGAAACTTTATAATTATTTTCTGTCTGTTTTCATTTCCTAACAGCATTTTATTCAATTACAGTTGAATTTTTTCAAAATGTATCTATTTGTTTAAGTGTCACTTTCGATGACGTTCCATATATGTAGGGACCACGGAGATGTCAACATCTTTAGATTAAAAAACCTGCCACGATGACTCTGAGTGAGCTAGCTGCTGCTGCTAATCAAACGAATGCCACGCTCAGCTTGAAACAGTATGAACATAATCAGTGCCGACCCACATATCGCAAAATAACAAATGAAGTCATCAGTTCTCACAAATATATATACTTTTTCAATAAGGCACAGCAGCAGAAAGAAACGGACGCCTCCCTCCTTCCTAGCTGTTGCTGCTGCCATGAACAGCAAAGCTAGCTTGTTAGCTAGATAGGAAGATAGCATGCTGTGCTGCTTATTTACACATTCAGCAGTTATGGAGCAACATTTGTTTGGAGTCTTGTTTCCGTCCGCCTGCCAAAATTCACTCTCTTTTATCTCCGTTTTGGGGCTCCGCCAACTTCTGGAGGGAAATATCTGGCTCTGTAGCAAATGCTCCACCATGTTTACTAGATCGACGCTAACTTTGTCTGTCTGCTGTTTGGTGTGCAGAGAGTAGTGTGGGTTTTCTGCTGAAAACAGCTGCCAGCGGGATCCAAAAAAACCCACTATGGAAGCGGTAAAACAGGACCGTCGCAGGCTGGGTAGCTAAACAATGACATTAAAACTGCCTCCCTGCTTTCATATTGCCACATTTTTTTCACATTGTCATTTCATACATTGTAATGAAAATATCAATTATAGCCTCTAAATTAAAAGGATAGCTTCATTAATGTGTCTTTGTTTATTTACAGCAGCAGCGGCTGGTTAATTAATTACTGTGGCACCGTGCTCGTTCCAGCCAACAGGAGATAACTCCCACAGATTTCATTTCAATTTCATCTTATTTTTGTTATCATTTATTTACTGTTAATTGTTAATACCTAATGTTGAATATCAGATCTGATTTTTAACAACATATCAGCGTGGCCATGGCCCCCTTTCTGCCCCCTTTGGGTCACCACCACTGGCAGGGAATATGGGATTTGACATAAAATCAAATAAAAAATAATAAAATGAAATAAAAATAATTATATAGTTGAAAAAATATGAACTCAGATAAATAATAATAATAATGGTCTCTCTAATACTTTGTATTGTTCCTTTATACAGTATTTTTCAAAATGTCTTGTCATGTAATTATTCCCAAATTACTCAAAACTTTTTGAACTTTTTAATAATAAAAAGTGGTTTTGAGTCATCAGCCCATCATCCATTTTGAGGCATTATATGTTTCTCGACCCAGAGACAGTTAGAGTAATCACGTCTGTAATGTCTGAGCCTCGGAGCAGGTCAGAACATATGACACCGGAAGTTGAGGGTTGTCTTTATGTTAACTGAGATACCGAGGCGTGGGCGGATCTGGTCGACCCCTCTCACGCAGAGCAGGGCGAGCAGCTGACGCAGTCTTGACGCTGAGGTGATGCGCGGCGTGACGTAGCCGAGACTCCAGAAGCGCTCGAGCCCCTGACGTGCCTTCATATCCAATTCAAGCCTGGTCCTGATGAGAGTCACTCTGAGGGGGGGGGCAGATGTGTGGGGGGGCAGATGTGTGGCAGCAGCGGCAGATGGAGAGAAACAGAAAGACCGATAGAGATTGATTTTGTCTTGTGTTTCACACTCTTCAAAGACTTTTCAAGCATATTGACTCCAACTCACAGCCCGTGGAAACAACCAGAAAACAACCCTGCGAATGAGATAACGAGGCTGGAGAAATAACAAGGCTCGCAAAGTGAAAACATCAAAACAACTTTTTGTTAATGGAAGTTGTGGGTTTGAGAAAAACGCTTAATGCGCTGGCATTTCACATGACATGGTCCTCTATCCTTACGTCAGCTGGAGCTTAGTGTGTGTCAGATTGTGCTCTGATTCCCCTCCATGTCGTAGTGTGTGTGTTGTCATGTAATGTGTTTAGTGCCGGCTTCTCTCTTGCCTCTGTCATGCCTGTTGTCGCACTGCAGACAGAAAGACAAGTACAGCCAGATTCAGCTCTGCTTAAAGGTGTTAAAATCATCCTTATGTTACGCAGCGACTGGTGTTCATATCCTGTCGCTGCTGCAAGCCAATAAAGTGACCTTATGTACTGTGTGTTTACCATCTTTTACACTACATTCTTTTCAAATGTATCATGGTGCGTATCTTTTCTTTATGACACTCTTATCAGTGTAGAAACGCCTCAGAAACACAGAAAATGACATGGAACCTGTGTATCAGAGGTAGGAAAGACTACCTTTGACTCATAGACCCCTTCAACAAAGATCCAGAATGCACCCACACATCTTTCTACAGCGGCGACAGAGACACCCAGTGAAGGCGGTGGACTAAAACCCAACAGACGATGCCCACTTTTCTGCCGAGGCAGATCGAGGTGACACGCTGAGTCATAGTCTGCTTCGTTTTCCTTCCAAGAGACAGGAACTCTGCACGAGCGTTCTTTTGGTGAATCCCTTTGAAGGAGACGGGACAGACGAGTTATCTGGACGACACCCGTGTTGACGTAGCAACCGCGGGTCATGTGGCTACTTGGAACCACTGCATTACCTGGTGTCCTCTGATTAATTTCTTCCTCAGATGAATTGGATCGTGACATCTTCATCCCCCCCCTCCCTCCTGTCAGTGAGTCATGGCAGCCCAGCTACGGCAGCGTCGTCAGGCAGAATGTGATTGAATGTGAATAATGTGGCGGGGGGACATAAACCATTAGGATTATAGACTCGATGCGGCCTCGTGACCTCAAGTTTTGTCTGGGCCGACCACTACTCTCCCTAGTCAACATGCATCAGGGAAGCTTATTAGACGCACGCACACACACACACTTGTGCGTGCACATACACACACCTGACCAATCCATTACAGCAACCAGCGGACTGATAACCATACAAAGCGACAGATGCAAGATGGAGCCACAGAAGAGCTCGTTGACCTCTGCTCTGTTCCGGGCGCTGTGCTCGCTGGCGCAAATTACCCGTCCATCCGTCCCATGCATCCCGCCAGCAAAATGAAAGCGACTGCGGATCACCGCGTCTCCTGGTGCACAGATATAGCCAGCTCCTGTCCAGAGATTTCAGGCCTTTCATGCGTGCGTGTGCATGACAAGGAGAGAAATAACCACAGAGGAAGTGAGGGAGGGAGAAGTCCAACAGTGACTTCTAATAAAAAGACAGTGAAGTGATGACATAGTTCTGTGGGGTTTTCTGCCCAGATGTGCCCTCTAGGAACATTTAACTTGAATCAAAATTTGAAATGTGTAGTATAAAGGCACCCCCATGAAGGCTTTATATTTGTATAACTTATGAAATGGTCGTCCTACCAAAATCTAGCAACTGTGGACTGATGGGTGAAAAAATTACATAAATAATTCCTGTTTGGATACGAATCAAAGAGGGAATTAAGACCCCTTATTATCATCCGCGCTGAGTCATCCCATCACAAGCGGACTGCTCGAGTTTGTCTGTTCATGTCATCAGATCTCAATTGTACAATGTTTTCTCACAAAGTTACAAAAGTTTTCCTAACGCACAAAACTTAACGACTTTTTTAAGGGTGTCTGGGTACATTCTCCATGACTGACAAAAAGAGTTGCCAACATTGATGTTGACTGTTTATTGTATTTGTAAAATTTGACATCCATTTATGTTGTCTCTTTCATAAATTCAATGTAGGTGAAGAAATCAGTTGAAACAGTGTGTTCAAACAGACAGACAAGCTGAAACTTTTTACAAGGAAAGCAGCAACTTAATGTATTGCATTTAATGGCAAATTTACAAGAAGGCATGAATGATTTCGAATTTACCGTAGCCGTTTTGCCAAGTTTCTCCTCACTCAACAACGGGATTTGTAAGGGAGTCTGGGGACATTGCGGTTACTAGTTCATTGGTTAGTGGAAGTTTCTGTACTTGGAGCTGTCCACATGTGAACGGATCACCCAGGACACATGTTGATACCAGGTCCGAACAGCCGTAAAGAGGCAAGTTTGTTTATCTTAGTTTGGTGTTATTGGTTGCTGTTGATGTGTTAAAATGTTAGCCGAGCAGACATTTTAAGCAAACAGATAAAATGGTTTAGGTAAATATGGCGGTACTTGTTCACGTTATAGATGTCATCTGTTACAGACATTAAGTTACGCTACAAATTATCCATTTGTTAATTCAGACAGAAAGTGATCATTTAACCAGCAACGCCTAAACGCACCAGTAAAGAATGTTGGACAAGCCGGGAATGCGTGGGCGGGGCTAGCGTGAGAAACATAATGCGCATGTGCAGTGGGTCGCACGGTACAGAAGTCAACCAATGAAGTATAGCGACAGGAAATGTTTTTGGCTAATGCTCTTGGCCACACAGTGCTTCTATCTCCATAAATCTTATCTTCATCTTCAATTTCATGTGTCTTTTCTTTACTAAGGACCACAAAGGTATTAACTTTAGACTTCATTGGTAAATATGTGTGATTTACTGCTTCTTCTCTCGTAACGCCAAACAAGCAAGAAACTGCTAATTAGCATTAGCTAGCTAACTTTATTAGTGTTAGCTTGCCTGCTTAAAGACATAAGCTAATTTAACACGAGTTGACACAGTGATGCTTACTGGATTTTTGTGCTCCATAAATTGAATATTTAATCAAGATAGAAAAAAGTATGGGAGAAAACATTTTTGCCCTTTTATTTTAAGTATGAATATTTACCCATTGATTGAATGTTTTCGGCATTTGTTTTTCTTGAATAAAAGTGCTCAGTCTCTCCAGAGAGCAGTATAATTTGACCATGTTTCTGCCAATTTGTCCTCCCCTAACTCCTCTTGTTTGTTACATCAACCTCATACAAGTCAGTCAAGCATAAATAGGTGTGTGGCTGTCAATATGATAATCTCATTATTTATTCATTCAGCATTTCTGTTGGTCTTTCTTGCTCTTGTTTCTCACAAGTGTGTCACAAATGGAAACAGCCGGGGGGAGATTCCCCATGTTGCCACAGTATGAAAAGGTCAGTACATACCCATATATGCACACACATACACACACACATACACACACACACACACACACACACACACACACGCATACACACAGTTCATTACATGAACAAAGATCAAACCTTTGCCATGAACTGAACATCACCCACGGTCTTCCCCTTCGATTTCTTCTGCATCTCTATCCTCTTTGGTCTTATGTTTTATCTCCCACTCATTCATAAAGTGTTCAGTTTGAGCATAAGGATTTCGTCTCTCTGACGACAGCAGAGGACCCAGTGGTGCATCAAAGTTTGTTTCATGCTGCCGTGCAGATGCTGGCTTTTTATTCTGTAGCTCTGATTGGCTTTAGAGGAATACACTGAATGTTTGGAAGTCTGGCCCTTTTTAGTCAACGTACTGCGAACACCGACACGAGCCATATAGCTAAAGCCTTGGCTTCATCGTTTTGAATGATTGCAAGTTCAATTATCATCAGGTGTTTATGAATGTGGATCTAAAAAGAAGCATGGCATCTAGCTGTAGAGATGTATTATTGGGACTATTTCAGATGAGCTGTTGTAAATCACAAAAGTAAACCTGAGGGTGACACCAGAGGAAAAGTCAGGAACCAGCAAATTCATTAGGATTAATCTTCTTACAACCAGGAATCTGTGTACAAAAGATTGTCCCAATCCATTTTATAGATATTAGAACATTTCACCGAAAGCACAAAAATGTCAACCTTTCAGCGGCACTAGAGGTAGAGGTTAAGCCAAAAGTCCAACACATCCTAATATCTAAACGACTGAAAAGACTCATTTCCAGTCACCCCTATAACAACATATATCACCATTCCTAAGACAATATGAAAATTGCAGTGAACCAGTGGCAGGTGAACTTGACCTTTGTCATACACTCTCAGTTTGGTTGGGTCTTGAAATACATTGTTGTTGATTTTAAAACAACTGTTACCCTGTGTTGCTTCAGTCATGAACGTACCTATGTCACGGTCATGACGATATGTACGTGACATAACTTTACTACACACAACTCGCTGTTTAGGTTTGGTGTCACACTGGACAGGATCAGCGATCTCCCCGATGAAAGTCCTGTGCTTGTTTGACCCACCAGTCAGTCTGGGAAATCCATATTTTATTAATACTTTATTTTCTCAGTAATATAATGTTTTGGTTGGTTGAAGTTGAATGGTCTCTTTGCTCTGTGTTTATCTTCCTCCAGAACACTTGCTTTGTCTATTTATAAAGGGCATCTATTTAAAATGAGAAAATGGTCTCCCTCAAAGCTGCTTTCACTTTCTTCCTTCCAGAGAAAATGAAAATTGATCCATCGTGCAGTCTGAAGTGTTGGCGTGGTGCGGCAGTGTTAATGATCTGCAGGGAGCACGTGGGTAAGTTTGAAGTCTCATTCACGGCGCACTGAGCTGAATGATGTGTGTGCACAACATTTAAAAGTCATCTGATAGCGAGATAAGAGGCCGGGACGGCGTCATTGCTCCTGCTGAGATAATGAGTCAGTCAATACCAATCGAGTACAGCAAACACAGTGCTATTGGCATAACAGATCACTGATCGATTAAGTGGCACATCACCAGTTACTGTGTTCAAATAACACTACGGTCAGATTAGTAGGTATTAGGGGCTGTATATCGATTAATAGATGCATTTGTTTGGTTTGGTTCATTGGATGGAGCTGAGTAAAAATTTTAGATTTTTAAACCGCTAATAGAGCAGCCTTAAATATGTGTACAATATTTAATATTAACAATGCATCAAATGCTATGTATAATTTCAAAGTGGTTGTTCATGTTGTTAAAACAGAGTGAATTATCACCCAACTCTGCAGTTCCTCTCAGCTCTCTGGAGCTTTTACACTTGTTTCTCTAATTTCTTTGATTTTACAGCCAGCGACTTTAATCGTTCACAGATGCAGCTTGTTGAAGAGAAACATGGAGGCATAATACAGTTAATGAAAGGTGATTTCTGCCTAAACTATTTAGGCAGAAATCACCTTTCATTAACTGTATTTGGCCTTCAATCAATTTTTGGCAGGTGAAAATGCCCATTTTGTGTTGTAATGGTCCTTTAAAAGGATTCAAAGCTGTCCTGTGAGCTCAGATCTTTACATTATGAAGCTCATGAATGAGATCAAGTCATATTTAGGCAGAAATCACCTTTCATTAACTGTATTTGGTCTTCAATCAATTTTTGGCAGGTGAAAATGCCCATTTTGTGTTGTAATGGTCCTTTAAAAGGATTCAAAGCTGTCCTGTGAGCTCAGATCTTTACATTATGAAGCTCATGAATGAGATCAAGTCATATTTAGGCAGAAATCACCTTTCATTAACTGTATTTGGCCTTCAATCAATTTTTTACAGGTGAAAACTGATTGAAAACTGCAAAACACATCCAAACATGGGAAGCAAATGCTATGTATAGTGCCCAGATCAGATAAAAACAATGCAGAGTCACGAGGATCATTGCAAAAGTTATCATATCTTTATTGAAAACCCACCAATAAATCATATTCATTATAGTCTAATTTCCGAAGACAGGGCTAAACAAAGTCATCAGACATACCAAGCACAGACACGTATATCACGTAATTGCCATGTCTGATTTTGCTACAAACTACACTTCTTTTGGTCACAGTTGTAATAATTAGCCTTCGTAACAACAAACGTTAAACTTTCGAAGACACATGCCTTTGCTATGATTACACTGTAATGCAGTTGTGTGTATCAGCATATTATGACCGGTTAATCTAGAGAAAAGCAGACGTTTTTGCACTACCGCTCAACGGGCTGCTGTGTGCGCTCCCGCGGCCTGTAATCAGATTCTGGCAGACGATCACTTTTTTAAAGCGAATTAAAAAAAAAAAAAAAAAAAAGAAATCGGGTTTGCCTAGAGATCTTACATACAGTTCTCTGGATCTCACAGAGGTGCAAATATCAGTCAATTACACGAAGGACAGGTCTACTAGCCAATCAGAAATACGGTGGGGGCGAAAACTGACCACTACCTCCCAATATGACAGTCAGGTCATAAACATGAAACGTGAATGTGACATCACACATTTGCCCTATGTAGACGTTAAAATCCCAACGTTGTATTCTGGCCATTCTGGGCTGTAAAAAAACATTTGTACTCACCTGCTCAACACCAAGCAGCAGACAAATACAGCGACCAGCTCTCAGTCATATTAGAGCATTGAGCCATTAAAGAAAGAGACAGTTCTCATGAAAAGAAAAAACAAGCTGTTCTGTCACTCATTTTTTAAACATTCTGTCACTCTTGCAGAGTAAGTAACAGGCACAGCACACTAAATATACAGACACTTTTCTAAAATTGAGACATAAACATTCAAGCTGTGAGAGATTCCCCAGTCTTCTGACGCCACAATATCAATGTGAAGACTCTCGGCCCATCAAATATTGAAGCCATGCGCATTAAAAATGCACGAGGTTAAAAACGCTGCGTTGTTTCTCTGATCCTTCTCCTCCTGATCATCTTTAAGACAGGTGGGCTGTCGCAGAACGAGCTGTTTCACAGACAGACATCCAAACAGTTTCACACCTTCTATTACATCTAATGTCTCCAGGAGAACTCTGCTGTAGAAAACAAAAGGGTGTATAGCTTGTAAATTGTATTTTTCATTAGCGTGAGGACATTTGGAGGTACAGCTCTAAACCTCTCTGTCTTTTTGAAACATCCTCATTTCACTTTACATCTTTTAAAACCGATGACAGTCTGGCCAACACCCGGTGATTATCAGCTCAAGCTGCAGCTATAATTACACACCACTGGGTTTATGCATATTAAGACATTACACCTCATTACATGCATTCATAGCAGCTCCAGTTTCTCTGTGTTAAATGTGCCCACAGTTTGATACAGTTAAACACCGTCAGCTCTGTGTTGACTTTCATGCCGTGTGGAGTTGTTGATGAGAACGTGCGTTTGAAGTGCAAATCCACTCTCGCGTCTCTCATCTCAACCGTCTCTCTGTGTCCCCAGCTCTGTCTTTCTCTCCCGAGTCGTTCTCCTTTATTCCCTTTTCTCTTTCTCGCTCCTTCGCGAACAAAAGCCCTGAATGAAAACTCTAATGAAGACCAGAGAGACTCCGTAACCACGCGTCACCATTAAGGTCCGCAGGCATACATAAATGATGACAGGAGTGACAGAGAAAAACTTTCAGCTAAGAATAAACTTCGTCATCATGATGACTCTTCCACTTGAGAAGACCTTTTCAGAGACACTTTTGATGTTTGAAAAATACTGGGGAAAGGACCCACATTTAAACTGCAGTATCCCAGGAGCAACTGTAGCAAAGGGATCACCTTTCACTATACTGTACGTGGACCGCTCTATCATAGCGATTCCCCCGCAGCAGCAGCAGCAGCAGAACACTGCCATATGCTGCTGTGATTTGTCTCAAGGCTTCTGTCATTTTGACGTGTGGCGATGGTGGATGCATCCATCAAGCTGAACAGGACAGGTATTGAGAGATAAGACGATGTACTGCTGCCCTCGCTGTCAGCAATAAGGACAAGCGATGCGATGCTATCGGGGGAACTGTAGTACATTTAAATAACCTGTTACGGAAGGCGTGTTAAATCTTTCTGTAGCTCTCTCTCTCAAGGGGCTGGCTTCAGCAGTAAGCACTAATGATCGGTGGCACGACGATAACATCACCATCATGGAAATGCTCCAGGGGAAGAGTTTAAAATTTAAAACGTTGACACCGAAGTTATTCTGACTGGAAAAGCGAAGACTGGGCTTGTGTTTACTCACGGCTAAAAGTCAAAGCATTTGTTTATGACCTTAGTGAAGTACATCTGACTCATGCTGGATTTGTAAAAGACTGCACCAGCTTGTTGGAAGTTTGACTAACTAGAGTATGTCACTGTAAACATTCAGCCCTCACACATGGTTACAAATCAAAATTGGATGTGAATTTTATGCGAAGTCATAACCTTCATGAGCTACTTTTCCCTTCAGCCAATATAGCTATACACATTACACTACCCGCTTTTAGAATGAAAACTACAAAGGCTCATGACTGAAAATGCTGTATCATTTTTCAAACAAAAACACTGCTGGAAGGTTTCTTTCTTATGTGATTACATCTTTGCCCACAACACTGCCCACAATGTGCAGTTTACACAGACAAATGCAGACGATAGCAGCAAAACAAACATTTTTGGTGGTCTGAATCAGAAGGCCAACTGTATATTGAAGCAAACTTCCTTGAAGGGCATGCTGTGCATTATTAATTGTGGTGTTTGCGAGGTTTAAGTGATGAAATGTTGGTTCAAGAACCCACCCTTACATCTAGGGGGAGTACGGTGGAAACAAAAGCAGGAGCCATGGTTATGGCTAAGTTCTGGTGTTGTAAAAGGCTGATTGGAGTAATTTCTTTTGTGCTCTGTTTCCACCGACTCCTAAGAAGAATATGGGACTCTAGCTGCTAAATTTTCAACTTTGTTCACAATTCAGCCACTAACTTTGTCTCACCGAGTTTGCCCTGTTCAGTACTGAACAGGCAGCTGTGGGTGTATCAGAGTGTGAAATAAAACTGTCAAAGGTTCCATTTTGTAGTAAGTGTATCAAAACCCTCATTCCACTGGGAAATGCACACAGCCTTTATTCAGAAATTGTGCTTTTGAATAAGCAGTCAGGACTTCTGTAAGGTTGTGATGTCACAACTATATAGCCAAGCCCTGAGCCACACCCCCAGCTCGGCCGTGCACAGGCTTGTGAGAACTGACCAATCAGAGGAGACTGCTTTTCGGTTGGGGAGCCTGAAAGTGAGTGGCACTAAAATGGAGCGTTCAGACAGAGGGTGAATAGAGATTCTGCAGCAATGGACAATATGAAAGAAATAATCTGTTTATAGAGCAGATTTGTCCCAAAATAAAAAAATAAATAAAACTACGAACCTGAAGAAGAGCATAATATGGGACCTTTAAAGTTGTTTCTAATCCAATTTGTTAGATAGTTGATTGTTCAGTCTTATTCCCAACTAGTAAAATACTGACGCTTTGGGTCGGCAGCAGTGGTGCAGTGGACTGTTGCTGCACAGCGAGAAGATCATCTGTATGAATCCTGCTGGGGTAGGGCCTTTCAATGCATGTTCTGCATGTTCCCCCCGTACTTGCGTGAGGTTGTACTCCAGTTTCCCCCACCAAGGTGCTGGCTCAGATCTGGAGTTGGCCCGTGTGTGCTGCCCACTGCTCCCTTGGGATGGGTTAAATGCAGAGTAGCAGTTTCACTATGTTGCACATTGTATGGTATGGGATATAAATAAAGATTCTTCTTCTTCTTCTTGCTGCCGGCCGGCCAGACTTACAATCCCAGTGTCTAAGTGTCTATATTTGAGGGGTTGGGAATGAGACTTATCAATGAACTATCTTACAAAGTGGACCTTTAATGATTCTCTGTGAGTTTGTTACGAGCCCACTGCACCTTTGATTTTATGCAAATAGTAATTTGATAAATTGTTGATATAAAGCTTTCATCCTTTACACAACACAATGAATCCAATTCTTACTTACTTAAAAAAAAGAAAAAAATACAATTCTAAAAGATTCCTATTCAACAGCTCCACCTGTGGTCAGCAGCCCAACGGGGCACCTTCAACCCCATTTTTGTTTTCTCAGTTTTAAGATAACAAGTCATTTTAATGAACTTCTTGTCAAAGCAGAGAATAATTTATCCCAGACACAAATATGAGGGACTGTGTTGTTGATCCTCTTGTCATATTTTGGGTAAACTCACCAGTGGGATAAATGTACCAAAAGTCACAGCAAATCTTTGATCATTAGTGTGTGAAGTGGCAGTTGTCTCTGACAAACAGTGAAGGAACAAAACAACAGGCTACGATGGAGGTATGGACACTGTGCCAGACAGAGAGATGTTATCATCCTCTCTTTCTAATTAACAGCCTCTCAGACAGACAGCAGTGCAGATTGAGTTTGGTCTTAAGTGCTCAATTTCGTCCACCTTGTCCTACATGGGCTGATAATCAGGGCTGGTGCACACGACTGCACGAGGCTTCCTCTCAAGTAACAAGTAATCTGTGTGAAGTGGCATTTTTCCCAGAATAACACAAAACATTTGAGACACTATTAAAGGTATTGAGAAGAGGTGCTCCATAGATGAACTGAGTTTATTACAGTTTTCTGATTTATACTGACAACATCCCACTATGTTAAATAAGTGGTCAGTCTTCAAACAGGCAATGTAATTCCATGATTCACGAAGGAGGACTTGATTATGAATTTAAGGCATTTAGGACATCCTCTAAATTAATTCAGCAACCTATGTTAACATAAACTGGGGGGTTAGGGTCAAGGCTGATAATTAGGACAGGTTACATTAATAAGTACAAACTAGCAACAGGACATCTGAAGACATCTGAAAGGCTGAAGTAACCTTCATCACTGAAACATCCAGCTGTTCACTGAAACCATTAGTACAAAATTAATTTAATAAATCATTGAGGAAAAAATTATATCTAATGACCAAGATGTTGAGTGTGCGATACAAGAGTCATTTCACCCACGCTGTTCGTGGTCCATTACTGTAATATGAGTCGAGTGAACGGGTCAAAGTAGAGAGCATGCTGTGAAATTTTTTTGCTGTTCTGAGATGCAACACATGGAGGAACTCGGTGACCTTCAGAACTAGCGGGACCTTTCATACCAGTAAGAAAGTAAAGTAACATTTTAATGAATTCAATGATACAAAAAAGGTCATTGATCTAAAAAAAGGACCACATTAGTCAGTCAGTAGATTTCGGTAAAGAGCATCACTAGACCTGTGACTTACAAACATCATTACCAATTCAGCTTTAGGGATGGGAATAACAGTCTGGTTGGTCCACGATTTTGGTCAAGACTAAATTATCTAAGCAACTATTGAATGGATGGTGTGGAATTTGGGGCAGATAATCGGGGCCCACAGTATGATATGGTAATAAAATCATTTTGTGATTATATTGTGATTGAGATTGATTACAATGCAGTTTTGTCACACATTTTGCCTTTATCAAAATATTGCACCTTCTTGCAATTTGGATTTTGGTCCAATAATTTGGTATAAGACCAAACAAATGGGATTCTCATCAGCCTCAGTTGTACTTTGTTTTAAGTGATAATTATCTAATGTTGGCATGCTAAGAGGCTAAACTGAGAGGGTAAACATGATACATCAGCGTGTTGGCATTATCACTTTGACCGTGTTGACATGCTGATGTTAGTATCAGAAAATACTAGTTCTGTCAAACCAACTATCACATTCAAGTGACATAGATAGAAAACAAGCAAAAGCAGCAAGTCCTTGTGTTTGAGGAGCTGGAACCAGAGAAAGAGCCTTTCCTCTTGATGAAAGACTTTGGTGATTGATCCATTACTGACACTGTTGAGGCTTAACCTTCTGTTTATCATCTTATCGATCAGTGGACTAATCATTTTAGCTGTACACTTCACAAAAACGAAAAATCAGCAGCATGAGCAAGAAAAGAAAGCGTAGTCACACAATATTACATCAAATCAAAACATGATGAAAAAGGGAGGCGGAAGACAGCATTTTAACTTTCAATTTAACAGCATTTAACCAAATTTCGGTCTCCAATCATCTCTTTTAAAGAGGTTTTCTCACAGCGACAGAAGCTTCATTAGTTCTTCAAGGGATTTTTCAGCGTACACCCCCCTAACTGTTGTAGATGGAGCCATCTGGGAGATGGGCGGCTTGGCTCCGCTGAGATCGTCTGTCAAGCTTTAGCAAAGAATCTTGCATTTGGCTTTATCTCCGTGGGATTCTCTGTAGATTCAGGTTGCTTTTTCTTCTCTTTTTTTTTTATTTTGGCATCCTGTGGATTACATGGCTGACTAATGGGATGCCCGCGGAATAGATAATAGTGACTCTGCACAAGAATATATCTCCATTAAGAGCCACCCTGTCTCCGCTGTACATGGAAATACAAATGGAGGCTTTACAGTTTCTCACTATGGACGTTTGGTTAAAGGTTAAGAGCTAACTCTTATCCTTTAACCAAAGGTCCAAAGGTCCAAAAAATTTCATTAGCTTGGAATGAAAGTCTTCTTTTAATTCTGTAGCAAGTTGGCTCAGCCGCAGTTTAAGTCCAGATGTTTTTTTCAGTCAGACTCTGAAGATAAGATTAAAGAGCGCTGTCAGCTTTACTTTATAGCCATAATAACACAATATATCCTCAAATAAATACCAGCCCTGTCCACTCAGCTTATTGAGCCCATTTTTATTGCCACTTTTTGTCACTTTTTTTTCACAAATTGTCCAACAAATGTGCAACATACAAACAAGGCTGTTGTACCAAAAAACAAAAAACCCAAGTACAACAAATACTGACTGGGTATGATAATGGTTTCAACTGGTATTTACAAAGAGACGCATAAAGTTCATATTTTCATTACAGAGCCCATTCGATATTGACAATCAACAAAATTCGGTGGAATTCGATAAATGATTGAGCAGCTGATCTCATACCGTCAAACTGAATTAATCAGATGTTTCCAGGAAAGTGGGCACACACCATGGTTTAGACTGAGAGAGGGAGGGAGAGAGACATTAAGACAGAGTCCAGTGAGAGCGGGACGAGACATTCTTTAATGCTAATATGTGTGCAAGGTCCAGGTGCACTGGAGACGGGCAGAAGAGGTACCATCTGCTTATCCAGACAAGGCATGCCAAATATAAAATATTCATTATGATTCATAGAACCATGCATACTGTATTTCGGTAGGGCCTGCGGCTGGTTACATCCATATGCAGTAACCTGGGAGATGGATGTACCTGGCAGCATGTGTGTGTGAGTGTGTGCGTGAGAGGGAGAAAGCATGCTATGGTAGCATGTGTGCCCCCATAATTTACTATCTGAATTTCGGTGTGGATGTTGTCACAGCCGTGTGACTAATTCCTTAGTCGGCCTAACCCCCACTCCAACATAAAACCAAACATTTGACTAAAACTTGATACATGTGGTGAGTAAAATTTTGGTGGCAGCAACCTTGATGATTGTGCAGTAAAAGTCTGCTGAAAGCGCAGCCACACAGACGTTAAGGTAGCTACTTTTTCTCACCATACAACCCTTGCCCCCGACCACTTAGCCCTAACCCTCCATTTTGCAAGTTCACGTCTAGGTGAAGGGTGTCCCAGTTCTTGTTGGGGCCCACCTCAAACCATGGGGTATGAGAACTCCAATAGTTCAGTGTATTTCAATGTATTATGGACCTTTTCTTTGCAAGCATAAAACAATCACTACTACTTTGCCGATGTGTGACATGACATGGTTATTGCTGATTTGTGCATGACATTCCCACATAATGATATATTTCAATGCTGCATCCCCATGTTGATGTCATATGAGGCTGGACATTTAACTGAATCCCAGCAGTGAAGTTACTGCACTTTGTACCACTCCTCTTATATCAGTGCTGACCGGTGGTGTAGGAGGAGAAACAAGGAGTGGGGGCCTTATACTCAATCCCATTTTCAATTTTTACCCCTAACCATCGTTTTTGAGCGAACCCCTTGCCCCTTAGAACAGAGTTACAATGGGTAGCGGTTGGAATCTCCCCCTATAAAATGGGACATTTTCATGTCTCTGCCACGTAGCCCTGACACTTTATCCCACCCCTCTACCCCAATAGGAATTGGGACATCCTGCCCCTAGACGTGAATGTGTTAGGTAGGACTGAGTGGTCAGGCCAAGGGGGGTAGTTGGGACTGGGCGGTTGTCTCTGTATGTTTTCCTCTTAATTTCACTTTTCAAAGAAACTTCCTACCAAATTAATGAGATATTACTTAAGTGTTTCCGTTCAATGTACGAAGCGCATGTAATGCCATGTAACTTGGCAAAACATTTTTATTCCCTCTGATTGATATGATCCTTGAAAAGAGCAGCAGAGAGTGGAAGGAGAAACACAGCAGAGGTCCACATCTGGTCAGTGAGATGGAGGGCCAGTCTTATGTTCCCATCTGCTCTGAGTGGATCATCATTGAACATCATTAAGTACAAGGTAGTCAATCTAAAAAAAGATACATGTTGCTGCGCTCAGTTGGTCCTTCCAATCTTAATCACTATCACTTTCTGTTTCCACCTTTTGTACGAAATTGCAACATTATGACATCCCTATTTTTGATTTTATGGTAATGCTCTTTGTGTAGGTGGTATTCAGTTCAGCTGAGATGGACATAATCACTCAGACTTACTACCCACTTCTTCTATTTATTCCCTCTAAAACAGAAATAATAGTTGATATTACTTCAGAAAGACTTGTTGAATTAAATTCAGTTGGTAGGTCTGCTCAGTCTGTGAAAATAGCTATATAATTACCAGCTGCAACAGTGTCGGCTGTTAATGTTTTCAGTTTGTCAATGTGTGTGTGTCATCATGGCAAAATATGGTCCTGGAGACACATTTTTTTGATGGAACTAAGACAGAACTGATTTTGAGTATTTTTCTAGGTGTCTATATGTCTGTCTGTCTGTCTGTCTGTCTTTCTGTTTGTCTGTGGGCAGATTTTGTCAGCGCAGTAGCATCACAACTGTGTAAGATGCAGTAACGAAACTTAACGAAGTGTGTAAATGAGATCAAGTGAAAGTGCATTTCAAAGATGGATGTGGTCCTACCCATGAGTGCTAAGAACTCATGTAATAATGGAGTAATCTCAGTTGAGTGCTCATGCTCATGGGTCAACATGTTGATCAGTGTTGTGGCTGCTGTGAATCACAGGGAAAGATGGTCTGTAGTTTGAGAATGGAAAGAGTATTTCACAAAACACAATCAACTCAAGGTTCATTTAGTAGCTGTTCATGAACTCTCAGTGATATCACCTGAACTTCATCAGAGCATGGAGTTTCCCTGGTTTCAAGTAATGGTAGATCAAATTTTGGGGATCACCGTAGTGAGATTTGTCCACCACTGCTTCCAAGATCAAGAATGAATCTTCAATCTCAACTTTCTAGCCAAACTGGATGAGAAGCAACATGTCTTCATACCTAAACGACTGATTGGGTTGATTCCCAATGATTCTCAAAACGACATGTATGACCAATGACACGAAAACTATGACATATGACTGTTGGAGACTTGGAGGGATGTTTACATGTGCAAGTACTTTTCGTAAGTTAGATAAATTCATAGAAGGTTTATGGTTTTGTTCAGGACACGTCAGTGGTCTCTTGATTAAAAGTTCTGTGCTTGTACCACCAACCCCGTCCTCCTCCTTGTATCGACTTGTCACTCTTACATTACGTAAACTAATTTCCTCCTTTGCTCCTGTCATAATTACTCTGGCCAGTAGAGGTCACCCCCTCACAATAAATATAAGTACTACATACTAAGCTGCTTGGACTGAAGACCTATAGAGCAGTTTTTCTGGGTAGGACAGGTGTGGAAGACCTTAAACTGCTTGATGATACGAAATTATTTAAACCACCAGAACAGCTACTGTGATTATATCACGAGCGCCGTTTTTCCACCAGCACTTTTGGCCATGCTGAGTCAAAACCTGTTGCTCCGACTTGCTTTTCCATCACAGAGTTGAGCCGAGCTGTGCGCGCAATGGACCTGCTCTGGATCTCTATTCTGTGCAGGAAACCTGAGAGAAAGACATTTTTAAAAGTCAGTGTGTTCAGCTCTCAGTACTTTTGTAGCTTCTCACTGAATCTCTTAAGTTTCTCTGATACTTTCTTACATCTGCTATGTTTTACTGTCACTGTCATCGGTTTAAGACACACCCTCAAGCAGGTAGCCCTGTTGTCGTGGAAATGCAAATACCGGCCGCGCTGGGTTGCCACACCGAGTCAAACTGAGTAGAGCCAAGCTGGCAGATGTGATGGAAAAACGTCATAGACTGGGGCATAGTTTCAAAGACCATGTATCCATCCCCCTTTTCCTTCCTAATTGCTGTACATCACACATTTCTTCTTCTTTGTGCAAAAGTAGCAGGGTGCCTGAGTCATTACAAAAAAATTCTGTCAACCCCGACCAGAAGTGTCTCGGAGCACAGAGCTGAATAATCCACCAGTGTCAGGTGTCATGCTGTGAAACTGGCCCAAAGATAAAGAGAGACTTTCCCCAGAGGGAGTCACAAAGTATCACATTATCAGAAGTAAACATTATTTGTTTCCAGCCTCAAATAGAGCCAGGATGACATACAATTATACACAAGCCTTGGAAGTCATTTGGGCTCTCACCACCGCCCACCAAAATCTTTTAGATTTGATAGGCTGAATTGGTGCTCGTTAGATACGCTAATGGATGATTTCCAATCACTTTGAGTTCCTCAGCAGAAGTCAGGGCCATCACTGACACCTGTGATCTACCTCATGACCACAGAGCTCTCTCTGTCCCACTCTCTCTCTCCCTGGACTGTGCATGTCATCCCGTGGAGTCTGCTTGGACGTGATTTATCTGGTAATTGCCAAATTCGTGTCACTTTACAGCTCTGAACTCTCACAGAGCCAATGGCTGCCAAACCCCACTAACACCTAATGAATTATACATCCTGTGGGAGGCAGAGACAGGAGAGGAGCGTGTGTTGTGTGTGTGTGTGTGTGCGTGCGTGCATTAGAAAATCATTAAATCCCCTGCAGTCTTCAACATTCAACAAGTGTTTAAAAATAGATGATAAGCCAAGAGAGGAGAGAGAAAAGTAATACCGCATGAGGAGTTTAGACGACTGGCACTAATTTCTTTGCTAACATGGGTGTCAGACATGAATAAAAACCTCAGGAACCCTCACTCATTGACTGTCTGTCGCTCATTCAAATTCAGTAAAGCTGGCAGGAAAAAATGTGATGCAGACCAAAAGTGACATAACAGAGCAGTCACAGACAGCGATCTTCTGCGTCCTCTAGTCCAAAGTGTTTTGCATTCACACTAGTCAGTTATACAAAAGCATAGTTTCGTGACAACAGTGACAGGTAGCTTGTTGATTTGTCAGAATGTTGACTGTGGTTCTTGGCGGTGAGTGGCAGAGGTGGATGTGTGGATTATAGACAGACGTTTGACTAAATTTACTCTCTTGGTTTACACATGTATACCTCCACCATAAACTGGACTATGAAGCAGATGGTTGTGAACCAGCACCAAGGCCAGTCAGACCTTTTGGGAAGAGAAACAAACAGTGTTTTGTGTCAAGGCCACATAAGCCAAGACCAAGTCTTGACCAAGACCAGAATGTATCAAGATTGAGTCAAGACCAATGCCAGTGTGAGCCCCACACTGCATGACACACTTTAAGTTAATGTGAAACATGTGAACCATAGGCACTTCTCAACAAACTGATCGAAAAGATCCGCATTCATAAAAAAACACTTGTGGAAGACAAATGAAAATTATTCTTAGTTCACCTCTTTCATTGCCGCGTGTATGTATAAGTGTGTCAGAAAGGATTGCAGAGGTGAATTTTATGTGTATCAAACAATTCTTTTTTGTCCGAGACAAAAAGTCGATTCTGAGACAAGACGAGACAATCTGAAGACTACAACACGAGAAACAAAGACAAAAACAAAACTGTAAGCTGTAAACACCCAGCACAGTTTTCAGCCTCTCCTGATAATGTCTTTATTCTGTCAGCATCCACCGTCTGGCTAAACGGTTGCCCTGTTTACATTCTGATCATCTAATTACTCATTTCTTTGCCACATTGGATTGGTAGCAATGTTGCTGTTTGCCCAGATCATCATTTCAATTATAACCAGAGTAAAAACTATGAAAATTATAATGGCTCTCAGTAGAGCATGCAGCTCTGCCAAGGCCCAACTGTCCCCTTTAATGAAGTCGAGCCTGATCCAATATCAAACTGAATAGTCCTGCATCACTGAACATTTTGAACTGCTTAACCATAAATTAAGCTCACCAGATCTATTTCAAATTGTTCTCACTCATAGATTTCAGCCACCTAAACACACCCTCCATCAAGATCCATGCATTTGTACCTGAGAAATGAAAGAAAATGTTTGAGACAATGACAATGATAGAGAATAAGAGAAAGAATTCCTGACTCCGTCTCTTTATCCAGATCTGTACCAAAAGTTAATGGCGTCTATTCTGAGCTGAGACCCATCTTCCATTCAAGTTTCATGGAAATCTGTTCTGTAATCATTGTATGTAATCCTGCTGACAAACTAACCAACCAACAAATAAACGGACAAAGGTAAAAAAAAAAAAAGGTAACCTCCTTGGTGAAGGTTAGTAGAACCCAAGTTGTAAGAAACAAGAATGCAGAAATCCTTTAGGTTGGTGTATCTATAACTGTTTTGTTTTTTTAACAGAATATGATCATATGAGGATCATACTGTTCATTTTTGTTGTGTAAAGCTTTCCAAGCGGAGCTGTACCAGATGTAAATATTGTCTTGCATTTGGGGTTGTTTGCTGTTGAGGGTTCAGATTTCATTTTCACCCGTAACCAAATGCAGCGCAGTTCTGTCGAAAAAAAGATAAAATCACTGACACTCATTTTGAGCATTCTGGATGATGCCGTTATGTGGTACCGCCTGAATATAAATAATGTTGTTTTCACATGGACAAACAAACCAGAGTAAACACTCCAGCTAAATGAGTCCAAACATGTATGTTATGAACACGCTGTGCTCGTCCTCTTCCACAGATGAACACTCGTGCAGTTGTGCAGTATCGTGCGTTTCCTTCAGCAAATGAAAAGACCACGTCGCATGCAATGAATTAAACAATCATTTCTGGTGATCAATATTTGGTTATTTTGTTAAGATTGTGTGTGATATTTACAACTGGAGAGATCAATAGAGATTCTGTGAGGCAGTTTTACATCTGGGTTTATGGTTTCCCTCGATGAGAGATAATGGTTGTTGTTCATCTCCTTTTATTGTCCGATTTCCTTCTTGTACCACAGAGACAGCACATGAACGTCTTCTGTGCACAAGGGTCCACTTCATATATGCAAATATACGGTATGTCCTCATTAATCTGAATGACGATTATGGCTCGCATTTAATATTTAATGATTTGTTTCGTCTAATGGGTCTGTATCGCCATGACGTGAATTATTGAGCTGAGTTAATGTGCAAATATCTTCTCTGAAGGACACCATGAGGTGGAGACACGTGAGAAAACCTCCGCATGCTGTCACCAAAATCTGATATGATGAATTAAGTCATTTTTGTCACATTTGCTACATTTATATCTGTTTGATTTTTGACAGTGTTGCTGTGGTGAATGAAAATATGGATTTATAATTTATAATTTATGAAATGGATATTTTTTCTGGCTTCAAACAGCATGTTTACGCGCTCTAACATATGTTGCAATTATTAGCATGTTCTGCTAACCAACTTATTAGCTACAGTCGTAACGTTACCTCCAAAACACATAAAAAGACTAGTTTGTGGGTGGGTCACATTTGAAAAGCCTGGTTCACAACTAGCACATCAATAGAGTGTTGCATCAGTGAGTACTAAACCACAGAAATATCTTAGCATGTTTGCACCTCCGGTTCCCTCACCATGAAGTCAATGGGTTAAAAGATAGTCATTTTGTTTTATAACGTAAAAAGACCCCGTGTTTGAATTGTAATTATCCTAAAAAGGAGGTTGCTGTGGCTAAATGCTGACCACAGACCAAAGAAGTTATTGTGGACATTAAATAACATGTCAGAACATGGAGACTCATCTACTCTGTCTTTATAATTGCAAACTATTCGACTTCGGAAAGACATAGTATGAGGAGAATTTGCCTGTTGGAAAGACATTTACTAATTTGGAAGACGTCGGCAACTTCTTCCAAATTAGCAAAAGGTCCCCATACTACATCTTTCCAATGTAGCTTGCGCCCACGTCTGCAAGTCATATGTGTGCTATCTGGGATATGAAAATGTTTTGCCTGCAGCACTTCATTTGCTGCTGTTGGAAGCCGGTCCCGGGTGTCAGCTAACGCAAATTCCTGGTCTATCCGTGGAAGTTTACACTTTAGAACCAAAAGCTAGTAATCCAAGATGGTGTTACTTTTGCCTTTTTGCTTGTAATGTCAAAGAGACACACGGTTTGAAAAGATGAAAAACAAAATACACTCAGTATTACTACGGCTGTTTTTTTATTTTTTAACCACATTTCATCCAGTTACGGGGGTCTGATTGCAGCTGGGTGAGTCAGACTCACAGCATTTGATGAAAATGAAAGATTGTTTTCATCTCTTGTCATGAATAAAAAGAAAACAGTGTTTCACAGCTATTGCAGTGCGATTGGTTTCTAAGTAAAAGCGAAGGCAATAAAGTTGTCACGGATATCTTTTCCCCGTGTGATGCCTGTGTTTGCCCAGTGGGAGTAACCTATATCCACTCTCATCTGTCGGCAGTGACACTTCACAGGATCATTTATAATTCAGCACGGAGACCGAGTAGGCACACGGATGGCTTTCCTACAGACAACACCAGAGTGGAGCAACAATCACCACCCTCTCATGCCTGTCTCCATCCATGTATGCCTGTTCATGGACATGCATGCACACATACGGGTGATGACATTTCAGATTTCAGACGAGTGCCGGCGGGCAGGAGGGAGAGCTAACGCAGATGCTGACTTGTGTTTAACGTAAATGCACAAACGCACACATCTGCAGGTGTTTGTTCACTGATAATAAGGTTTCAACTCGTGTCACCATTGTAATCACAAACCATCCTGACTAATGACATTTCTTTTCTTCCTGTTCTGCAAGCCATTCACTTCTTCAGGTCTCACGCCGCCCCCTTCAAAAGCTTTTTAATTGCACGGAAGTTTAGAAATGTGCCGTGATTTAATGAACCCTCATCAACTTAATTGGATATGAAATATTCACGCTGTTAATGTAACATGCTGACCACACACACACACGCATACAACACACATGTACACAGTTATACTTACATGCTGACTTAGGCTTTAACAGAGCAGCTAAGAGTAAAATGTATTACGGTGACACTTTGGATGCGCAGGGAATAACTTCCTGGTACGACTACTTCTCTCTCCATAATCGGGACAAAGACGTGTTTGAAACAGCAGCCATACCTTCAGCTCTCCTCTGTTGGACATCTTGTCTAACTAACTCTAACTCTGAAGAAGTATTGGATCAACTAGTTTCACTAAGAGCTATTGTGGTGATGGTCAGTGGTATTAAACTGCAGAGAAGTATCAGTGAGAAAAAGGCCAAAGGGTCTTCGGTAGATAGTAATTTGTAAAAGCAAAGCATGGACACACACACTGTAATGCTCAATATTCTTTGGACGGTCCACAGAAACAGCCAATCCTGGCTTCATCAGGCTTGTGTCCCCAGATAAAAAACACTTCTCTGAATAAGAAAAAAAATCTGCTGTTACACAACAAGTCAAGAGAGAATATGCCAAAGATCACGCCATGCAGGAGCATTTTGCAAGAACGTAGCCGAGGGCAAAAACCTGGCTGCTCAGCGCGAATACAAATATAAAACCTGTGTTGCTGCACATAAATTCCATCCCGAACAAATTACACAGGAAATAGATTTTAAGTAGAAAAGCACTAGTTTCCGCGTCGAACTCTCTCAAACAGATGAGATTCCGGACCCATGTGAGGAGAGTTTCGTTGCCTGTCAGTATTAACCGATCAGTTTCTTCAATTTATCCCTGTTTGATATCATATCAAGTCCCAAAGATACATTTAATAACATTTGCAAGCGGGTGAGATAAGCGGCAGCATGGCATTGTGATGGCAATAAAGCCTGAATCAGCTTGACCTCTCATCAGAAATGTCGCTCTCTTTTAGAATTAGCTTCTAACAAGAATGACATTAAACTGATCCTCATATCGTTGAGCACCACACTTGAAGCAAGGAAAGGTCCGACCCTCATTAACAAAGCTGTTAAACCTTTAAATGATCTTTATTCTTGCCTGGTATCTATCTATCTATCTATCTATCTATCTATCTATCTATCTATCTATCTATCTATCTATCTATCTATCTATCTATCTATCTATCTATCTATCTATCTATCTATCTATCTATCTGATGTCAATGGATTTTTAAAAGTTGCCTTAGGCTGTAATTTTCCTCTTTTTCTCAGAGCCACTTTCATTGTCTCTCACTTCTGTTCCCTCAGTATGAAAACCTGAGCTGGAACATTAATCTGACACTCTGCTGAAGATCTGAACTAGCAGGCGTCGATCCCAGCAGACATTGGGCGAGTGGCGGGGTGCACTGGGTATTTTTAAAAACGTATAAACATATATTCTCATGGCTTTTTTTTTTTTAAGGAAAATGTTTTGGTATTTTAGAGACATATTTCTAGTATTGTGTGCCCAGTACAGATGTGTGTAGATGTATCCGTCTAAATGTTAAAGACTAGAAAATAACCCTACCCAATAAGGAGGACATGCACAAGATCTTTTCTGAAAAGGTTATCAAAAACCAGCCCAAACAGCACCCCACAGAACATGTTATGGGCAGTATACCAACCTAAAAAAAAACCATTAATCAATAAATAAACCAATATAAAAGAGGCTGGCCTTCACAACTATGAATTGCCTCAACCAATATATCAATGAATACGATGAGACAGTCCTGTTTCAGATGGTGGTTAGTGGTTGTTCATAAGGACTAATTGGCTGTGTTTACTTATGGATTTCTAAGCCATTTCTGCTAGCTCCTTGGTTAGCACACAACATGGACGACCAAATACAGACCGCAAGGCTTACATTAACCCATGCAGAGAAAGTTTTTGGACAGCATTGATTGTCAGGTTTTTCAGGCTCCAGAGAGAATCTAAAGCGGGTGAAACAATGTCTTCATCAACGCTAATCAATAGTATCGACCTCCCCGGACCCATTGAGTCCAACCGAGCTGTAGCTAAAGTTTCTCCATTGTTACTAATTACAAAGTTATTAGAAGGACCAGCCACATAGAGGAACCCTACTTTCCCCTCCTGTCACTCTTCTCTTTTCTGTGACAATCCTTCGTCCTCCCCTCTTTCATTCACGTCATGTCTCCTTAAAATCCTATTTTTCTTCCCTCCTCTTCACTCTTGTGTATCATATTCTGGCATCCTCAATGTCGTGTCAAGAGGTCAATTTAATTTCTTTCCGCAAACTGACGGATGCGGGTGGAGAGAATCAAGTATGAATTAAATAGCCGCTCTTCAGCGTTTCCACCGCCTTGTCTTTGTCCATTTGTATATCAGTCACAGGCGATGGGAGGAGTGACACGGCGAAAACCTCGAGAACAAGAAGATCTGAGCAATTTGCACATGGTAATACGTGTGACCGTCTCCATCATAATGGTCCCATCGCTGCGACGGGGCAAGTTCGGCCTCATCAACTCGTGTGTCAGAGCAATTGATGGAGAGCACACGGTGTAATAGGTCTTCCCGTCCTGTCCGTACTGGGGCTCCATCTCCTGGGAGATTCATTCACATGACGCGGGGAAGTCGCCTGCAGCCCGGCGAAGGAAATGGAAAAGCTTCATGTGTGGAAATGAATCCTACACGTCCAGCAGAGAAACTAATAAAATCTCTGTTTTACTTTCCCTTCCTTCATTCTAAGTCTATAAAGATGATTTTTTTTATCATTTTGACTTAAGTAATTGAAAAGTGAGCTTGTTTACAGGCATGGTCATTCAAAGAGGGGAGGAAAGATTAGAAGCCACTGAAAATAACTGCGCGAACATACTGTCTAATCAGTTTTTCTTATTCCTAGCCATGCAGCACGTTTGTTATGGATGTCTGCTTGGATACATCTCGAGCCATCCTTTCGCTCGGGTGTGTGTGTCGGCATGTGCGAGTGTGTGTAAAGGTGTATCTGGGGCTCCGTCCTCTTCTGAATGCAGCAGAGGATCCAGCTGTCTTTGTCACACACCGCACTCGAAACTGAATTCATTGTAGCTCAAGTGCCGCAGGACCATCTCTGCATCCACAGGTTACACCAGCGCCATCCACACAGTGGCGCGCACGTTTGTGTGTGTGTGTGTGTGTGTGCTTGAGTTGTACGAGAGCGAACGCGCCGACACATGCATAAACAAGTGTGTGATTGCGGCCGTGGTGTTGTGTTGAAGCAGCTTGCCACTTGAGTTGAGTGTGCAGCTTTAAGGCTTCACATGGAGAGGGTTGCTGACAGCGGCCGGTCCTGATGGGAAGATGTGTGACATTTGCACTTTGTCATTCAGCGTGACTTTTCTGCATTCGAGCACTTGCTCGCGCATGCAGCAGTGTGAGGTTCTGAAACTATTGCATTTTTCACTGTACCATTTTTACTAAAAGAGAGAGCAAGTGAGGACATTTTCCCACAATATGGAACTATTCGATATTTTGAAATGGACTTGAAAAGAAACACTGGAAACATTCCATCTATATTTTGATGATTCTTTAAGTTAATTAGAATTTGAAAAATGTTTATTCTTAATCTAATGTCAGGTAAAACAAAGTCCTTGGTATTTCAGTTTTCTTTTAAATGACAGCCACGATATGCACCAACTAAGACTGGATCATCTTTATTATCTCGGCACACACAGACACACTGATATTCTTATAGACGCTAACAGATGGGTGTACAGTATGTAATGTTCCTGATGACGAGACTCCTGCTGAGCTTGAAATTGAGGGACGGTGACATACGGAGAGCCGCGGGGGAGATGTTATCTACAGTTCAGCAGATTTAACAAAATACTCAAACTAAAACATGCGAAGGGGATCCAGAATCTACCTTTTGGCCAAAGCGGTCCACCGAGACCCGTCTAATTGCATATTTGTGTGTGCGAGCGTGAGTCGGCACCGCTTAAATCGATACATTAATAGATCTATGCATTATTTAGCATGTTTACTGTGTACCAAAGCTGTAGCAAATGCCCTCAGCATGGGGTCTCTCCCCGTCTCTCCCTATAATTGCAGATTTTTTTTTTTTTCCACAGAAACCTCTTCACTGTCACTAATTAGGCGCTGTAACGAGCATTTGCACTCCAACTATCAGTCCAGATGTGAGTTGCACGCATCCGGATACAATCAGCTCACAGGCAGATCTTTGCACGCCCACGTCGGGAGGTGAGGGAATAACCGAGTCCAACAGGTTGCCTCGCGGATGCACCGAGTCCACGTCTCAGACTCAAATACGCACATGCACACACACCAAGAGGAAACTGCTAAAAGTATATAGTGGAAAACTCAAGACAAAAACTCACGAACACACACATCTTACACACATGCACGCCTCCCACACCACATGGTTAATTAATTCTAATTTGAACGGCCGTGGCCTCACCTCCTACACTCATGCCTTCTGATGGTGCCTGGAGAAAACGCTGCGGCAGAGACCGGCAGACTGAAGCAAGGCTGAATGCGAAAGTTAGAAAATGTCAGAGCGAGTTGACGTGATGAAGGGAGACTCGTCGAGTGACAGCTGGGAGTTGTGGCCCCAAAGTTCAGCGAAAAGCGGCTTGACAACTGGCAGACAGATGTGGCTGAATTCAAATATGAAGATTTTAATGGCACGGTAGTCTGTGATGTGATGTCAGCAAGCAGCAAAGAACAGGAACACAACCTGTGAAGGTGATGATGATGCTGATACCAGGGCATCAATCCAGCTGTGCCTGGACAGAGCACCCTCTCACCGCTGTTTAGGAGAAGATTTAAGTTTGAAAATGTCATTTCCTGTCAACAGAACAGAGTTCATTCATCATATTAGAGTGGCACCTGAACAACAAGATCTCATCATAATGAATTCAATTGTGCTTTATTAGTGATTTACAGTGAAAGTCAATATTTAATGCCAGTGCAGAAAGTGTAATGACGTTCACATAATGTGGGGAAAAATAGGAACATTATGAATACAGTGACACCCCGATTCCAGTCAACAGGAAGTCCATTCATTCCTATGGGAATCTCTGTGATATCTGATGTTCCTCCCCTACATAATATTTTGGTCTGGAATTTGCCTCGAGTACGTTCAAAATAATTGAACTTTTGCGAGAGACCGTATGAAAATGTTCTAGCTTAACTAACAGGCTGCTGCCGAGCTGACATTATTGGTCCTGTCCTTGTCCCCATGGTGCTTCCATAGGACGATGTGGTAAAAAACAGAGAGAATTAGCCTTCCCATGGCTAAATAGGTAGTTTCTAACCATCCGTAAAGAAATGCTTTTCCTTGCGTTGGACACTAGGGGCATTATTCATATATTTACGGGCACCAGTCACTTACGTATGTGGAAATGAGGTGTGAAAGATGATGATTTCTTTGTCCACAAATTTTTTAGATGATATGAATTAGCTGCATGCGAACATTATTTATGGGACATGGAGTTATTATTAATTTCACGTAACATAAATATATTGTGTGGCCACTTGGGGGCAGTGGAACATGCTGGAAACCCAACCTCGACATATTACAGTATGTCCATGACAGCTTCTGTGTTACTTGTTAGCAACCAGTTATTTAAAAAACACCTAAGTGCTTTATAATCCAGTTGTGGAATATAACATAACGTGTAAATATCTTAAGCCTGTGGTGACCACAAACCTTATTTCAGGCATTTAACCAAAAAACAATTTAAAAAATGCTTTGACTTTGAGAAGAGGGAGCCAGATGTGCAAAAATGCATAGCAAAATTTCCGGGTTTTAGGAATAAAGACAACAGCACTCTATTTCTCGGTGTCAGCCACCCCACCCCCTCGCTTCTCTTTCTTGTTTCTGCGCTAGTAACTTCTGGTAATGGGCCGAAACTAAGTGTGTAACACACCTCAGCAGCCTCTATGCACTAAGACTGAAGAGGACTTTGATAGAGGAACAAAGAGGGATAAAAACATTATACATTACATCTGACAGACTGTTACAGAAGATGGGAAATTCACTGTCGTGAATGTTTTTGCATTCATGACAGTTGTGTAGCACTCAGAAACGGTGGAGGCGCCAAATCTGACAAAATACGAATTCCGAATGTTGCTTTAAAGGGGTAGTTCGGGTTTTTTGAAGTACATATCTATAGTCGGTCTGTTCCCTACCGTAGTTGCCGATCAGCGCAGCCTCAGTTTGGAGAAGCAGAGAGCGGCTCCAGCCCAGACACTCAGCTCTGTACTGCAGTGAACGGAGACCAGATGCAAAGCGGATTTTAACCACCTAAAACAAGGCCCACCTAAAAAATCTAAATCAGTTCAATTGTACGTTGTATAGCGAAAATTCACACCGCTTTACGTCGCCGTCAGACCGCCCGTTCTTTTGGCACTACATTTTCTCAACCGTAGAACCTCCATATCCCTACGCATTAGCACAACTGGGCCTCACACTGTATTTCACCGCTCGGTAGATCGGCTTCTCCAAACTGAGGCGGCGCTGATCGGCAATAACGGTAGCGAACAGACCGACTATAGATATGTACTTTATATGACCCCACGTCAAAAAACCCAAACTATCCCTTTAACTGGTTATGATTTAAAATGATGTCGGCCTGTGTGCCTGCAAATATCTGTCAATCCCTTTGAGTCGCCTCCCTTTATTTGGATTATGGACGGCGCTTTCAAACACGTCATTCATCTACTCTCAGTTTCACTGATGTTATTTTAAGACGTTTTATTTTTTTGGCGGCAAATCAGCACTTGATCCATATTTAATTGAATGTCAGCACTGTCAGAATAGAGTTACTTTTGAGGACTGATCACAGTGTGTGTGTGTGTGTGTGTGTGTGTGTGTGTGTTCAGTAAGCCCTCCATTTCATATCTGTCACTCATTTATCTCCCTATCAGACCACAGCAATAAAAAGGATGTGTGTGTTCCCCTCTCTGAGTCCCCGGTGGATATTAACCTTAGTTAACAGCCTCACTGATGCTACATTTTCTCCTCCACGCCGTCTCAGCGGGTACAAACAGCAGATATCCTAATCCTGTCATGCATCAGCGGGGCTGTCGGCCTCATTAATAAAAACATTAACACAGAACAGCTGATCGATAGCTATCGACTCAGGCTGGATGGATCCGCTACACCTGCATGATCAATGAGCCGGGGTTAATCCTGGCTGGTTAGAGAGAGGGGGAGACGGAGAGAGAGGGGAGAGAGAGGGGGAGAGACAGTCGGGGGACGGAGGAGATGTCTCAGTTCGAGCTCAGTCACCTGTTAAATGAACAAAACTGAAGACTCTCCTCTCTGCTTCCGCCCACTGTTTAAGTGTGAACATCCACTGACATTCAATACATGTGTGGGTGTGCAGAAACACACACACACACTCCCACACACGCCTGACCACACAGCCCCCTCCCATCACCCACCCACCCACACACACACACACACACACACGTACGCACATCCTCTTCACGACAGTGTGGGATAAAAAACACTTATTTTTAGCTAAATAAATAACTTTTCATTAATTCCACTGTAGTTTCAGGCTCTGCTTTGAATCCTGTCACGGAAACACACTCTATTACACACACACACACACACACTCACGCGACATTTGTTAATACACAACAAGGCAGCTCCCGGAGTCAAATTTTATGATGAGCAAACAGACAATAAAACTGAAGCACGCTGTTGAGGTTGTAGCTAATCCACTCGCATTAAGGCTCGCAAACACACCGAGGAATACACACGGATCTGCACCGAGGCAACACACACACACGCACACACACACACTCGCAGGGCGCTGAGCGGGGAGTATAAAAGGGGCTTCCTTCCCACTCAGCAGAGAAGTGCTCTCCTCACTCTCACACACTCCTCCAACACGCTAAACCTCTTTTCTCAAGGTAAGGAAACCCCTTTTTCTCTTTTAACTACATGGCAGATGAAAGATTGTTACAATTTTTTATTTGATATTGTGACACATTTTTTTTTCTTCTTCCGAACCAGCCTGGAATTCAAACATGGAGGCAGAAACAGCTTTTTATTTGAATTTAAAGATGACACAGTGTGTGCAGTTTGTTCAAATGTTCCTGTTTGTGGATGCTTCATATTTGGTTGTTTTATTCTAACACCACTGATAAAAAAAAATGACTTTCCTTCGTTTACTTGTTATCGACAGCAGAGTGGTTATGAGAAATTTCACAGTCAGGTTGATTTGACCTGCCGAAATTCAGGATGTCAAGAGTCTGTGTTGCGCGCTTGGCCCCTGGATGACGGCGTGAATATGCTGCTCTGATTCACTCGCCTCTCCAGAGCGGTCACACTGATCGTCAGCTGTGAAAGAGGAGTTGTCTGGCAGATGGTCCCAGTTGTAATGTGTGGAAGCTGAGCGTTGGAGAGCGCCTGCAGTAAACCCAGACTGGACTGCAGCTCAGACTCCTAATTAAACTTTGTGTGTCTCTCTCCTCTACCCTGTTTCAGATGACTGCAGGGCTGTGTGTGTGTGTCGTGCTGGCCGTCCTGTGCACGAGCTGTTTGGGGCTCCCCTTCTCCTCCCAGCTCCTCGACGAGGGCCAGCGCTCCGCCGCCGCTCCGTCTGAAGGTACGGATCTTTGCAACTCTCATTAATATCACAGGAGGGTTTTTTCACATCTGACATCTGCTGTCTCTGTTCAGCTCTGCTCGAGGCGGATACCCACACCTTGGGAGAGCACCACCTCCAACACAGCCGCTCTGCCCCCCAGCTGAAAGCTCTCCCTCTGGCCGAGGAGGATGCAGACTCCCGAGCCAACCTCAGCGAGCTGCTGGCGAGACTCATCTCCTCCAGGAAAGGTGTGTGTGTGTGTGTGTGTCTGCACTACATGTGTTTTGGTGTCGTCCCTGCTGCACCTGCAGAAGCAGAGGGGTGGATGAGCGTGTGAGTACGTGAAGAAAAACATATGGCGACAACAATATTCGCAGGTTTGTTTTCGGAGACGAGTGCTTTTTCCTGCCACTCTCCTCCCCTCGGTCCTGCTAATTACTGGAATCAGTGCACAGCCCGCTTTGTAAAATGAATTAGTGGCTCTGAAAAGCTTTTGTGGTTTGAAAGAGCGAGTATTAGCGCGCGCAGACTTCCGGACCATTCTCGTCAAGCCATCGCATTTCACTTCTTTCTGTCCGTCTGACTCCCAGTGGCTTTTTTTTTCTCCCTCAGATGCCAAGAAAACAAACCCTCTCATAACCCTGTCATAATTCCTCGTGCTCGGCGCTCTGATCTCTCTCTCCGTGTGACAGGACGGGGGGATATCTGGGCTCTCACGGTGCACAACACACACTTTTACACGCTGCCAAGACCTGAAACTTTCATCTCGGCTTCCAGAAACTGACTTTGCGAGACGATAACTACCATTGCCACCACATCAGAGTTAGAAAAAGGCACGAAACGCTCTGAAGACAACTTTTCTGCATCGTCAGTGAGTGATTCACAAATAATTTTCACTGCCAGCACACTGAAAAAATGGTGCGATTGGTGAGATTTATCTCTTGAAAAGTGGACGATGCCTTTCTGTTTATGTTATATTTGACATAAAGTCCCATATTTTCCATCCACACACGACTACGTGTCAGATTTGCCACATTTACACATTTAAGCTGTAAAGTTTCTATTTTGCTGTTACGTAACTTTCGGTACAAAACTTTAGGAAGAGAAAAATGCAAATGGACTCATTAGCTGTCCAATCAGACAGTCTCTAAAATGTCAAAGGGCACGCTGAGATGAACGTTACCTAAGAGGACGTGTGTCTTCTACTCAATCATGCGTGTGTGTTCGTGGGCGTCTGTGTTCGTGCGCTCGCTGCTCACTTGCATGTTTCGGTGTAGGAGGTGTCGTTGTCGAGCCTTCTGCAGCCAATCTTCTCAGCACACCAGGGAGCTGAAGCGCCGTGTTTGTTGGCGTGCGTGCGTGCGTGTGTGCATGTTGCGTAGGTGGATGTGGGTGGAGTGAAAAAAAGCATCTCTGCGAGCGCTCGATTGATTACCAAACGGATAGCGTTCCTGCCTCACTTCACTTGGAATCAAAGATAGATAACAAAATCGGAGATTCGGAGATCAGAATGTTTTTACGAGATGGGAGGTCACAGCGCGGGGAGGAGGAGGAGGAGGAAGGAGAAATGAGGGTTCGGCGATCATTTATTTCAAGGGAATGGACACACACAATTACGCACACACACACACACACATTGAGAATAGAGCAGAGGGTAATGATATGTTGTCACCCTAAAGTCCAGCTGCTGCCGGAACGTCCTCTTTGTTTTGTCGTTTGTTGCGTGTGTGTGAGAGAATATAACGAGAAAGAGACAATTAAAATGTCCAAAAGCAAACCGGCTTCACAGCAAAGACATCACCAAATCAAATCTAAACAAGAGGATTTTTTAAAAACCCACCGAGCCACAGGAACCGAACACCATCGGTCGTCAAGCGAGAGACTGGAGACTCCCCCTGGAAGGCACGAACAGCAAATTGTGAAAAGTGTAATTTGGTAATGAGCTCGACGAGCTGCTAAACTGCCATCTCAGGGTGGAAAATCTGACCGAAGATGGTGTAAAAGTGATGACGTTTTTGATATTAAAAGCATCAGTCACTGAAAGCACACTGTAGTGCATTAAGCCTTTAACGGCGGGGCTTTATGAGAGCATGTCTGTGTCTAATCTCACCCCAAAACTGCCACATTTCACCATAATGTTCCCAATAGAGCCATGATGTTTTAGTTGGTAAAAAAAAAAGGCTAAATGAGTAAAAAAAAATCTGATTAAAGGCTCATCCTCTCGCTTACATTTCACTTCCACCATCGGCGCTTTTCAAACGAGCTTCCCTGTGGCTGGAACAAATAAAAAGCAGGACCACAGGTCGCTGTGGATTCCAGCCGCTCTCACGCTCTCATTACTCTGAGGAACACTCATTTCCCTTTCGCTCTGTTTCTCCTCCACCCACTCCTTCCATCACCTCCACCCCTCCGTGTCCCTCCCAGGTTCTGTGCGCAGGAACTCCACGGCGAACAGCAGAGGCGGCGGACTGAGCGCCAACCACCGGATAGCAGACAGGGACTACTTGGGCTGGATGGATTTCGGCCGCCGGAGCGCAGAAGAGTACGAGTACTCCTCGTAAGAAGGGAGGTCGCGGCTCATACCCCTCCGTACGGCCACACGAGAAAAAAGAAGAAAAAAAATATCCCCCACGCAAGCTGGCTCCTCACTGTCTCACAATAAGAGTCTATTTATGATGTATTTGTTGTACATTTGTTTGTAAAACCGTAATAATGCAATATACATATATGCCAAATTTTGCAGAAAAGCTCTCACCGTCCAAAGTTTGTTTGTTTCTGGTTTTCTCTGGTTTCTTTATCGTTTTGGGTGCAGAAGATGAGGTTGGTGTCAGGGTCTGTCGAGACTTACAGGACTGAATAAAGGTTGAAAATATCACTTTCTGCATGTGAATTCTTTTAGTACAACACATGCTGCTTAGATTAGATCCATTAATGTTTACGAGGTGCATCTATACAGTTTGAAACAAAACAGGATTATCTGCTGCACCTCATTACTGCGCCGAATGTAATCTCGCATTTGTATGCATGTCTGTTGTACTATAATGGTATGAACAATAATAGGTCACAAGCAAGATTAGGGATGACAGCGTGAGCAGGTACTTCAATTCATAACACAGATAAACACGCAGGCGCTCCAAAAGTCTCCAAAAAACTTCATGAATAAGAGGACATTAAATCCTCCCTAAACACTGTAGATTACATATTTATAATACCTTCTACACTCAGCCACAATGGTTTTGACTCTGACTACACACACAGCGCCAGGTGAGAAATTGTTAAATGTTTTTACACGTAATATAACGACGGACACACACAATTCTTTACATTACAGGATTACAGCGTGGACACATTTCCCCAATGTGGAAACTGCATAGCCAATAAGATATTAAGATAATATTCTGACATTAATCTAAAACAATCAAGAATCATCTAAAACTAGAATGGCACTCAGTAGAGTGCATACCTCCACCGAGGCCCAACAGTCTCCTTTAATTCAATTAAGTCTAATCCAATATCAAACTCCACAGTCCTGTATCACTCTAAACGTTAACCCCCCATAACTGCTTAACCATAATGTAGGCTCTTCAGATCCAGGATCAGCATCATACTGTACTCACCCGTAGATACCAGCCACATAAATGTTTCAGATTTTTTTCCCCTTCATCTTTTCCTGGGAAAATAATGAACATGTCAAAGAACGGCCCATTTCACGATGTGAAAGAAAGTGAGAAAAAGTTCTTGGATCCATACTAAAAGTTAATGGGGTGTGTTCTGGGCAGAGACCCGTCCTCCGTCCAAGTTTCACGCAGTTCCTTTAAGGAGTTTTTGTGTGATCCTGCTGACAAACTGACCGATCAATAAACAGACACAGCTGAAAACATAACCTCCTTTGCGGAGGCATTAACGCTGGGCCTCTCTCTGAAACTTTGCCACTTCCCATGAGTCAAATTTTTATCAAAATTAAAAAAATTTTAAACTGAATTTTCATGTGTTTCAGCACTATATACTCAAAGATAAGAAAAGATCATGTTTTGACTTAAAATACCTTTTTTGTGTGCCATAAACATGGCTGGAGGTTTTTTGGAGATCCCGACATCTTCAAAAGCAGAGGTTCAAAGACATTTATTAGTCATTATGCAGCATTTTCAAAATTTGCATCTGGGTGAATATAAGCAGCAGCAGTCTGGTTATAAACACGGCTGGAAATGTCCCGAGGTCTCCTTAAAAATATCAAGTGGTATCACGCTTACAAATGTTGAAATGCAGTCTGCGGTGTGATAAGGCACATATTGTAGAAATGGTGTGTTTTTTCCTTTGTGTGTTGGGATATACATTTTTTCCCCTTAATATTCAAACTAACGTTTGATGTCCGCTTTATATAACTCAATGTCAAATCTTTGCTCAAGCTTTGTACAGATCACCATGAAAGATAAGACCTCACTCCGCCTGCAGATCCATGAATAATAAAGAGTCTCTCATGGGAGCTGTCATCCACGTCTCCTCTGTCAAGTTGATTTTCTTTCATATAAAATGTTACATGCAATAAATTAAATGTATTAAAATGAAAATCACTGTCATCTCGCTCCTTCTCACATGGAAATGAATGGAGGTGTGTGTTCATACATTACATAATCCAGGCTGCGCTGCATTTGTGCTTACATCACAGTCACACAAAGTAACAACAGGATTTCAATCTGCTCCTCCAGTGTCAAAGGTCGGCGTCTTTGCTTGATGCAGAAGGATGAAAGCGAAAAAAAAAAAAAAATCCTGCACATCAGGAAAGAAAATGCTGCAACACAGTGAATTATGGCTATTGACGGTGGCTTTAGGGAAGGATGAATGTGAAGAGAGGGATCTGTGATGCTGAGAAAAAGTGTCAGTGTGCAGCCGCACGAAGCAGATGAAAGTCAGTGAATGCATCATTCAGGAAGCGGGCCGGGAAACGTTGAGGAAGATCTTCAGAGGAACGGTGAGATCATTATGAGCTTTGACGCCTGTGCTAAATATTGAAACGGTTTGGAGAAACTGATATCGATTGAATTATTAAAGCTGGCTCGAAATGAAGCCTAATAATTGCTTTTGGCTCCACGAGGGAGCCCAGGATGTTTTGGTGTTATGAAGAAATTAATGAGAAAATGTGTGGTGAAACTTCTTCAGCGAAGAGATTAGATGAGGAGACGGGGTGCTGACACTTGTTGTTGGAGCTCGCCTGACACTTTGTCTGTCTTTGTTACAATTATAATGACAACAGCAGCAGTTACAGAAGCCGGCAGACGGGCTGCTGGATCCAACCTGTGGGAGGTATTAGTAAAGACAGAGGAGGAATCCACGGTGGTGGTGAATTGTGATGAAGCAGCCTATTATGCTGCTCCTGGCCCCGCGTGTTAAGTGAAAGATGTGTCTGTGTGAGTGAGAGCTGGAGAGAGGGATCGATGAACAAAGCAGGCTCGGTGAATTATTCAGAGAAGTGCTTTTGGATGCCTCGGGGGAAAGAGAAGGTTTGCTGTGTGTTTATATGTTTGCTGTGTGTGTGTGTGTGTGTGTTGGGCATTGAAGCCATCGGCTTGGACTGAGGTCGCACTTGAATCAGAAATTTACAGACGAGATTTTGAGAGGGCCGAGGGAATTGACTCAAACTTTCTGTTTAAAGAGCTGAGGCTGAAAACTTCAGAGTGAAAGGCTCGGGGAAAGGTTTCGAGGCCGGAGTGGGACTGCTGGTTAATGTCTGTGCGTGGATGTGGATAGCTGCTCGGAGTGCCAACGATGCAAAAAAGGTCAAAAGGCGAATGCATGTGCCTACACCATCTCACGTAGACGGATTTGAGCACTCATACATGCATAAGTGCTCTGGTTTTGTGTGCTAATGGGCAAAGCCACACACTCATGAAAAGAACATGAGCTCCAAGAGCGTGGCTGTAATGAGGATCCAGCAACGGTGACGAGCAGATGGTCAGAGCTCTTCCTGGACCATCTATGAAACTGGCCCGACGTTCTGCCTTTCATTCTCTGTACTGTCTGCCTCCAAAATATCCATTCTTTAACTTCAGAGCAGCTTCAGTCAGTTAAAAGGCATTTCACTGGCATCTCAAAGAAAAGAACTTAAAAGCAGAGAGGGAGATTTCCTTTTTGATGCTCTGGACTGTTTTCTAAAAGCCTGTAAAGCCAAGCTTACATAGTATAGATTCATCTAGCAACCATCTCCGCAAGGCACTGCAGCAAACATCACGACACATACTGAGAACTTAAAAGAAAAACAGGCCAAGAGTTAGATTAAGAGATAAACTGTATATGAAGCTACCACCAGTTCTTAGCATAGCTTGGCACAAGGACAGTAAACTGTAGACTGTAAACGCCTGGGAACCTCATGGTGAAGATAAGATGAGAGGTTGTGCACCCCTGCAAGAAATACTGGCACAGGAGGAAAATAAACATGAATAGAAGAATTAAAATATTGGTGTGAAGCGGATCTTAAATATGTTTTTGTAAAAAAACAAACAAACAAACAAAACAAAACTACCAGCCGTGATAGGTAGACTGCACCAGATCCGCCTCTGAACAGTTATAGGCAAACATGCTGAAAAATCCTCACAAACTGGCGAGCAAGCCAGAAGAAATTTCCTCACATCTTTACTTCAGGATGCTCCAGCAAGGTCGAGCGGAAGGGTTACGGAAAAGACAGAGGACGAGATTAATTTGACTTTTCAACTGCAGCTAATGTTTACCTTGTTCACCACCTTAGTTTAGCATATTAGCATGCTAAAATGTGCTATTAAATGGTAACCACCAATTTTACATAAGTGTGTCTACAGGTCTTGGGGAGTACTACTGCTATATGTGAAAAAAGTAGTCTAAAGCCCTTTATGGCTTCAGGGCAAGCTGCATGTAATCTGTTAAATAATCCAGTGATGTCCCTCAGTGGCATTGTGGGTAATGTAGGAGAGAAAGGAAGAATGGTGGAATAGAACAAGTGATATCTGACTCTGCTGTATCAATTTTAATAATATAAAAATGCGACTTGGTCACTGAGTGACATCGCTGGAGGCAATTATTCAGATTACATACAGCGTCCTCTGGAGCCACAAAAAGCTTTTTTCACATCAAACGATGCATGTCTCAACCAAATGTTATGGTAATCTGTTAAATAGTTGTCAAGACATTTAACACCACAAATATCAACCTCATGGTAGCACTACAAGAAAAATTAGGTGATCACTAAAGTCAGTGGAATGAATTTATTTGGGAACCATCTGTACAAAATCTGTCCATCCAAGGGTTGTCGAGATATTTCAGTCTAGACCAAAGTGGCGGATCAACATTACCATACCTGTAACTGCTAATTTGGCAGTTATTGACAGTGGTAATGTAAATTAACGTCCAGTTTAATACAAGTTTTTACGAAAACAATGGGATCATTTGGTGTTATGTCAGGTAAGAAAGAATGGGAGCCACTGCTGTATGTCATGTCCGAGCTCAGAAGAGGAGATTTGCACTTGAAGATGGATTTCCTCTTTCCCCTCAGGGGGCAGCTGATTTGTTGTTTTTAATGAATTAAATGAGCAAAATGTTACTCTAAGAGGACAAGTATCCACAGTGAGAGATGTCAGTGACATTTGAAACATGAGTCACATTTCATTTCCTCCACTTAGCCTCCTCAGCCGCCAGAGTGGCATTTTTCAGTTATTGCTCACCTCCCGTTCGCTCTGTGGCTAATAGAGGTTTAATGAGCAGCCCTCATCATATCCCTCATAGCACGAGAGATACGGATAGGGAATGGGTAATGGATTATGACTGGACCAATGTGGACGGACAGATAACTGCAACATGCTTCACATACTGAATATTTTCTGAGTTATTCGTGAGCTCCATCTGCTGGAGGAGGGTAAATAATGATTTCCTGTCTGGGAAAAGAGATTAAGATCCTGCTTGATTATTGAATTTCTTTATTTTGAAAAAAGAAAACCCTCATTACATGCTCACCCAGTACCTACAGTGATGTGTGGTTCTGGGTTACGCACTACACATAACGATTCCTTTATTAGCGTGTCGTTACTCACAATTTTAGTGACAATGAACAGTATATACAGCCAGTGAGCACATGTGAGACAACATCTGATGGGTTTATATTCATGGGATTTTATAAATAAATAAACACAAGTGCAACAATGGCAACTTTTTCACACCCTTGAATCCACCACACGAAGAACATAAATCATAAAAAAAACTGATGGTCGAGGCACTGTATTGCTTCATTTCTCCAAAAGCTTCTGGCACAATGACTGATTAGCCACGATCCCTCCCCCTCACCCCTCCCTCCCTTCTCTTCGTTAGCTGTGGCTTCAGCGTATCGATCGTCCAGTTCATTGGAAGCACCATCAGCTTCCCAGTCTAATGGCCAATTAGGAATCCAAACCAAATAATCTTTAATACTGCCACAAGATCTATTCAATGATTGGTTGAAAGTGACTTGTCGGACTCACACATGATCACTTCAGGGGGGGTTTAGGGAGAGGAGGGAGTGAGGGAGAGGATGACATATTTTCATGTATTTGGTGTAAAGTATTTTTGAATCATTTATAAAAGGCGGATCTTAATCCAACGATAGAGGAGGTTTAGTGCTACAGCGACTACAAGTAACCAGCTAGTGCAATGGCAGATGTAACAGAGGTCACCTGTTTGTGTCTGGATGCGTGTGGGCTCTCAGAAAAGGCAAGAGTGGGAGGACTATATCCAGCCAGCAGAGTCAGTCTCCAAAGCAGGGATGTGAGCGGACAGCAGAGGGAGATTGGATTTTAACCAGACAGATATCTTAAAAGCTTTCCTTTAAGGTACTCTGCTTTTAATGGGTCGGTCAGCCGAATTGTATAAAATTAAATTACATACAATTGGTTTTATGTGCCAAGAGTTTTAGATGCGTCTGTGTCAACACAAACAAAATCAGCCAAAGGTCTACAGAGTTCTCTGGGAGTGGTGCTTTGAGCTACCTGCTGACAGTGTGTTCACATGCTCACAATGACAACAAACATGACGATTGTTTTGCTGGTACACGGGTTTATCATGGTCACTGTCTAGGTTTTTGGCATGTAAGCATGCTGCGATTGGCTGATAGGCGCTAAAACCAAAGCAGAGCTGAGGCTGATGAGGACTGTTTGGAAGAAAGCAGTGTCTGTCAAATTTAAATGCTGTCCTGGTGACACTAGAGGAGATGTCATTAAAAAAATCATTAAAGTCCATCTTGAAAGGAGGCGTTAATGTCTGTACCAGATTACACTGCAAATATATTAAATTCTTGTTCGGATATTTCAGTCTGGGCCAAAGATGAGGGCCAATGATAATTTTCTGAACCATTAATGTCACCATTACTCTGCAGAACACACTGTGAAGCTTTCATCATGACGATTTAAATTACTAGTTTGCTAATGCAGAGTAACAGCGAGGACAAATTGAGGACTTTGAATGTAACGGAAACAAAAATGATTTTCCTTTTGCCTTCATTGTGTTGAGAAGTCTCTGGGACAGTTCAGAGATACAGGATCTCACACAATGGGCACATAAAACCCAAACTATTTTGGTTGAAAGAGGTTGATGTATTTTGTGTGAACCAACCCTTTAACTTATTTTGCTTTAAATCCATCCTTTAGTCACCATCTAAAAGCACTAAAGAGTGGATAGTGTCCGTGTTGAACCACAGTAGTGATTAGAAACTGGTCAGTAGTGCCACGTCGGACAGCATGAACAGTGTTTGGGCTCCAGATGACTGCTCAACAGTCATCCTGCCTGACTCCTTCTCGGCTTCAGTAATGGCCAGCAGTGGCACAGACTACTCCTGGGGCCCCGGGGCTTTCATGGCCATGCTAGCACCAACCATAGCTGGATAACTCCGGTTCCTCCTCATTCCATCAGGCCCAAAAGGGGAGCCGGACCTGCGCAGCCCGCCCAGAGGCCCCAGGATGGGGCTGGGACTCACTGCTCTGCCCCCTGAAGCTCCGGCCACACCCGCCCGCTTCACCTTGTCCAGCAGGTTGAGGTTGTGGACGGTCACGCTAACGTCCGTCTGACTTTCGCAGTCCCTCCCTCTTTGCCTGCCCCTCATCCTCCCCGTCACCTCCTTCAGGATGGAGCGGGCCGGTTTGGAGGCCAGGAAGTTGTCGTAGGACGGGCTCTTGAAGTCGAAGCCCATGGGGTTCGGCACGGCTGACGCGCCCGGACCCGTGGGCGAGTTGGGAGGGGTGGAGGGGCGCAAAGTGTCGGGGTTGGGCGCTCGGTTGGGAGCGATGGAGGTGCTGAATAAGACTCCGCCCTGACCGTACTCCTGGCCCTGGCTCTGGTGGTACATGGCTGCTGAGATGCCTCTCTCCTGGAGAAGGCGCACTAACCCGAGGGAGGTGCTGGTGGTGCGCGTTGCATCTCTGCACAAACATGGGGAAGAAATGAGAGTCGACGTCACGCTGACTGGTGAAACAAATTATATTTGTTTAAAAAAAATGTCCTTTAATGAAGAATGTTATGTTGCTGCTTTCTTTTAGCGTTTTCTGGTTCTTGAACCTATAGAGGACTGAAACTGCCAAAATTAAAAATAAATAGAGAAATGTATAAATGGTTCAAAAAATAAATTATATACGCTATTTAATGCATCAAAAATAATATCTGAAGTACATGGAGGCATGAATTAATTTATAAAATGTGACATACATTTATATTTCTTGTTTTATTTACTCCTGTATTTATTTACCTTTGTATTCATCCTGCTTTCTATGTCATTTGTTTCACCATTTTATTTTTACTTTCCCATACATTTGCCAATTTTATTACAACATTGTATCAATGTTTAGTTTATGTTTATTTCTGTATTTATTTCTGCATTCTTCTCCCTTTTTGCTTTTTGCAAAACATGATATAAATACATAAATAAATATGTTTAGAAATTAGTAAATTAATTTAAAATATAAATATATTTAAAATGGTTAAAGAAAAGTAAACGAGGGAATTAATACAAAGGCAATAAATACAGAAATATAATTTTATGCCACTTTTTTAAAAATTAATTAATGCCATACTTATTTTTTTGTATTATTTGTGATGTATTTAGTGGCATATTAACTTGTTAACTGAACCTTTTATTCATCTATTTTTTGATTTCGGCAGCTCAGTCCTCCACATAGAACAAGTGAAATTGGAGGAAAGTTAACATTCATGTCTTGTTGAAAGGAAAACTACAACAAACTCAGTGTGATAGATGGTGGATAACTTCAGAAAAGGAACAACCTGCTGACTTATTAACAAAGAAACAAAGTTTTTCCTGCTGCAATAGGAAAAGGAAGACATATTTTTAGAAATCAACTGAAGACAGAGTAATTTTCGGGTGTATGTGGAGCCGTGCCTGAGGTTAGTTGAGGATTCGGACGGCCTGAGACCGAGCCTGCGGGGGGTGCAGGGGGTGACGGCGGGAGTGCCCAACAGAGTGCTGGTCATCACACAGGAGGACGACGCTGGGACTGGGTTCAGACTGGAGGGAACGCAAACAAAGGGAATTAGAAAACACTGAAAACATGACACTTCCTGCTCATTTCAACAACTTAAATTGCACTTTGACGACATCTCATCATTTCATCAGCGCAACAATTTGGTGCACCGCCGGGATGTTTGTTTCTTCATCCGTAAGCACCTGCATGTTTTATTCAGCAGCTTCCGAGCCGTCTACTGACTGACTTTGTTGCTTGGACACGATCCCACCTCAACGACTGCTGTCTGGATCTTATCTGTCCCGTGGGACGTTGTCAAATTTAGACTGAGTGCACTTGTAACATCCTGCAGGATTCTCAAAGCACCACACATCTTCACAACATCACCTTAAGCTGCATCAGATGTTTACACCGCATCTATGTTTATATAGGAAATTCTTTTTCTTATATTCTTCCGACAAAAACACATCATTTCATTTGGACTTTTTTACTGAGGCATTTGTCTGAATGTAGCTCCTTTTAGCAGAAAAGCCAAACTTTGCAGCAGTTGATTATGAACGAACTCTGGCAGCTCAAAGAGAAACTTTCGAGACGAAGGGCCACAAAAAGTTGACTGTGATCATAAATTATTCAAGCTGCTTACCTTGGCGTGACCCGCGTCTGCTCATCAGTCGGGTGGAGGATGCGACAGGTTGTGAAGGTGTAGGTGGAGCTGGTGTGGGCCATGCATTTACCGGGGTAGTACGCAGCTGCGAGTCACACAAACACAATCATTAAGAAACGAATCAAGAGGCCACGCAGGGGCTCCTAACAGGTTCAACAATGTGAAAATTATACAGAGTAAACGTCCTCACCCAGGACGTCAGTGTTGCTGAGATGTGGCGACGGCGATGGCGAGGGGGGAGACGGTGGAGCGAGGGTGGGCGGAGTCTGCCCGAGGTTGGTGTCAGCGGTGCTGACGATGGAGGGCACGGCTGGTGAGGCGGAGGCCGAGGAGGTGGGCAGATTCTGGAAGTACTGCTCCCCTGGTTCCTCCTCCTCAAAGCTGCCCCATGGATACACCTGCAGACAAGGAGATTCATACATGTGTTATTAGTGTCACTGCTATTACCTGAAGTAATATTAACAGTTAGAAGCAGTGTGGTACGGGGTCCTCCACAAGTCACAAGTCAAAGGTGGATGATTTAACTGCATGGCTCTCCCCAGTTGCAGCAGTTTGACTTGTGCATGCTGAACTTGTGGATTGCAAACCAGCTTTAAAGGTGCATTCTGCCACCTACTGTGTCTGAGTGTGTAGAGGCTCCACTCGTTAAGTTAATGAAAGCAGTTTGGCTTCGTATTATTGGTTCTTTACATCAGCTTGAATTTCATTTTCTACTGAGAGCCAATGATATGAATTTCCCATCATGCATCCTTACTCTAAATATCAAAATAGAAAATAGCAGAAAAATTAAAGGAAGATGGACGTCTGCTTTTATATTGTGAAGCAAATGGAGCATTTAACTGTAGATCGGTCCGGTTTCATGAGTCCTGCACAAACAGTGTGATTTCACTCCCTCTCAAGTAATAAAGGACTATTAATCCAAATTGAATTTGTGCAATGATAAAGTTGTACAAGTAGTGTAAGTGTGTAGTGTTGTAAAAAGTACCCAAAAGTCATACTTGAGTAAAAGTCAAAATATCATGTTCATATTATACTTTAGTAAAAGTTAAAGTACTTTCAAACATATATTTAAATGTATGCATGTACTGAACACACTGATTGAACACAGAGTGATTTTTCTAATCTTATTGCTAATAAATAAAGTCATTTTAAATGAGCTACTTTGGCTCTGATGCAGCATGTAATCTGCAAAGTAACTGGTAACTAAAGTTATCAGATAGTGTGAGTATCAAGTAGCAGTAAATGGAAATGCTCTCATACAGTACCTCAAAATTGTACAGTAGTTGAGTAAATGTACTCAGTTACATTCCATTACAGGTAATTACATTCTGTCATGGAGAAGTGAATCTAATGAACCAGACACAGTTGTCCATATGGTAAAAACACAGAGCTGCATTATCATGGCTATAGTGTTCTACAGACTTTCAATCAATGTGGCACACGAGCGCCCCCACAGACCTGCTCCAGCTCCAGCTCCAGGGGTCTGTAGCCCTTTGGCACGACTCCTGGCCTGGCGTCCAGAATCACCCCGAGGTGAGGCTGCGCTAACTGCTGCCAGTGATGCAGGGTGGCAGAGCCTGGTGGAGAGAAATGGATACTGCTGCAGTGTACTCAAACACACACCAGAAAACAATTGAAGGATTTTTTATGACTCAAAACTTAATATGGAACTGGTTATTTTATCATCACAAGACATTTAGTGCTTCTGATATTCTGACAAGACGTGTAGCACTGTTTGAGTGAAGAGGCTTCATGAGCTTTCCAACATGACAGGTGAAGAGACATGTCTGATATGTATGGGAACGGACCGATAGAAAACTCCAGATTATGTGACAAAAGCAGGACAAGTGACCAATAAAAGTCTGCATTTAAAGGTGCAATATGTAAGAATTACCCACATGTCAAATTCATACTCAAAACAAACAGGGGGCAGCATACCGCCAGAGTAATTAAGTTAAGTTAAATTAAATTAAGTGTAGCCGCCATAAGCTTTTTAGCTCAGTTAGCCGTGCAGCTAGTGGTTCTGACTGGGAGCTCGGGCACCAGGGGAGTTTTAGTGTTCACACCACCAACACAGGAGCTTTCGACCAGAACAGGCCGAGGCTAACTGGTTAGCATGATATCTTTCCAACACAACACATAAATATGTCAAAACTGTTATTTAATCACATTCTGTCGATACAATAATTCTAAGCGAAAAAGGATGGCAAACTAAGAATCCAGAAGACAGAGATTCTAAAGGGAAATGAAGAGCAGAAGGAATGGGATGAAAATGAAATGGAGGAGCAGTTAGAATGAGAAAAGGTTTTTAATAGTCAGCTACATGAATTTGAAACAGAGAAAGGCAAGCAGTCAAAGAATGAACAAAACAAAAAAGAAAAAATAAACCAACAGAGAAAGTTAAATAAATAGTAAATAGCAAAGAAACACATAAAGACAAAATAATACATAAGTAAGAAATAAGAAGGTGTGAATACAAATAGACAAATGAAAGTAAACAGAAGCAACGGCTGGGTCTCTGGGTGAACTAGGTTTTCTAGAAGTATGAATGATCACCAGCAGAGGGCAGCGCAGGCCAACAGCAGCCGCCTTGTATCAACACTGAATCACATGAGGAGTAATACAACTCTGCTGTGACTCGCTCTGAGTTCAAACACCTGCTGTGACATCATTAAATCACTGGTGGATGAGGTGACGTGTGCACTAACCCTTCTGAACAGGTATCGTCTGTACATTATTATTTACGTCTCTCTGTCTACAACCATCGTCTGGGCAGTGTGTCTTTGTGATAGCTGTGTGGGGACGCAAAACTGCCCGACTTGTGATGGTGCATCAGAGACCAGAAAGAGTTGAAGAGCATCAGAGACGGAGGCCTGTCTGTCCTCTCCCTCGCTCCCTTCATCTTCCTGCTCCCGGCTCGGTCTCTGGCCCACCTCCTCCCTCTCTCCCTCTCTATCCCGGCTACGGTCTTCCTCGTCCATCCCCAAACTTTCTCCTTCCCGCCCTCGAGCGTCCGCCCATGCAGGCTCTCCGACCTCCTCTCCCCCTCCGTCCCCCAGCCCCGCTTGCTCCCCTTCTTTGTCCCGACCCCTCTGTGTCGGTCGCCTTCCCACCTCCTCCCCGCCTTGCAGGTCATCCCTGCGAGGCGCTCCCTCTCGCCCTCACCTTCAAGCGGTTTGACGATCTGGAGTTTGTCGGGGAGGTAGGGCCCCCGTGAGGCCCAAATGTGGAGGTTCCCGAGGGACATGATGCTTTCCGAGGGAGTCATCACACTCTCCGTGTCGTGTAGACCTCCGTGTCCTCCCCGCCTGCGGTCCCTCTCCTCTTCAAAGAAGCGCCTCTCGCTCAGGTTGTTCTGTCGACGCAGAGACAGGCGGCGCAGGGCGAGCCGCAGGTCCTCGGCCCCGCTGGCCTTCTTCTCTCGGCCCTCTGTGCCGCTGCTAAAACAGAGATGAGACCAAAGACGAGATGAATCCTGAGAATCATGTCAATTTGTTAAAGTAGCTCACACATTACAACATTGAACTACTCCTCAAAGCTGTCTAAAAAAGTATTTATTCAGAGCACAAGCCCTCTCCTTCTCACCTATCCTGATTGGATGCCGTCTCCATCAGGATACTCTGCGTGCGGTTGTCTAGGGCGATGCCGTCTCCGCCGATGTCACCTCCATACATGCTTGAGTGAGGTGTGGAGAGCCCGCTGGACTGTGGCGAAGTACGAGCCGACAGGGACTGGTTTGAGCCTGGGATGTTGGAGTTGGTCGGAGTCAGAGAACGCTGACGGACTGTCTGGTTGACGTTCTTAACCGTCTCAAACACACGCTTCCGATGGCTTCTGCACCAAAAAAATAAATAGACCAAGTGCATTAGCCCGTGCTGTAGGCAGTTAGTGTTTTATTTGGGGCTTAGCTGCTTTATAGGGATGTTAAATCTCAATGAACAGAGCCAAGTTTTGACTTTCTGGGCTAGCTAGATAGCCTAGCTGACTTCCGAACTGTCCACACTATCCTGTAGCTCTTTGTTTGTACATTAGCCACCCTGAATGCCTTTTTCAATTATAAATGGCATGACCACATGTCGATAAAAAAAAAAAAAATCTATTCTTTTTTCCCTGCCACGGACGTTAGCTCACCAGGCTAACCGTTCTCATGTCAGCCTCTATTCAGAGCACCTATACTGTGGTTCACGTATCGTAAGTGAAACCAGCTAATTTTTTTTCTCTACTGTTGCATTTACTGAATGTAACGTTTGCTTTGCCACATAGAACAAGCAGTGTAACATGTTAACAAGATAGGCTCCACCATGCTAGCAGCACTGTTGTGTGAGTCACAGTGGTGTTTTGAGCCAAATGCTAACACGCTCACGATGTTAGCCTGCTGATGTTCGGGAGGTGTAATGTGTAACACCTTAGTGTAGAGCAGGGTGGCCAAACTTTTTGGGGCCATTATGTCAAAACTGAAATGTAATGGTGGACCACGGGCCAAAAGCGAGCACCTATTGTGTTGTATTGTTAAGAGGCAAAATGCTGCCGTACGGAAGCCCTGAGAGGCAAGTGCGGATAAAAAATTCTGGTGATTCATTTTCCAAGTCTGACCTAAAGTGTTTCTCTCCTGTATTTATGACTTAAGAACAGGTGTATCAGGATGGATTACTGTGTAATTGGAAGAGTTCAGTTTATGATATACATCTTAGTGTTCGGTGTTGATCAGAGCTGTGATTAAAAGTTCGGGCCCCAGAAGATTTTCAAAGTGACACACTGGGCTGTGTCATTCTTAAAATTGGGAGCCGCTGAGCAAAGTTATCATATTATACATTATACATAATTAATCTGAACATAACCTTGAGCACAAAATCACAAAATCACTTGGCAATCCATCCAACAGTTGTCCTGACATCTGACAAAAATACAACCTCAAGGTGGCACTAGAAGGAAAGTCAGAGGATCACAGAAAGTCAGTAGGATTCATCCTCTGGGGACCATGAATGCCTCTATAAAAATAGTTCAGTCATCAAAATAGTGGATCGACTGGCCTTGAGCGCTGTGGAACCTTCACGGGAATCAGTATAAAATCAACTGGTATTTTCCAACTTGCAGGTAACAATTTTAAATGTCTGGTCCTGTGCAACACACAGCTTGTAATATAAATCACATACAATCGTTGACTGATAGCTGGCCATACATACTTCTGTTCCTCACACTCCGGATCATCCAGACTCAGCTCCTTCCTCATCGTTCCCTCGATCTCAGCTGCCAGAGAATCCTGCAACACAAAAACTTGTGAAGGACTGAAGGACCATATCATGTGTACACACACACACACACACACACACACACACACACACATATGGACACACACGCTCCCTCACCATGGGGTACAGTCCCAGGGGATGGAAGCGTCGGGGGGTTCCCGCAGGGTAGTTCCTGTTCCTCAGGTTCTTCAGCTCCTCCTGGGCTTCATGCAGCATCTCTATACACTCTGAATATTTCTCCTCCAGCTCCTGGAGCTGTTCATCGAAGACATTAAAATGTACTTTTGGAATTTAAGTCAAACAGTCCGGTATCAGCTTGACAGGCAAGAAAATGTGTTCGAAACAGTGCAGTGATGTGGAAGTTACCTCCGCTGTGAGCTGCTTCTGGGCGTCTTTAGCTGCCACCAGGTGTTGTGAAAGCTCCTCGTTCTCCACCGCAAACTACAAACACACATACAAGTGTAAACTAGCAGAACACACAGAGCGTTATTAACAGTCACCGTTGAGTTAAAGTGGGTTCACGTGTCTTGTCCATGGGCACTCACAGATTTGGCTTTCTTCTGCAGATCTACTATCTGAGAGAGGAGGTGTGTGATCTCCTCCTGCTGTCGGGCAGCATCCTCGGTCTTACGAGCCAGTTCCTCCGCTATGGCAGAGATCTGGAGGCTGGACAACCCTGATGGGACAGGAGGATTAGTTCGGACTGAGAGAGGGAGACACGTGTGTCCAAAGCATCGAGGACACCATGAAATAGTGGACACAGTGAAAAGAAAAACAACAATACAATGATAATATACAGTATAGTCACAGGAAAACAGACTGACAGACTCACTGAGCTCATTCACACAGTCGTTGACCAGCTGCTGCTCCTTTTCCTCGTATGTTTCAGTCTCTGACTTCAGATGGTTAGCCTGCATGTAGACATCCACGATTAAACAATATATTCCAACATCAGTTTCTTCATCCAGTATTCAGCATTTTTCGGATTATTGGAGTCAGTGTTTTTTTCTTATCTGATTGTCGATTAAATAAATTAATTTAAACATGCGCTCATTTGGCTCTGATGCAGCAAGCACTAGTAACTTAAGTTATCAATGTAGTGAGAAAGTGGTTGGAAGTATAAAGTACTGGAAAATGAAATACTCAAGTAAAGTACAAGTAGCTCAAAATTGTTCTTAAGTACAGTACTCAAGTAATTGTACTTACATTCCATCACTTCCTTTGAGACACTGCTACTTTACACTTTGACTCCACTACGTTTTGGAGACAAATATTGTACTTTTACTTTATTTATTAGTTACTTTGCAGTTTAAATGCTGCATCGGAGTCAAATCAGCACATTTTAACATACAATTATTCTCCCAATTGGAAAAAAACACTGGCTCCAATAATCAGAAAAAAGATTTTTACTCCCGTATGATTTGTATTGTTGATTTTTCAATTTTTACCAGGGTAACATTTCAATATAATATCATATAATACAACATTGGTGGAGATACCTCTGAGCGCAGCGACAGGTTCTCTTCTTCCAGATCTTTGAGTTTCCTCTGGAGTGTGTCACTCCCGAAGGCTCCTGCTGTTTCCAATTTACATTTCTTGCCCCTTTTGAACAGACAAAAAGAGAGAGCCTGAACCTAACAGCCAGACGGCCGGTGGACATGTTTATAGGAATGAATGGTAAACCGGTATGTAACAGTATGTGTTGAGCATATCTGTCTGCTTTAATAAGGTCAAAAAACTGTATAACTTCAAAATGACAAAATCAACTTTGTATAGATAGAGAAAGAGATATCGATGCTTACGTCGGGGAGCTGCTGGACTCATCCTCGCTCTCCTCAGCTGCATTGGTGTAAAACTGCAGCAGCTCATCCTTCAGGTTCAGCTCATGGTGCAGCTGGGCCACCTGGAACAGGACAGGTAACGTTAGCTGCACGGTGATCAGGTTTATCTTTAAGCTAATGATAGAACAGCTGTGTCCGTGCCAACTCAAGGTCCACTTGCTAGCTTTTTACATCCTTTCTAGCTCAGAGTTGTTAAGCATATCACATGGTCTTCATCAGCAGAAGGAGCAATCACGGAGGTAAAACTGCTGACATTATGGATGTCGAGCAAACTCCATAGATAGATACGAAAGCTACAAAAGACGCTGGAATTGTTTTGTCAAATTGTAAAAATAACTCTCATAATAATCAGAATGAATAATTTTTTATCAGTCAGCGCCTGAATAATCTGAGTGTGTGTGTGTGTGTGTGTATGTGTGTGTGTGTGAGCAGACCTCCTCTGCGATTTGTCCCACTCGTTCCTCCAGATAGTCATTCTGCTCCGTCAGAGTTCTGTTCTTCTTGAGGAGCGACTGGCCGATTCTTGCGGCCAACTCCAAATCTCTCTCTTTCTATTGGTTGGAACGCAGGAAGAGAGAAGAGGAGATGATGAGTAAATCATCATTACGCCTGAATCCCACAACACAACACCAGTAAACTACATTCACTCTTGTTAGGCGCTCGGTGGGGGTGAAGGTTCAGCCACTGTTTTTATGTATTTTGATTTTCAAGTGACACTATGTAGTTTTTGGAGAAGAAGTTCAAACTCTATTTACACTATTAATGAGGTGATACAAACCCAGAAATATATATTTTTTCCATAACTGAATAAACAAGCTGTTCTCAGGGGAAAATAAGGTCCCAAGAACACTTTTTGAAGCCAGAAAGGTGGCAGGGTCCGCCACATGTAAACAAAGTAAAACAGTATGAAACTGTGTCGTCCTTTAAGGTCAGTTTGCACCTTTAAAGGAATCTTCCCACAACTATTCACAGCAAAGGACATGTTTAATGGGGGCGAATCTCCAGCGCTGCATCCTCTCTGCCGCAGCCTCACTCGCTGCTTTCCACTGATTGAAAAATCCTTCCCAGCGCAGCTTTGAATTACACTGATAGAACAGACAAAAATAGAGCGTGTCACCTCCTCCAACAGACGTGTGACAGCGTCGATGTCATTGTAGGTCTTCGTCATCTGGCCCACTCTGTCTGCACATAGCACTGCGGGGAGAGGAGACACACAAACGGAGTGAGGAGGAGAGGGAAGCGGAGCAGTGGGACCTTTTCTACATGAACATGTACGATGGCACACAGCCACGTTACGTAAGAGAGAAGGTCTGAAAAGTCACGCTCTCAGAGGTGGTGCATGGGTCATGTTTAACACATTATTGATATGATGTTGGCGTACGAGCGGGCAGCGGGGCAGAGGAGCTGTTTCGGAGCACACGTTGGCTCCGTTGCCCTGAGGTGAAGCTCTCATCGACCTCAGAGCTCCAATCAATAACATGCTGTACAGAGTTATCGAACACCTTATGTTAAACCGCTGTAATCCTGTTAGGGTCGCAACAAGCACGCAATAATTTAGTTAGACCTGAAAATCAAGATAAATAGTGTTCAAACTCCGGCTCACACAGGCACATGGGTGGACTGTGGGGATTTGTGTGTGCATGTGTGTGTGTGCGTGTGTGCTCGGGGTCTGATGTGTCAAAACACAGCAAAATCAAAGTGGGCGAGCTTCAGGAAATTCCTCTTAATGAGAAGAACAAAGCCAGAGACGAGCTCCAGAGGACAACTGCTGACCAAGAAACACATCAAACTGTTTCAAAAGGTTTCACTTCGTAATCTGTTAGAGCCATTAAACAATCTGCAAGCGATAAAGAAATCACACAAATAATAATAAAAGTACTTGGAAGGAAGACATGTCACGATTAAAGTTCTACTTAGATCCCATGAAACGTGTCTTTCTTGTACTCTACCTCTCTTGTCGTCCTTATAGTACCAGCTATCATCCAGCTCACATTCACTCCCCGCTAATCTCTCCATCCCGCTCTTCCCGTCCATCTCCTCCCTGAGCGCCGCAAAAACAGAAAACGACGACCGGTCCAAACACGGATCCATTCACGGCCTCCCCCTCTGTCTCTGTCTCTGTCTATATCTCCTGCTGCTCAGCGACTGTTCGACAGGCCCAGAGACTGAATTACCCTCCTCCCACATGGACGAGTGCGAGAGAGAGGCAGAGAGATGACAGAGAGAGAGAGGGAGAGAGGGAGTGTTTTGGAAAAAAGGCTCTACAGCTGCTGAGTTGGAGCTGAAGTGGAAGTTGTATCGTGAGTTAGAGGATGCAGGGTGGAGGAGGGAGCCAATCAGAGCAGGCGGGACTCTGTGTGTGGACTCTCTCAGTTTAGAAGTGCTGACTGAACTCCCACACCTCTCTCCTTTCCACCTTTCTTTCATGCCCTCACTTCCTCTCTCCTCTTCCGCTACACGCACGGCTGCTTCACATCGATCCGACTCCAGCAACTGTTACCATGGCGACCCTCATCCACAATCAAAACGCTCCATACTAGCAGAGACGCACACACACTAACTCTTTGCCGCTGATCATACAAAGGCCCGTCACCGTACACCGCCTGTGCTTTGGGACGCGTTCTGAAGCTGAACTGAGAGGGAGAAACGGAAACATTCAGCAGACAAACAAAGCTTCACATACAAAGTTAGAGGAAATATAAAGTATCATTGTAGACAAAGTAAATTCATCAATATGTAGATTAAAAGCACACAACAGTCTGGGCATACGGAGCATTACATCTGAATGGTTACACATGTTCAGAGAACACAAACGTTAAGCAGAAAGGAGATGTGGCACCACCTTGTGGAGGAAGGCTACAGTCTCAGCTGTGGTGAAACAGGACAAACTCCACCACAGAGCAGATCTTTTCAACCGGAATGTGAATGTGAACCAAACGTGGCCCTAAAACAACCTCACTCTGACCCTTTGACCATTAAGTTAGTAGGCTAAGAAGCCCATTCATTAGCTGTGTTCTGTTGCTAAGCACAGAAAAACTCACATTTCATTAAAAAGCTATAACATAGGAATTTATGAGAATCAAACTGACAACCGATTTCTGAGGTTAAAAAAGTTGCATTGTTCCTGTACTTTTGCATAAATGATGTTTTTCTTTTTCAATCATGAAAACTGACACATTGGAGAGAAATATATAAAGTGCATCGTTTTAACACATTTGAATTGTGCGTTTTAAAGGTCAGACAGAGGGAATGTTAAAGTCCAGCACCTTTGCACTTCTAAAAAGAACTAGTCTTGAACATGACTAGTGGTTAGACCATGTTTTGCTGGTAGCTCTGTTAGATTTATTTATACACAGTGATTCAAGAAGTTGAATTACATTTTTATGTCGAGTCCCTCGCCACTCACCATATATTTAACTCGTGAAGCTACAAAAAAGTCTGGGCCATATAAGGAAAGAACGCTAAAATATATTAGGTGTCAATAAATAAATAAATAGATAAATAAATAAATAAGTAAGTAAGTAAGTAAATAAGTAAAGTAAGTAAGTTAGTTAGTAAGTAAGTAAGTAAGTAAGTAAGTAAGTAAGTAAGTTAGTTAGTAAGTAAGTAAGTAAGTAAGTAAGTAAGTAAGTAAGTAAGTAAGTAGCTTTAGTTAACCAAACAGGATTTCTCCACAGGGCAGCTTTGCCGTAGTTCAACTTCTTCCGCTGTGAAGCCATTGGCAGCTTGAAAATCTGTGATTTCAAGGTAGATTCATCGACACTGACTGTAGATGAGACATCCTGCTAGATTACAGAATAGACACACTGGTACTAGTTTAGAATAAAATCTTATTGAATCTTAATCATGTGGTTTAATCCGGACAGGATTTGTCTGTCAGAAACAGGTCAGATGTTGTATCAGACCTGCACCACATATCCTGTGGCAACACTGAACAGAACTGAACAGCCACACAAATGACCTCTTGTACAAGGAAGGTTTTAACCTCAGTCTGATGGACCTTTCATTATAATGTCAAATGAAATGTCCTGTTTGTGTATGAGGAAGCCTCTGCAGACAGCGCTGTCCTCTCTCCACAAGCCTCTTCTCTCTAACCAGAGAGCCTCTGAGTGTGTTAGGCGGGAAGGAGAGCAAAAACGACCTTGTTACCAGAAGATGTATTGATCTTCCCGGACCAACGAGCGGAGTCATTATCCCTTTTTATGATGACGGTGGTGAAAAACTGCTCAAGCAAGCCCTCCACAAGGTTCTAGCTTTTTATGTTGAGGTGTCGGTCGAAGAAACAAATGAATGTGTCAAGTTATGATGTCCTGAATAGAGAATATACTCTTATTTTATTTTCTATTTCTATTTCTGCTCTAGCTCTTCTTTTGACCTTTTTATTATATTGTTTATTTTTTACTATTATTATTGTTTATTGTTATATTGAACTGTCCTTTGGCTGCTGTGATGCACAAATTTCCCCGTTTGCGGGACTAATAAAGGAATTTCTGATTCTGATTTTCACTGTATGAAATGTAGAAAAGAAATTCAAGACTTTTTTTAATGTCTTATATATTTTGAGGTGCTCAGTTTGAGGTCTTCCCCAACCAAAATGATACCAGCAGGCACTAATAAAGTCGGATGTGTTTCAACCTGTCGAGAGATTCACACATATATTCACCCTGACTATAGCAGATTATCTTTCTGAGAACCATCTGAAGGATTAAACGTACCCCATGTGGGTAAATCCTTCACTTTTAAAGCCATGTATTTCCACACCAGTCCCAGATATAAAATCCCACCAGTTTAATCTCCAGTGCCCCTTCTTATCTATCCCTCCACTTCACTTCCGCTGTCTGCATTTGAAATTAGAGAACTAAAAAAAAGGTTCCTGCACGTGTCACCTAGAGCTCAGCTTTCAGACTGAGCCGGTGCTGTGGACTGCGTTGTAGCCGGACTTACGGAAGTATTTGAGAGTCTCTTCGATCTGCTCGGTGGTCAGGTCGAACCTGGTGTCCGGTGCGACGAGGGGAGTGTGCAGCCAGTCATCTTGGTCGTAGCCGTAGACGGTGTCGGCCCGCAACCGGTACACCGGCAGCTGCTCCTCTAGAAGACTGATGATCTCGAACTCAGGCAGGTCAGTGCTGTTGCACACATCTGGACATTACAGAGAGGACGGGGGAGGGAGGAGAGTGAATATACGGCAGTCTTTATAATGTCAGTGTGCTGGGCTCAGTTTACTCTCAGCTTATTCAGCATCAGTTTAAAGGGGCAATATGTATGAAACTTAGTTAGGTTAAGTCATCATCAGAATGTGAATAAATGGCAGTTTTGATATCTATCATGCTAGCATACTAGCCCTGGCCCATCCTTGTCCTGGTCTGGTCATATGCTGCCCTGTCTGTGTGTGGAGTATGAATTATGACATGTGGTCAATTCTTATATACTGCACCTTTAAAGATTTTGGAATAATGTTATCAGCTAACATTTTATATTTATATTGTACATGTGACAGATATAAGCAGTGGATAATGTAACTAAGTACGATCACTCAGGTGATGTACTTAAGTACAGTTTTGAGGTACTTGGATGTAGTTTTTTTGTTACTTTGTACTTCAACTACACCACATTCAGAAAATGCCATACTATTTAGATCACTTCATGTATCTGATAGTTTTAGTCACTAGTCACTAAGCAGATTATGATTGTACTGTACATCCAAGAGCCATGACCACTTTATAATTTAAATACCCAACAATAATATAAAGTAGCTGGCATTAAAATGCTAGTTAAATATGAAGAATTTAGTATTACAAATCCATCAATGTTCAATAATTTAGACTTACACGGAGCATTTTTCTGCAAAGCAAGTACTTTGCATGGCTGCACAGACGTGGTTGACTATTCAAAACTGATTTTGCACTACACTTGTGTTACCCTTTCACATCCCAGCTGATACTCCGAACAACAAACTATACTCAGTGCTGTTTTTCCTTAAGAAGTCGTACACACACGTACCTGTGATGGTCTCGGCGTCCCTGCAGTCGGGCGGCGCCGGGCATGCGTCGAGCTGGCCGGGCTCGCCCTCGCTCACATACTGCTCCTCGTTGGTGTGCCGCCGGTCGGGCTCAGGGTCCGGATCCGGGTCCAGGTCGGGGGCCGGGGGCAGGGAGGGGGCCGGGGAGGCCAGCTTGGCTCACCTCTCACTGGTGGAGAGAAAAAGGGGCCATGGGCTTCTGGAGCTGGAGCTCCACCGGGTGATCAGGTCCAGCTGACGGACAGGAGACAGCAGGTACTGCAGCCTGGAGAGGAGGACAGAGAGACGGAGAGAATCAGAGACCATTATTACAAAGCCATACATATTTATCAGACTTATCAACGTGCCTCCCTCTTTCCCTACAGAGTCTTTAACTTGAAGTGCTGCTGCTGAGTCTGCACTGCTGCGGCTGGCTGCCAGCGAGCTGAATAAATCTCAGCCTCTCTCTCCGCTGCAGACAGCACTTTTCATCTGTTGGGAAATAAATAAGAAGGCAGATGGAGGTTGAGGGCAACTCCTGATAAAAGCATGATATAGCAAGAATGTAAATGATCCACGTACAGGAAGTTCTTTTTGTTGTTCTTTCCTCATAGAAGCTCAGACAGCAGGTGGAACGACCGTCTGCGAGGGCTTCAGTGTTTCAGGGACGTTCAGCAGAGACCTCCCAGTCACCCGTTTCGGGCTTCCTCACAGCACAGATTACTGAACTGCCCTGGAGCTGAATCCTGAGCCCTCGATCTGAAGTTAACACAGCGGCGCTCATGCACAGTGACCTTGCAGCTCTCTGCCTCCACTCTGCAGGGCTCTGCAGGTGAGCACCAGGCTGCTGTCTCTCAACACAAAGCAGATCTGGATCGTGTGAACCGCTCGCGTGTCAGACCTGAAATCAAACGGCCAGCAATGCTGCTAGACGAGCAGAATATAAATAGAAGCAGAGAGGATGTGTGTGTGTGTGTGTGTCCTCTGAAGCCGGTTTCATGAATAGGAGATCTCTCTGTTCTTGCATAAGATTTCAGACACCTGGATGATGGACGAGTGCACCTGACATAAAAAGATACCGACGGGCACACACACACACACACACGACCACACACACACCACAGGATAAAGGTGGACAGATGCTTGGACACATCTGCTCTCAGTGCAGCACCGCAACCTTGGGACGTCTTTCTGGTTGCGGCAGTGTGAACCCTGTATTCACTGGGCCTGTAAAACTGCTCTCGCTCGCTCGGCAGTTCCAGATTTACATAATCTGTGGATGAGAGATGATTTCCGGTCCAAACGTCCAAAATGTTCTGGGATAAAAAGTCATGCATCCTAACGCTCCCAAAGCACTGTGCCTAACTTGTAAAACTCCTCCTCTTCAGCGGGACCTTAAAAAAGCACCAAAAAGATGAGCTCTTGGCTTGTCAGAGCCGGTTATTCAAAGCAATGGTTCTATTTTTAATTTTCCCATAGAGACATGGATTAGACCACACCCTAGGGACCTCCAGTAAGTCAAAACATCTGATGTGATTTGAGGATTTAAATAAAGAATTGTTGGATTAAAAGTGAATGTAACGCTGAGGAGAGAGAAACCTTGAAAAAAAAGGTGGCTGTTCTTTTATTTAATCATCTAAAAGAAAAGAAAACGACATGTCAGACAGCTCACTGGATGTCCAGCAGTCAAAAATATTACCACTGAGTGCTGCTGGCCTCTGTTGTTGTTGCTGATGGTGTCCCCAGTAAATAGGCCAGGGTTCATTCATGCATGTGGCATACACACACACACTGCGATTTGAATGCTGTCTGAGGGTGGGGCTTCACCTCCATCAGCTGCTCGCGTCACGGATGCGGATCCCGGGTTTACATATGTGCCCTTACAGTAGCACAATAAGTGTCGGAGCGCGATCAGCTGACCTTATGATGCCCGACATCGCCATTAAAACCATTTATTTGTGAGAGCAGTGAAAGCAGCAGAGCCCTACTCACCGAGCCGAGGCGGATCCGAGCCGGTTCCCTCGGTCCAAAATCCAGAAAGAGACCCCGGTGCCGTTAAATAATCCCACAGGGAGGGGACTGAGCAGATATCGATGAATGTCCCTCGGATGAGCAGTGTCTGTCAGACAGACAGACAGACAGACAGTCAGTGAGAGCAGGCCGGGCGGCTCTGTGATGCTCCTCCGTCTCTGGATCCTCTCCGCCGCGCTGACAGCTGATGATCAAGGTCACCTCAGCTCGGATTCCAAAGTCGCTCTTGACCCGGTCCAGTCCTCCTTCCCTTCAGCCATCTCCCTCCGTCTCTCTTCTCTGTCTCTCACTCTCCCCGGTGCCTCTCTCACCACCGTGAAGCCGGACAGGAGGAGGACAATAGGATGTCCGGCCAACGCCTTCAAAATAAAAGCACATTTTAACCCAGAAACCGAGAGAATGGACAAAAATATTTACATTTTAAATTGTCAGAATGTCATATTAAGTAAGTAGAAGCTTCAGTGTCGATTTGGACAAAATGACAACATGATTTAGATAATAATAATAATAATAATAATAATAATAATAATAATAATAATAATGATAATGATAATAATAATAATAATTATGATAATAAGTATTATTATTATCAATAATAATAATAACAATAATAATAATAATAATAATAATAATAATAATAATAATAATAAACATCACCATAGATTAAAACCAGCACATAAAAACACAGAAATGAAAAACAACATATTAACAGATATAGATTCATCTTTCACCAGATAATCTTTATGAAGCTTGTTCCTAATCTCACACCCGCTCCTCTCAGAGAAGGCCTTAGAGACACAGGAAGTTATGAAGTGTTTAAAACCAGGCTCAAAATTTGGCAAAAATTTAAACAGGTGTCATCAACAATGACTGTCTTGCTATAATGTCAGTCATACTGATTCTACTTATGTTATATTGATTGACTTTTTATGTCTTGTGTTGTTTTATGAAGTGTATTTGTGTTTTGTGTCATAGACAGATGCAAATTTGCTGCTAGCTAACTCTCATGTAATTACTTTTAATTATGTACCGTCCCTGTAAAAATAATAGATTTTGGCAAAATACTAGAATGTTTGGGCTTTTAATTTGAAAGCACCTCTTTGCCCCTAACCACATCCTGGAGGACCCTATCTGACTTGACGGTCCTTCTCCCTGCTGTAATGCATCCGTGATCCAGACACCCAATCCAGGAACCAAGCCGATCTGAACCGAGCACCAGTGACGTCACGAGCACCCATAACAGAAGGGGGACAGGCTGCCATTTATAAAACACATACAGAAGGAAGGAAGCCTACCTCTGAGTCTTCTAACAATGTGAATTTTACAGTTTTTGCTCATTAAATTAATTGAATTCAATTACATTTGTTTTCACTGTATCAGCAAACAGACATTAAACCCCAGCTCATTATTACACATCAAAACATCATTCCACCCACAGACTATTCTGTAAGTAAACAGGTATTTTTATTGAACACGGAGTAAACACAAATGAAACTATTCCCAGGAATCGGCAGCGATTGCCTCCCACTTTAGCTGGACGAGACAGAGAGGAGCCATTGTTCTCCAGAGACAAAACACAGCTGAGTCAGCATTCCTCGCCCTCACTCCCCTGGACCTGATCACGCTGTAATTGACTACATTAGTTTAACGAGGTCCAATGCAACATATCAGTCCAAAGAAAGAGAGGCCCAGCTTTAACATCAAATATAATGTTTGTTTAATAGTCTTGATCTAACACTGTGGTGAGTTTAAAGCTATTTTGGAGGAAGGTTTGGATAGTATTGATTGTCTAATCTCTATGAATGAATGAACAAGCCACCATCAGAAATAAAGTCCCCAGAACACTGATTGACTGATATCAGTGAATTGTCATATATAATGGTTGACAGAAGTCCCTTGAGCAAAGTTCCCCAACGGACCAATACTGTACTCTGACATTTAATCTATGAACATTATTCTGTATAGTCAGGTCAATTTTTTATCTTCAGTATATCCCCAGTTTAAAAAAGAAGTACACGAATTTACAGTCTGTACAACATACAACACAGGCCACGTCATGCTCCTTCATACCAAAACTCCCATTTGACTGTTTTAGTTCCACCATCACCAGCTGCAACTTTAGTGATGCTTAAACATGACTTCATGATTATATATCATAATAAATATACTAAGCCCATATTTTGCTGAAATTAGCTGTTTTATATAATGGGTAAAAAATCCAAGGCACTCTTCTGGCAAAAAGGTTAAAGGTGCTTTATTTAGATGTCTGTTTCATGATGAAATCTTAGAAATGTTCAAAATGAGATGAGCAGCAACCCATGGGCACAAAAGTCCCTCAGCACACAGCTCTCCCTTTTGATAGACGGAAGATAATGGCACACACACCTGAGCAGAAAGCAGGTGAAGGTCTGGTCGCTAGATGTCTGTACAACAGGTATGAAAAGAAGAAAGAGAGAAAAGAAATGGATGTGTTATAAACGGAATATATACACATTTTTTTGTCCTGATACACCGTGGGCTGTATGTTGTATGATATAAAAAACACTTCATTATCTAATATAATAAATGACATAATGGGTACTTTAAGTGGGCTATATTTAGGCGACTCAGGCCAAGTCCTTACCACAGCAGCTCAGGTTCAATTCCAGCTCTTCGCTGCATAACATCCTCTGTCTCCCCTTTCCTGTCTGTCTTCAGCTGTCACCAAGGGTGTCAGTTTGAGTTGAAAGGTTGAGGGGACATCAGGGCTCAGCGGAAACAACATGTTTTTAACGGTATTAACTTATGCCATTTCAGGCGATGTAAAGGGGGGTCAGTGAGGTCACAGCGGGTAGTTAGGGCAGGAAAGGGAACTGCATGATGGCTCATTAGGCAACATTTCTCGGTGACCTACATTTTTAGCACATTTTAAACATAATTATGCCTTTTAATAGTGATGGGGACAAAATCAGCCATTTTTAATGGTGGCGGTGACACATCCCCACGTGTCCCGAATGTACGTGACAACTATGGCTGTCACAAACAAATAAATGCTAAACGCCATAAAACTACTTGTTTAGAAAAGTAGGTAACACTTCATAATGACCATCATTAAAAAATGGCAGACTGATAATCAGACTAGTTAATAGGCTAGTTGTTTCACTGTTGACAAAGGGTGAAATGCTTTATAAACCAGTTATTAAAACACTGATAAACAACTTAATAAAAAAACACAGTGTTCATTAGAAATGTATAAATACTATGATAAACATTAGTTGCAACTTTACGTAAAGAAACACTGTGTAGTTGTGTATTTCTTTTCTCAGAGGAAAATAAGGTCCTCAGAACACTGTTTGAAGCCAGGAAAGTGGCGGGGTCCGCCAAATGTAAACAAAGTGAAACAGTATGAAATTGTGTCGTACTTCAAGGTCAGTTTTTTTTTTGTTGTTGTTTTTTTCAGTCATGAACTAAACACTGATTGTTGGTTGATTCTGATTTCTCCTCCAAAACTACATAGTGCACCTTTAATAATTTATAGTGACTTTAACTTCATTTCACTTCCTGGAAGATTGAATTACGCGCTCTCCTCCTCCTCCTCCTCAGTCTGTCTGATGACAAGTAGAGGTAAAGAAGAAGAAACCTGAGGTTTAAACGCAGCACGTCACTACTTTTCCTTGAGTCGGACTTCTTTGCCTCTACTTGTCATCACACAGACTGGGTCAGGAAGAGGAGGAGGAGAGCGCGTAATTCGATCTTCCAGGAGCAGATGGCAGCAGAGGGCCTCTGAACGCACCAGCGCCTCGTGCCTCGCTGTTCATGTCCAGCGGAGGTGTTGTTTGTGTTGTTCAAACACCACAACAATGGGGCGGTGTTGCTCGGCGTGATGAATGGCCACGCGTGTCACAGACGCGCACATGATTTCCTGCAAGAAAAAGAAGCGCCGCCGTGTATTCGTGTATTCTCCCTCCTGTCTGAGCGTGTCGTAACGCCGGAGCGTCTTTTATGGGATTTTGTAACGACGCTGTGGCCCTGCCCTGCAAGTTACACAAACCTCACACCCGCGCGCTGCCAGCTGCTGTGACTGCTGCATGTGCGCTCCTCCACAGAGAAGAGAAGGATGCGTGGCTGTAGAACACTGCAGCGTTAGACCAGGACAGTGTTGCGTGTAGTTGTGCGCGCGCTGAGCTGATGCAGGCGCTCCTCTGCCGTCCAGTTGTTGTCGGATCTTCGGGATCAGAGTTTGGAGGCTTTCATCGACCTGTCTGAACCTTAACCTGCAGAGGACGGAGGCACGGAGGGACGGACGGACGCCTGTGGAGCGGGTCCTATCAGCTCATGCATTCCTCGGGTCATTTCAGGAGCGCTAAACTTAGGACAGGGCTGCGGGCTGCAGCTGGACGGACTGTGTCGCCTGTTTGATTTACTTCACGGCTCATCACCGCCTTGTTTTAGTGTCCTCTTGCATGCTCACAGCTCAGCCTCCCGCCTCCATCTCACCGCTGATCACCTGGAGGAGAAAAAAAAACAACCCAATCTCCTCATTGACCTACATTTCCCGAAATGAATTTCGACCAGGTCCTCTCTGCCATCGGGGGCTTCGGCAGGTACCAGAAGATTCTGTACGTATGGATTTGTTTGCCAAACGTCCTCCTCGCCTTCCACATGATGGCGAGCATCTTCACCGGAGCCACGCCGCCATTCCTCTGCCGCGACGGCTCGAGCCCCGGAGCCGGGAACCGGTCCTCCTTCCCCGGGACGCTCAGCCACAACTGGAGCTCCTCGGTCTCCTCCTGCTTCTCCTCTGGCGTCCCGCCGCAGGACAACCGGACAGAGCGCGTCCCGTGTGGCCAGGGATGGGTGTACAGCACCGAGACCTTCCAGAGTACAGTAGTCACAGAGGTACGGTGTGATGCTGCTCGGTAAATACTATCTGTGTGCCCTGATAGGTGAAGGGTGTCAGCTTCAGTCAGTTACAGATTCATGCACCTTCATGGAAACAGCTGAAACCAGTTGTTTGATGGTATAAATGACAAATAAATTCTTTAAAAAGACAAACAATATTGGAATGATCAATTAAGGATCACAACAGCAGCAAAATCATGGTTATCATGGCTGCCATAATCTTTACTCCTACACTGTTATGCCTATAAGTAGTGTACAAATGGCAGATAAACCAAGTACCATACAGACAAACCTGGCATGAAGCCATGGGATGGAAAAAACAGCTGCTTGACTCATTTACAGTGATTTTGGAGAGGAAATACAAACTCAGGTAATATGTACAAACTCAGAAATATTTGTTTTGAGCTGTTCTCAGACGAAGAATAAGGTCCCAGAACACTGAAGCCGCACAGTTGGCAGGGTCCGCCACATATAAACAAGATAAAACATTTTCGATTCAGTTTATTCAGTCATGAAATCAAAGAGTTTGTTTATTTAGCTTGTGTAGGCACACAGAAAACAGTCAAAGAAGATTTTTCTCTTCGGATTAAAATGTGTTCCCCAAAACTACGTACTGCACCTTTAAAAATGTGCTTAAAAGAAAGCATGATCCAAGAAATGTTACACGAGCAAATGAGGTGAGATGAATTTCGCTGCACCATTTATGAACATGTTTCCCGCCGTGGTGGTCTGCTCTCACCTCATTGGATCACCTCGTTACATGATAACGCTGAAGACCATTTCAAAATGCTGTTTCACCTCAGCCCTGACAGTAGGTTCCCCACCACTTGTGTTCTACATGTGAACATCTATATGAATCATCAAATCAATCAAAATGCTTGAAAAATCCCTGAAATGCATCATTTCACGAGTACCAACCCTTCTTATATTACAACATAACTTGTCACGTGTTTCCTATACTGTAGTTTGTCAGTGACATTATCTGAGCCCTTATGTCCCAGCCACTTTTCAAAGGTGACGCCCCTACTGCCCCCTCAACATATGGCTTAACACGAGGCTCCAGCCAGCAGCCAGTTAGCTTATCTACTGGGAACCAGCAAGTCTGGCTCTGTTCAAATCTAACAAAGTGTGCGTATCAGCACGGCGGCTGGCTGATACCATCGGACCATTGGCTTGTGTTTGATAACAACACTTGGGGGGTCATCGCTAAGAATACGTATTCCTGTCTGTATTTTGTGTACATGAGAATGTGGGCTGATATATATAGATATCGGAATTTTATTTATTTATCTTTTTTTTTTTTGACAGGGACAATACATGTAGGCATTGTTACATATGATTACAAAGCAACTGACGCAATGTGACTTCTAGTCAAAGCTAATTTGCAGTCCCTGTTTAGGCTTTTATGGAATAAAACACACAGTACAACAATCTAAGATAGACATTAAAACTGACAGTAAAACAGACATAGACAAGCAGCCGCTGCTCCGTCAATTTCGGAATCGGCACTGACCCCAGAATCCAGTATCAGCGGGGCTCTGCTGTAAATCTGCCAGACAGATATGAGAGTGGTATTGATTTTCTCGTAACTTTTGCCGTGGAAACAAATGAGGGTTTTCCTCACAACGGGGTGCAGCGTGTAGGATTTAGTGGCATTCAGCAGTGCGGCTGCAAATTGCAACCGGCTGAACAGCCGCCGTCTCGTCCTCCCCTGTTGTGGCCGCTAAAAATGTGAAAAATGTGAAAAGGCCTCTCTGGAGCCAGCGTGTGGTTTGTCCCTTCTGGGATACTTGAAACATGGCGGTGCCAAAATGGCGGAAACATATGTTAAAGGACCCACTCCCTCCGTATATGTAAGAGGCTCATTCTGAGAAAACACAAAGATTCTTAGCTTCATGTACCAGTGAGAACATAATTATTCAGATTTTGCTCTTTTTCTGCTCCTAAATACTACACACTGGACCTTTAAATGTAAAAAATGTGTTCCCTCCACACAGTCACTGTGCAGCGCTCAGGAACCAACTGCAGCTTTAAGCCAATGCCTTGAGTAAGAGCGCTGACAGGAGAATTAACCAAACACACACAGTGATGGAAACCCTAACAGATACAGGGCAGGTATGCAAACTCCAAACAGAAAGGCTTTATCTCTTTTTTCGTGTGAGACAACAGTGCTAATCGTTGACCCATTATGGACTCACCTTCACACTGGAGCTATTAATTAACACAGTGAAGCACACCAGGGACTCATTTTAAAGTAACACAGCCACACAGGTGATTCCTGCTTGAACCCCCCAAGGCGCTAGAAGTTTTTGTTTCTTGTGTATGTGCTCCACCGTCACGTCCTCCCTTTGTTTGCTTCCCTCCTCCTACAGTGGGACCTGGTGTGCGACAAAGCCGGACTGAACAGTCTCAGCTCGTCCATCTACATGTTCGGCCTGCTGGTGGGGTCCGTGGTGTTCGGAGCCATGGCTGACAGGTAGGCTTTACTGCCCTCTCGTATCCCGGAGCGCTTCACCTCTGACTGCGTGGAGGGACGCCACAAACACAACCAGATCCTCAGCATCAAAGCATGTCTGCAGGGGCCAGCACAGTTGGGATCTTGAGCATATGGTTGCCACGTGTAATAAGTAGGGCAATCGACACATCCTGCTGGCTGAGTTGAAGGGCGACACGGTCTAGGATTGGCTGACACTGTCTCTTTCTAGTTGGATTGTATTTATAGTTGTTCGTGCCTTAAACATGGTACAATATTTATATTCTGAAATATTCATTTTTTTTCCATTGAGGTGGATACTAAAACTCTCCCATACTTCTCAAATTCCTGAAGTTGTGTGACACTAGGGCGTGGCGGTTTTCACACACTAACGCTACATAGTGCCCGTGTGGCCTGCTCTCACCCTGTCACAGCCACGGCGGTTTGGTTATCCACTCATTTATGCATGTGCTTGGAGAGCAAACTCATGTCCACGGCTTATCTCTCTTTGCAAGGTACGGCCGGCGCTTCATCCTGCTGCTGTCCATCGCTCTTCAGACTGTGTTCGGAGTCGCCGCGGCCTTTGCACCCAACTTCCCCACCTATGTGATTCTTCGCTTTTTAGTGGGCACCACGATATCCGGAGTCATCATCAATGCCTTTGTGCTCGGTACTAACAGAACACAAATACGCACTCAAACACAAGCATGACGAGATGTGAGAGTGTAACTGTAGCAATACTGGCAGTGGCGCAAAGATTAAGAAATTAAGAAAAAACACAAATTGCATCATACCAATATGTTGTAATGGGGAATCAGTGGCAGTTGGTGATTCTTTATACATGATGACTCAATGACAAAAGGCAGCAGATTTGTCCCATTACTTCTTGAGAAGAGGTTGGATATGAAATGAGGATGAAGATTGATGATTTTTGTATCAGATTTGAAGAGAAAGATTCTCTTGTCTTGTGTCCCCACTGAGCATTTTCAAATAGTTGATAATTAAAGGAAACATTTAACCAAAAAATGAAAATGTAGTCATTATCTCATCCTCCCCATGTCAGTAGAAAGTCAGGTGAAGTTTTGTAGTCCACAAAACATTTTTGGAGCTTCACAGCCAAACAGTGTTGCGGCATTCTCGCTAAACAACTGAAGTATGACATCATTTACACCCTTTTTAAAGTCGAAAGCTTCCCTGTAGCTGCTAAGATACCCCGTCTGAAGTAGGTACAAGGGCTTGACAAATGTTCGAGGGTCTCAATAACATCTTTTTCTAATCAGTTTGGGTACCCTGGGCTTCAGGAGACTTGTTTTACGCCAGATGATTTTCTGCTGTTCCCCATCTACGTCTCGTTTCACGAGATTGGTGAAACACTGTTTTGCTGTGAAGCTCCAGAGATGTTTTATGGATATTAAAACTCACCCAACCTTCCATCAGCATGGGGGTAAGTAGATAATGACCAAAGTTTCATTTTTGGGTGAACCCATCCTTTTAATGGCCAAATAGGCCAGATAGCTTGGTGCTCGTCCAGGTCCTTTCAGCTCTTCTGCACTCAGTTTTTAATTTTCAGATATGAGCTGTATGTTTCCAGGGAGCTTTGGATGTGGGATAAGAGTTTAGAGGGTGCAGCTACACCGATCAGCCACGACATTAAAACCACTGGCAGCTGAAGTGAATAATATTGATCATCTCATCATAATGCGATGTTCTGCTGGGTGCTGTCATTCATGTGAATGCCACTTGACACGCACCACCCTTACAAACACTGTTGTGGACCAAGTACACCTCCTCATCCCAACAACACTACCCGATGGCAGTGGCCCCCCAGCAGGACAATGTTCCCTGACACACCGCAAACACTGCTCAGGAACAGCTCGAGGAACACAATAAAGGGCCCAAGGTGTTGACCGGGCCTCCAAATTCCCCAGATCCCAATCTGACTGAGTATCTGTAAAACGTGCTGGAGCAGGTCTGATCCATGGACGCCCCACCCCGAACATTCAGGACCCAGAGGATCCACTATAAAACGCCCTGGTGCCAGACACCACAGGACACCCTCAGAGGTCTTAAGTCCATGTCTTGACAGGTCAGAGCTGTTTTGGCTGCACAAGGGGAACCTTCACAATATTAGGCAGGTGGTCATAATGTTATGTCTGATCGGTGTATACTAAATCACTGAAATGATCTTGAATTATTACATGATCTTCTTTTAAACTCTCCTATCTCATAGGCTCACAAAACCCTGTAAAACCCATTACAATATATTTTTGAATGTATTGTCACCAAACTTAATGAGCAGTTTTTTCACACTACCTAAAACACTGATATTTTAAACATTAGACATCAGCCATGCTAGTGCTAACAGAAAGACTGGCAAGACATTTTGTACAGACTTTCATGATCCCAACAGGATCAATTGTAACATTTTCTTGTGATACTGTAAAGGTGCAAAATGTGCGATTTTTTGTTTTAAACATTCCAAAGTTAACTAAAATGATAAACACAATGTAAAGAAATGACAGTTTTGACATTTAGTCATAGACGTCTCTGTGTTGTGTTGCAGAGATGTGTATTTAGGTTAGCATGCTAACCTGCTAAGCCCTTGCCACTTTGTAGGGTGACAGGGTGCAATAGAAAACAACACCAACACTCCCCCTGTGCTCCGAGATCCTAGTCTGGACAGAGTCATCTGATATAACCGCTAGCTGCACTGTTAACATTGTGTACTCGGCAACAGTAGTTAGCAGCAGTTAGCGGCCACTCTGGGGATATGCTGCCCCCTATTTGTTTGGAGTATGATATCAACAGGTGGCCACTTCTTAAATATTGCACCTTTAAATTTTCATTTATCATCATCATTCGGTCAACACTTCTGTTTGTCCAACATTTTGGTTATTGACTAAAATACCTGCAAAACTACTTTGTGTGTAGCACTTAATTTTAGCATGCTATAATGGAGATGTTGTACTTTAAATGTCTCATGCTTTTTTGTGCTATTTTTTGCCCAATCCCAACACAAACCCTTGCCACTTCTTCCGCTACCTTAAAGTTCCAAACCACCACCACCTCAGTTTAACCCTCTCCCCATGATCTCCTCTCCTCTCCTCTCCTCTCCTCTCCTCTCCTCTCCTCTCCTCTCCTCTCCTCTCCTCTCCTCTCCTCTCCTCTCCTCTCCTCTCCTCTCCTCTCCTCTCCTCTCCCTCCAAAACCTGCACTGTTTTTCCCAAAGGCACTGAGTGGACGTGCACCAAGAGGCGCATGCTAGCCGGTATCACCACCGACTACGCATTTGGTCTGGGCTACATGCTGCTAGCCGGCATAGCATACTTGATACGAGACTGGAGAAAGCTGCAGCTCGCTATATCAGCCCCGGGCTTCCTGCTCATCTTCTATATATGGTGGGAATTTTAAATGCCGCCTGGACATTAGATCCACTGTGTGCTCATACATTTCTATGACATGAGGACATGAATGCCCTCTTTGTGACGCCCCTTTCCTCTCTTTTCTCATTTCTGGCACTTTCTCTTGCCTGTGTCCACCCTCTCTGCTCTCCCATCTCTCCCTGTTTGCTCTCTCTATCTCCTGTCAGGGTGCTTCCTCAGTCTGCCAGGTGGTTGCTGGCCAACAACAGAAGCGAGGAAGCCATCGCACTCCTCCGCAAGGCAGCTCTTGTCAACGGCCGGGTCTTACCTCCTGCTGTACAAGTGTGTCATTCTACTCCCTACAGACAGTACGACCTGTTGAGGTCTAATACTTAAAGGATAAGGATGGTTTTACTCTATGTTGTTATTATTGTCAACATCACGTGAAAAGACCGAAACCAACAATGTGATCAGTCTTCTCAATACTTACCAGATTACCCACTTTGGCACACTATGTCAATTTTTTCCATACAGCAGGTGTAAATCTTGCAGAAAGATAGAGATCAATACCACTCTGTATGGAAAATAGGCTACAGCCAGCAGCCAGTTAGCATAGCTTAGCAGAAAGGTGGGAAACAGCTAGCCTAGCTCTGTCCAAAGGTGATGAAATCAGCTCCTCTAAAACACATTAAAGAGACTCTATGTATACATTTGTAGCAATTTACATGTTTTAGTCTCTTTTTTATTGGCCATATGTGGCATGACATGAAAAATTAGACCTTCCTCGTATCTCTCTCTTTCCTATACAGCCCCTGCAGAGCGTTTGTATCAGTTAACGTGGCTGGACTGTACATTTCTTTGTAACACTGGTCAGATTTTCAGCGACAGTCCGAAGGATGGGACTTTCTGCACTTTGTTAAGTGCCTAATCTCAGTTCCTCCGTTCCTCTCTCTGCTCAGCTAACAGAAAGCAAAACCATTTTCCTGGTATTATGCTAAGCTACATTAGCTCAATTACTGTAGCTGTTAGCTGTAGCTTTATATTTAAGGTGCAAATAGGAGAGTTGGAGTGATCCTCTCACAAAACTCTCAGCAAGAAAGCAAACTTGGCAGTTATTTTTATTCCTAACTATTCCTGACACATATTTCAAAATGGCTCACTGCTGCCATAAAACCGGTGGGTTCTGTTGTTAATAAGCTGTATCAGGCTGTGACTCCACTGTTGTGGAATTTGTTTTTGTTTTTTTCATTGGACTTATTAAGAATCATGCAGAATATTACCAGCCTTATTTTTTAAGGTGTTTGGTTTACTTGTGTCCAGGTTGAGAAGATTTTAGGTGGAGGGAAGCAGAGTCATTCAGCGCTGGATCTCGTACGAACTCCACAGATGAGGAAGAGGGCTCTCATCTTGTTCTACATCTGGTAGATTGCATTAATAGTTGCTTTTTAAGGGGTTTTTCAAAACAATAACAAATCAACTTTTTTGTCCCTCTTACCATTTCCTTTCTCTCTGTTTTCCCCTCTGTCTGTATCTCCAGGTTTGTGAATGTGCTGGTGTATTACGGCCTCTCACTGGGTGTATCCAGGCTGGGGACAGACCTCTACATGACTCAGTTTGTGTTTGGGTTGATCGAGGTCCCAGCTCGTTCTCTCGTCCTGCTCGTGCTTCCCTTTAGTCGCAGATTCTCCCAAAGTGGATTCCTGGCTGTTGGAGGGCTCGCCTGTCTGCTCATGCTCGTTGTCCCTAAAGGTAGGATGGACAATGGGTATTTGTTCTGACAGGAAGATCAACTTCCCGCAAATGTACTTTTTCCCAATGTATTTCAGGGCTTTAATAATTTCCCTCTCTCGGTCTGTAGATCAGTCCAATGTCCTGGCTGGTCTTGCCATGGTAGGGAAGTTCGGTATAACAGCTTCCTTTGCTGTAATCTATGTGTACACTGCAGAGATATTCCCCACTGTGCTTCGGTAAGAACTGTCATTACAGTTTTAAAGGAGACATATTATGCACATTTCCAAGTTCATAATTTTATTTTGGGTCACTACTAGAATAGGTTTACATGCTTTAATGCTCAAAAAACACATCAGTTTTCTCATACTGTCCAGCACTGTATTCGCCCTCTGTCTCTAACGCTCTGTTTTAGCTCCTGTCTCTTTAAGACCCCCCTTCCGAATACCCAGTCTCCTCTGATTGGTCAGCTTGCACACACCTGAGCCAGCCCCACTAACAACAACACAGCAGCTGTGCTAAATTAATCTGTATCTGCCGACTAGCTGCTAGGCGTACATTGTGCATATCTGTGACTCTGTGACATATTGTGATGTCACAAAGTCACAAAATTAAAGGCGGGACTACTGACGAGGCGTTTCAGGAGCAGTGTTTTCTGTGGGAGAGAGGAGACTTTGACGTTTTTAACTTTTACAACCTTTAACATGCACAAGAACCATAACAAACTGAAGGAAAGGCAAAAACAAAAGGACAAAATGAAATTAAAGCATAATGGCTCTCCTTTAATTACTTCTTTGATTTCAGTTTTAAAATCTTTTTGGGTAATACCTTCAACTTTGCCCCTTGTGTACCTACAGGCAAACAGGAATAGGTGCATCCTGCATGTTTGCAAGAATGGGTGGCGTGTTAGCACCCTTAATAAACATGCTTCACAACCACAGCCCTGCTACACCTCTGCTCATCTTCGGTACCTCCCCCCTGCTGGGTGCTGCCCTCGCCCTGGCACTGCCTGAAACTGCTGACAGACCTCTTCCTGACACAGTGGAGGATGCAGAGAACTGGGACACGAGGTACAACACATTTCACTTCTCTTTTCACAGGGTGAGACTTTTCACTATTGCTTCATTTAGGTTAAAGGTGAGAGAACACAGTTTCTTTATGAGTCCTTGCTGCTCAGCCTCTATGACCCTGGGCTAAACCTCAATGCTCCGTATGTTCCCATGTGAAGTCCCAACTTCTGCAAACAGCTTATTGTGTACTTTTATTTTGTCTCCTGCAGCTCGACTCCCAGCCCTGAGAAGAAGAACCCTGAGATGTCTGAGGATTTCAGCCAATCAGCCGGCAGCACAGACGAGCAGGAGCTAAGACGTCTAGCAAGCCAGGCTTAAGTGTGTATAAAACGATACACACATTCCATTATCACATATCGTACAGTCTCAACTCTGTTACCAGATATAGTACTTAACATAACATCCTCTATGCAATTACACGTCAGGATCTGATTGAGAGCTCTATGCAAGAAAGCCAAACATATTTCACCACCAAACCAGCATGCAGGTGTGCACGCACACACGCACACAAAGCAGGCATTCATACATGCTGCCGAGGCAAATCAACAGCCTACTGTTTCACCAGCTGCAGGTAAACACCCGAAGAAGGAGTAAAGGAATAAATAGTCGCCCTTTGCAATCTTGTGCATTTCTCAAATGTTTACACATTTCTTACAGTTTTGAGAAGTGGTTTGATATATATATACCGACCAGGCATAACATTATGACCACCTGCCTAATATTGTGCAGAGAAAACAGCTCTGACCTGTCAAGACATGGACTTAAAGGGATATTCCGGTGTAAATTTAATCCATGGTCTAACACACTGTGACACCGAGTAACCCCCCCCCCATCGAGAGATCAAGTTTGCTGACCGCTAGCTTAGCTAGTTGTAGCAACTTCAGAAAAGACCGAACGATAACAATACACTGCAGCTTATGTCTCCATTTAGAAACCGCCATCAAAAAGCCACTCGTAGCCACAGTTAATGGTCAGAACAGCACCAAATTTAGCAACAGTACATGTACAGTCCCAGAACACAGTACAAAGCATCAAACATCTGCTAGCTTAGCTGGATTTGTATTAACAACACAGCACAACTCACCTCTGTCCTCCAGCAGCCTGCTCGTTGTGGGGAAGCCCTGATGAGTCGATTACCGAGTGCATTATTTGTGGCTATGAGTGGCTTTTTGATGGCGGTTTCTTGGTGGAGACATAAGCTGCAGTGTATTGTTATCGTTCGGTCTTTTCTGAAGTTGCTAAAACTAGCTAAGCTAGCGGTCGGCAAACTTGATCTCTTGATGGGGGGGTATTACTCTGTGTCAGGGTGTGTTAGACCATGGATTAAATTTACACCGGAATATCCCTTTAAGACCTCTGAGGGTGTCCTGTGGTGTGTGACACCAGGGTGTTTTATAGTGGATCCTCTGGGTCCTGTATGTTGGGGGGTGAGGCCTCCATGGAGGCTCCAGCAATGTCATTCCCATGAATGCCAGCACCCAAGGTGTCCCAGCAGAACATCGCATTGTGATGAGATGATCAGTGTTATTCACGTCACCTGTCAGTGGTTTTAATGTTGTGGCTGATCGGTGTATATCATACACACAGATTGCAAATTGCATTTGTATATATTTATAAATCTACAGGCATCATCTCAGATCCGTGCTGATGTGAAGAATCAGATTGGACAGGAAGACTTTTAACAGGCTGCCATTTCCTCTCTAATGCAGCACACACAAGTCACACTGTGCTGCTGTTGTTAGCACATCATATTTTTAAGGACTGAAGGATTTATTACATTTTGTGCATTTAGTAAAAGCACAATATTTTTGTATAAAAGTGAACCATGTCTGTGGACTGTATGCGAAGTATATCTTTGTTGTGACTCCGCCACTTTTACACATTTAAGTGTGTTTACTGGCCTTGGGTAGTTGCGGAAAAAAAGTAGCATAAAGCCTTTTGTGGCTCCAGAGGAAGCTGCAGAAAGAAGAATGTGTGGTATAAAAAAGGGATTATCTGTATTGATTTCAGCAATTTGATTTTTGACTGTTAAGAATGACTCCAAAAGTCTTATATGAGTGCATTAAAATTGCAGCGTTTCAAGACTTGGCGCCTACATTACCCACAATGCACCTACGCCGCTAAGTGACATCATCATACTTATATCGTACTCCCTACATACTCGTAAACACGATTTAATGTGTAAAATTGGTGGAAATTGGTTTAATGCTGTATTGAACAAGCAACTGCCTCGTTTTCTATGTTCTCGTACTCAAGCCAAGAGAAATAAACACTAGTAGAGTGAAATTGCATGCACTAGTTAACCTAAATATACCCAATGTAGCCTTTTATTAGATTACTGTAGTTCTTTTGTAGTTTTGTATGAATGATGTGACTGTGATCAGCATGTGAAGAAAACATTTTATTTCAGCTTTTTTCTACTGAGGTTTCTTCTCTTTTTATTATATTGAATCATACTCCGATGTAAAATGACTTGCTATGATGACTTGGATCTGTGAAATATTTACTACATTTGACATTTTTATAAGCGTTTAAGGGCTGTTACTGTTATATGACTTAGTGCTTCATAAGTAAGGCATGGATCAGAAGCACCGGTCATGTTATATGCTATGTTACTCAGGCGAAAATAATTTGAGTCTTCAAAATCTATTATTCCTGTAGCAAATAATTGTGAGGTCAGTTTGCTTTGAATGTGTAACATGTACATGTAGCGGGGGATAACCTGTAATTCCACTGCTTGGGTTTTGAAAGCATGCCTTACTGCTGCCCAAAAGGTCAACGAGGAATGTCACAGAAGCCAAATAATGGGACATATTCCGATTTTCTTTATTGTGTCGATTCCAGCTCAGTGCATTTTGATGCGACAAATCGTAAAGTAGAACAACAAATGAAAATGTGTCACAAAAAGTACTTTGTAAAAACTGAAATGAAGGCACTGTAGCTGTGTGCCACCAGCAATAAACCTGTTCAAACCATGTCTGAAAACAAACTTCTTCTGTGCGGCATCTCAATTCATTATGTTCATTCAACTGCAACATATAACACATTATTATCAGCAGGCAGCTCAGTTTGATGTGATAACCACAGCTCATCACATCCAGCATTAGGCCTCATTCATCCTCAGGCACTCACATAGTGGCATTAATACATAGATTCATATAAAGAGGGCTAATCTAGGCCAGTGTAACATAAGTAGCATCAGTGGTGACGCCACAGTTGTTATCCTTCATAGACATGAGGATGTAGCCGTCGTTGCCCCAGTAGGTGGACCACGAGTTCTTTACCAGCCAGTATGGCTCCCCGTTCAGGGTGCCGTATCCCACTGCAAGCACGGCGTGGTCCAGATCATCAGTGGTGTTACCTAGAAAACACAAGAAGATGATTATAGAGACGGAAGCACTGCTGTCGATGTAAAATGCATGAATGTATGTAACTTACCACAAGCGGGTTCATAGTAGACGCCGTGGCTGTAGAAAACAAATGAGCGATGTGAAGCATCGATGCTGACAGCCGTCGGGCCGTTTTTGTAGAGCGCCAGTTTAAGGGCTTCTGCGTCTCCTGATGTGACGTTGGTGTAGCTTTGGATCTTCGCAGTCAGCTGAGACGAGTTCAAATGGCAAAATCCATTCTGTTCAGATGGAAACGGAACATTTAATACTATTAAGTTATCACTGACTCCAATCAGGCCAGGCAGACACAAAGCTTTAAATAGCTTTTGAACAAAACTAACTTAAACCCATCTATGGGAAGTTATTTCAGCTGGTTAGAACTTGATTATCTACCCAGTTGTCAGTTATTTCAGAGGCATTTATTGGAACATTCACAGAGGCTAAGAAAACTCATTAAGATGCCTTGATATGTAGATAGCTAGAATCACGTTTGATATTTAAGTTATCTGTTATCTGACTCAACGCTCAGTTCAGACGTCAGATGAGCTCTTTTCATGATTTATTTTAACAATTATCCCCAAGTTAATCTTGCAGAAAGTCTTCCAAAATTCCATCTGAGTAAAGATGTTTAAATAAAAGAAAAGGCATCAATCACCATCTCATAAAAAAATGTTGACAGCATGTGTGAGGGTGTTTCATCATCAGCCCAAACAAAACAGCTTCACAGCTACCTGCTATTCTTAAAATAACCCCCCCCCCCTCGGCTATAATAGGTTTCCATGCAGTGCTATTCAATGCGGTCACTACAGGTTATTTTCCTCACCATTCCCATGTAGGCTCCGTAAGTCTCCGTTGTGGCGATGCCTCCATGTTTCATGATCCACTCGTACGCTCGCCACTCCTCCCCTCCATCGCAGCCGTTGTTGCCGAAACCCCAGGAACAGTCCACCAGCATCTGTTGTGACAGAACCTGCAGGGAGCCCGTCTGAAATGCAAGAGCGAAACATGATCACACTTCACACACACATCAGCAACATATCCAGTTCTGCACCAATCACAGCTCTGAAATACAACACAGGTTTCATCAGCTGTGGTATCTTGTGGCAAATAGCTTCATAAAACACTTAATCAGACAGGAGAAGAGGCTGAGGAGGGCAAAATGAGACAGAAGGTCATGTAGAAAATGTAGATAATTTGAGATTAAACAGTGAAGTTTTATCTTTACACCAGCTGTTACTTGGAGGTTGCTAGGCAGACGCTGTGAGATCACGAAGAAGTACATTTGAGATTGTCCCCTGGGGAGCGGCTGTTTATGAAGCTGCCTTGGGGGAATGGAGGGGGGGTTGCTGCATCACGCAGGTCACTTCCTGCTGCTGCGCTGCGTGTTGGGAATTCACAACAGTTCTTTCTCCTGGAAGAACTCGAGTGAACTCGCAAACACTGGACCAATTAGTGGAGTACAGTGCTCCTCTGTGGGCTGATTATTTTTGATGACTGACAAATCCTATTAGTAACTTTAATAAAACATATCAAGGTTCAACACTGAACTGTAAGGGTTATGCTTGCGTCAACATTTTAGCCTTTTAAACGTTATAAGATTAGCTACATATGTTTACAATGGACAAGGGGGTCATGTAGGGACCTCATGAGCTTACTTCACCAGCTCACAATCCCTCCCTCCCTCCTTTTCTCCAATTACATAGCACTCCACCAGCACATTACCCTCTGCCCAGAAGAACCCTTCTTAATGACTCTCAAGACTTTATTCAAATAAATATAATTAAATGAATGTTATATTTTAATAATAACCACCCACCACCCAAATGTTTTTATTTTTTACCGCAGTCTGTCACCTACCTCCTTATCAGCCTATCAACAGGCCGCTACTGGCCCACGGCAAGACACAAAAATCAAGTGTGTGTGAGAGAATTTGGTCACTTCAGTGGGGTGCCATCAATTCCCATAAAAAACCATCCAACATTTGGATGGAGTTGCTTGGCAACATGGTCAAAGGAATGCCTTTGAGCTTCGCCTTGCACGGGATGGAGGCGGGCCTAAGCTGACAGTCACTGAGTTTTATCCCTTCACATACACTGTCAAGTCTGTCTGACCTGAGAGAATGCGACACAATGAACCCTTCTGTGGAGCCGCCCCTCCTCTTAAAGAAGAGGACTTCTTTTCACTCGCAGGGATGCTGTTCTCAAGTTCAATGCGAGGAAAATGAACGACACCTCAAATGAAGAGCATCGGATGCAGATCTGCGCAGGAATTATTGATAATCATTCTTTCAGATTTTTCCCCCAAAACATCCTCAGTCGGCCCTTACACAGGGTTGTAATTATTGTACTTTATTTTGAACATTTTATGGGGATATCTGCATATTTTTTTTCCCTTTTTGTGTCATTTCATTTATGTATTTTTTATCGTTATTTTTAATTCATAGATATGTATGGTATTTTTTTTCTCTCTTTACCTCACCTTAAATAAAACTGAAAACAAAAACTAAAAAACTATTTTGAAACTTGCTGATGGAATGTACCACACTTCACCTCAAACCTGCCCTTTAACCTTTAATTCACATTATTTTCTTTGTTTCAGTTTGATGTGCTGTATTTTTCTGCCCTAATAACCCTTTGTTTTACAGCTAGAGGGATTATTAAAATTACATCTGGTCAATTCTTAAACATTGAAGAACAGATAACATAAGTGCAACGCAAATCAACCCCAAACATGAGCCGCCATGTCCATGCTGAACATCTGTGGCTTCAAAGAGCATAAGAAAGTAGCATGGTCTACTTAAAAAACACTGGAATGTGGCCAGTGACTGTGGTGCCAGCTGCCTTTTATCCTTTCACCTTCAGGAAGAGAGCGCCCTCTACTGATCCGGTGGTGGCAAAGCTCCAGCAGGAGCCGCAGATGGCCTGGTCCTTCACTGGCGTCACAGCGCCTGTAGGAGAAGAACAGTAAAAACTAGGCTGTGCTGCCAGGCGAACGCATCTTTGGTAAACATTTTAAATTGTTTATACGCACCGTAAAGCCTCCAGTCAAGTGACTCAGGTACTTGCACCCCTTGGTACATCTGTGAGGGGAAGGGGAGGCCTTTGTTTGGGGTCTTCCCTCGTTTCCTACCCCTCATGGTGGCCAGCTCGGACATGGTGCGATCTGACAGAGAGTTCAGAGCCAGAGTGAAGGGCAGTCCTGCTCTGTTCTTGGAGTGGACGTACCTACAAGAAAACAGTCACCAGCAACCCTTCGGTTAAAGCTTCATCTATATCCGTGATGAACTGCAGCTGAGAATGAATCATATTTATCGTGCTGCAGCGACACAACCCATCAGTACTTAATGTTCGTCTCACCGGAGATTATGAACAAAAGCGTGCTCCCTTTTCTGATGTTCTCTTTCATCGCTGTACTGACGCTGGAACTTGTCCTTGAAGTGATCGAACATGCGCTGCGAGTGGCCCGACGCCGAGGTGTGGATGAGATCCTTCATGGGATTGGCCAACATGTGGTGCTCCACTCCTGGGCCGGGAAATCCCCCACAGCTCATCCCTGCAGCAGAGAAACCGACACAACAGAAAAGTGTTTTTTTTCCTCGGTATTAAATGTTTCTAAAGCGTCTTGACGTATCGCACCAACAGCACAAACCTTCAGGCAGCAGGAAGACTTTTGGGTCCACATGAGGGCTGAACTCTTTGTAGTCCACCAAGTATTTATCATAATGTGACCCCAGCAGCGTGTTGTATCCCATCATCTCATAATGGAGGGGTACGGCAGGATCTTCTTTGCCATCTGCCCTCCCCTCAGAGTGCGTCACCCACAGCGTGTACGTGTTCTTCTTGTTACCCACAGTGGTCACGTTCTGCCAGACTTCACACAGGGAACCTCCGTAGTACTCCATCCTCAGGAACTAAGAGAGGATTAACATTGTGAGTGTTTGGAACACAGAAATCAATCACACTCAGAAAGATTGTAGTGTAACAGACTCTCTGTAAGATGACAGGGAGTGTTACACTAGTTTCTGTGACGGTTGAAATGCAAACCACATATGCAAAGGTGCAGCAGATACTTACACCTCTTATCTGTCTACTCAGGTTCAGTCGGCTTTTACATTTTAATGGCTCACAGAATATGTTGCAACATGAGAAGTAAGTAGTTTTTTCTTTAGTAATCATTCTTTCTGGACTGTAAAATAATCCAGGATCTGCCCTGATGCCATGCAAACTGCTAAAGGTCAGCAAGTTTGTTTATGGTGAGAAGACTAATGTCACTTTTTGTTCACACAGACAGACCTGGAAGCCCTGCACGTCGGGCAGCGACGCCTGGGGTGTGACCGCCTCATCCGCCGTCCCGTTCACCTGGAAACACTTCATCACATTCTGCTCCTCCTCCGTGGTCTCAGGAGTGATCTTATAGAGAACGCCCCACTGCTGCTCCGCCCCCAGCTGATACGTCGACACTTGGCCTGTTGATGATCAATGCGATAGATGTTAAAGTAAGACATCATTGGCTTCTTTAATCTTACTGTGCAATCACATACACAATTAGTAAAAGCTTTAGTTATTGCACTGATTTATTTAATAATTTGTCCTGAACCTAGAAGTGTGTGTGTTAATTTCATTTAAACCAGGTGTTACAAAGTCTCTTGCTCTGTAAACTATAAAATAATCCATCGTCCCTCACAGAAATGTTCCCACACACGGTTATAATACAACTAACTGGCCAGTGGGTTTCAATAATATGTAATCAGCTGGCTAATTTGCTGTTAAGGACAGGGACCACATGAGCTTGCACACGAGATGCGAGGAATCATGGGTAGAATATCATTTATGTTGTGTAAATTAAAGGATTATTTTTGTTCTGAATTTATCTTTGCAGTAGCCTTTGGTGGATTAAAGTTGATGTGTATTTCCAGACAAATTTAAATGCAGTTGGAGAACTTATAATATTCCATTGCCAACATTTTTGCATGATAATAAATTATAATTTAATGCGTGTTTAGCTAATTTCTCTCTCAAACACAAGTCTGCTAATCATGGATTTGGCTTTCTGTATGTATTAACTCCCCAGCTGCAGAAAAAAGTGACTGAGAGAGAGTCACGGGGAGAGACAGATTTATTTTGTGTGAGTATCATTTCTAAACAAAGCTAGCAATTCATTCTGCAGACTGGTTGTGAATGCTGGTCTGAGGTCAGTACGTCTGAGCACCACAGTGACACTCGGCAGAGAAGAGAAAAGTATGCTTACATTCTGTGCACAAGTTTAAGGCTATATATTACACATCAAATGACAAATGTTCAGCTTCTCCCTTGTAATATTGCTGTAACTATCAAAGTGATGGCGCTACAGTGCATCATGTGCTTGTTTTAGCTTCAGCTGCCGGATATGGGCTGTAAAAAATAGAGGAACTCACGACTTCAGTGTTTACTTTCTGACTCTAACTTCAGTTATTCTGGGTACTTTCTATTACTCACTCATAAAGTAACAACAGGCCTAATGTGCAATGTTTCGGCAGCTTTATCCACCCCGGTAAAGATTTTACTGTTTCGTGAATGCATGTATTCGCTCTGTGTGGGTTATAATAAAGTTACATACATAGTGACCACACAATGATAATAACACATTATAAACATGCCACTAGGTGCATGTAGGTACATTGAAAGCCATAGAAAAATAAGTTGTCCACAAAATAAAAATACTGAAATAAAAACACTCAACATGATCAGGGCGGTTAGGAAACAAATGAGACAACAAAACAGCATGAGTGGTCACATGAGTATGTAACCTGAGTCAACAGTAAAGTGCTTACTCATTCTTTTTCACTTCTTTGTTTATGTACTGAGTCCTAATGTTCTGCTCGGCTCACTTTGGTCTGACACATCAGGCTCTCAGTTTCACATCACTGATCCAACCAAGTAGGGAAAAAACTACAGAGTCAGGTTTGAGAGGAACAGTCACAGGTCAGGTGGTTTTTTTACCATGGTAGTAGTCTATTCGGCTGGACTTTGCCGCAAGGTCCAGCCAGGCCTCGAATGGCTCCTTGATTTCAGCATATGGCAGAGAGATCACTCCTGCAATGGAAATGTGAAACAGTTTAGCAATGAAGGCTACATTTTAAAGAAAACATTGTTTAAGTAGCGTGTAATCTGATGTCGTTCTTACCTTTGACATGATAACTGTTCCCAAAATTTGGAAGAGAAGGGACTGCTTTCCCCTCTGCAGCTGAAAACAAACATAAGAAATGTTGCTGTACTAAAATAGCAGTGTTCCTGGTCTTATCTATTTATATCTTATGAAGATCAACACAGTGACTGTTGGCGGATGGCTGGGAATATAGACAGCAGTCCTTGAATGTTTGCTCTGGCTGTGTGTCCTTATCAGTTGCCAAGAGTCAAACATTTGCTGGAAAAGGTTGCATTTAAGCCAATGTTGTATTATTTCATCTTACATGCACCAATGAACTGACACCTTTGACGAGCCAATGTATAGAAAAATGTAGGCTTTCACACCTACACTGTCCACAAGCTCAGTCATGGAACAACTGGAGGAATAACTCTACAACAGAGGGGCTTACGAAAAATAGTGATAAAACAGATATTACAGTGTTGCAAGGATTATTGTAAGTATACCGAATTAGAGAGTATATTCAACACTTTCGCTCGGGATCATAAACCTTATTTTAGGATGTATGCCGCTTTCCTGATGAGCAAGCCAACTCTAAATGGAGAGTTTTTTGGCTGAAGTTTGGTGTGACTTTCTCTGCATTGAACAACACGTATCAGAAACAGAAGCAGACATACTTTCCTTAGTATCAGTGGGTTGTATAATGTGTGCTCACAGCTATACTTGAGCTAAATTACTTGAACGTATTTCTTCAGTAACCTGAACAATAACTATCATGAAACGACCACACAATAACACTGCTAGCTTCCGTTATAGCATGTTGCTAGCTAACTGGACGTGCGATATGGCGAGTTTAAAGCATTTCCTTACCTATGACAGCCCACAGGAGAACAGCAGCAATGTACAGGCGCATTGTTTCAAATGCGAGACCAGAAAAAAATTCAGGAAATTAAGCGGGTCAGACAAAACCCAGACAAAAACACATGACTCCGCAATCTACTGCCCTCCAAAACAGTAATTAAATAACTTGCTGCAAACACGCCCACGTTCAACCAATCACACTGTGGCGCGGAAGAGTTTCCTCCAATCAGATGCGAGAGGAGGGGTTTACTTGCGCGACTATCATGTGATCTGTGTCATATGACCAACTAAAGCGATGGTTATAGATTTAAGGAAAGGGAAGAACAGTTTTTGTAGGTTTTTGTAGCCTGTAGGACTTTGAAACGATCATGATGCCTTTATTGTGTTTGTGATACTTTAGACACATACAGGACTTTGCCAACAGTAAAAGTATTGTGACTGTCCAGCAGAAATTGGAGCTATACACCTTTAGAGCTCCTGCAAGATTCTTCTCCCATATTTTCTTTGCTACAGGCTGGACACAGATGGGAAAACTAACTGTGTTTGTCCACTATTATGTACTATTGATTGGGAGTGTATGTTCCCAGGGTACTTTGTTCCTCAGTTCAATGTCCTCGGCTAAAGGATAAGTTCACCCCAAAACAAAAAAAATGAAGTCACTAACTTCTAACCCACATGCCGATTGAAAGTTGAGTCAAGTTTCGTAGTTAACAAAGCATTTCTGGAGCTTCACAGCAAATTAGCGTTGCAGCATTCTCCCAAACAGTTGAAGCAGACGGGGATTTGTTTTAAAACTGATAAAACGTAAAAAGCTTCCATGTGGCTCATTGGGTGCAATCAAAGTCAACACATTTGTAACACACCTTTTGTGAACTAGTGGTTTATTTAAAGCATACGGTTCGCTTTATTTTACTATTTTTCTTGTTGTCAGCTCATCAAGCCTTTAAGAAAACAGATCTTAATCAAGCTGGATGGATTTATAACTGAGAGAAAGTGTTATGACTCTCAGAGGCTGGTAGAGAAGTTCACTAGTTCAACTTTCAAATGGAGGAAGGTTGGTCACCCTCCAGCAGATACTTGTCACAGCCATCCACCAGATGCTTTCAAACTTCTCCTCCTTTCCCCATCATCTGACTGCCCAACCCATCATGACATTTGTTCCCACCTCCCTCATCTGCTCTGCAGGGCCCTTCCTGTCTGCCTCCCTTTCCCTAATCAGCCTCTACTTCCTGTGTTCCTCTGTCTGCTTATCAAAGTGGCTGTTACTTGTTTCTTAGGACAATATCAACTGTGCATGCCTGGTCCTGTAAACTTGAGTTGGATTCCTATTAAATGAATCATTAATCTGCATCAGCTCTGACTCCACTGTCTGGAGTTGTGTCCTATACTGTTATTGTAACTTTGACATGGTGGATGAATAGTTTTGCCTGCAGGCCACTATCATGGTAGTATTTGTCACAATAGTGTGAAGCTCCTGTTAAAAGCCTCAGAGTGCATACAGAACCCAAACTTGGCACTAGATGTCAGTATCTGTCCGAACATTTGTTATCACATTGTTATTACAGATCTGCTCTGTAAGACTTGAGTCCGCAGCTATCTGGCTCAGATATTGAAATCACAGGATGCAGCATAATTGATGGATGGCATCCTCTCAGGAGCGTGTGCAGACAGGCAGCAGAGAGGAAAGACTGGAAGTCAGAGAAACAGAGCAAAGGAGACTGAACTGAGTGTCAGAGTACAAACTTAAGTCATGAGATAACAATGCAACACCTGAACAGCAAGCAGCTCATAAAAACTGTCAGTGTGTGTGTTCAGGTGAAAGGTGGAGGACGACAAAAACTTTTAATTTTTCTTTGCTTTAAATTCTGTTATGTTTTTTGAGGAACTGGGACCAGGTTAAGGGTTAAAACAGAAACAAAGGAAAAACTAAAGTCAATTTAAAGTAAGGCTATACTGACAAATTGTTTCCACACACCCATAAACACTGCATCCCTCGTATCTTTAGCTTATATTTTGCATACATCATGCAAATCAATTATATCAGGTGACTTTATTAAGACTGATCAGTTTCAGTGTTTGAACTTTCCAGTACAGTACTATAGAAATAATATGTTATAACTTCACAGGTTTCCGTCTGTTGCCGTATTTCTGATTTGGCAAAACTGGTTGCTGTAACTATGTAATTTGCTGCTGACAATGACGTGCTGAGCAAACCTGTCTAACATTAAATGAGCAGTTCGACAGTTATTCACAGGGCTGTTTTTTTTCTTAGAGTTTGCTCAGAGCTCCTCCAAAAAAGTCAAACATGTCACCCAGGACAGAGCCATGCTGTTGTTTCCTGTTTCCGTTTCGCTCTAAGCTACGAGTGGTATCAGTCTTCTCATTTACATACCATGTTTATGACCCGACTACTGTCATATCGCGAGGTGGAGGGGATGGTGGTGGAGTAATAGGCGAGAAGTCTGCCAAGTGACCACAGTTCAAGAATGTGTTTCAACATTAGTAAGGGTGACACCACTGAACATTTTTCAGGAAACCCTAAACAAGTGTGTATTCGTGCCTCAACCTAACCATACCATAAGCACAGTGTTGTCACAACATACAAAATTAAAATGAAACCAAAAGAAACTTAAGTGGCAACATAATCAGTGGTTTGCAGAAATATAGTATATAGCCAACATTCATTCTGGTGATTGTACAAAGATCTGGCTCTAGTTCATAAACGCTCACCTTTTTGATACCATGTTATTGAAAAGAAAGTGATTATAGACCCGGTAAGGTCTGTGACATCTCCAGGCGAACTGATGCTGATTTTGTTCAGGTGATGTACCCCAATAACTCTACTTCCACCGATGGTTTGTTTAGAACAACATAAATGTCTCTGCCATCACTGTCAACTCAAGAGTATTTCAAATCAACTGTATGCAAAAAAACAACAGCTCTCTTGTTGTGGGTGAAGACATCACAGCTGGACGAAGAGAGGTGGACCAACGTTGATTCTCGGTGCTAACACACAGTCACAGTTGATGGACAGTGTTTCCAGATGTTGAACTTTTGATATGAAGATGCCGACCATATAATCATCACCACCTTGTTGCTGCTGTCTACATTCACCCTGGTGTAGATTCAAAAGATGCACCATGTGTTTATGTATATTTCTATATTAAAAACTGTATATTCGTTCTGTAATTTGTCAACTTGCTTTACGAAATCCTAAAGATATTCAGTTTATAATATTGTAAGACAATGAAAACTCACATCTGAGAAGCTGGGAACTTCAAAACTTTGTCAGTTTTGCTTGAGAGATGACTCAAAGATTGAACAATTATCACAATTGTTGTTTTGTTATGTTTAGTTTAGTTTCAGTTATGATTTATCTGAAAGCGACGTCTTCTTTCTTTGTGCCTGTCAGACATCATTCCTGTCTGAACACTGTTCTTGTAGAGTTACTTTGTTTTAGTATTAAATACCTTTAAAGATGCACAAAGACACTGAAATGGCAAACATCTCTGTCCCTGTATTATTTAAAGCATGTTGACAATTTCTGTTAATAACTTGTGTATGTAGAGCCGTGAATATGTGAACCCAACAAATATAATGGTAAAATGAAGCAAATAGATGCTAAATATCTTATGACAACTATTTGGAGATGGTCGTGCATGTTAGGATCAGAAGAGTTCAGTTTAATGTTTTATTGTCAGAACACAATGAAAGTAGAATCAATGAAAGGTGCCTCTCCTCTAGCTTCTGTCTTTTGAACGCACCATGGACGTCTTTCTGTCGAGATCATAAGATCTTTTTCTAGGCTGCACACCGTCATCATCACCAGTTTTCCCTTTTAATGACTTGGAATCTCGCTCTGCCTGCTGCTGACTGGGCGTGTGCTGTGGGCTTCTCCTGTGACCATGTCTATCATGGACAGTGTGGGTAGAATCATGTCTGCCGCTGTAGGATCTACCTACAGTGCTTCCTCTGACCCTCTTCCTGTCATGACCTGACCTCTGGTAGTAGTCAGAGTCGTCTCCACGCCTCATCTTTCTCTTTCCCCTCGGCAACGCCCTTCTATGGGTCCAGCTGCTCCTGCGATCATGCCGATCATGGACACTGTGGGTTGAATCATGTCTGCTGCTGTAGGATCTACCTACAGAGCTTCCTCTGACTCTCTTCCTATCATGTCCTGACCTCTGGTAGTAGGCTCTACTATGGGTCTGGCTGCTCCTGGTTGATGTGCGTTGTGAGGCAGAGCTTTTCCGGGACCTCTTTCTGTGATCTCGTGACCTTTCATTATGGTCAGACTGTCTTCGTTGACAGCCCACATCTTCAGCATCAGCCATCTTCCTCTTAATCCCCGGCCTGACGCAACTTTGGGTCTGGCTGCCTTTGGACTGATGGGTGCAGCTGTCATTGTTGACAGTGCGAGCCTGGCTGCTGCTGGAGGTGGATGGACCATCAGAGCATTTGGACTGGACCCTTTTGGAAAGGGAAGGGCTTTTGTCCAGTTTCCCATCTGCAGCGTCAACCTTTCTTTTGAACTCTGACTTGACCGGAACTGTGGTCTTGGTAGAAGTGCGGGGCTGTGGGTTGACGGACTTGGGCTGGCTCGGGCCGCTCCCTGCAGCAGGAGGAGGTGGAGGCTGCTGGACGGGGTGGACGGTCCTGGAGGAAGACTGCTGCAAAGACCCGCCTACAGCTGTCCCACTGTCAGAAGACCTCACCCTCTGACATATGGCCATTATTTGGAGGCTGGACCGAACACTGCAAGACAATTAAAGTACATATTCAGTCAGTAAGATAGATAAGATACATGTTTGATGGAAATGAATCTTCTGCCCCCAGAAAGAAAAGTGCAAGTAGGACATTAATGGACAATAACTCATAAAACCTTAAAAACCAGAATGAAATGACAGTATTGACTTACTGGGCGCTGAGGGGGCGCATGCTGGCGGTGTGGCACATGCTGGTGAACGGATGCTCCATCACCTGACGGGGCGTAAACCGCTCGGCGGCATCAAGCTGAAGCATCCCCTTCACCATCTCCACAAACATCAGCAGATCAGTCATTTCTGCAATTTTATCTGCAGAGTTCTCGGGGTTGACGTACTGCTCCTGGAACGTGAATAGACGACAACAATGATCAGGAGAGAATAAAAACCCTCCTGGAGAGTTTTGACTGTATTCTATTGGATGTATGCTTCAGATATAAGTTGATGTTTTCTGTTGCCTAATGAATGTTCTGAAAGAAAAACCTACCGGCAGGAGGTCATCGAGGGAGTCTAACCTCATCGTCCTGGTCTCCAATGACTGAATACCTGTCTCTGTGAGGTACTGCTCTGGAGTCTGAACACAGTCTTGTTGTTAGCAATGGCATTCAGTACTGTGACAATATCTGACAGTCTGTTTGAAACGTAAGGACGAGATGGACACTTAAACCCAGCAGGTGTCAAAAACATTATTATTAAAGACAATGAAGCACGGACAGGAGTGTCGGTGAACCGGTCGGTACCTTGAGTCTCCAGAGACGGGGAGAGTCAGGGTCGGTGACTCTCTGAAAAAACATGGGAGTCTTGGACCCAGAGGTGAGCAGGTAGTCCGGAGGCTGACCCTGAGTCTGTCTGATGTACCTCATCTGAAAATATAACACCAAGTCACACTGGGAGTCCAGGTCGAGGACTTTCAGCGAGTCTTAACTGATTCATTTTGTTATGAATTCCCGTAAACGACTGAAACAAAGAGTTTACATGAAGAAAATATTTCTCATCTTAACTTTTAGCAACAAGAACAAGAGGCGAATGAAGAGCTGTGCAACAAAAAATATTCAAAAATGTTCAGAGGATGAAGAGTGCAGAACAGGGTCATTCCGTGTCAATTCACACACCCTCCCCAGTGACACCTCTTCAATTTGCCTAATTTTTTTTGGCACTTGATGACTTTTCTAGTCATAATATACATAATATACAAATAATATACACACTTTCCAAGATCTGGACCCCCAAAATGTCAAAAATGTTAATCACATCGTTCAAAAATCCAGTTTTAAAGGGTTAATATCTCCAAAAATAGTCAAGCTATGCTATTTCTAAGTGCAGAATCTGATAGAAAGGGTCGGAATAAGGGCACATGGCAATTTTAAGGCCTGTATCTGTCTGAAAATCAAAGATATGGGTGTCCAAATATGCTTACAAATTATGTGTGCAATTCACAGACCTGAAAAGTGGGCGTGGCACCCAAACTTTGGAGGGCCATATCTCAAAAACAGTTAGAGGTAGGAAGCTAAAACTTGGGATTCATTCATTTGACATCAAAAGGAACCTGTACAAAAAAAAAGGCAAATTGAAGAGGTGTCACTGGGGAGGTTCTGGGGAATCGTGTGAATTGACACGGAATGACCCAACAGGCTTTGCGCTCGTAAATCAGAAGATGCTGGTTGATTCAATAAAACATGAAAACAAATTCTTAAGACGAAACGTATCGTAAACTTCAAGCAGTACTCACCATGTCATATTCAGTCCTGCCGGGATAGAGTAACTGGCCAAGGTGCAGACCGGCAGCCAGGCAGCCCAGAGACCACACGTCTATGGCCTCTGTGAAGGGACGGCCCAGGAGAATCTCTGGAGCCCTGAGAGAGGACAAACCAACCACAAACATTTGTATTTTTTACTGCAGTCAAATCTCTAACAGAGGGTGTGAATCTGTTTCTGTTCTTAGTATGACCACTTTTTCACATTACGCACGTTTCCAGTGACTCACCTGTATGAGCAGGTCTGGATGCGCGAGCCGACCCTGGCAGCTGACACATCATGAGCCAGGCCGAAGTCAATCAGCTTGACTCTGTAGGGCTCCTGTGCATGGTTCACCAACATCACATTCTCCAGCTTGAGGTCTGCGTGGATGATCCTCGCAGCCTTCAAGTGATCCAGTGCGTTGGCGACCTGAAAAGGTTATCAAAGTCCTTTGTTTAAAAGTAAAATCAACAACATGTGATCATTTTAAAACCGTTTCTTAATGGAGAAAGACATGCAGCAGCACACACCTGCTGAACAACTGGTCTGATCTCCTTGAGAGGGAGAGGGCGGAAATGTCTGTCCCGCATGAAGTCAGAAAGACTTTTGTCCAGCTGCTCGAACTCCAGACAAGTATATCCTCTGTCTATGAAAAACTGGTACCAGCGAATGATGTTGCACTTGTCCGGGTCCAGAGATCTCACCTTCAACAGGGACTTTACCTGAGGAAACATGACTTTATATCAGCTTCCCCCTCATTAACAAGACATCATCCAACTGTGGTCCAAACTTTCTTTTCTCACCTCTGCTCGTGCCTGCATGATCAGGGAGCCCTTATTCTTTATCATTTTGATGGCCACCGTCTTCATGTCTTCCACCCTCGTGCATTCGGCCACTCTGCCACTGCTGCCACGTCCCAGGAAAGACTGGATCAGGTAGTTGGCGGATCCAGAAGTGAGCCAGCCTCCTGTGACCGTCTGGTCCTCCTGTCTGGCGGGGGCAGCGGGCAACATGTTTGACGCCATCACAGGGCGTGACACACACCTGCTGAGAGGAGAGCAGCAGAGGGTGGATGTGGACACACTGTCACGGTTGTATTTCAATCCCAGGATCAGTGGCTTTAAAATTCACACATTCTGTTTATGAAGTTACAGTCAGAAATGTTAAAATGTGGTGCGGTTGTAATACAACTTTAGATCCATCAGCAAACTGAGGGTACTTACCAACTGTGTCAGTTGATGCTGCTGAGACAGCGCCTCAGAATACAACAAATGTAAACACTGTACTGAAAACAAGTACAAATACAGCGTCTACTGATGGATAAAATACACAGCAGAAGGTTTACACGGAACTTTTGTCTCGATGTGTTTGAATCAACACAAACATTTGGAATGAACCATAGTGAGTTAAAGTTGTTATGATATGAATTTGATTTTTTAAAGCAAACCGATCATGCAGTCAGTGAGGGTGGTTGGTGGATGCAACTTCCTACAGAACAGAAAGACTTGACTGAGCAATAATACTACTACACTTATATTTTAATTTAAAAAAAAAGCCAACTCTCTTATAGGACATCTGCACTGAGCACTGACTGTCAACTCATTTCTAACCACTGATTCAGATAGACATGTACAGTGAATATCTGTATTGTGGTAAAAGCCTCCAATTTATCACAGTTATCAATTTAAAAGTCTCCAGTTTGACATGATTACGGCTCATTGACTTGAGATTTATCCGACAAACCTGAGAAATACCTGCTGAAGTAAATCAGGTTGGGGGGAATATTGTGACGTGCTCCTGTATGGCTGCATTCCATACATAAACTGCTCTTCAGAAGGAACATGAATGAATGACATGAATATGTCACATGACCCTTGTCTGTAAGTTTATTGGCCTTAAACTTATTAGGCTCTGTTTGTTTTCAAGATTTTAGTCAAATAAACCAAAAAATCTTAACTTGTTGACTTGAGTAATGAAAAGCCTACGGAGAAAGACTGAACACTTGTGCATGAATGGATTACAGTGTGTTTAAAGGCCTCCAATTTAACCTGATTATCAATTTAACGACCTCTAATTTAAAACAATTCTAGCTCATTTCCTCGAGACTTCACCTCAGCTGCACTGGCAGAAATTCCAAGTCAAGTTTGAAACTAAAATAGTTCAACTGTGGATGAAATGCATTGGAACAACTGGGCTTTAAAAAAGTATTTTAATGAGTTTTCCACATATTTCCAGAACACATTTTCATTTTTGCAGCGTGCAGTCGTGACATATTACAGTGGAGAAACATCCAAAGGCCTTGGACGTCAATATTAACATGACATGTGTGAAACAAAATCCTAATCTAGCCCATTCATCAGGATAAAACGTTGGCAGTTAAACTTTGTAAACCACAGATATGCTCACATTCGTACGTGTCATAGGCAACGTACCATATTTACACCTCTGCTGAACATGTCACCTCACGTTCAGTAACTCTGCAAGAAAACAAATAAGTGTATTTCCCAAAATGTTGAACTATTTCTTTAAGCGACTAATTTACACTGCACAAATCAGGTAATCCCCAGAAGTGTGGCAGCACAGAAATTTGTGACAATTTCAGAAGATTCCTTGATGACCAGACGCTACATGTATGTATAACCTTAAAGCAATATCATGCCACTATGTTACAATATCGGCTTCAACATCATTTGAATGTCACACTGACTGATAATAAAGTGAATGGTGTCTCTGTCTCCACCACTTCACCTCCCTATCACCTGTCTGTGTGTTTCTTCAGTGAGTGTGTAGCAGCTCATCACACACAGCTGATGTACGTGAAACACAACGACACTTTTTAGCTAAATTGTAGTCTGCTTTTCTCTCTGATGTCCTCCGACTGCTCTGCCTCAACTCTCTGCGAGTTACAGAGACTCCTGACAGCGGCCTGTTGCAGACTGCTGCGTGTTGGCTCTGCCAGCCTCGCCGACTCTGCTCGGAGCCCCACCGGGGAGCGACGGTGCTTACACTGCCATTACAGGAGCTTTGGAGGTTTACAGCTCTGGGGCCATGAGGGGCTCCAGAAGCTTAGCCAGGCAAGATTGTGTTTCTTCAATCCAATCACAACTGTATTAGGCAGCATCAACCGTGTCCCTGCAAGTTGGCGTTGTGGGGGACTTTGTTTTTCACCTGGGGAGGGGAGCTGTGGCGTTAAAGTGACAAAAAAACAAAAGGTAACCGCTGCCGGACTGTTCAGCCTCACAGCATTAGGACCAGGTTAGACTTGTCGTTTTCAGCTCGTAGGTTGCCAGCTCGGAGGTGGTTGTTGTTTCCCGTAGCAACAGGGATACTGGAAACAGCAACACACAGATATCAGAAGGGAGAAGTAGCTCAGACTGAAATAGTGTGCCAGTGGCAGCTTTATACCAACAGTCAGATCACAGGCTGGCTTGGTTTTTTTGTGGTTGGCGACAGCTTCGCTAAATAAAAGATTGTTGCTGCTGAACAGTTTGTAACGTTAGCTGAGTTATATGTGTTGTGTTGTTGCACTTGCACGAGGTTAAGCTGCGATGTCAACTCGCTAATTTTTCATCATAACGTAGTTTGTTTGTAGATAGTGTGTAATATTACCTCACATCCAGATGTACAACATTCACATTTACATTTAAGGCATTTAGCAGACGCTTTTGTCCAAAGCGACTTACAGTAATTCATGCAAACATTCACACACTGGCTGCCGTGCAAGGTGCCGACCAGCACATCAGGAGCAGTTTGAGGTTCAGTATCTTGCCCAAGGACACTTCGACATGCAGACCAGGGGAATCGAACCAGCAAAGTAGAAGTACAGATACTTGTGTAAAAAGAGACTCCAGTCAAAATATAAATACAGATTTTACTTTCTTACTTTTACTTTACTCAAGTAAAAGTAAGAAAGTACAGGCTCTTGACAGACTCTGAAAAGTATCCCTCTGAAGGACATTTCTGTGCAGAGCTAACTGAGCTTCATGTGAAGTCACATTATTATATTTTTAATATCAGAATCTGCCCCGGTGTTTTATTGACGAGTTCAAGACCTGTCAAATTTGACATGATTTGACACGTCTTCCGTGCATGATGCACACTGATAGGCTGAAATCAGTCTTGGGTTGTTGGGAAGGCGGCGTGCAGTGACGCTAAATAAAAGTAATTGCTATTTCCCATCGGTTGCGTTTAAACTAAAGTAACAAGCCTTAACGAGAAAAATAAATACTTGAACAAAATCTACTCAAGTACAGTGATGAGGTATTTCCTCTGATTACATCTGACAAATTGTTACAGAGACCGAAGATTTGTATCTCAACAGTTGTGTTGTGCTCCGAAACAGTGGGGGGCGCCAAATACAAATGACTACATAATGTTGCTTTAAGTGCCTTCAGACGTTCTCAAAGTCTGACATAAAAAGAATCGGTTAAGTGTAGCACATGTTTATTGCTCGTTTCGTGTTAAACAATAACAACAGTCACCACAAAACACTGTTCATTTACAAGAATACAGTCGTATAAATATAGAATATATGAACTACAGGCTAGTATTTGAGCATTTCTCTAAAACAGACACACTCAAAAAAACATTCACTCGATCCTCCTCTCACTCACTCACTGACAAATCCAGATGGAGGATTTGTGTCTCAGTCCTGTCTGAGGACAGTCTCCTCTTTAGTTTAGTGCTCGGGGTGCTGCTTGCACCCCACCTTCCTCCAAAACAGTCACCACATCGTACATTTCAAATGGACTTTTAGGAGTTACAGGAGGAGCTCAGTGATCAAAGTAGAACAAGACGTAACGGAATATCCCACCACTGTTAAGTCCTTTTTTTTATCCTGATGGAGACTCAGACCCAAAGAAGAGGCTCACTGTTCACATTACTACAAAACGTCTGTTCGTGGTTCCGACTGTAGCATATCAACGTCGATAAATGTTCAACTTTGGCGCTGATCACTGTGAAAAAAAGGTTGCACCACTGTTGGAGGACTGACGGCCTCTACAATGAGCCAGAAGAGAGAAAAATGTTTCGTACTGTACAACACAAATGTCTTTATGGCACAAAATATTCTTCTTTTAGCAGAAACAGAGTTAATGAAGTAGGTTCCATGGCTACAAGAAACACCTTCTTTGCATCAGGAAGCAGGGAGATTTATGGGAAATGTAGTCTTTTGAATAACGCTAATAACACTAGTAAATCCTCCCGCATCCTCCACATGGGTTCATTTATACTGATGTTCAAACACAATACATATAGCACCATTAATATGACACCGTCTGATGATGGGACAACATGGAGACATAATGTCAGGTCGGCTGGAGCTGGGATTGCGCACTTCAACCAGCCATGTCTTCGGCCACACAGTCCAGTTTGAGGCTCGAAGACGGCCACAGTTAGTGTTTTAAAGTCCGAGCGGCGTTCGTTAGACACTGTTGAGTAACAGAACGGTCGTGGCCGAGCTGGGGGAGGAAACGTCGGGGTTGATGAAATGGGGGTCTTGCTCGTCCCCTGAGTCCCCTTCTTCCTTCTGTGCTACAGTCAAGGTCAGCTTGTTCAAACCGGCTTCGAGCGTCGCCTCCGCTCCCTCCGCTCTGTCGCCTACAACACACACACACACACACAGAAACACAGGGCGAGCGACGGTGAGTACATCTGCACTTAGATTCCACAGCACAGACAAAAAAAGTACTCATAGTCAGAGTTGAATGCAGCTTTAATGCCACTTTCAGGGAGTTTTCCATCTTCCCAGTACTTTTTTTGGAAACACTGGAGTCATTTCTGCCTGTAATTGATCTAGGTTAAAGGTGTACAACATTGATTTTGGTCCCTGAAAATATACAGAACACCAGATAAACTGTGTCTTAGGGATGGGAATCACAGAGTAACTCTATATATGATTCACGATATGTTGCCCACGATAATGATAATATCACGATAAAATGATTCTGTTTGATACATTGAATTGAATTGAACCATCAAACGGTTTCTTTCTAACTGCAGAATACAAAATACCCCAAAAAGGCATAGTGCAGGATTTATGTACTTATTACTGCACTGTGGGGTCAATTTCATAGAATTTGACATGAACTGAGATGAAACAATATATAGAGAGATTCTTTATCAGCACACACTGGCTGCATCTTGTTCATGTGTGCCATCATCCCGACGTACAAAAGCCATAAACTGTCAAAAGGCCGAACAGCAAATGTTTAAAATGAAGGATACAGCTAAGCCTCAATAAATGATTTTCATCCGTGTAAATTAAGTGTGCACCACAAGGAAGTCATGAAGTACTGACTCCGCTGAGTCAAGTTGTCAGGGGAATCTGTTCAGAGCGCCTACACATCGACTTCTGGCACCAGTGTATCGATTATCCTCTCGAGGAGGAAGCCAAGCGATATATTCCTGTCACAAGATTTTGTCCCACTCCTACGGTGTACAAGTCTTTCAATGTAAGACTGAAGTCTCTCGCACTGTTTTCAGTGTTAACCCCATGTCATCTTATAGGAATGTCATTGATTTTTGTGGTTGAGATTGTAAGACTGTATTAGATGAGGAAGGAAATGCATTCAATAAATCCTTGTGTAAGGATACCCACGGTGCATTTTGTTGAGAAACATTGAACACTTTTAAACACTTCTTGGAAATGACAGTTTTTTCTCTCGAACAAGATATGACGGCCTCAATCTGACAAAGACCCACAAACCCATTTATGCTGACTGAAACAGCTAGCCTGGCTCTGTCCAGAGTTAAAAAATACACCTAACGACACTACAAGTTAATAATTTGTGTTATATATGTATGAGTATGAGTTTCATACATCAACTATTTCTTGGCAAACAACAGCTGGTCGCTTCCTGGAGTCTTGTTATCACAGTGAGATTGCCAGGTTGGATGGATAAACTGTTATTTGTTATCATATGTAACTCCTTCTAAAACAGTTAATTGCATAATTATACCTCGCTAACTAGCTCGTTAATTAGAGAGCTTTAGAGGTGCTGGTACCTTTATTTATGAACTCTTGACTGAACCAAGCTAGCTGTTTCGACCTTGTTTCCAGTCGTAATGCTAAGCTAGGCTAACCACGACCTGACTCCAGCTCTGTTGGAAGAAGTGTGAGCGTATTGCCAAATACGCTGAACTGCTTCTTCAATGTTTCGCTACATAAGATACAAATGGAAGATGAAGAATCAAGTCACAGGTCGACACACACGTCGACACACTGATGTGATGAACACACACCTCTCTCCTGGTCGCAGTCTGGAGAGGAGGCTCCACTGCACTGGCTGCGGGGGCCCAGGAGAGGCGAGGCGTGCCCGGAACCGCACGCCGAGTCTGGGTCGTGAGAGCTACACGGGCTCACTAACTCCAGGCCGCCGGGAGAGGGGGAGGAGAGGACGGAGGAGGTGGGAGAGGAGGAGAGGTAGGAGCAGGGGCTGTAGAGCGAGGAGGAGGGGTAAGGAGAGGGCATGTCAGGGGGGGTGGAGGCGGAGGTGGAAGGACGGGAGGAGGACGAGGACGGCGAGGAGGGCACGGCTCGGGGTGAGGAGGTGGAGTGAGTGTCGGCCTCCTCCTCTGAGCTGCTACCGTGACTGCCCTCTTCGTCAATTGACACGGACACCACTGTAACACACACACGCACACACACACACATTAAACATGCAGACGCAACCAACAGAACATGTGGATGGATGAAGTTGGACGACGACGATTCGTTTCCACGCTCCGCTTCTACTCACTTGACAGACCGTCGGACTCCATCTTGAAGTCGGCGATGTCATCGTTGCCCCCGTCTCCCTCCGCGCCGACGCCCTGCTCCCTGGTCCCCATGGCGAGGGAGCGCCGCTGGGCGTGGATCTCTTCGGAGATGCTCTCCAGGTTGCGCAGCGCCGCGCGGTACTCGGCCTTGGCGACCACGAGCTTGGCTTGACGCTCGTCCACGAGACGCTTCAGTTGCTACAAGAAATCATACCCGGTTACTCTTTGTTAAAGGAGCAGTTTGTAAGAACTGGACCCCTGTCAAACTCTAAACAGCTCCAAAACATAGCTGCTAATTGTAGTTACCATTAGCTAGTTAGCTCAGTTGACCGCGCAGCTAGCAGTCATGTTAGCTGACTCCGCCTGGACAGGGAGTTTTGGGAGAGTGTTGGTGGTCTATTCTATGGGACAACTGCTACTTGTTTCTGAGTGCAACACAGCTGTAATACAAATTCCAGGTCTGTAACAGTTTGTCAGACGTTATGTAGGTGCTGACTACGAACAAAAGTCATTACACCATGACACTGTTATGTGTTAAAAGCTTGTATCTCAAATTAAACATGTATGTAACGCTGTGGTCCGACCCTCTCACTGAAGTTACACAGTGCAGAAACAAATAGAGGAGGCTGAGACAGAACAGAGACACCATTCAACTGCTACAAGACACTGTACCGTCAAAATGACTTTTTAAGCTGTTACTTTAAAAGTTACATAATGTTGCCCTAACCTAATCGATTTAAAAGCCCGCTAGCATACATACCTCGAGTTGTAGATAATACTTGGCTTTCATTTCGAAATACGGCCTGCAGGGGGAGAGAAAGAAGAAAAACTGAGAGAGAGGGAGGAGAAGGAAGAAAACCGCTGGAAGAATAACACTCCTCTGTGAGCACTCGCATTCCTTGGCGCTCACAAAGGGCGTACACCCCAACGCATGAAACATCTGGACCGCATCAGATGACGTAAGCGGAGCCCCTCTTTCTCACACACACACACACTCACAGCGAGGCCCCGACAGAGGGGGAACGAAAGGGAAACAAAGGCACAGACCTGGATTTGTTGATCGAACGCTTGAGCTTCTTCTCCAGCTGCCTCATGTGGCTGATGCAGGAATTGTAATTGGCTGCTGTTTTCCTGTGTTCGGCCTCGCTGCGCGTTCTCGCCTGCTCGGCCTCCATCACCTGAAGTAATCAAGGAAGGTTCACGTTTACTGCAAAGATCGTCAATTCCTGTTTCATCACAACGACTACTTCCCCTTCACCCTCGGGCACAAATGACTTGTTAAGATCAGCTGTCTTGCGTCACGTTCGTACCCTCTGTGTGGCATGGTTGAGCATTTCCTGCCAGGCGGAGTCAAACTGGCGGCTGTCCTCCTCCAGCAGCCTCTCCTCGGCCAGGGCGATGGTCTCCTTGGCGGCCCGCAGGATCTCCACCGCCCGCTGGAACTCCTGAGTTGCCTTCTGGGCTTCAACCTGGGCCTGTAGTTCAGAGAGTGGGGCAGTTCTGATATTATAAAACATATTATACATATATTATATATAAATATTACTGCAGTGGAGGTCAGGGTTTCATGTTCCACTGAGATTTCACTGAATTCTGCAGACAGAGAGTGTATCTGAGAGTGTCCTCAAACTACTTAAAATCCTCTTTCTTCATTACAACCACCAGCCCAGCATTTGCTGTCACATGAGTTCAGCAGCAGTCCTGTCAGTGTGCGTCTGACTGTGTGTATTTTATGACCTATATTTCCTCTGGAGAAACCACAGTTTATTCCTCACGACAGCCACAGAGGGACAAAGAGATTTTGCACTGCACCCACACACAGAGAGACACACGCACAGACGGACAAACGTGCCTTCATCTGAAGGACAAACAGCAGCTTTGTCGCTAAGAAAACCTGACACACTGTCAGTGGGCTCTTCCCGCCCACAGCCGCAGTCAGTAGGAGGATTATTCCCGTCATGCTGGACATATTTGGACCCACTCGCTCCCCTCCAGCAGGCAGGACTTAAAGTCCCGCATATTGGCTGGAAACCAAGATTAAAGCGGTTACAGTAACTGCAATCAGACTTCCTTGAATAAGATTAAAATAATGAGAGTTTGGTTAGATGATGAATTTGTAAATCTAACGGTGACCTTTTTCTTGGGAAGACATACAGCTGAGCTGATGACATCACCAGGATTTAACATCAGCGTCGGGGACATCCAGATGAAAATGTCTTGCTTGACCTTGGTATTAAACAGTCCAATGTACAAAAGGTACAATTACCTTACTTCCTAGGAAAATATTGTACTTTTACTACACTGCATTTGCTTGATATTTTAAGTTCAATAGACTTTGCAGATTAAATGCTTAATCAAACTTGAACTTGCATTTTTTTTTTACTTTATTCTTGTACTTATGATTCATATAATATCAGAAATGTTAAGACTTTTAATCAAGTCTAATATTTGGTAACAGAGGTCCAGAGGTTTCATGGTAAGAAGTGTAGGGTGGTGATTACACGCAACATGTTTTACATTTCTTGGAATTTGCCCCCAAATTACCAACAATTACCTCAAAATATTAAAACCAGCGACATGATTCTTGATTGTTAGGTTGTATTTGTCAGTACTTATCAATTTATAGTGGCTAACTTTAAAAAAAGACATTTAGGAAAACAAATCTGCTGAAATTATAGAAATAGGTGAAAATGTAAATGGTCACAAATGCACTTCAGTTCACTGACCTGCAGAAGTTGGACAGAAACCAGTAATTAAGCTGCAACAACTCATTTTAGTTTAGTGGCCTGCGTTGTGGCCCATGTTACATGGTTATTACCACCCACTCACCATGAAATCTGCAGACTCTTTACAACATCGGTATTAAAGGCGTGAAATAAACCAAAAACCAAAAAGGCTTCTGAAGGAACTTGTGTCAAAGCGGCAGTGAAGAATGCTGGTGCTGTGATTTATACATACATACATGCACCATACATATTTTAGTTAGTCGCTGTAATCACGAAGAGAATGAACAAAAGCAACGCCCTTGTGCTCCCATCGATCTCGCAGATTTTCATTTTAAGAAACTCAGCGGTTTATAGGAGGCAGAGGGTCGCAGCCAACACATCTGTGAACAATGCTGCTGCGAGATATCTGGCAAATAATTTCACTTGTGTTGGAGAGTCAGAGAGCCAGAGTTACGCAACAGCTGGCCGTGCAGCTGATACACATCCTCTGCTCCTTTAATCGCTGTATTGGGTTACAGTACATTTTGTTCAGTGCAACATTTTAATGGGACAACTTTCCTCAAACTGAAGGGCAAACGCTTGTTGTAGGTGGCGTGCAGCCCCTTGACATTTTAAATCATGCCCTTTAAATCTGTCACTCTGCCTCCTGGTCCTGTTTCAACAGTATTGTCTTTTTGTACTGACTGCATCGCACAATGAAAACAAACTCGGTGGTCTAGCTTGTGTTTCTATCGCGGTTTATCTTGAATGGATCATTGTACGTCATTGTTGCAGCTAAATGGCCACTTTTACTCTGAAATAAAGCCGTCTATTCATTTTTAAACTATGGACCGCTTCACAGTTTCTGACATGAATTCTTTTAAACCCAAATGTATTTTTGTTGGAGCGTTTCCAACATCAATATGTGACAGGAAAGAAAACTTGACCCGAGCTGAAATCAAATGGTGTTTTTTCACTTGCTTGAGCACATGATTAATGAGGCCTGGAGCTTTTCATTGATTTTTGGCCACTTAGAGGTCGCGCAACAATTTGTCACACGATACTGTCCTCATCATATATTATCACTGTACAAAGTTACAATGGTGATCATGTCAGCAAACGGTTACCTGATTACACATCCAGGAGAAACGGAGCATCACTGGCATTCATTTATAGTCGTGTGTCTGGAAACATGGCAAATCTAAAGGAACTATGTTGAAAGTAGCAAACATCATGTGTGTAATTCATGGCACAATTCCAACAGCTGAGCTTTTTCGTGGAAGTAGCCACCGACTATGTCTTAGCATTAGCTTAAACTTGCTCAAACACTCCCAGGGGTTGAGGCAAACTCCAGATTTGGACGCCAAAAGGCTTTTGCAAACCAAGTCTGTTTTTTTTTAAAAAGTAATCTGATAAAATAACATTATGCACAGAGACCTCGCACACTTCCGACGTGTTCATCGTTCTATTTGTTGCGAAAACTGGCAAAACGAGACAAAATGGACAAAAGCCTTAGACAGCCTTATGCAACATATCAGACTCCCCAAACATCAGAGTAGCTCTCTTGGCTGTTGCACATTTTTTCTCACGGCCTTCCCTTGCTTTCTGCCACATTAACCTCTGTAACATGAGCCCCTGCCGCTGTCTGCCTTGTTTATGATAAACGCTCAAACAGTGACGTGAGCAGGCGCAGGTCTGCATCGTCTCAGCGAAACTGAAGGAAGCCCAGAGCTGGCATCCTCCGCTTCGCCATTGTTGTCGTATTTGAGTGTTGCACTGGTGAGATAAGCTATCCGCGGCTGTCAAGACCCCTTGGAGAAGGTGAAGAGATAGAGGAAGGGAGTGGAAGATAACGTTTTCTCTTTGTGTGTGGCTTTAATCTGTTAGTTTGACTGGCAAGATGCACCCCTCCTCTTTGTCCCGCATGATGACCCATTTCCCAGGCTCGGAGAAGAGAGGGGGCGCAGGGAAAACAGAAGGAGGATGATGGATATTTGATGAAGAGAAACAGAGAAGGAACTGAGACGTTAACACTATCAACAGGGTTTGAATGACGGGGTGATTGTAGGGGGTTTGACCCCCCTAATCAGACTTGGACACTCCAAACAGGGGTCAAAACAACAGGTCAGGAGGGTTGAAACATTTATATACCCTTCTTACCTGTAATCTTAAATATTATAATCAATATTTCTAGTATTCATGCCTGGAATAAACTTCTAATACAATTTCAGACACCCCTAAACTGGACCATACCATTTTTTAACCTTGATGTCAGTTAAATGTTCCATCTGCCTGCATCACGTCACTCCCAGGTCACGCTTGAGCTTTTGCAGCAGTGCTAATTATAATTTTAGTAGCTATCAAGCTAGCTTAATACACCTTACTTTTTTACTTAGATTCAGAATTAGATTCTACGGATGACTACGGATGATTGAAACAAGCTAGCGTTTGTTTTGACGTTTGCCTGCCTGATAGCGCGCCTTTTTATTTCCTACGTTGGCTAAATTGTCTAGCTAGCTGCTAGTAAAATCTGGATACAGCGGCGGTGGCGGAGTCCCATTCATTCCTATGAAAGCTGCTCGGTGGCGCATGAAGCCAAAAAAAGCTCGACTTCCCAGGTGTAAATGTACGGGAATGCAAAGAGAGTGCACACAAGAGACTTCCGCCTAGCGAACCGGCTAACTTCCTGTTTAGCACCCGGCTAACTTGAATTGGAATAAAATGATTATTGTGCGGCTTTTCCAGACTTTCCAAATGTAATGAGACTGAATAGCTCAAATTCTGATACTAGAATGAGTCGTTTCGTGGGGGCTGCATCCACCATTTCATAGCCGCTTCTTTTACAATGTAAGCTTCTGGTCCCGGAGCATCAAGCAACATCGTAATTGCAAACTTTGGCCACTATGATAGTTAGTTTCAAAGCCTGGCGCTCTTCCTGGGGGCTTATAAATTGGCATTTCATTAGGAATATAAAGGCTCTGACATGCCGGCAGTTTTTCTCGAAAATACTTTGTTGGTGACCCCTGAGAAAAAAAAGTTGTTGTGTAGTGGCTACATGCCATGTGAGCTGGTGTAATGGATTTGATTTAACATCATCTTCACAACAAGCAAGACACTGTAAGGACTGTAAGACTTCTGTTTACTGAAACACACGCCCTCACTGCAGTGCACTGCCCGTCCCTAACACCGTCCTAACACAGGACTTCCTGGGCAGAGCAGCAGCGCACTTCCTTTCTCATGCATGGCCTGTTTGTGTTTAGTCATTGTGTTGTCACTTAAGCTGAGCGAACACAGTGACTACGTGACGCTTTGTCTCTGTATGGTTGACTAAAAAAGAACTGAAGACGAATCTTCAGCACCCCGCTGAGCAACACGCATCAGAAGCCGAGGAGACAATTTGCGGTTATCTTAAAGGCACAAAAGCCTGCTGAGCGAGACACAGCATGCAAATGACTGAGCGCTGTTATCAGTCAATTAACCTGATGTCATGGAGCCCACAGTATCTGACTCGCTCAGGCACACAGCACAAAGGCTCGGGTCTGAAATCATGACACACTGTCACCTTGTATATGCATGACTCCTGTTCATATCATCCCACTGAAGGGTGTTTTTGTCGTGTGTGTATGTGTGTGTGTGTGTGTGTGTGTGTTACCATGGATGTGACTCATTTATAATTCACATGTCAGACGCTGTCACAAGGTCTGACACCTCTGTCTCCGAAACTTTGCAGTTTTACCGGGGGCGAGATAGAAGAGAGGGGTGCAGGAGACAGACAGACAGACAGACAGACAGACAGACAGGCAGTGGTGCAGAAGAGAATGCTGGGTAAAAAGGACAAAAGATAGGACAGTAGAGGCAAATTCCTATACACCGCCCCCCTCTGTCTGTTGGAATGTCGGGGGGTAAACATGGGGGGTTGGGGGCTGAGATGGGCTTATGGGTGGGGGTGGGTGCAATAGTCTGGGTGTGTGTGTGTGTGTGTGTGTGTGTGTTTGTGGTGGGGTCAGTGAGGGTAAGAATTTGAATCCCTTCAAAGTAGGTCATGTTTTAAATATTAAATATTCATCCATAAATCATTACCGTACAACACACCAGTTTAACCCGAAGCCAGGCCTTCATCGGCTTTTCTCTACTGAATCCCCCTCATCACACACACACACACACACACACACACACACACACAAACACACAAAGCCAAGGGAGCGCTTCTGATCCTTTCACGTGAACCGTGGTTCCGTCAAAATTCAAAACCTCCCTGTAATCCCGGCCGCTCACGTGTTCCCGTCAGAAGCAGAAGCCACTGGCAGGTAGTTTGTCACACTGCGACAGAGATAAGCAAGGACACACACAAAGACACGCACACGCATGCACACAATCTATTTCAGTTTGACGGCTCAGCTCTGACACACAAATGTCAGCCTTCTGATGGATGACTCAAAAGCTTCTTCCTTATTGGCCGAAAGGAGGGGGATGCTGGACTCTAAAATTCTGGTGGTGTCCAATCAGATCGGGGGGCCTGAACGTGCCGGAGCCATCAGACAGTTAAGGACACGAGCCGCTGGAGAGAGGCCAGCACCGTCGGCCCGTCGACCTACTTTGCATGTACCTGTAACAGTGCAGCAAGCATGAGAACACGGAGACTTCTAAGATGCAGCGAAGAAAGCGAGTGCAGATTATGAAAAACGCGTCAGGTGTAGCAGTTTCAGTCAGACGATTCCTCTTCCCCTCAGTGAGCGGCTGTGTGTGACACTATCTCCGCACACAGAGGTAAGACTGAGGATAAAAATAGGCCTCATGTGACTGCGCTCCCTTTAAGTAGATATAAGCTGAGCTCTTTAAACTTCTCATTGCTAATCCTCAGTAAGCCTGCCCTCACACTCTCTGTCTGCCGACCCGGGAGCCACTGCAGCTCACCTCTGTGATCGCGTAGTGTGTGCGTATAGGAGTGTGTGCGCGTACCTGTCTCGCCACTTTGCGGGCTTCCCAGTACGGCTTGGAGTCGTCCACGGCTCGTCCGATCCGCTTCACCTGCTCGTCCAGCTTCACCGTCGCCTCCACCAGCACCGCACGGAACCGCTGACGGCAGTCCTGCACACACACACGCAAAGATGTTAGCTTTGAAACGTAGCAATCTACAGTCATGATGCTGCATTTAAAGATGTGGTGGAACTGGAGACATTTCTGTGAGATATTAGGAGAAATCTTAGCCATGCTGGCAGTGTGGCTTCGTACCACGCAACTGTCTGGAAATACACTTTAACATGAGTCGAACACATTATTAGCAAAGATTCATTCATTAAAAAAAACCATGACACAACGCTGATGACAGTCTACACACAGTTGATCCCGCGAGCTAAACCTGTCCATCACGGTGAACTAGTTAGCCAACGACGTCATTTTGAAACGTGCTGGCCAGTAATCTGTATGATCATCCCAAGTGTACTTACACTCTCGTGAGCCACAGTGAATCATTTTGTAATTTAAAGACACACCCTCCACCTGTGAATCCACCGGAGAAACTGCAGAGGATGAAGCTAACACACTTAACTGCTGTCCACTTGTTTATACACAGCATGGACTTGCATTTCTGTGGCACTTTTCCAGTTAACTGACGGCTCAAAGCGTTACAACACTTGTCACATTCACACACTGATGGTGGAGGCTCCCACGCTCCCATGCCAAATGCTCATCGGGAGCAATTTGGGGTTCAGTGTCTTGCTCAGCTGTGGGACCCATTAGCTCAGGGGATACGTCGACACGCAGCTGAAGGAGCCGGGGACTCGAATCAGCAACCCTCTGATTACTAGACGATGACCCGCTCCACCTCCTGAGCTCCAGCCACCACATGATGTAGAAATTGGCATTTTGTGCGATTTGGCGTCCCCAGAGACACCATTCGCCTTGTTACAAGACACTGTGCCATCGAAACAGTTACAGTACATATGTAGGGGGACCCTGCTCTGTCAATCTTTCAGCTGATGGGTCCTTGGCACTGAAAAACGTTAAAGACCCCTCATCTAGTCCCATCATCCGATCAAAGTTTTAATGGTTCCAGTACAGAACGAATGACATTCCCATCAGGCTCCGCTTTGCCTTGTGTTGAGTGCTAAATTGCAAATGCTAAGCACGCTCACAAACCAAACTGAGATTGCGATCATGGTAAACAGACCTGCTAAACATCTACATGTGTGAGCATGTTGGCATGTTGATGATCGGCTCAAAGCAGCGCTGGGCTCAGCACAGCCTCACAGGACCGACGCTGAGAGGCTGTCCACTCTCATCCTGTTAGTTTACACTGTAGCTTAGTAAAAGCCACTTCAGCGCTGCCGTGGTCAAACCAGTTCAATAAAACGGAGAAAAAGTCGTTGCAATGTTTTAAGCATTAACCACATGTCGGCTTGCCTCGTGGCTTGTGTCCTGCTGGTCCATTTGGTCGAGTCGTCAAACATTACCCAACACAAGCACAGTCACTGATTTACACAGCAGCTGGATCTCAGGGTTCGTTTTTCTTCTTTTTTTTCGCTCCAAGAGTTGTTGGTGAGCAAACCTTATCCTATATACATTCTTTCGTAGTGACTTATAGCATGAGTGTGTGTGTTTGGTGTGTGTGTCTGCGTGCGTGCGTGTTTTTGGCATTATTCCCAACGAGACAGCAGACCTGTTATCCTTATATATGAGGTCTGTCATCATCTTGTCTATACGGCAGGGTTACTGGGGCAAGCCACCTGTTTGTATGTGTGTGTTTGTGTGTGTGTGTGTGTACAGTTGTGCTTCTCCTTCACAAAAAAGGAGAGTTTGAAAGGCGGCAGCACCTGCATCCTGTGCATAAAACCGACGGAGGGATACGAGCGGGGGTAAAAGAGGGAATTGGGAGAGGGCGCTACAGGAAGCACAACTCCTGTGACATCCTGACTTCCTGTTCCTGCTCCGAGACAGTGACACAGCAGGCAGTCTGTTACACATAGACGTTTTAATCAGGAGAGGAATGTCTTCATTAACTCTCTTCATTTTCATGACTGGATAAAGAGACTTTAAAGGAGTACACAGTTTCATACTGTTTCAACTTGTTCATATTTGGCGGACCCCGCCACCTTTCCAGCTTCAAATAATACAAACAAAAACTATTTCTGACTTTGTATTATTTCCTCATTAGTATTGTAAATATTAAAAATCTGTGTTTGGAGTTCTTCTCAAAAACGACGTAGTGCCCCTTTAATGATGGCTCACACTCTATCTTCTACAGTTGAGGTTGACCTCCCTGCTGGCAGAGCGGAGGACCTCATATGCGAGCGCGGGTTTAACCTCGTTGGCTCAGCTTTCCCTGGATCCTCTCAATCTACCGCACATCGTCCTTAATCAACTCCAGACTCTGTAGGAAAATAACCGGCGGCCTGCTTGAGGCACTTTTCACATTCTTCAGCTCCTGACTTTCATTCTGCTCCGCGATGAATGGCCCTCCTTCTCTCTCTGTTTGCCTCTGTCGGTGGATATATTTATACGAGCGACTCTGCTGACACAACTGCTTGTAAGAAGATTTTGCCAAAAAGAGTGTCAGAAATGTTTGAGTTGATTTCTTCACACCGGATGGATAAAGAAACAACCCGGATCTCTAATAATTAGCCAGCCTTTCCCTTAAAAAAACACAACTTAATCATCTCCTCTCTGTCTTGGCCTCTCTGTCAGTTTGTTAAAATGATTCCAGCGCCGGTTGGTTTGTGGTGTTTGGACGTGAGTGAAAGTCTAATGAGAAACAGAAGAGGCCTACTTTCAGGAGAAGAAAAACCGTGGCCTGCCTCTGGAATGTTTTAACTTTTGCTGAACAGTAACCCTCCGAGCACACATTTAAATTCAAGTGGGCGCTGTAAAAAAAAAAACAACCCTACCACCTATCTTCCAGTTGCTCCTCTCTGCCTTTAACAGCCTCCCTCCTCTTTATGTTTTTAAAGGCCGAGGGAGACGCAAGGAGACGAGAGAGGGACGCTCGGGATTTAGGCTGCACCAAATGTGCCATTCAGATATTATATTTAACATTCGGATCATAGTCTGCCTCTTGTAGCTCTGAGAGTTCCTACAGCGCAGTGTAATTATGTAGGAGTGACGCTCGCTGCTTCACTTTTTCCACATTTTCCCACAGAAGCAGCTCCCGCATTTAGAACGTTTCCATCTCCTCCAAGTCGTCTCAGGCAGAACCGTCCCCGTTGTCAGGCAGGGGCTTGTTTGTATCAAAGCAGCGGATTTGAAATCTGAAAGTGAGTCTTAATGGCTCGTTAAGAGATGAGTGTTTCTGCAGCAGCAGCTCAGCCGTGGCTGGAAGTGTTTACCCAGCAGGGAGAGGCACTGATGACGACGACAGCGCCGTCAGCGGCTGGCGTTTTTTTGTCCTTACCTCCAGCTCACTCTCCCAGCGGTTAATGTCGTCCGTGGACTGGTTCAACTTCTCCAGCTCGCCCTGTTTACAGGAAACATGGGGCAGCACAGGGAGAGAGAGAGAGGGAGGGAGAGAGAGGGTTAACACAGACTTCTGTTTACCAAATTACTGAGCATGCAGCCCTCAGTGTGTGTGTGTGTGTGTGTGTGTGTGTGTGTGTGTGTGTGTGTTCTGATAAGGCATTAAAGGGACACATACTCTCTAAAAACCTATTTAATGACACCCTGGGACATTGTATATGCTGACTAAAAGCCACCCTCAGTTAAAAATTAATTATTTTAAGTGCACTGTAATTGCTGTGATATAGTATAAATGTAATAAAGTTGTAATATTTCACCTCTGATTGGCCTTTATTCTCTATAAATGTCTCCACTGAGTTCAACATTAGCATGTTCACTCCACACAGCCTGACACTCCTTGTCTTTGGGCTCCACATGTTCACCCCAATGTCACTTTCACTGGGTGGCAACATCTGGATCTATCAGGGAAAAGAGAGACAAAAGCTCACCTGGATTCTCGGGTCCACTTCCTCCTCCTCCTCCTCGGCACACTGCGAGTCCTCCTCGCCGTTATTCTGTAAAGGGTCCATTTCGAGGGGTTTCTGGGAGGTTTTTAGGGACAGACACGGGAGGTCCTCACTGCGAACAAAGCGCGACCCCGCGGGGTGCTGGACAGCGGGGGGGTGTCCACGGTGATCCGCCCTCACGGACCTCTACACCGGGCACATCTCCGGCTGCGGGCCGCTGAAGCTGAGAGTGTGGAGGAGCCGCCGACTGCAGAGGAGCGTCCGGCCGCAGGGAGAGCGCTCAGAGCCGAGGAGCGCGACCTCAGGGAGCGACAGCACACCAACTGTGGACAAGAAAGTATGAAACTCACCGTAATGATCCATAGAGCTACTTCTGGTGTGGACTTTCAAAATAAAAGCACATGTCGTGTAGCTGTATGTGCGCAGGGTGTGACGTGATAACAAATTAAAAGTTTAAACATTATCAGAAACCACAATCAAACAAAAATATGTGTCCTTTCATTTGGCTCCTTACTTTAGAAGACGTGTTTTTGTTGGCTGGCTTCAATTTAACATATCTTAAATCAAGTAATTATACATTTTTAACAATCATTTATTCATGGAAATGATTCCCAGAGCCCAATGTGACGTCTTCAGATGATGATGATTTTCAGTAAAGCAGCAAATTGTCACACTGCAGAAATTGGAACGAGCAAATATTTGACATTTTTGCTTATAGAATGACTAAAATGATAATAAATTATAGAAATAATTGGCTATAAATTTCCTTTCGATCGACCAATTGATTAATTGTCTAATCGTTGCTGTTGTACCGAGAGCCAGGCTCTGTTTTTGCAGGACTGTCCTGATCACACTCACAGTTACTTACATTCACACCTGAAAGCCCTCAGTTACATGATGTTGGCTTGCTGGATGTAATGATTTAGCCTCAAACACCTACACAACCTACACAAAGTGTATTTCCATATATTATTTTGAATAGTTCAGGGCCTGACCAGTCGTTTATTAGACTCAAAATTAAATATGCTCATATACTGTTATTTTGATTTAAAGATTCTAGATTTACAACCATTAACAAGTTGTGATTTGTCGATGTCTGCTAGTGATAAACGAAGTGTCATAAACACTAATCTTTTGAGTGGGACATCAGTAACTTTGTTTAGCCTGCATTTAAATAATGGTCTGTTTATTGTACTTAATTCAAATCATGTGACATTTGTCCAGATATACCTGCTTTCCCCCAAAACACGCTTTTATTTTGACAGGACAGACTCTGCGCTGTTCCGGTCTTGTTGGCGCTTCCTGTCGGCAGCTTGACGCAGCTGCAGCCTGAGCTGTGGGCTGGTTTCAGTCGCCCTCTGGTGGTGAGGACTCCTGGGAGCAGGGAGGGTCAGGCTGGATTCCTGTAAACACTGTAGAGCAGTGGAGCCACAATGGAGTTGTTGTTTGTAAGGTTTCTACTACTAGTAGCCTACAAATACTACTACTATCATCATCATCATCATCATCATTAATATTATTGTTATTATTATTATCATTATATTTTACTTTCTGAGCTTGAGGCTGGAGTCGGCTCATTTCTTTGCAGTAATCATGTACAATAATCTTTATTTTCATTTTAGTTTTGAATAAAAGTTATTACAAAAAGCCTTCGACTGACTGGAGTTTTAAAGGTGCAATATGTAAGAATTGGCCTCCTTTTGAATTCATACTCCCAACAAATAGGGGCAGCAGTTAGCATGTGTCTTCTTGCTAACTGCTGCTAACTGTATTCTGTTTATATTCTTTTATTTCTAGTCTTCATGATCTTGCGGATTTTTATGGCTGCGAGTTCTGTCGCATCTGGTACTGATCCAGAACCAGAATTTTCCGCAGTAACAGGACCCTAATCCTCATTCTGAGAGCGATTGGTTCACTGTATTACTTTATACAACTTTATCTAGTGAACACTGCAATGTAAAGTTGACATTTTTTATTTTTTTATTTACCTCAGAATCACCAAGTACTCACTTATGCCTGAAAAAGATTTGGTATGTTCCAATATGAAGTATGTGAAATGCAGTATGCCAAAAAGACTTCCCACTACATCAGGTCACATTTTGCAGTATTTAAACCAGCATGCTAATCTGGCTATTCTTTTTTTTTTTTCTGGCTATTTCTTCCATCTTCACTGGAGTCTCTAAGGCCAGAGCATGTCGTCCACTGTACAGACTGTAAAGCCCACTGAGGCAATGTGATTGTGATTTTGGGCTATATAAATAAAACTGATTTGATTTGATTATTCTTACCCACAATCCTCTGCACAGCAGAAGATATGTCGCGCAAATGTAAACACTTCTGAGAGAGCACCAACATTTGACAGAATGACAGACGTTGAAATGACAGATGACGGTGCATTTAAATGTAAGTACCTTTCCTTTGTACTCCAAAATTACGCACTGAATAAAGTGCTGCAGTAATGAGTCCTAAAACCCGGAAATCAGTTGGCATTTTTGAACTTCCGGTTCCCTCATCCCAAAGTTAAATGAGTTATTTTGAATGGGGTTTTCAGCTAAATGCCTGAAATAAGGTCTGTGGTTACCACAGGCTTTAAGACACTGACAGGTTTTGTTCTATGACATAAATTACATCACTAAATGTTCCAAAATTTAATTATAAAGCACTTGTGTGTCTTCAAAAAGGCGGTTGCTAACAAGTGGCTAAATGAGACTACAGAAGTTGTCACAGATGCTAAATGTCATCATGTCTGTACAGCAGACTTTATGATAAAGATTCTAACTCTGACTGTACATCCTGTGGGTTGATCAGTTTGTAGAAATAGTTATTAGTGGTTGTGAAGTATGACGCTTAGTGGTGATGACGTTAAAGTCATGCGACCACAGTGTAGTCTGTTTATAGCCCAACATTAGCTTCTTACTTCTAGTGATTTAACTTACACTTTGAAAATCACAAAAGTGGTGTTTATCTTACTGAACACAACTTCTTGCTGAATAAAAGCTTTTTTTTTCTGCAATAATTGCAAAAAAACAGTTCAAAACTCCTGGAGGCTTTTTGTGGAGGGAACCAGGGCGATGCTAACTTCTGAGTTAGCCTCCAGAAATATATCACCCCTACAACACTCCATACATCTTCTGACATAACAGTTATAGTTAGAAGTTTTGAATGCTTTAAACTAAAATTCTTACATATTGAGCCTTTAATTTTAGGCTTACCCATCCTTAGCATGTAAAACACCACTGTCATTGATCTAATTATGTAGGCTATAATGTAAAATATTTTCATTTTAGTGGCTGAGCTGAACTGATCCTTCAATAATTCAGTCTATATGGAAGTATCCCGTTGCAGTATCCCTCCACGGTTATTCTGAGTCCTCATGTAAATCTTTAATGTCCCTGACACTACAGCAGCTTCCACGGTATCTTGCATAATGTTAAATCTCCAAAAGGCTTCGGTTCCTGATGTCAGCAGGTTCACACTCTGCCTCGGGAGTGGGCCTATACAGCGCCTCGGATATGGACGGCTGCCCGGCTCCACTGTTCGTCATCGCGTTTTTCCCGGCGTCCTCCTGCGTATGCATGTATGCGACCGACGGGCTGATTTCATAACGTGGGGAGGAAGAGAGGAATGGGGCTTTGAGAACGGATGAGCACCAGACCCGGCAGGCTCTATGCACCAACTGTGTTCTCTGTGTTCCCGGGCCATGCAGACGGCGCACTAGAGGAGATGCGGTAGTGGAGGCTGCTGATGCTGCTGTCCGATCAGCTGTTTTTTGTGTCTTGAGCATCATCGCCGTGACGGCCAGAGAGATCGACATCAAGCTCCGGAGCCAGGGACACCGCAGAGCGGACAACAGAGGATGGAGTTCAAGCATCTGGTGGAGGCGGCGGAGAAGTGGTGCTCCGGTAACCCGTTCGACCTCATCTTCGCCGAGGAGGACGACGAGAGGCGGCTGGACTTTTACGCAGAGCCCGGCGTCTCCTTCTACGTGCTGTGTCCCGGCGGCACCGACAATTTCGTAAGTGAGCCTCTGCAGGGCCTCAGGCTGCGCGCGCGCGTGTGCGTATGGGTGTGTGTGTGTGTGTGTCTTGTAGGTGTGTCGAGGGTGGGCTGGAGGTGGGGTTGTCCCGGTCGGTCCCGGTTTTTTCAGCTGATGGACATAGGAGGGGAGGAGGAGGAGGAGGAGGGGTGCTGGGCGAAGATTTGAGGGGGATGATGTCATTTCAGGGTTTGGGTGCGCACCCCGCGCCCCTCCACCGCGCGCTGTCGACGGTGTTTTTCCTCCATCATAATCAACTGCGATAACCCTCTGAACCACAACAGCGCCGAGCGAGCCGGGTTAAAAAAACATGAGGCCTGCTCCTTTCAAAATAAAAGACCCATAGAGCATTCTGCAGCCGCAGCACAAGGTACAACAGTGACATCGGTGCGTATATAAATAACACACTGGCTGCTTCTTTTCTTCTGAAGTGTCTTTTTCGTTACAGTGCTGGTCTTTATTTGAAGGCCGATCTTGGCTGCCTTTACTCAGATTTGACAGCAGCCGAGGTGTGCAGACAGGCCGTCATCTCTCCAGAGTTCATCTGCTCATTAAATCGACCAAACACGTTTATTTTCTGCAGACGTACAATGAATAATTAACTAGGGACGCATTTTCATATCTTTACTCTGAATGGATTTTTGCCAGTTTTCCAGCGCAGAGTCCAGATTACACCAGTGAAACCCCACTCTCAGAAGAAATGTTTGCCTGGACACGAATAAAGTCTGCAAATTTATATATTTGATTCTTCATTTGACTGTTTGAAGAGTTTAATATTACAATATGTAAGGCAGGGGTGCCCAAACTTTTTCTCACGGGGCCCCAAACTGAGACTTGACGGCGGGCCACAGACAGAAAGCAAGAAGCTATTGTATTGTAAAAATGCAGAATAGTACCAGGACCTCAACTTTCCTTAATTGACTGACTTCCTGTGCAAAACGTTATTCTGCACACTGAGCTACAATTAGGAAAGATAATTAATAACTAGGGATCCTAGATATTTAAAGACTTTCTTGGCTTACAAAAAATAAAACAGAATAAACAATTTTATAATTAAAAAAATAAAATTAAAATCTGAGCATGGCGGGCAGAGTGACACTACCCAAAAATGAAAGATTCAGTCATTACCTCCACACCCCCATGCTGATGGATATTTCTTGTAGTCCACAAAACATTTCTGGAGCTTCACAGCAGATCAGAGTTGCAGCACTCTCCCAAACAACTGAAGCAGATGGGGACTCGTTTTAAAACGTAAAAAAACGACTGAAGTTGATAACGACCTCCAGTCAAACCCAGGGCTCTGGAAGCCCCAGATCCTCAAATTGATTTGAGGAGACGTTATTTAAGCCCTTTACAAAGCCTAAATCTTCACAGTAGCTGCTCGGCTAATAGCATTAGCACGCACCCCATCTGAACTGGGCTGAACATGTGTCGAGGGTGTGAATGATGTCTTTTCAAATCAGTGTCGTATCTTTAGGGAGGTTATGTTTTGTACTTCGTAAAACACGTCCCTGTCTACTTCAGCTGTTTGGAAGAATACTGCAACACTGTTTATCTGGAAAGCTCCAAAAAGACTTTGTGGACCTGACTTTCCACTGGCATGGGGCTGAGTAGATAATGAATACATTTTCATTATTCAAGTGAACTTGGGATTGTATTTCCATTTTGTATCTTAACAATATGATAAAATACTGGCACATAAGTCCCTTGCTTTTGGCCTGTCACCTAGTTTTGGAAGAATTCTCCACATTTGAGTAGTAGAGAAATAATAACTCCCTACATTTTGATTTAATGTTTTGTTTTATCACTTAAACAATCTGGTATCCTGTGTAATTTGTCTGTAACTGCTAAACATAAACTAAGCTGGAGGAGATGCACTGAAGAAGATATGAGCGCAGCATCTTTAACAGTCGCCTCACTCTGATGATCTACAGGCTGTCTCGATTGCCGCTCGCCGCGCGTCCTATAGCGAGTGTGGTGCAGTGGTGGTGCCGCGAGCCCTGAAGCTCCTCCCGCTCCGTGACAGGGGCTCGCAGGGCGGGGAGCAGATGGAGATGACCCAGGAGCCCGGGCGTCTGTTCACTCAATAACACATTATGTCACACAGAGCGTGCCTGTGTTGTGTGTCTGCAGGCCTCGCCCCTTCTGTCCTGCAGACAGCAGAGCACGCATGGCTGCTTAGGCCGGGGCTTTCCTTTCATTACAGAGAGGCACACACACACACACACACACACACACACACACACACACAGGCAAGATGCAGGTACATAAATACACGGTGAGGTTAGTGAGCGCCTTCCTTTTTGCTTCACTTTACCTCCCTCGCAACCATCAGTTATTCTCCTGTACTTGAGTCTGATGTGTGTCAACTGCTGCAGGACACACACGCAGAAACACACACACACACACACACACACACACACACACACACACACACACATAATCACAGTTCTCTGCTCTGCACTCTCAAAGCAGCTAGAATAACTCTCCATCTCTCCGCAGGACTCTTAGATCTGGTTACTCTCGCTCGATCAATACATCTAGCAGCGGGGCGTCTCACATGCTCTCTCTCTCTCTCTCTCTCTCTCTCTCTCTCTCTCTCTCTCTCTCTCTCTCTCTCTCTCTCTCACCCACATACAGTCCTTTTCTCAGTTTTTCTACTCAAAGCCGTGTATCCTTGCCCTGCCCTTTCACCAGAGGGCGCTGTCAGATCAGTTACACCGTAACACCAGTGCTGCGGCACATCACTGCTGGTGCTCTGTAATCTCCCTCAGGGTACATTTTTGTAGTTTTCAGTCACGCGGGTCACGTGATGCAGCGTTGAGCGGCCGATAAACAAGGGGCCGATTGGATTAGCTCTGTGAGATCAGCTGAAAGATGAGGTTTTGCCAGTGCAGCAGAGGCACACCCACCCACGTGAGAGTCCATCCGTCAGTGTCAAACTGGAACAGCCGTCCCCGAGCGGGTGGAGCAGGGCTGTGTCTACAGTGCAGCAGAGGCGTCTCCCTCGGGCTGATTCACATGGCTCTCACATGACCCTCAAAACTCTCACAGCAAGGTGTGCCCCTGCTACACCCTGTGACTTCACATCCCTGATGTTTTGAAAGGTCCATAAGTCCACGCAGTCATAATCGCAGTGAAATTAAGGTTGGATACTTAAAGGTGCAATATGTAAGGATTGGCCACCTGTCAAATTCACACTCAGAAAAGGGGGGGGGTCACATCACTAGAGTAACTGCTTACCGCTGCAAAATATAGCTGCCATTACCTGGTTTCACTGCTAGCACAGGAGCTTTGGAACGTGACGGGGCTAGCTGGTTAGCATGCTAACTTCAGTAGGTATCTGTGAAACACAATTCATAGAAATGTCAAAAATGTTGCTCACTCACGTTCTGTAACATTCTGCAATACATAAGTATGTAATTTTAGTTCAAAACATTCAAACCTTAACTGAACAGAAGTAACAGTTTTGACGTTTAGTGTCTATTTATTGTGCTGCAGAGATAGCAAGCTACTGCGCTAGAGTGCTCCGAGCTCCCAGTCTGGACCGCTAGCTGCACGGCTAACTGAGCTAACTGCACTAGCTAGCCAATGGCAGCCTCAGTTACGAGCACTGAGCGGTTGCTTTGGTGGTATGCTGCCCCCTTTTTGTTTGGAGTCTAATCTCAACAGGTGGCCAATTCTTACATACTGCACCTTTATGGAATTTTTTTTATGACTTCACTTTAAGGAGTTTTCCACCCAGTAAAAACCCTTAAATATTAAGTATTAATTTACTCATTAATTATCCTCATGTTTGGCATGAACCCAACCTTATCTGAAAACTTAAGTAGCTTTTAAGGTGTAAATGAAGGTTTCATGGTTTTGTTGTCAATTTTAAGGGGTTTTAACAGTATACATATAAATCCCTTAACATCATTAAGTTTAACCTGAAAATACTGCAGACCTTTATGTCAACTGAAATCTCAATAATCCCAATCCCAAATGATTTTCTAGAATAATAATAATAATGATGATGAAAATAAAATAAAATATCAATGCAGGTATCCCAGACCTTTACTCTAAGTGGCAGAGCCTTCTACATTACACATCAATTGTAGTTTTGGTTTGTTTTACACCTGCTGCATGTTTCCTCCAGGTCATTCTGCACACTTGGCCAGGCGCCCCTAATGGTATTACCTAATACATAACCTAACAGTGCGGCCTTTCGACTCGAATTAAACAACACTAACAGTAGGTGAAGCAGATTTGCGGCAATAATCTACCCCGAGCACTGGTGTTTGTCTTACAATTCGGTGCCTTGAGGGAGCCAACAACTTCAGGAAGTTGATCTTAATCTGGCTAGAACTCTTACCAAAGATTTATAATTAGCCTAAATTAATACTGTGTTATTGACCATTAGCACGCTAAACTTTCTGATAACTGACCCAGTGCACTCAGCAGACCAGCAGGTTGTACACTTACTGGCCTGGCCCTGTGGTGAGAGAGTATGTTAGATAGAAGACAAAGTCCTGAACAAAGAGGTCCAGAATAACATTGTAATACAATAACTCACAGTGCACTCCCACTTAAAAATCAGTGGCTTCAGAGCTGCGCTGGTGGTTTTCTTCTCTCAAGAGGACCCAAACATTTTAAGCAGCGTTATGAGGACAAAACGAGGAGACACCTCAGCACGATGCACCACTTTGTCTTGAGGCTAAAGACAAAAAAGAAGTAATGAGAGAGAATTTATCATAATCTACTATATAATCCTCGACTCAGATATACTCAGGAACTATTTGTCCTGCGGCTCATTATTGGATATCTTACTGTTATAGATATTTTTCCTCGGTGAATATCTTATTGTGTTATCTTCGCTCCTTCGTCTGCCGCGTGTCCTTGACGAAACATCTCTTTATCTGGTTTAATTGCTTTGCTCTACTTTTTCTGTGGCCGTGACCCACCTGACTTGTTTACTTGTTAATTCCTGCAAATTGTACGTCACTGTGCAGCCCACACGAGGCTCCGCCGGCAGAGGAAGTGTTACACTATCACCTGGTGCGCGGCTCTGAACCCACTTCCCCTGCTTGCATGAGTATTGGCTAATCTGTGTTCGTCTGCGTCTGCAGCATGTGTGGAGCGAGAGCGAGGACTGCCTCCCCTTCCTCCAGCTGGCCCAGGACTACATCTCCTCCTGCGGGAAGAAGACCCTGCTGGAGGTGCTGGAGAAGGTCTTCACGTCCTTCAGGCCTGTAAGGAAAAACAAATGAGCGACGCTCTCGGGAGTCACAGTTTTCTTTTTTAACACGCTCCGTCAACCACAGCGCTGTGACCTCTGCTTGCTGTGTCTGTTACAAACCTGATACATTCTGTTCCCTCTGGCGCGGACAAAACATGCTGAACTCCACCCCAGAACTCAGATATTCTTAGACTGCTCTTGTCTATTTGACGGGTTTTTGAAGAGCTGATTAACAGATTCTCTCTGCCTCTCTCATGCTCTTTTTGGGAAGTAGGAACAGGGTAGAATGAAAACAACCAAGACTTAAAAATATCACAAGGAACTGCTTATGAAACAGTCAGTTTAATACAGATGTCTTTGTATGTACTATATACACCAACAAGAGCATCAGCAAGAAGAATGACTATTTCTTTACAGTTGTTATATGTACTCTTAATGCCTGTCACTGGGTCGGATTCTGACTTTTCAGAGTTGAATGAGTCATAAAACTAAAACTATATACGGCAGGGTGCTGAGGATGAATTGAGGATTCTCACAGCTTGAGGAAAGAAGCTGAGCTGCAGACTGTTGGTTCAGTATTGCACTGAAAACAAAATTTACAAAGGCGACCATTTCTAACTTGCCCTGATATTGCCTCAATGGCTCAAACCCGAAGCCTTAATTTTACACTTGTTCCGATTTAACGGCCACGAGATATTAAAGGCTTTTGAAGTCATCACCCTCCTGACGATCTGAGACAAAGTTTATTTGTTTCAGAAAATCATCCAAAAATGATCGAGATCATTTAGACAAGAGGCGGTGGCTTTTTACTTCACTGTTTGACCGATAATTTCCATTTAACGACCCGTCAGTGATGGTGTAATTGAGAATTGCTAATGGCATTTTAAGGTATAAATAGTTCAAGTGGAAACAGAGAACTTTTCCAATTATTATTAGTTGTATGATTTAAGTAGGCAGGGTTTGACACTGACTGTTTCTAACTGTTTTGGTTGTGCAATGGCAGACACTCCACTTCCTTTGTGCCATAATTTGTCCTTCTAAGTATAGCGCCGTGAAAGCCAGGTTTAAAGGGCACCCATCTATACGTGGATGGTGTCACTTTTCTACAGCCATTGCACTGTGCAATCCATATTTACTTAATCATGATAAGTTGAAGCAAAAACTGTGTCTTTTGCCAGTTAACTTAAGCAATTAATGGATATCTATCGTTAGTGTTATGTGTTTTTAATTATTAAAATGGTTTAAGAGCTTTTTAAGGGGCAAAACCCCTTTAGAGTTAATAAAACCATTAAAGGCCTTTTATTTTTTATCAACTTGAAAAGTCAGGCTTGCTGTACATACTATGTGATAACAAGGTTCACTTCAAATCAGGCTGTAATCCATTAAAGTCCCTTAATGTATTATAATCCATTAATGTGTGTATTAAATAACCAACAATTTTGGATAAACTCTCAAGTTTGCACCTTCAGTAATGCCTAATGAAGGTCCTTACTCAGTACTAACTAAGGTTCTTTCAAGGTATGTGATTAAGTATATAAGTGATTTATTCCAAATCAACTACCAAAAATCTGGGGCTAACCTGTATAACTGGAAATAAAAGGGGAACAGTGCACGTTACAAGATCTGCCTACCTGAAGTTCACCAACTGAAGTATTGTACCACAGGGCCAGTAACTTCCTGGTGTCAAAGCTAGCTGTCTGGCAGCCTCACAGTGACGATGAGGAACTTGCTTTATCTGACCTACAAATAATGTGGCGCATCCCCCACCGAAACCACGTGTCACTGTTTCAACACAGTTGCAACAAAGTGTCACTTTAAAAAATGAGATACAATGTTTTAATAGTGAGTGTCAGCCATGCAGAGCCTGTTTCCAGTCTGTAAGCTAACAGCATGCTAACTGAAGCTTCATATGTACTGCACAGATAATGGAGTGGTGTGGATCGTCAAAATTGACATTACTCATTATGCAGAATGGCCCATTTCAAAATCAAATGTACAGTATATTGTATTATATGGCTACATTGATGTGTAAGCATTACTTTAATGTGATGGTAAAAGTGGTACTTGTTGTAAACACTTCACAGGGATGCTGCTGGGTGTCTTAAAGGTGCAATATGGAAGAATTTTAGTTCTTAGTTCTTCATTAGAAATGTTTAAAAATGAGCTGAAATTATCAACAGAATGTGGAGAGATAACTTTATATTATAAGCTGTGACGTTATGACGTCTTTGCATTGTGTTGCAGAAGATAGCATGCTAATCAGCTAGCTCCTGTCTGTCCCAGGCTAGCAGTGCCCTGCTTTTCAGAAAACTTTGAACTCCTGAAGTTAGCAGTTGATCCGGTGATATTCTGCCCCCTATTTGTTTTGAGTATGATTCAACAGGAGGCGAGTTCTTACATACTGCACCTTTAATCTACAATATTACATCATAATTGATTAGTTGATTAGATTTTGCATGAGTGATTAGAAGATGCAAAGGAAGTAGCCTTCTTGATGCAACAATCTCTAATGCAACCTTCTCCTTTCCATGTAAGCTGCTAGGTCTTCCCGATTTAGAAGACGACAGTTTCGAGCACTACCACGCTGACATGGAGGGGGAACCCGGGCCCGACCACCAGCAGATGGGGGTCAGCCAGCAGTGATAAGCCCCAAGAGGAGGTCTGCAGCTGGGGCGGAGCTGCCCCGAAGCTCTGGGCCTCAACTCATCTGCCCAAACACTTAACAACACACTCTTATTCCAAACACACAAACACACACACACGCACACACACATGCACGCACACACATACACACACACATATACTTACAGTCAACTCGCTAAAAATGCACCACCATGTTCTTGAATGTCTCAGTGGCTTTGCTTCCCAAAGAGTGCAGTCTGTTGCACTGTGTTGACCCCCCCCGAACCAAACACACACACACACACACACAAACACACATTGGGGCTACGTGAGCAGTGGCCATGTACAATGCAAGTATCTTAATCATTCACCATCTGGTTAGTTAAAGTTCCACAGCACAGCAATATTACATCAGCCTCAGCTGGCTTTGTTATGCAGAAATACAGTCAGACGTTACCGCAATACACACACACACACACACACACACACACACACACACACCCCCTAGTTGGTTTGGAGACGATTGTGACACATAGCCTACTTTCCCTGCCTGTCTGTTGACACGGAGGCTACACAAGAGCTAGATGAAAGACAAACGGGTGAAAACTGACGGTTTGTGGTTAGGCGACTGGAGCGATGCGGACGACGAGAGGGGAGGGAGGAGGGAGGAGGGAGAGGCGGTGTCGCTTTCCACTTTCACGGAGGGAGGGAGGGAAGCAGCGAGAACGTATAGCTGTGACGTATAGATTCAGGTGGGGCAGCTCCCAAAACCATCCCGTTTGAAACACACACACACACACACGTAATATAGTCGCATAGGGTTTCAGTGAAAAAAAAGCATTCTACACGTCGGCTCCTCACGTGGAAATCAAAGTGTGCAGCTTCACAGTAGCATGGATCATTTTCTTGAGGTGTGTCTCTTAGTGTTTCCAAGGCAGTGCACCTCAGACAGTTTCAAGTCACTTTATGAGGATGTTTTTAATCAGTGTTACTATCATATGACCATTACGACAAAAGGCCCACACTGCAGCTTAAGCCCTTCCCGGTTTGGGTGTCTCATTGTCACATGACACCCCAGTTCTGCCCTGTAGTCTTCCTTCCTGGTTGTCGGTGGTTCACAGTTTGCCCCCGTTCTGAATCCTAAACCACTTTAGCCGCTTTAGTGTTGTTTTTGAATTGTTTTTCGGCTTCTTTGGAGATCTCTCTCGACCATAAATTCAAACCGAGTGCACACCCGGAACCCCTGAGTGATATCACAGGGGGATGGAAAGTATTTCTTGACGGCCACCCCTCTGCCTGCCCTGTTATCTCTACTCTCTCAGTGTGTTGTTGTGTCTCACATCCAGTGCACTGCAATGCTCCGGGCCCCCCTGCCTGCCCCCCCACCCACCGCCGCCTTCGACCACTTGATCCGCACGCCAGACTGTTTCAGAGGTTCATCTTTAGCCCGTTTCCTTTGGCTTGTAAATGTTTGTCTTTTTATTGCCTATTTGAATGTTTCTCATGCAGTGTATCTTCTGTTTGTCCTCCGATGTGTGTGGAATTGTTCAATAAACCGTGTGAACAGAGTGTGCTGCAGGCGTGTCTGTTTTGTCTGGAGTTAATGGAACACAAGGCGCCTAACATGGAGGGCTTTCATATCACAGAGTGGACTGGTGACCTGCTGCTGTGCCAACAGCCCGCTGGTGTTACTGGGGTTGACGTCACGCGCCACCTGACGCGCCCACTCAGCGCCGCGTCAAGCTGGAGGCCGAAGACGGGAAGCTGGGACTCGTCCTTCAAATTAAAAGCACCAAAGAGAGGCACATTAAAGAGGTTTTCATTTCTGGATTTCTCCTGTTGACTAGCAAATAACAGGTCAATCAAACTTTTTTTTTTCATTTGAACCTATAGTTTACAGTGGACTTTTGAAGGACACATGTACAAAATATATATACTATTTATCTCCAATAGCAGAGATTTTACATTTGCACTAGTTCACCTAAATGAAAACATTAATACATTCACACCCAATAACACATTTTAATTTAATTTCTTAACAATTTATGTAAATGATTATAAATAGGAGTAAAGGTGCAGAAAATGTTTGTTTTTTCTTCATTTATATCACAACACACGCAACAAGAAAGTCCAGTAACAAAAAAAGCTTACACATTTTGTTTTTAAGTCTGACAAACTGAGTATCAGGCGCACCAGTGGGAACGATGAAAATGTTTAATCGCACGTGACTGATTTTTGACGCACCTGAGACCAAAACAGTGAACTTGAAGTCAAAGACCTTAGAACTTGTCTGATAGTCTACAAGCACAAGGCTTTAAATTGAATTTCAATTGCCAAGATCTGACCCCATTATATTGTTCCACTTTTGGTGAGATTAATCAGACAACCCTCAATACGCAGCAAGGTTTGAAGCAAGTTTTAGTATTTACCTACAGGCACAAGGACATACCACGGATCATTTACATCCTAATAAACCATCTACTTAACAGCCATGCATTTTTCTGTAGTACTGAATATGTATCTAAATATGAAATGTAACCATTCATCCTTTCATTCATTCATTAGTAGTAATAGAGGTAATAATAAATGTAGCAGAGTAAAATTACATTCCTCTCTAAACTGTAGTGGAGTGGTGGGCTATGAAGTATATATAAAGTATAAATAGTTAAATTAAAACACCCGTATGGTACAAGTTCCCCCAAAACAGACTCAAGTACAGTTTGTGTACAATCACTTCATTACTGTCCATCCTGCCGTGGCTACAGAATGACCCTGCAAAGGCAGGATGTGGTTCAACAGGTTCAATGGCAAACCAAGACAATGATGAGTAGGCTACAAGTCTGTCGCTTTTACTTTGAAGGCAAATCTATCCTGTCCCGGTGAACTCTGGCCAGTTTGACGCAGCTGCCTCACAGGGGGGAGGAGGGCAATCCCTGCTTTTATTTTTCTTTCCAGACGGCTAGAGTTGAGCACAAAAACAAACTTGAACCAGGTGGGCCGTCGGTCAACTCTTGCGCTAATGTCCTCGTCTGATGTGAAGGAACTGAAGGCTTAAGACTGGAGAGATCTGATCTGTCTTATTTTTCCATTGTTGGAAAAAAAAAAAAAAAAAGGGAAGGGCTCTGCCAAGAAAGAAAAAAAACGACCATTTGGAAATTAAGTTATGCATCAGTGAGTGCGCACTTTACGCGCAGGGCGCACCATGAAACTTTAGGATGTTGGATCAGCTCGCCTTTATTGTTGCTCGTGTGTCAGGCTTCATTTCCTTTGTTTGTGTCAGTTCCTCAGAACTCACTGTGACCATGTGTCGTGGCTAAAAAAAAAAAAAAAACTTTAAAGCGCACGCAGAACCTGAGGAGGTAAGCAGCGAGGCACCATGGGGGCCAAACAGAGCAGCCCGGTGTTTGATGGCAGAACTCGAGCTTATTCCAGCTCCGATCTCCCGTCTGGAAACTCGCGCGGAGGGGAGAGGGTTGCGGGGTTCAGGTACACCAACGGACCTGACGGCCCCCGGATCAGGTACACGGGTGGAGGGCCGACCAGCTCCGGGCTCAGTATCCCAGCCGGCGGCAGGTCCGGCTCACAACACGTCCTCAATCAGAGCCTGGATGGCACGGACGGTGACGAGGGCGAGCTGCCTCCTGAGGGCCACCGGTTGCTGATTGGGTCCCTGCCGGCCCACCTGTCCCCTCACCTGCTGGGAGGTAAGACTGCACCTGGGTTATAACTTCACAAAACATCTGTCACATGCATATTAGCAGTGTGTTCAAACCAAGTCTCGACACTTTCAGATCTCCTGATTTCCTTAATGTGCCTGAAGTACACCTTGTCTTTGTTCTGGTGAGAAGTGACACACTGGTGCACTGTGCTGTTTTAATCAATCTCTATTGTTCTCAGTGCGCTGTGTGTTGTCATTATCTCACCCAGGGGCCATTTTGTACTCTCATGTGTCATAACTGTAATGTTTCTGCTCTTAACACTGTGTTTATGACCCTCAGACTCAGAGTTTAGTTCAAGTACAGTAGGACGCCATATGTTTGTGATACTCCTACATGATGTCATAACACATATGCATTACAGTTGCTGTGAAAGATGATTAGTATTTTTCCATTTGACATGTGACACCCGGCACATAAGGCAGTTTTGATGACTGGGCCCTTTGTGCAGCACTTCTGCTCTTTTTTTTTTTTCATAGCCACAGGTGGTTCTTCTGTACTGTACACGCCGTCTGTCTTGTTTTGCCTCTCTCCTCTCGTCTTGCTAAACTGGCTTGTTTTTCACTCCGGCTGAGAGGGAAGAGTGCATTATGTAGGTCAGCAGATAAGAGCTTCCTGCTGGTTACACATTGCCTGACGCGCACACACACACACACACATGCACGCAAACTTCCTGAATCCGCAGATCTAGCTGCGTCTCAACTGGCCTGATGTCTCCAGACCAGAATTGGGACTCAGACTAATATAATATTGCTATTATGGAGCGCTCTGGAAAAGAAAAGCCCCCAAACTAAAAGATCCAACAATTTATAGCGCTCCCTGAGCCTTTATTGCTGCTGGACTTCTTGGAAATGACACATTAACCAATTTCCTCATCTGTCCTGACGTGGTCAATAAAATATATGGCTGAATTCTGGCCCCTCTAATTACAGGCAAAGGCACTTTCACATATGAGGAAGTGTAATCATTAATAACCACGTCGACAACCTTTGCTCGTAAGATCTGTGTAACGATGATTCTGCAGGCCCACACCGTGTCTGAGGACTTGTCCTATTTCCTCTCCTCCCTCACAAACCCATGACACAGCCCTCAGCTTTCACACCAGACACAGAGATAATTATTTATGATGCATTTGTCTTTGTTTTCTCGTCAGCGGTGTTGTAATGTTAAACAGGTGGTTAGCTTATCTCAGGTCAAGCAGAACCCGGCCTATTAATCTTTGCGTGGCTGACGAGACGTGCAGGGCCCCGAGGCCGTTTGTAAGTGGGTCGAATTATGGATGAATAAATGACTTATTTGATTCATAAAGCGCAGCATAAATATGAAGGAGTCTCGGGTTAACGATGCGTTTGCAGTTAGTTTTCTAATGAGCAATGATTAGGTAGGCAGATTGTGACTGACTGTTTACAGAGTTAGCGAGCGCATGCAGGTGTGAGGTTACGTACGGCTGTGCGAGGTCGGACTCACGCGGACGGTCCCACGCCCCGTTCTGTGTACATATCAATAAAAAGTTATGAGAGAGACGTTGGCACATCTGGGTCCTCATTTTTCTTATCTTTGTGTTTTTGTCCTCCCAGGCCTCCACTGTCCTCTCTGCTCCAAGTTTATGGCGTCGGATGAAATAGAGAAGCACCTGCTCAAGTGTTTCAGCAAAATGCGCCTCACCTACAACAGTAAGACATCAGGGGGGGAGATGGTTGGAGTTGAAGGACTTGGCATCAGTCTACAGTGGATATCTGTCAGTACTCAGTTTGACTCACAAACTGAAGATATGAAACTGAACTGTGACAGCGCTGGTGCATAAGACTGAAATCAGGCGACACCAATATTAAGATATTTTACTTAAAGGGTAACTCCACTAATTTTACAAATTAGTTGTGTTTATGTGTCTTGGGGAGTATTTCTGCTTATGTGAAAAAAGTAGTTGAAAGCCTTTTGTGTCTCCAGAAGAAACTGCATGTAATCTGTCAAATTGCCTCCTTGGCTAAATTGGATTCTGGGTAATGTAGGCGCCAGGTTTTAAGTAAGCTGTCCACTGGTCTAGCATAACATTATTATAGGTGTTATTGACAACATTCAGCCACTTAAAGTGGCATTTAATTTCCCCTGTATTAGCTAGCAAATGTTAACTTTGCAGTCACTAGCTAACGTTAGGGTTGCTTAAGCTAGCTAGCTTTACATTAATAGTGTTCTCAAGGAAAATGGATGCATGTCGAAGTGTCCTTGAGCAAGATACTGAACCCCAAATTGCTCCTGATGAGCAGTTGGCGCCTTGCATGGCAGAGAGATGCCATCAGTGTGTGTCAGTGTGTGTGTGAATGGGTGTGTGAATGGGTGAATGTGGCAAGTACTGTAAAGCGCTTTGAGCAGTCAGTAGACTGGAAAAACGCGATGAAAATGCAAGACCATTTCATTTTTATAACTGGGTGCCTACATTACCCACAATGCAATGTTGCCAATGAGTGACATCATTCGAGGCGATTTATCAGATAACATGCAGCTTCCTCTGGAGCCACAGAAGGCTTCACACTACTGTTTCCACATATGCATCAGTACTCCCTACGACCGCTTTAATGTGTAAAATAGGTGGAACTACGCTTTATATTAAAGTCACATTACCAAAATGTGAATAAGGTTCCACTGCAAGTTCAAGTCATATGTAAATGTACTCCCTCCAGAAGATGGCTCCTCAGTTTTATCATAAAATATCCCTGTGGTTGCCAATTTCTTTTGTCTTGTGACCCTTAAAAACAGTGTCTACTCGCAACCTTTCATTACATGTTATGATTTAAGGCAAGGTTAATGACTTCAGTCCCCAGAGTCATGTTTCCTTGATTTGAAAGACTTTTAGAGCCCTGAAAAAGTAAAAGCATCCAGTATTACACTGCAAACTGACAACATTTTGAATTTTATATAACAGATGTTTAGTCCATGCAAACACCTTGTGACTCCTTATATTACTGTATAACCAGTGAAATATTTTCTTACTTGATTATTACCTCTAATGCATCACTTTGTATGCCACTTTTCAATGGTGTAAGTGGTTATCTGTTAGTTACATACTTTAATCATTTACAAAGCGTCATATTTAACTAAAGGATCATTGGCTTTTTAAATAAAATTTTAATCTACAAGGTAAATGTTAACTATAGCTGCTCAATAAATGTTAAAGTATAAAGTAGCATAGGAAGCAATCAAGTACAAAATTAGACATAAATGCTGCACAACAACAGCTTAATAACATCCCAGCACTGCTTCTGTCTCCTTCCTCAATACAAATTTAATGCCGTTTTGTTTCTGCACCTGGATCGCGAAGAGGATGATACTGAATTAATGTGTTAAGTCTTGCATGAAATTATTCTGAGACAGACTAAGAACTCATTATCACAGAAATGCACCTGCACCGGGGGTCATACAGTACAGTGCAGCCCGAGAGCATCAAAGCAAATACAGCTAAGTAACATGGCTGCACATTGATACGGCCACGCGTGCGAGTGCAGACTATCTGTGTGTGAGCACCTGTGCAGTGCGCACAGGCCTACATGTGCACACACAGGAAAGGCAAACACATGCTGCCTGTAGACATACAGCTGTCACTGCACACGCTTCCTGCAGACATCCCAGGCTTGACGCAAAACAAGAACAGATCGCTCCTCATCGTTCATAGTTGCAATACGTGCACGCTCAGTTTTCAGCCGGCCAACACACCCACGTGCATGTCGCAGATAAATATGCAGCACATGTGTCTTAGCTTATCACAGACGTACACATGTTTAAAACGTACAAAATCATCATTTAATTCTTCACCTAGCTCATGCAAATGGTTTTAAACTCCATTTGAATGACTATCTCACCTCTTCTGCAGGATTCATTTTTATATATGAGCATGAAAACAAGCGGCTTCAGTTGCTCCCTAGCCTCAGGTATTGACTCTAGGACCTGTCACGGCTCGATACGCAGGCAAACACGTGTCATAAGAGGAAACTTCACCATTATCTGATTTCAGGTTCATCTCACCAGACACTTAACAAAACAGATCGTCAGACTTCAAACACTGTCTAGGAACACCAGTTCTCGTTTTGGTGCAGTTGACGTGCAGCAGGTACTCAGGTACCAAAGGTTAAACAGATGGTTAAGCAGGATTCGGTGGCTGAACTGAACATCTGATGCATGATTTGGTGTGCGAGGCAGCTCTTTTTCTCAGTTCGCCCCTGTCCGTATTGTCTTTCTCAGAGGACATCCTGGCCAGAGACTCGGGGGAATGTGCCATCTGTTTAGATGAGCTGGAGCAGGGAGACACCATCGCCAGGCTGCCCTGCCTCTGCATCTACCATAAAGGGTAACTAACACACACATGCAAACAGAATATTCTCGACTTCCAGAGGCAACCTGAAATGCATTTTAGAAGATTGATACGTTCTGATAAACGTTTTGAAGGAACAGCTCGACATTTTGACATAGTGGCTTATTTACTAGGGGAGTAGGGGAGGTTGGGGCAAGAAATTGCTTCAAGCTGCCAAGATTTTAAACTTTAGACTTCAACAGATGAGATAATCTTTTTTTATGGCTGTTAAATTGTTTGACCTATATTGATATTGTTGGGAGTTTATTGTGGTCCTAGGTGTTTATAGGTGTTACGTGTGTCATTACAGTTTCCCCTGCATATGGGGGCATTTGTAACATTTGACTTCTCGTGTTTCGATCACTATTGTGACTCTAACACTGACTGTGAAAACACTTGATGACTAACAACAAGTAGGACACACATGGAAGTCTCCTACACAAAAATAGTAAAAAGCTAGTTTAGTGCTGACATCAAAACCAAAAGATGCTACAATTAACCTCCGGTCTTCCCTCGATGAGAAGATCGATACCTCTTACATGTTTTTAACATAGATATGTAGCTATAGCCATCCACTGGTTAGCTTAGCATTATGACTAGGAACAGGGGGAAGCAGCTAGCCTATGCACCCAACAAATAAAGCTACAGCACATAACTTCCTGTCCGAATTAAACAATATAAGAAATATGTAACATGTTAATTAGTGAAATTTAGAGGTGCTGGTAGGTGGGTTTTGTTACCTATGGACAGAACCAAGCTAGCTGTTTCCCCCATTTCCAGTCTTCTTGCTAGGCTAAGCTAGCCTTGTATTTAACAGACTAATACAAGAGTGGTATTAATCTTTCATCCAACTCTTAGCAAGATCTTCATCTGGTCTATGACCAAGCCACTCCATATGTAGGCTAAACACACAGTTATCATGCGCCTCCACATGGATACATTAACTAGCATCTATGCTAGTTAATGTATCCATGTAGAGGCGCATGATAACTGGGTCAGTTAGTGAAAGAAACACACGCATTTCCATTCCATGATGTTTAAGGAGGAAAAAAATAAAAGAAAATCCTCATGAATCTGTCAAAATTGAGCACAACTTATCATATAAAGTTAGACAAAAAAAATATTGGGTATATTATAGTGTCTACATTATATTAGCGGGTGGCTGTTTAATACCTTAAATGCAACAAGTAGACAGTGTTAATAACATGTACACAGGTTTTTAAAGAGATGGAGATGGTTATGTTTTTGACAAATATGCTTTCTTTACATAATTTAAAAAATATATAAACACATTGAAATGTTTCTTGTTATTAATAGAGCTAAATGGGTTTCAGCTCAGTGTTCAACTTTCCTCACACACAAGCCAAAACTTCTCCCCCCTCTTCCTGTTTCAGGTGTATAGACGAGTGGTTTGAAGTGAACCGCTCGTGTCCGGAGCATCCCGCCGACTAGGAGCTGCAGGAGTACAGTTTCAGTCTACTGTGCCTGAACCTCATCCCAACACTGTCTGTTCCAGCCGAGCATCAGTGCCCCTCAGGGATTGTAAGACATTATTATGTACAGGACTTTTTCACATTGCCTCACGGAATATTGATGTACTGTGGATATGTTTCTCTAGACGTCGAGGGATGTTCAAAGAACCACTGGTGGAGTCACTTTGTCTCCAGAAAAATATATGTGAAATTTCCTTATGCCACCTGCTGGCCTAAAGTGGGTTTGTGCAACCTGGAATCTGATCCGAACTGTTTTGCTGAACAGGGTGTGGTTTCCTAGCCGAGGACTTGTATAACCAACACGGTGGGAGACTAACCTTCTCTTCTCAGCAGAGATTCAAGTGCAGAAAACTGAAGGCTGATGTTGTGAAATGTAAAAACAGCCATACAAAATTATATCAGCTTTAAGGGATGATTACAGTGTTGATGGTAGTTAGGAAAATAGATCTTACTTTTGTTGCGAAATTGGCTATCGTTGTTGTTGTTAAACAATCATGTGTCCTAGACCAAATAGTCTAACGTGAAATAGTCTGACTTTGTTAATCACCTGGCCATCCAGAACCACAGTAATGTGATTGTGTAGTTAAGTGTTGGAGTTAAAGATAGGCTCAGACGTATCTGATGATGATTAATGCTCTCTCCAAGGAGTGCCATAATATGCTGCTATGTCATAGACTGGAAAAGTTTCCTATAACCTTTGAACCTTTGTTCATTGTACGTTCTGTTTGTACTGTAATGAATTGCACAACAATAAATGTTTTGTCTTGTCTCTTTACTGCACATAGACCATTTAATATTTGAATGTAAAAACTTAATTTATCTACTTATCTATACATAATAGGAATAATTCTCACCCAACATGTTTTAGCTGGAGACAAATGGAAGATGAGAAATGGAAATGGGGTCATACAAATATCGAAAGCAAAATGTGTGTGTGTGTGTGTGTATAATTTAGACAGTTTTAGACACACAAGAATGGCACCATCTATGAAAGAATTCCCACTTTTACAATCCAAAAACAAGGCAGCCGATCCCCAAAGTTTTACCAGCCAAGAGAAGGGAGTGAAGTAATCTGTCCCTACATGCAGGGGCATGGATCAAGTGTTCTTTCTGTCGGTTGCAAAATGAACAGTCTGAGGAAATGTACGCTTTCAGTTCACTTCACATATTGCAGGGACAATACCTCTGTATTTCTTTGACTATATATGGTAAAAAAAAAAACACAGTATTTGTTTTTCTGAGTATCAAATGGGAGAGACTGTCTCCAGGAAAGGGTGGCATTTGAAGGACACCTTTTATCTACTGAAACGTATTAGATTTCACATATCACATTACTGCATGTTTGATTCAGATTGGGACAACACCGGTTCGAGAGTTCTCTTTCCTGAAGGGGCTTGTTTGGCTAATATGTGTATCATGACCATTTTGTAAAGGCCGTTACACTGATTTGACAAATGTTGGAAATTTAAAAATTGACCTTACATAAGTCAAAATCAAATCAGTTCAGCTTCATACCAATGTATCGACCAAAAATAGTATAAAGATGGATGGTCTTGATTTTGCGAAGCGTGAATGTTTAGTAAGAGGTTTTTGGTTTTGTTCTTGTTAAATCAAGAATCTTCTCAGTTCCTTAAAGACTGTAGTCTACACTGGGGCATTAAAATATCCAATTACATTCAAGCAATTAATTTAAATTCTCTGTGAATGTTGTGTTCACCTATTTTTTCTCCTTTATATGACTTGATTGATTGATTGACTAAAACTGATTGATTGATTGACTAAGAGTCAGAATTAATGTATTTTTAAGTGTTTCAATTGCATCAAAGGCATAGAAAGACATTTTAAAGAGAGAGGTTGGTAGTCATGAAAAATAACAACAAAATGTGTATCCAAGTGACGTAAACAAGTTGCGTCCGCGTTGTCGCTGGTTTGATGATGTCATACGTAAAGCAAAAACGTAAAAAAGGACGTCAACGTACCGATAAGGTACACAGCAGCAGCTAACGGAGTTCTGCTTTCTATATTGGATTTAAAAAGCTGCATTTTTACGACGAGAAGCATTTATTCTGCTATAAAATACATATCCTCTTGTATTTTAAGGTAAGTGGTTCCTCACAAGTTCTTTTAATTCCTATCTTGGAAAGTTTCGTTCTGTTTCCTTCTAGACTTTTCCACTGCTAGCTCGCTAGCTAGCAGGCTAAGCCCATGTTCTTACCCAAACTTTAAATAGAATCTTGATCTTTCTTGATGTTAACTAAACCTGACATCCAGTGCATCTCAAGTCATGTGAAGCTAAAGTCAAATGTGTCGTTTTCCAGCTTGGGAATCGTCAACTTACAGTCAAGATGTCGTACATGCTACCGCATCTCCATAATGGCTGGCAGGTCGACCAAGCCATCCTGTCTGAGGAGGACCGAGTCCTCGTGATCCGCTTCGGTCACGACTGGGACCCAACATGCATGAAAATGGACGAAGTTCTCTACAGCATCGCTGAGAAGGTTTGATGATTGTTCGATCCAGTCTTTAAACCTTGTTTGTTGTCACATTAGCATCGTTAGCTACCCCCTGCGAGATAAACACGCTCAATGGCACCACATGCTGGTCTGCTGTTCAAATGCACAATTACCTTTACAAAGAGAGACCAGAGAGAACATGGTGCTTTTTTAGGGAGAAACTGAAGTGCACAGTGCCCGCTGGTCTTTAAGGAGGAAACAGTAATGGAACCAAACCAAGATGTTTTGTGTGTATTATACACAGCAGAGGATTTCATGTGGTTGAGTGTATAGATCTGAGAATGACTGTTATTATCAGCCATCCTTCCAGTCACTGGTGTTGGTGCCTTTCAGTGGGGATACAAAATAGATATTCTGTTGATCACAGGCTTTAGTACTCATGTAAGTCGGTGTTTTTACACTTTCTTAATATCCTCCAATGTCTACCAACCTATTATTGAATCCTAAATGTTTCAGTCTCATGTAAAGAATGAATTGTATTACGTAGATGGGAGTGTTTACTGGCAGGTGCTGTCACTCTCAGATTCCAGTTCATATTTTCTAGTTTCTTTACTCCGCTATGACAGTAAACTGAATATCTTTGAGTTGTGGACAAAACAAGACATTTGAGGTCATCATCTTGGACATTTTATAGACCAAACAAATAATCGATTCAAGAAAATAATTGACAAATCATTGTTAGTCGCAGCCTTAAGTTTCATTCATTTTCTAACTGCGTATGTCCTGACAGGTAAAGAACTTTGCTGTCATTTACCTGGTGGACATCACAGAAGTGCCTGACTTCAACAAGATGTACGAGTTGTACGATCCCTGCACCGTCATGTTCTTCTTCAGGTAAGGAACCCTAGTGTTCGCATTTCAAAATCTCAATGTAAATATTACTTTAGTGATGATTTTTGTCATTTTATTTTAATAATGCTGTACGAGGACCATCTCATATACAGCCATCCTGTGTGTTATTGTTGAAGAACTGCAGTACTATGTCCGAACTACACATTGTCATCTGTGTTTTTCAGGAACAAACACATCATGATTGATTTGGGCACTGGTAACAACAACAAGATCAACTGGACAATGGAGGACAAGCAGGAGATGATAGACATTGTTGAAACAGTGTACCGAGGAGCCAGAAAAGGAAGAGGTCTGGTGGTGTCTCCAAAGGATTATTCCACAAAATACAGATATTGATTTGTATTTTTTACCCCCCTGATATTTTGTGACATGAAACAGAGACTAAAAGTTACAGGAGTCAAGGAGTCAAGTCAATCTATTTTTTTTTTTTTTACTTTCTGTTTTTGCCAGAGAAACAGGACAATATTCTTAATTATGGTCATGATTGTGTTACATTGTGCCATTTGTGTTCTTTTGTGTGTAGATTGATGTGTTATTACAAGTTTTTTGTTTTTTTGGAAAACCGGTGCTGAAGAACTCAGAAACAGTGTAAAAGTCATCACATTTAAATGTTTTAATAAACATCGATCGATATTTACATATGAACGTTTTTCAGTTTGGTTGCTTTTCATGGTAAAAAGGTGTTTATGTTACAGGAATGTACTGAAATCTAATTGCTTGACAATTTATGGGGTGGAGGGTACATATGAGACTGACTTTAAGGCAAGGTAAGGGGCGTAAGGTGATGGGTCTGCTCACTACAGTACAGAGCCAGTGTATAGTGACCACTGCTGTCCCTGTTGTTAGTCATGTAGTTTAGATTTGCCACACCTGCACAGTACAGGACACTCTGCTGATGTTGGAGGCTCCCTAACAGCCGGCAAAAAATACCTGGGAGAAGCTCTCTGCCCACAGTGATTAAGTGAAAGAAAAAACACAACTGTGCTCTACAGTAAAAGCTTTTCCTTTAATGAAAGTGGCCAACAACATAATTATATATGTATTTATTTATTTATATTCAGTCATTTTAGAATCTAAATAAAATATTAATTTCTATTGAAATACATTACCTTCCATGCTCATCTGGAAATAAATACAATACTTAAAAATAATATATAATGTAAATATTTGGTAGCTGTAGAAATGTGATGTTTTCTTTTTATTTGGTGGTGTAGAAAGTGAAAACTGTCAGAAGCAAAAAGGTGCATTTCCCTAAACTGTCCATTAGGTGGAGCCAGAGCTGTTTGGCAGGTTTGTCAGTGACTACTGATGATACTTGCACTCAATATAATGTGATATAATATATTGTACTACCAAAGACTCAGATTGTCTATTCACCAATGATTAGTGTAGTTTAATGACATTTTTAGGGAGTATACACTCAAAAATGATTTCCCTAAAACATTTACTTTTAAGCATTTTAATTGCATATAGATTTTCCATTTCATTTTATTACAAAAGTTCAGTGTAAAGGGTCAGGTTTAATCCAACGTTTTTACATGTTGAGTCACTGTGTAGTTACATATAAAATGTATTTCATGAGACATTCCAACTTGAAATGCATTAGTATGTATACATTTTTTGATAATAATCACATTATGTTTATGTAGGAGTATATGTTATAATTGAATACAGATATGTTTATATTTAAATTTGCATTTTGCTTTTTAGTGTAAATGATTTGATATATTCACATTGATTCAACATGATAGAAAACTTTGCACTGATTGTGACACTTATATAATAAAACTAAATGGAAAATGACACGTGTTTAATATACTTAAAGCTGCTGTAAGTTGTATTTTATTATGTCTTAGTGTTAAATAGTGCCATATTCCAACAGTGATCACTGTTATGGAGTGTTTGGTCAGTGACTCAGGTCTCTCCTCCACCTGCCAACATACTCCAGCAAAAAAGTGTATGGGCCAAGTGTGTTCACACATCACTGAGCCAAAAACTGTACAGAAAGTTTTAAAGGTGCAGTATGTAAGAATTAAGAAAAAAATAAACTTGCATTATGTAAGTGTAAAGAAACAACTGTTGATATTGTGTCAAAGACGTTCTGATATTGTATTGGATACTGAAGTTAGCATGCTAAGCAGCTAGCCTCGGCCTCTCCTATATATTATAATAAAACTACTCTGAGCTCCTAGTCCAGCACGCTAACGGTATTGCTGTGCTAACTAGCTAAGGGCAGCTACAGTTAGCAGCAGTCAGTGGTTACTCTGCTGATATGCTGCCCCTTGTTTGTTTAGAGGATGAACTCAAGAGGTGACCAGTTCTTACACATTGCACCTTTAAAAAAGATAAGTGCCCTGTATGTACAATAAATTAAGAGTAAAATGGGCAGAATAGCGAACAGATAACCAAACAGAGGTGATGGGGGTATTTACAGGTGATGTTTGTGGAGAAGGTTGTGTTGTGGTTGGTCAGAGTTTGGACTAAAAGTGCAGGGCTCCAAAGAGCATCTGAATAAATAGTGTATGAACTTAGAGTGGGAGAGTAAATTAAATATTGAAATGGTCGTATGTACAGCACAGTATGTAAATACCATATATACACACAGATATATCAATAGTAATTGCCCAGTAACCGTTGGGTATTGTGCAGACACTACAGGGAGACATTCACATGGCCGACTTAACTGTTTATGAGTGTGATGTCCTTTGGGAGGAAACACTTCTTGTGCCTGCTTGCTTTGGCCCAAAGCGGCCTGTCGCGCCTGCCAGAGGAGAGAGACTCGCGCACGTTTTGGCTGAAGTGTGAAGTGTCTGTGACGAGGAGTGGACATCCACCGAGGGAGCGTTTCCTCCTGACATAGGTGTTTGCAGTCCGCTAGACTCTGGATCCCGCAGCAACATCATTTGTTAGAGTAGATGAACCTTTGGCCTCAATCATAGCACGGAGTCTTTGTGGACAGGTCTCTATCAGGCTTCTGGACGCTGCAATTTTACCCCATTCTTCTGAAAAATTGCTCAAGCTCTGTCAGGTTGCGTGGGGATCTGGCGTGAACAGCTCTTTTCAAGTCCAGCCTCAAATATATGTTGGATTGAGGTCTGGGCTTTGACTCGGCCACTCCACAACATTCACCTTGTTGACTTTAAACCATTCTTGAGTACCTTTAGCTGTATGCTTCGGGTCATTGTCTTGCTGGAAAATAAATCTTCTCCCAAGTCGTAGGTCTCTTGCAGACTGAATCAGATTGTCCTCCAGGAATTCTCTGTATTTTGCTGCATTCATCTGACCCTCTACCTTTACAAGCCTTCCAGGTCCTGCTGCCGAGGAGCATCCCTACAGCATGATGCTGCCACCGCCATGCTTCACAGTGGGGATGGTGTGTTTGAGGTGACTCTCTGCCAAACCTAGTCTGGTTGTGATGGCCAAAAAAAACTCCACCATGGGTCTCATAAGACCAAAGAACCTTCTTCTAGAAACAGCTGTTCAAAATGAGTGCTGACACTGAACAGGAGCAGCCAGAGGTCACCTTACTGCTAAACTTCAGATCTCCACTGCAGGACTTAAACCCAACACACTGTCCGTGATCGACATGATCAGGAGAAGCCCAGCTGAGCACCACAGCTTGCAGCACACGTCCTGTCAGCAGTACCTGTCAGAGAGTCCATCACGTTCAGGTCTGAAAAGGAAAGCTGTCGATGATGATGATGATGATGATGATGATGATGATGATGATGATGATGCGTGGCCTAGAAAAATAGATATATAGATATAGTTAGACATCATTTATACAATTTTTGAATTGACAACATGATCTCAGAGGCTTTTATGTCTCAAAATCTCAGTTTTGCTTGAAAATAAAGGTGTCACAATATCTCCATATTCAAGATAACTGTAATCTTAAAATGATGAAATACTGATATTCTGTTAATAATACACATGATAATTTGGTGTGAATATTCCAGTGAAGATGTTGATGTTTTGTTTATGAGTTCATCTGGTCTTTTCACTAATAAATGAGGAGTTAATAGCACTTTTTTTTTTAAAGTTATGGTTACAGACTCGGTCCTTCCTACACTCCTCACTCACAGACACATCTTTCATTTCATTATGTTGCCAATTAATGTTTCTTACGGTATCAATTTATTTTATTTTATCAACACTCTACTTATGGTGTGGTTAGTTTCAGGCACAAACAAAACATGGTTAGGCTCAGAACAGGATCATGTTTTGACTTAAAATACCTGTTTCTTGATGCCACAAACACGGCTGGGAATTATCCCGAGGTCTCCTTAAAAGTATCAAGTGGTGTCACACTTACAAATGTTGTAAAAAACCAATCTCGAATTGCTGTCGCCAGCTATGAAAGTCAGGTCATAAACATGTAAAGTGTAAGACATTTTGTAGAAATATAGAAAATGCGACTCTGCCAGCCAAGTCATGAGGTTTTCTCTGTCCACATTATTATTTACACACTACCCAAAACTGTGAGAGTCCTTTTTCAGACAGTCCTATGGAAGACAACAAAGCAGAGTAATTATTACGCGACTCAGTTTTTCCACTGGGTCTTTGGTTTCATCACAGTTTTCATCAACAGCCACAAACTCTGACACTCGTTATCCATCAACGGGGAGAATGAAAGAAATGCTGAGAGAAATGAAAACGGCGAAGAGGAGCGGAGCGAGAAAGCGGAGGGCGACGGAGCTGGATGAGTCTCATTAATATCGGATAGCTGTCAGCTCCGTCTCTTACAGCTCCTTATAAGCAGACACCACACGCTGCAAGGGAGGCCGAGTCCAATTTGTCGAGAGATAAATGAGGTGAGAGGGGACAAATTCTGTCTCTCTCTGTCTGTTTCACTTTGTGTGTGTGTGTGTGTGTGTGTGCCAGACACAGACAGGGATCCTCTGCAGGGTAAACAGGCTGACCTCTTCACCCCTCCTGAGTGAGACGCGTTGGGAGTCACTCGGGACGAGACCTCCAAACACACAGCCAGTGTGTGTGTGTGTCTCGTAGTCTTTTAAGAGTCGCTGTGCTGTCCATCTCTGGCGTTTAAACACTCACTTCCCTCCGCGCTGCTCCCATCTGACCGCCGTCTGGTTGCGAGTGCCCCAGAGAAGGAGGAGAGGACGGGGAAGATGGCTGAACAACAGCTGGCCTACCGAAAGGAGGTGAGGGAGCAGCGAGGGAGGCGGGAGGCCAATAACTGCTGCGGCTGCTGCGAAAACAAAACACTCCGACCGCACTTGGCTGCTCTTGAGTAAAACTCACATAATCTCTGACATATCAACTTTTCAGCGACCAGAGGATGCTGTGTTTTTAGGTTGGGTGCCATTTATTTTTTTAAAGCGTAACAATATGAAAGCCGGAGCCACAGGGTGACCTCATTGCGCTAATGTGTGTGTACACTGGCAGGCACGAGTGTATTTACAGTTCAAAATAAACTGATTCCCTCATCTGTGTGTGTGTGTGTGGACCATGTGGAGGACCTATATGCACCCCCTCCAGGCGTCCCACGTCCTTTCCACTTACATGGACCTACAGTCTGCTGTGCTTTTGTCTTTGTCTGGCCCGTCCCTGCAGGGCCCATGTGCACCATCACCATACCACGGCCGTCATATGGGGCGCGGGGGGCCAAAGGCTGCCTCCATTGGTCCATTATAATTCACATTATCATGCGTTGTTGTTCCCTATTACTGTTAATCAGCTCAGCCTCCGGGGGAAAGGAGAGGTCTGGACCACTAAGGGTTACTGGGAAACTTCCAGTCTAGACGCATATGGAGACATGGCGGGATGTATGGATCGATGTCGAAGGGGGTGGAGTCATTTTTCCGATGGACTATATAGGGAATACAGCGCTCGACCCGAGAGCGCTGCTAATCCAGGATCTGTTTTCAACTGATAGTGCGTAAATGGATGTGCACAAAGAGGCTGCAGCGGGCACGCCGCGAGGATCATCCCAGCGCCAAGGGGGAAGACGTGCTGGCATCTCTCCACCTTCCTCCTCCCTCCTCCGCCTCTAGTCTGTCACTGTCCATGTGGGTGCCCAACGGTGGGGGGAAGGGTGACGGGCAATTGCCAATTTCTGGGGCACCCCACCCCCCACACGCCTGCAGCTTCCCCCTGTTGGCACTGATGCAGACGCACACACATGCACACACGTACGTACACAATCATTGTGTTAACCCCTTCCCTTTGCCCAGTAACTAACCGTGGACACCGCGCCGCATCCAACTCTGCGTCACATCTCGTTTTGAGCCAATGGCTCCTCAAAGTCAGCCCGGATCGTCACCATGAATGAGTCACGTTTGGAGGTTTTTTGACGCAGGGAGCAGAGAAATCACGCTGCCAAACTTTTTGACTTGTGACGAAAGCTTTAGACCCCTTGTTAATCTGTAGCGAGCAATTTGTCTATGCGTGGCGGGCACAATTCAAATTGCTCATTTAGGAACCTGAAGACTTAAAATAATTCAGTAATTCACAAGCCAAAAGGTTTAGATTACAGGCTGCAGATCACAGGATATATATTTTGCACATCATGGTACCAGAGAAGTGCTTAGTGGTTATAGGGTCAAAGGTCGAGTGAATATGGGGAACAAATGTGCATTTCGTGGGGGAACCATATCATCATGCAAGGACTTTATTTTAATTGCTGTAAATTCACAGTAAGAATGTATTTCCACCCTAAGTACCCAGAACTTTTAGTCCCAGCAACGACTTCTCAGGGAGCTGAAAGGTTCCTTCGGCCAATTATTGTCACTGCGGTCTGAAGACCTGCAAAGATTGGGCAAATGAGTTTGCTTACGTATGATTAACGAACTTCTCTGTAACTCCAAAAATTGGTTAGAGGCTGTGGATTTTTAAAAGTGATGGCTGAAATGAAATTCTGCAGTCAATTAGAAATATTCAAGTCCCACCCACCTGAGTTAACTTTACTTTTGAAAAGTCCTACTGTCCTCAACAAGCATTATTTGGGAACATTAATTTATCTCCCCAGAACTTTATTTAGACCTCAGTCCCTGGGGTGGAAACACCAGTTCCTCCAAAGATTCGTAGTGCATTGGGGAAAGTTCTTTAAGTGGAAATGAGACTTTAATGCACTTTCACGTGTCATGAATAGGAGATAAACTGTGTTTTGGTATTTGTTTGGTATAAAAAAAAACCCTTTTATTTTAAACTTTAAAGCTGCTGTAAGTGTTGATGCTAACTTCCTGTCTGTCGTGCAGGTAGATATCCCCTCCCTCCTCTCTATGTCACCACACTTGCGCGGCTCCTTTGCCTTTTTCTTTTCTTCCAGCATTTGCATTGCCAGTGTAGGTACCAGAACAGGAGGATCCTGCTCTCTGCATGTTCCCTGAGCAGACAGGACCGCCTCTTTGTGGAGTTCTTTGTCCTGATTGGATAAAGTAGGCAGGGATACCAGAAAATGTCTTTTCTCTTCTACGGCATGAGTGGGAGGAGGAGAGATGTGGCTTACTGACCAAACACTCTTTAACGGTGATAACTGTTGGAATATAGAGATATTTAACTTTATTTTGTTAAGAAAATAACGCAAATTGCAGCTTTAGTATAAAATACATATTTGGCACATATGAAACCAGTAAAGCTGTCAAGAGCCTCAACGGCATGTTGCATTCTGGGTATGAGGATGGTTATGTTGCTGCTTGTGAGTTTCTCCTCTCCGTCTCCAATGACTGAATGACATGATGTTCAACCTTGAGAACAAGTTTTTAGCAGCACCTCTGCCACTGATGCACTGTACAGTATGTTCAGAGGGATTCGGAGCAGTTCAGGTCCAGTGTGCTGTCAAGTTTTTCTGTCAAAGAAAGGGAGAGAGAGGCCAGATTTTACTGCAGAACCAGAGACTTCCAACTTCTAAACTTAATTTGTGCCGAAATTCCTCTAAAACCCAAATTCTTTGACCACTTGTCTTCTTCATGTTCCTATTTGTCCTGGTACTGACCCAGCGTTTCACTGACAGCACATCTATAATAAATCACAGCACTGTGACTGTCTGTAATATAAACCTTTACCACACAGACTAGAAAAGTTCTGTCAATATCCACACGTAATGTTTCTTTTTCTGGAGTTAAGGAACACTGCACTCTGTGTTAACATGCACGTATCAGCAGATCTCCGGTCGGCGTACATGTATGACCTCCTTCTTGCATGTCCTTCAATCTACTCATCATCGTGAACGCCGTCTCCCCTCTCGGGTTATATCACAGCCCTTTTTACATAACCGACACACCAGGGAGAGCTATCAGGTCTCATCTCTCTCTCAACAGTTTTCATTCCCCTAATTCCTTCAAAGGGAACGCCGATTGAAAGACGTGATGGAGAGATAGGCGGAGGTAGTTCACTGTTCTATATTCTGAGAGGAGAAAAGGGGCTTATCTCCGAACTCCCTCTGACTCAAGATCTGATGTATTCATCTGATCTATTTTCCTTCTAAGATCTACTCCGTTGCCTGGGCTTAAAGGGTGGGTTTGAGTTTCTGTCCCTCTGGGGGAATTACTCAGAGTAAATGACATATTGCCTAAAGGTCGGCGAAGATTAACGAGAGCAGATGTTTCATACTGATAATATGCCGAAACAAACACACACAAACCCTGCGTGCGCTGTTAACGACCCCCGCCTGCCTCCTTTCGTAGATGCTGACACACTTAGCAGCCTTGTGTTATGTTGGTTTAATTCCCTTCTCTTCCCCTCCTTGAGTCTCGCCTTTTACTCCACTTAGAGACCTGTGACTAAATGGATTTGCAATCTCTCTCCCTGCACCCAAGTCCCACAGGGGTGTCATCCCTCCATCTGCGACAAAATGAGGATCTATTTAACTTTAGCTGAGACGGATACCAGCACACAGGCCGGAGGTGCGATTATACAGTGTGTGACGCTGCACTGATGCACCGTACACACACTGAGCAAACACACACGGATCACACGAGGCCCCTCTCGCCCCTTTCCATTCACTTTCCATTCATGGCAGGCGCCTCCATTCAGAAGCTTCAGGCCCAATTAGCACCTGCCCGGTCCTCGCAGGCCAGGCCAGGCCTCCCGCCACACATGAGGTGTGACGCTGAGAAAAACTCCAGCTGAACCAACAGAACCAGCACACACACACACACATGGACACACACACACACACACAAACCCAGGAAGGAGAAAAAATCCGGACTCCTTGAGTGTGTGGGCGAGTGAACTGAACTCTGTAACAGAAGCTACACTCAAAAATGACTCTTTTTCTACATTAAAGGACAAGTTCACCCAAAAATGATAATTAACTCATTATCTGCTCACCCCCATGCCGAGGCAAAGTTGAGTGAAGTTTTGTAGTCCAACAAACATTTCTGGAGCTTCGCAGCAGAACAGCGCTGCAGCATTCTCCTTAACGACTGAAGCAGCTGGGGACTCGTTTTAAAACACGAAACAGCATGTAACAAAACAACATGGAATGGTTCCAAACAGCTTGTCCAGCTTAATCGCAGTATATGGAAGTCCACAAGATCCAAAAATGTTTTGAAAAGACGTTATTTACACCCTCGACACTTGATCGAGCTTGTGTGCTCACTACAGACGGGGGTCTTGCTAACGCTTTTACACTTTAGCAGCTACTGCTATTACACTTGGCTTCTGGAGACCTCGATCAGTCTGGACGAGCAGTATGGAGTCATTTTTACGTTTATAAACAAGTCGTCGTCTACTTCAGTTGTTTAGAAGAATGCTGCCATGCAGATAGTGAGTAGATAATAAGTGTGTTTATCATTGATATACATGTATAATGTGACTGTATATGCTATACTTATGAATTGAAGTCTGTCTGCAGGTCTTGGGGAATAATACTGCATATGGTAAAAAAAAAAGAGCTGTGTAAAGTCTTTTCTTGCTCCAGAGGGAGCTGGGCAGAGTCTGATGAATCGCCTCATGGGATGTCACTTGAGTCAGCACTGGTTTGGTCTGAAGACTCAAGAATCTGGGGTATGTAGTTAGAAAGAAGTTAGTGCACCAGACTTCTGCAGCCTGCTTCTCATCTCTGCTTGAGGCTAATGGCTCAATGCTACATTAACTTTTTTAGCATAACACCAACCGAACTGTCAAGTTGCGTTGTGGGTAATGGAGGGTATTGACTAAATATGACATCCCCTGTTCTGTTGTATCGATCCAGCGAGTTCAGCTGTGTAACAGAAATGCAGTGCTAAATTGGTGGACTACTTTTTAAAGTGAATCTGACAGGCAGGAGACATTCCTATTATCTGTTACTAAGTAAACCTCACTTTTTTTTTAATTCTTCTCTTGTGACCATCATTTTTTCTGCCTTTAAAATAAAAAAAGACATTTCTTTCACCCTCAGTGGAAAATGCAGATTTCTGCATTAAAATGTGTTTTTGATTTCTAGCAAGAAATTTACGTTTCTTTTTTCATAATCTTTATTCAGTTAATGTGTTTGATCTTTAGCCTGTTAGTTGTTAGGAAAATGTTTCAGGGTCTCGCCAGAAAACAGTTTAATGCAAGATTGCTACAAGTCAATATTGGCCTTTTATTATGAATGACATAGTGCTGGGACAATTGTTTCCATCTCTGATATTAATGGCTACAAAGCTTTTTGTTTGTATAACTGATCAATACTTAACTGATGCTAAGTGTAGCAGTGCTTGACCTGTATTGATTGTGAAGTAACATGTGGTCACTATCCACCACAGCAGGCTGGAATATATTCATGTGATGACAATGAGACCCCACGATGACTGTGATGATCTCGATGAGGACGAAAAAGATGTTGATGATTAAATAATGATGATGCAGATGACAGTCATTGTTATCAATACTTCTACAGTCTGCAGCATCAGTAGGCTAGAGGTACAGATAGAGTTTCTGAGCACTGTTTCTGGACAACAGGCCACTACACATTTGTTGCATTTGCTGACATGACCTTCAGGGACAATGAATATCTTCCACGTGAAGGACAATTTCCTGCAGTTTGGATTACATGAATGAAAAAATGAATATTTCATGGTCATTTACAGACAAGTAGGCAATGAAGCAAACACTAAAAATGAAGCCTGTAAGTTGTGGAGCCAAACCGTCCTGCACATAAAATAAGTGTTATGTATAATAATGTTAGGTTAAAGCTACGGTTGCTAAGTTATTTGAGAAGCATTTATTGTTACATTTGTAGAAAATCTCTTAACATCCAGCAGCAATCAATAAATCAATGGCTCTGACAAATTAAAGAAAAAAACATCCTGCAGTTAGCACAAAGCACACAGCCCCTGAGCTGAGCTAAACCAGTTAGCACAAAACACACACCTACAGCAGTAAAGGGAAACTGTAGCCTTTTTGTCCTGCTGCTATGTCACGTGACTGTCAGGTTTCTGTCTGTGGAAAAAACGGCAGACATTTATCTCATTCTTAATGGAAACCAATTTTTTCCAAAAGCTTTTTCAAGGTCTGTTTGTTTTTTGCTGTTTTTGTCATTTACACATATTCACTATTCAGACTTAATATCAGCAGTTTCTGATCAGACTAACCTTGGTTTTACTGAGTGGTGCCCTACTGCCTAAACTACCTGTCTTTGTAGGTTTTTCTACCACTGCAGTGAAAAGAAATTCAGGAAGAAAAACTAGATCGGGAAGCATCTCTTGCATGAGACTGAAAACTGATCGACACAAAATATGTGCTTGTCATTTGCTCACAAAAGCCCCAAATCTTCAGCTGAGCCCCACTTCTTATCACACAATCTCCATCACTCTCTCCCCCTGATCATCTTCATCCCTCCTCCTCCTCCTCCTCCTCCTCCTCATCTCTGCTCCTCTGCCTCTACATCATCTCTCCCTCTCTCCTCCTGCTACAGCCACTGTCCCCCTACCTGCCTGCCTGTGCTGGTACAGCCCCCTCTCTCTGCCTCTGTCAATGTATTTTGCCCTTATAAGGAGAGAGCACAGGCAGACTGTACTAACCGCGTGAGCTCAGCGGGGGTGTTGCAGGGGCAGGGAGACCACGGCGACTGTAACGGCGGGGTGAGATGGGAGGAGGATGGAGGAGAGCGGATGGAGGTGACGCGGGTGGGGTGGGGGGGTGGGGTGTCGAGCCACCACGCTTCTGTCAATGACTCCAAATAAGACGACAGAAATAGGCACAGGGGAGGAAGAGGTGGGGCGAGGGAGGGAGGAGAGGCTGGAGATGGGGAGGAAGGATGGAGAGGAGAGGCAGGTGAATGTGCCTGTGAGTGTGGATGCTCAGATATCAGGTCGAGGTGATGTTGCTAAGAGACGGAGCATTTTTCAGCCACATTTACCTTCCATGTCAAAAGGCAAAGTCGGACCTCTCCCCACTGATAATACACATTCACAAAGCTCTCATTTCCTCCGTTCTGACGCTGCGAGCAGCGTCTGCATGATGCCAGCTCACCGGCTGCCCACATACTCTTCGATATAGAAGTCTAACATTTAGCTGGTGAGAGTCATGGAGGGAGAGTGTGGGCTTCAGCGCGGACGTCTGTAGTGCAACGTGACTGGTCCGGGCTTCAGATGTTCTGTTCTTTGATGAGAGGAACCGGGTGGACCTCGTCCAAGAAATAACGACTGATTTCAGATTATTGAGCGTGTTCACCCTGACTATTTCAAGAAGTGCACAGATTCAGCGTTGCACAATAGATTGTCAGAGTGGTGTGTCACTGTGGTGGACAGTTCAAATCTATTCATCAGAAATCATCAGATATTGACTTTCTTCCTCTTTAAAACCTATATAACCCACAATGCCCACAGATCAGTTCGACTATTCAGATTTGTTATGCTTGTAGCTCTAATGTAGCCCTGAGCGGCCTCATGCGACGGTGAGGAGCAGTCGAGAGAGGCCTGGTAAGCTTACTTTCTTCCCCACACCTGCATATTTTTCATTTTCACATTTGCAGTCTTCAGACCCAGCGGGCCCAGGCTCAGGTGAAATTTTCCACTCTGATGAGATCCGAAGTTACACCTCCTAGCAACCACGGATATACACAAGTGCAGGGATAGACATAGATGCTACTAAGCAGTAGCAGGATACTCAGGATGTTTTGAGGGGCCGCCACGTATACGCAGTGGGTCACCAGCGTGCAGGTAGTCGTGACATATTTAAAGTGAAGAGGGCGCTTCACCACATTTCGTCCACTTCATCATGTTTTATCTATCATAGGGGCATCCAAGAGGGCACTTCTGCAGCATTTTTACAAACATGTGGGCACCAGATCATCCTGCCTGCATCCCCTCCGAGCCCACCAGCGCTACTGAGGACAGACTGTCAGATGGACTTGGTCTCTTCTCCAGCGCTTTGGTGTGACGCCATCTTGCTTTGTACTCAATGAAGAAAACAACAGCAAAACTTCATTTAAAGAAAGGCATTTTGTTTTTCATAATAGTTAAAGGTGCACAATGTAGTTTTGGGAAAGACATTTTAATCAGAAGAGAAAAATGATTGTTGATTGACTTTCATGATTGACTCAACAGAATAAACAAACTGACCTGAAAGAACAACACAGTTTCATACTGTTTTACTTTGTTTATATGTGGCGGACCCTGCCACCTTTCTAGCTTCAAACAGTGTTCTGGGGACCTTATTTTCCTCTGACGACAGCTTATTTATTCAGTTATGTCTAAATAAATATATCTGAGTTTGTATTATTACCTTACTAATGTTGTAAATATCAACTTTATGAGTTTGAATTTCTTGTTCAAAACTACATAGTGCACCTTTAATTTGACCACTTTTAAGTTTGCCTGCTGAGCTGTCCATAGTTCTTCTTCTTCTTTTTGTTCTTCTTCTTTCTGGACAACACAGCTGTGTACAATTCAAATGTTGTATAAATAAACATTTAGTAAAAAATAGGAGATTATAAGAGAAATCATCCTAATTCAAGACCAACACAAGTTTTTTTTGTCTTTGAGTTTATCCTTTTCCTTTCACTGTAAAAAAAATCCTCCTGAAATAAATGTCCTCAGCTCTGATTTTCTCACCCCCAGTCCCTTTTCACTGTTTCATTTCAACTCAATGGTATTGGTGCACTTCACTTCTGCTCATAATTCATAAAACATGCCTTCATAAAGAGTAGACTCATCTGAGGACACGGGCTCACACACACCACAGGCGGTCTCTGCCATTCATGCAACGGCAAGCAGGATGGGACAACTGACCTAAAAAATAATAGACACTATATAAATAATCCAGGCTGCTCCGACTTACGCCGGGTGGCAATAATGCTCAGGTATTAATATTTCAGATAGAAAGACCTCCATACTTCTCTTGCACTGCCCCATATTGCAGGCCGGGTCCCGAAAAGACAGCTCGGCCTCCTTTCTCGACTTATAATCGATCAAACTGAACGTGCCTTCAGTTTCTCATCTGATGCGATGTTAAAGGAGAATTTAGCGTATGATGACGTCAGACGAAAGCGCAAAACAAAGACCTCTGTGCAATTAAGGTAAATGAACGGCCAAGCAATCATTAATTCATATTTATGTGCTGAGGGATTGTATACAGTAGGTTTGACTGGAGGCAAACTTTTCCTAGAAGCTTATGCAAATGCTCTTACTCACCATCCTCCCTCAGTATCCTTGGATACCAGTTATTTATTCATTTTGGTCTCCTTCAATGCAGAGCCGCCGTCTTTCAGTGGCAACGCAGCCAGATCAGGTGACGATCATGTGTCTCAGCCGGGCTCTGCGGTATCTGCAGTTCAATCTGGCACACACACACTAACACACACGCGCACACAAACACACACACACACGCTGAAAATCACTGGTGTGAATTTCATGGTGTGGTGAGAACAATTTATCCGTTGGCCGGAGATCAGATGGTCAGGAGGGTTCAATACAAGGCCTCACATCAAACATGATGTTTATTCACAGACAACAGCTAAAACTCACCGTCCACCCTCCTGTTTCAAAGAGAACATCTGGTCCTGTGCACGCTCGAGCCATTAGGGGTGGCGACGCTCGCTCCAACTGTGGAACTGGGGTATCTCATTGTTTGAAAGCCTTCCAGATTCTGATGCACTGAGTTAATAAATGATGTCAGTCCATGTTGGAGTCATGTTCAAAAAGAGAAATTAGGATGGCAACGCTGGTTGTACTGGTAAGATAATGAGTCAGTGGAGTCACACAGCCATGAGTGAGACGCCCTGCACGCGGTTCAGACAATCACGTTTGGACCGCTGTGCACAAAAAGACAACAGATGCCACCGTTTGCGTGCTGCAGAAGCCTCGAATTTCAAGATATCTCCTCGGGACATGCTGCAGCACCTGTTCACTCACCAGATGGGGGGAAACCCTCAAAGTCTTTTTTTGTCTTCTTGTTTAACATTTTAGTTATATTTTTGACAGTTTAAATCCACTGTGGCACTGTGTGTGACTCATTAGCGTGGAGGGAATGTGCCAAAGTGTCGCTTTAAAGAGACGATATTTGAGGTTTTCTGTCTGAAAATCAAACATTCGTTTACCTGAGTGAGGTGGGAAGCTCATTAAAATACATAAACATGACAACATAACAGTGTGAATCATTATAATGAGTTTTGGCTGCAACTAACAAGCGTTTCCATTACAAGTTAATCTACCAATTAGTTTCACCATTAAAGGTCTAGTTTAAGAATTTTAGCTGAAAGAAATCCAAATTGAACTAACATCATCAACATTGTGAAGAAAAAACAGTGCTGATGTTATGTGAAAGACGTCCGTGTATTGTATTGCAGAGATATCTACTGAAGCTAGCATGCTAAGCTGCTAGCTCCAGCCTCTCCAGTCCAGAATGCTACCTGCACTGTTAACCGGGCTAACTAGCTAACAGCAGCTGCAGTTAGCAGCAGTTACTCTGGTGATGTGCTGCCCCTTTGTTTGGAGTGTGAATTCAAGAGGTGACCCATTCTGACATATCGCACCTTTAATCGATTGATGGTTAAGTCAATAAAATGTAACAAAAATGATGGAAAAACGTTGATGTGATGTTTTTAAATGGCTTCTTTTGTCAAACCAACAAGCCAAAACACAGAGACTCTTACTCTTACTGTCATAAATGACAAAGAAAAGCAGCAAATCTTCACATTTAAGAAGGTGAAACCAGCTAATGTTTGACTTTTTTGCCTGAAAAATGACCGAAACGATAAATGTAGAATTAAAATAGCCGGCAATTAATCTTTCGTTTGATCAACTGATCGATTAATCGGCTGATCACTGCAGCTCAATAATAAGTCTCACACCAGTTTTATAATAACCTCCCATTCAATGAGCTTCAGTTTCTCATAAAAACTCTCTAACACTGGTTCTTCTCCATCCTCCCCTGCCGAGACAAACTGTTTTGCTAAATGAAAGCTAAAGCACTCTCACACCACTAGAAAATAAAGTGCTCACTTTTTCTGTTCTGCCTTTTCTATTCATTATCCTTTACTTCCTTTTCGTCTGTGTGGCGCTCAGTCTCCAGCGAACAGGAGGGTGTCGACCACTGCAGCACCACTTCTATGTTTCTATGCGTCTCTTCCTCTGTGATCGACTACAGATGGCACAGGTGCATTCTGGTACATGGAGTCTACGCAGGCTTTCTTTGAATGTGTGCCTGGAGACTTTAATGCTCAAATATGTGTGTATGCAGCAGATGAAGCACAGTATATTGCGCCTATATGTTTTTCTTTTGTCTCACTGCAACATGGTTTCGGCCATATTTAATTCATTCTGCTTACTTTTCCAATGTACAAATCCTACAGTATCTGCAGTGTTAATAATGTATCATCACAGGGAAGTTGAAGTGAAAACAAAACTGCGTTTAATGTTTCCATGCCATCATAAGCCGCCTATGCGAAGCCTGTGTAGCAATGCTGGGCACTGTTTGGCGATGTGAAAGTGGCATTCTGAAGATCCACTTCTCAGACACAGCCACAAAAACAGGAAGAGCTATATTTATTGACATTAAACTCTTCCTCTGCTTCTTATTTAAGTTTGACAGACAGTATTCAAAACATTTTTAGACAGGCTAAATTAAAAAAAAAAAAAAAAGGGAAGTGGCGAGACTTTTCTTATTCTGCATGTTTAACCGGCATTAAATGTGTTAAAACAATGCACTTTTCAAAATGTTCTGTTTATTAGTTTTCACTAATGAAGATGAAACATTAAAAGTTCAACTTTTTTAATCTTAGAAGTAGGTTGTCTGTTTCATTCATGTATTCCCTCTGCTTCAACAGCCTGGGTTCAAACCTTTTAATGAAATCAGAGCGTTTGTGAGCTTAGGAAAAGACATAACTAGACATTGGGCAATATGGAAGTTTCCCATCATGATTATGTTGTCCAACATAGTTACGATTCATAATATTATCCAGATAATCATGACTTTTCCAAGTCCAGGTCCACTAACTTATTGTGAATGTTTTTTTTGTATTTCTTTTTTTTTTTTTTTATCACAATCCAGGGTAAAATCTTTCATCATCCTATCTAATATGAGACCAATATGTTGGCTAATAAGCTATGCCTATGCTATGGAGTGAGGTCTTTAAGGGGTCACACTCAGCCCCCTGAGCCACCAGTTGAAGAGGTCTGATCTACTGCACGTTGATTCTGAATTAATTGACAAATTAACTTTAGTTGAAAAAAAAAGACCAACAGAATATGAAGGAATAACAGTTTTGAAGTTATGAAATCTATTTAAAGATATCTACTGAAGTTAGCGTGCTAACCAGCTAGCCTCATCCCGCCTCGTCCCAAAAGTCTTAAGAAGCGGTGTAAAAGACAACATTCCCCCTGTGCTCTGCGCTCCAAATCCATGCCGCTAGCTACGTGACTAACTGAGCTAACTAGCTAACAGCAGCTACAGCTGGCAGCACTTTATGGTTACTCTGGTGATATGCAGGCGGCTATTTGTCAGGTGGCCAATTCATACATATTTCCCCTTTTAATGATATGGGCAGTGGTGGTATCATTAGCTACTAGCATGCTGGTTATCTATAAAGCAAATCATTATACACAGAAGATTGTACCCTCCAGGTCTTCCTCATGACCAACCGAGACCACATTTCAGCTCATCTGAGCTTATTTTGTTGCTGAGCTGACAGACGCTCCTTCATAATGGATCTTTTTTTTTTTCAGAGGCCGCAAACATTTCTTTTGATCGGCCAAATCGGCGCTCAAGAACTCTGTGTGAACCTGATTTCATCATTTCTCTTCCCCAAAGTTTAAAGCACTTCTTGCACAGTTTACAGAGGCGAGGCTAATTCTGAACCACTTTGTAGTCTGATTGCATCTTTCTTGCGCTCATTTGACCCAGCAACCTGCTCAAATATTTATATTGTCCGTCGAAGGGGAAAGTTCATCAGCCGGACTCCTCAAACACCCAAATACAGTAACCTGATTCTGCCCTGAATTTGGCTGTCGCACAAACTGTGCCGGAGGGTTTGCAAGGGCAGCATTTGCTCTTCCTCTGTTACTCTGTCCCAGCCCCCCGGGTGGGCTGCCATGAGCACTGTTCTGGGTACAAGACCACCAGACAATAGACATTCTGTCCCCCCGAACACACACACATAGTGACACTTTAGCCACGGCTCATTTAACCGTGGCCTTTCGTCCGGGCTGCGACCCTGAAGTGAAGGTCCTAACGGGAGTTTTTTAGCAGGCCAGATTCTTACAGCGTGACAAGGACACGCACAAACACTTGTCAGAGTTTCACATGTCAGCCTGTAGCCGCTCTTACAGTAAACACACAAACAGCCTCACACACTCAGCGCTGCCTATAACCACAAATAACGTGAGTTTCCTTCCCCTCTGCAGCACGGTAGCAAAATGATGCTCGGCAGTCACCCACACACTTTTGTAAAAATACCCTGCTGCACATCCTTACTCACCATGATTCACTTTCACACCGTGTGGACAGAAAAAGTCACTCGGCCGCTGAAACAATGTCAAACACAATACGACTCTGCGGCACACACACACACACACACATGGATACACAGCACAACACACACACACACACGCAAAACTAGTTGCCCCCTCCTCTTATTGCCAGCAGGCTAGTGGGAGATGTTAGTCAAAGGGGGAGGGGGTGCTGTGAGGACATGGCGAATGTGTGTGTGTGTGTGTGTGTGGTAGGGGTCTTTGTGAGCGAGCGAGCGAGCGAGGGAGGTAGGAGGAGAAGGAGGGAGGGAGGGAGGGGGGACAGAGCGTTCTATTTCTCATAGACCAACAGCTGCTGTCTTTAGTGCAGAGAGAGAGAGAGAGAGAGAGAGAGAGAGAGAGAGAGAGAGAGAGCGAGGGAGGGCTGTGTGGCGTGAGGCAGTGCGTGTGCTCAGTGTTTAGGTGAATCCACAGCCCTCTGGCTCACAAGGATAAAGGACTCTCTCCAAGGAAGACAGAGAAAAAGCAACACAAGGACTCTCTTTCCTCCTTTTTTTTGCCGCCTTTCTCCTCGTTTCATTCTCTCACGAGGCCACGCCGGCCGCCGGTGTCTGCATTCTGTCTCTCTCTGTCCCTCTCTTTTGTTCCCCCCCTTCTGCATCCATCTGTGTTGCACCTCGGTCCAGAGAGAAGGAAGGAAGAGCAGAGTCAGAGGCATCATCCTCCCCTCCTGCACGCCCAGCCGGTAAGCCGAGACAAACGCTTCATCTTTTTCTCCCCCTCTTCGTTTTTACCTCTCATGCCGTTTAGCTCTGATAAAGCAGGAAGTCCCACCCTGCGCCTCGCAAGAGAGGCTGCGAGCTGGAGGAGGAGGCTGAGGCTGGAGGATGGATGTGGGTTAGACTCCAGGCTGAGGCTGGTGGCCGACCGGTGCTCGGTTTTTCTCGGCGGTGGCGGCGCTCGTGGACACGGAGGACTAGCGTGGCGTTGGATGTGGCTCGACCACATCAAAACCCCCGTGGGGCTGGTCAACTGGGGCTTGTCCTCTTTCACTGCAGTGCTTAGAGAGAGAGAGCGGCACGGTCACTGCCACAGCCACAGTCAAACACACACACACACATCTACACACACACACTTGAGCAAAGATCTATTCTCTCTGTGTATCCAAATATGCCCGTGTGTGTTGATGTGTGTATGTTTTCGCTGAAGGATGATGGTTCGGTCACAGGACATATGTGACCTAGAACCATCACAGCACATAGCATCATATATCACGCCGATGCACTCCACCGTTGTGTGAGCAATGTGGGCAAATTGCACGTCAAGCTCCATTATCGCACACAGGAAATCACACAAAAGAGGCTCGCTTTTGTACAGTGAGGTGAGGTGTGAGTGTGTGTGTGTGTGTGTGCTCGTGCAAGACGCCTGCTAAAAACAATAGCCCCGGATTGCGCTGCCGATCAGAAGGGGTGGATGCATGCGACCGGAGTGGCAAAAACAGGGAGGAGGGAAAGGGGAAAAAAAAAAAGCTGAATGGAGGGGTGAATGAATGAGGGAAAGGAGGAGAGGGCTGTTAGCTACCTGCCGTGCTACTGTGTGACTCTGCAGGTCTTCTTTGTGCGTGCAGGGGGAGGAGAGGGAACGAGACGGACGGACGAGAGATTGATAAATAGCGAGGCGGAAAAGAGAAAGCGTGATGGAGTGCCGTGCGTGTTTGAGTGTGTGTGTGTATGGGCGTGCGGACGTAAGGGGGGGAAACAGACGGTGGAGGTGTGTAATTGAAAGATCTGGGCCCTGTCTATCCCTCCGTAATCTACTGACTCTGGTTATAATCCACGCGAGTGGATTAAACGATGATTTACTGCCATGTTGACTTTCACGACACACACACACTAATTTGGTGTCCGAGGAGGTCACGTTGCGGTGGCAGTGTGTTATATTACAATCTCATCTTCTCTTATTGTGTAGTGGCTGTATGCTTATTCATCCAGGTTTATACACAGACAAATATACATATACAGTATCATGCATGCACATATGTACATTTATCAGCAGACATGGTGAAATTAGCCAAACTACCATCACGTGTATTTAAAAATACACACACGTTATACGTACACTGACGTTTTCTACGTACCCATGCATTTTATTTTGAAGTTGCACATTCATATGCATCTATATATAGATAAAATATGTAAATATGTATGTATGTCCTAATTTATGGCTGTCATCCGAACATGCTTACACACACTGATTGATAGGCTCTGCTCTGCGCTGCAGGGCCATGGATCAAAATATGCAGATCATAACCCATTTACATGTATGAATAAACAGCGAGCTGCACTGTAACGCCTAACATGTGTGTGCTCTCCGTGCACGAGTGTGTTAATTAGTGTGTGTGTGTGTGTGTGTGTGTGTGTGTGTGGAGGGGTATTTCTTTTTCTGGTCTAAGATGGAACGGCGGCTGCTGTGGTATTTACTCCGCTGTTGCTAGGACACTCCCTTTGAACATTTTAAGCGAGCCGTTTCATTGGCCCCGCCGCGATGATGCAAGATTCCCTCACCCCAAATCTTTCCTGCGCGCCCATAGAAACATGCCCGTCTGCATTTCCTCCTCTCCTCCTCGCTCCTTCTCTGTCACTCTTTGTCTCGCGCACACCCCTTTCTCTATCTCCGTCTCCATCCCGAGCATCTCTCCCTGTGCCTTCCCGTCTTTAGCTCATTCATTCGTCGCTGCTCTTAAGACTTCCCTCAGCCGGTCTCCATCAGCTCGGTACATTCTGTCACTTCCATCGCCCTCGTCCAGTCAGAAACGCTCGCCGCAAAATGGTTGTTGACAGCATGTGCACAATCGTTCTGTCCTGCTGTCTTGCAGGGGATTAGCGTCTCAGAATGTCCTGTTTCCTCGGCCCGTACGAGGTGCGGTATCTTAGGTTGCTTTAGCATGTGTCAGGATTATCAGGTTTGACAAGGCGGAAGACAGGAATGGGGGTTGGGGTGTCACGTCTCTTTATTTTTCTCTTAATGTACATCACCCAACCTTTTCTCCTTAACAGCACAGAGCACCGTTTTGTGAGCTAGGCCTTCACGTTATCACCGCAATTACCCCAAGTTCACAGCCTCTCAACATTTCCCATGATGACACGCATTTCACGCCACACATGTGTGTAATCTCACAGCTTCAGCATGTCAGCTAGAACATGTTGAGGGACTGGGAATAGAGGACGAGGGTATGTAAGGTTAGAACGAGTGAAAAAGGGGAGAGAGGGGAGGAGAGGATGGGGCGACGTTTGTCTGATTTGCGGCTTCTTTCATTGCGAGTCGCCTTTGGAGGGCTGTCAACGCGGCCCATCATCAGGTGTAACTCTGCGTAATGAGCTCCTCCAGCCGCCGCCGAACTAGACACGGCCGAGGTCGCAGCGTAACCCCGAATCAGAGTGTGTGAATAAGGCGGATGAGTGACAAGTGCAATGACACAGAAATGTGTGCCGCTGCTTCAAAGCGTCGTGGTGCACGGCTGAAAAAGAGTTTTGTCAAAACATTTTGACACTGAATAGATGCTAATAGGACAGCCTGAAAGAGCATTTTGAAGCCTGAAGTGTCAAAATGAAAGTTAAAGACACAAGAACGTTTGCTGCTGTCTGCATTGTTTGCTGAACCAAGGACGTAAATATTTCCTTGATTCAATTTTATTACTGTGAAAGATTCTTCTTTTTTTTACAAAGGGGCACTATGTAGTTTTTGAGAGTAAATTTAAACTCAGAATTTTCATATTTCCAATATTAATGAGGTAATAATACAAACTCAGAAATATTTATTTTTTCCATAACTGAACAAACAAGCTGTTCTCAGAGGAAAATAAGGTCCCAGAACACAAGTTGGAAAGGTGGCAGGGTCCGCCACATATGAACAAATTAAAACAGTATGAAACTGTGTTGTCCTTTAAGGTCAGTTTGTTTATTCAGCTTGTTTGGGCATGAAAGAAATCCGTCAATGAAGATCTTCCTCTTCTGATTAAAATGTCTTCCCCAAAACTACAGAGTGTACCTTTAACCATCCTTGATCATCCTGAACTCTCCCTCACCAAAAGAGCAACAGTGATTCAGTGGTGGATTATTGCTTTTTTCCCCATTTACAGTAGAAAAGCTTATCAGACAGACTTCCAGTGGCATGACATAAGAATCCAGTGGACTGACAGCCATGCTGCGTTCAATCCTTTGATTAAAATACAACACCATCCATATGTTTGTCCATGTGGCCCGTCTGATTTCCTCGCAAAATGCCTGAAAATCCGAGTTTTGTCTCCACATTCCTAATCTTGTTTACTGGCCCACCCATCTGTCCACCAGTAACATCTGTCTTTCAATCATCTGTCACTTGAGCTTACATGCTTGCTCTTGATGTTCCTTTTGTTTCCGTTGGAGTTCAGACCAGTATTGTAGCCGGGGCTTAGTTAATTTCCCAAAATTGAGACCTGATCCGTCTCCACCTGGTAATCTTTTGGTTTTTAAGCCGGTATTGTCAAAAGTCAGGGATTACTCCCTCAGATCAGAGATGATCCAGTTAAAGGGGGACGGTGTTGAGTGACGGAGGGTGCAGGGTGGTGACGGATGGTCCACTTACAGCATGCAGAAGGTTATATCTATGCAGAGTACATTCAGTACATACAACTTTGGGTCAGAGAACTGCTGATTACAGAGAAGTGCTGCCCATGCAGAAATCTTGTGATCTTAGGTTTCCTCAGACAATGGCACGCCATTTTGGGAAATGGGCTTGTTCGCTTAGATTCTACTGAGAAAAAAAGATCAATTCCACTCTCATTTCAGCTTAGCTTTGTACAAAGTATGGAAACAGGGAGGAGCCGCTGGTCTGCCTCTGTCCAAAGGTAGCAAAACCCACATCTAAAGCTCAATAATTGACATGTTATATTTTGTTTGTTTAAAGGTCCAATTTGTAAGAAAATTCATTTTTAAGTCTCGTTCCCAACTCATCAAATACTGACGCTTTGGGATTGCAGGTTAGGGTTTAGGCTGACATCCCAAAGCGTCAGTATTTGGCGAGCTGGGCTGGGACTCAAAAATCAGTTTACTTATAAATCGAACCTTTAATCTGTACAAATAAGTACGTGCGAAAACAACAAGTTGTTTTGTGATAGTGAGTATGTGCCAAACTCTTTCTTGGCCAGAAAGAGTAACTTCCTGAAGTCTCTGCTGGTTTGCTGGCAACCTTATGGCGACGAGTTTTTTACACTTTTAACACTTTTTTACAGAATATGCCAAACGGGCGGATTTTGTCACTGTTAAACAGAACCGGACTCGCTGTTTCAACCTGCTTCCTCTTTATTCTAAGATAACCAGCCGCTATTGCTTCATATTTACTGTACAGACGTGACAGTGGCACCGATATCCCACCTAACTCTTGGCAAGGAAGCAAATAAGTGCAATCCATAACAGAGAACTATTCCTTTAGACAAATTAAGACTCAGAAATGAAAAGGTGATGTCACTTGTTCAGCTGTGCTCTTCAAATTTCATTATCCTGTCACCTGTTTCAGGAATTTTGTGTCTTGAAAGAAAGAGGAACAAGGATCCTCTAAAGTTGACAATGGGATAAAGGTGATTCTGTAACTCTCTACTCAACGGAAATTAGACTTAAGACTCAATAACTTGATTAAAAAACTTGCCTAACAAGTTTCGAAACTGAGGGACTGTCTAATTGAGCACTAACCCGCTGAATCAGTGAGAAAATAGATTTAGCAGACAGTGAGATTTAATTCACCTTGACAAGGAAGCCAAGATCTGATAACTTTAAGATCATATTACTTAACTCTCAATATTGGATGGCACTCGCGGAGACGACTGAAAAGTCTTATTAAGCGCCGTTATCATCCTCGTTACGGTTGTCCTGCTGAAACTCTTTGAAATGTGCGATATCACATCCAATAAGACACGGAGACAGGCCACAGTGAGTCCTCTCCTTCCTCTGTGAGCCTCCCACTAACCCGACATGACTTGTCTGACTCTCTCTTTCTGTGGCAATAAAAGAGATGTTTCAGGATGTAATCAGATTACTTCGGATCTGCTTTCTGAGGGCTTCCTACAGCGTCATGGCCTGATCAGATCAATCGCTGTCCGCTAACGTCAATAAACAGCCCAAACTCACGCCCTCCGGTCACATTTTAGATCAATATCCCCAATTCAGTGGGTAGGTGAAGCCAATGTAGGCCGATGGAGGGCTGAAGCGGGCAGAGCGGGAGGAGAGGAAACGAGACGGCATTGCAATTAGGGTGTAACAAGTGAAGAGACAAATTATCTACTTAGCGCTGGTATCTCAATCGAGGCTCCGGCTCTCTTAATAAGTTCTGGTGGATCATACCACCAAGTGTTTGATTACTGAGGCTGAAGGTAAATACACTTAGATGAGAGAGGAACAGTTTAACTTGGATTTAACAGTCATAATTGGGAGTGTGTTTGACTAAAGTGTAGATCATGGTCTCTCTCCTGAATCTCTTCCCCTTATTCAGTTGACTGTGGGATGACCTTTTATGACATTTTAAACTGCCAATTAGGACCCTTAAAGCTGCTGCAAGTGATCAATTTTAATTAAAATAGGTGTTAAATAGCTTTATACTACAACAGTAAACACTGGTGACAACACTGGGGAGGTGTGCTAAGTGCAAAACGGACAGGAAGTTAGCCAAAACCGCGATGATGCTTACAGCCGCTTTAAGCGTGCCACATATGCTACACACTTACGCACACACCAAATGCGTTTTCACCAGGATGGAGGGAAATTATTTCAGGATTTGAAGACGAATCAAGACCTTTTATATCAGCATGCGTGTCATGAACGCAGCGTTTACGATTACGAAGGAAGAGGTGAGAAAGCTAACCGTTAGCGTAACAGAAGAAGCTACAAGCATAAGAATTTAGCAACCGCCTTGACAACTACATGGTGGTTGTCAAGTGTAAGGACTGGGTTATCTGGTCCGATTTAAGCTGCAAGTATTAAAATGTCCGGCTCGCTGCTTATGTTGCTGATGTAGAACTACTTTTGAAGCCAAAACAACACAAAATAACGTTAAACATTAACAAAATTGTTCCTTTTGTTCCGTCCAGGTTTTGTTAGACCGGGACAACCATTGTATTCTATTTACCAAGGCTACAGTGTTGAGTCCTGAATGACGATATCTGAGTTTAAGCTAGCATTAGCGGCTCTGTCAGGCTCTTCATTTGATTCAAATAAGTTTACTTTCCAGTAATAGCCTGTGTGTGTGTGTGTTGTGTGTGTGTTCACATGTGTGTATGCCAGGTCTGCCGTGGGCCCACTGGGCTCCTGGCAGTCATGCTTGTGTTTGGTGTTTGATCAGGCTTGTGAGAATATTCACATAGATCCTCTACCTTTTTCCCTGCACATGGAAACACACACATATAATACAGCACACACACACACACACACACACATACATGCATGCATGATCACTAATTAGTTAGTTAGGTATCTACTGTTTACAGTGTATCATTAGCATGTTTTTTATGAAACAACAAAGACAGAATATGAATGTACCTCCAAAATAAATCAGCGGACAGAAATAAACCACACAAACAGCCAAGATCTCAAACTTTCACACCAGGGATCCACCAACACATCCCAGATCCACTTTTATTTTATCCTGTTCCATCAATATCTTTTTTCTCCTGCGTCAGCTTGGGCCCATACCTTACATCGCAGCCAATTTCCCATATTTGAGAGCTGCTGCTGCTATCCTGCCCCTCCCAGTGGGATAGGGAGTAGTGTAACACTGCATCCTCTGCCATGTGAGACACACTGCAGCACATTGTGATGGAGCATCGCCTCCGTCAAGGACACGCCGGCTCTTCCCGGTATGTATAGGCTGGATGACTTCGACACAGCGAGCTGAATATAGATTCTAGGTCACGCTGAGGTCAGAGGTTGCCCCATTCATTCATTTTCTGTGGTCATGTGCTGCAACGGAGGGATTGAGACTCATGCTGTGTCCCAATTCCACTACACAGTAGTAGTATGCAGCATGTGCTGACAAATGTTCACAGAAATAGCTGTTAATATGTAAAAAATACTGTTCCTGTGAGCCTGATAATCCGACCTAGTAACCCTTTGGTCTTCACTCCATAATTCTCTCTGACAGTGATTTTGTTTCTAGCTTTGAGTTTGTTCATGTTAGCCGTTTTATGCTTCGGAGAGGTTATTTTACAGTACTGAGTGACGTATCTGTAGAGCTTACATGATTTTCTGACAACATGGAGCTGTGATATTACTAGGGCAGTCAAATAAAGTTGTTTTTTTTATATATATATATCTGAGAGCAATTTAAAAGGTCCAGTGTGTAGGATTGAGGGACATGTAGTGGTGTGGTTGCAGGTTGCAACCAACTGAATACTCCTCGTCTCATACTGGCCTCACTGAAAACATAAAGTGCCCTCTCTACAGCGCACGAGAGACTTTAGACAGCTGTGTGGCTAACCTCCTGTTTAGCCCTTTGTGACCCTCAAAGAAATGTATCTAGCAGGTTTACAGTTGCTTCTTTCACAATGTTAGCTTAAAGCTAACGGTGTACACGGTTTGGCCACTATGTCTAATTGGCTTCAAAGCCTGGCACTGTTCCTGGAGGCTTGAAGAGGACCTGCTCCCTCCGTAGATATAACATTTATATATTTTTCCGGCTCCGGCACAGGCATCTGCGTCCACAACGCTCTGATCGGCTCGGCTGTTTTTGCAACCGGGGAGACAGCCGTTCGTGAGCGCAACACTAAAGCTCCAGGAATTGCTGAAATGTGATTCAGAAGTCTGTTGTTTACCGTACGACAATGGGCTGAATGTTTTTCCAAAGATTTGAAACTATTTTTGTTTTTCCGAGATCGCTTCTGGGGCTCTTTTTGCTAATCTTACTGTTGTGCGTGCGCAGCAGCATGGCAAGCACTCAAGCATGCATTTTGACAATTCATTACTATATTTAGTAGTTTTTTCAATTTGTACGCACTTCAGACTCGAAACCTACTAAGATCTTGAAGATGTCCTGGTGCTTTAGATACATAACACAACGTTCTCCACAAATGAAATGCACGATTATGTTAAAGACGAGAACGGCGGCCGACGTGCACGCGGGCAACAAAACCATACAGTAGGCGGGGGGAGTGGGCGGACGACAAGACAGCAAGATGGACAGACAATGAAATGAAAGAGTGAAGGAGAGTTGAAGGAGAGAGGACAATCACAAGACAGCGAGACGCCGGGGAGTTGAGTTCAAACTGCTTTTATGTACTGTTTTATAGTGGTCCTTGTCGCTCACTCCTCGCTTTACACACACTCTCTCTCCCTTTCTCTTTGTCGCACACACACACACACATGTTAAACCAGCTCAATGAAAAACCAAATTAATTCAATTCAATTTCAGGTGATTATGCGCACACACAATGCAAACCAATTAAATGTTATTTTCATCCCGATGAAACTCGCTGCACATGTAAACACACACGCTCGCACACACACACACTGTTCAAAACCGACATAAAGCCGTGTGTAAGGAGGGGCTGGCTGTACAGACGTTCTATCGCTCCTCTCTTTGTTTACAGATGGCGGGGGGTCAGGGAAGGACACGAGGAGAAAGGGGGGGTGCAACGATAGTCACAGCCATGACAGCAACACACATCAAGAGTGCATGTAGACCCCTAAAGGACCACAGCCTGCCTTTGATAGCAGCTAATTGGCATCCCGCATCACAAATACAAACAACAAGAGCTCACTGTACACCCGTCCTCCCTCCGACGGCCGAAGCTCAGGGAGGAAACGGCTTTTAAGACTGAAATTCAAGGCTGTAATTTCTCCAACTCTGCTTTTTCAAGGTTCAAAACGCCCCTGAGCCAAATTATGGTGCTCAAATATTAATGGCTACATTAAATATAAGGAATATATTAATCTCTGTGGCGGAGGAAAGAAAGAAAAACAGAGCAGTGAGACTGAATTATATTACCAAGAATCTCTCATGTTGGACACTTTGATGAGCAGGATTCTGCGTATTACAAGTGCAAATGCACTTTATGGGTATAAACCTTCAGTGATAGCTACACAATAGAGACATTAGAGTTGGGTTTTTATCCACCTCTGAGCAAATAAACCATGAAATCCCTCAGTTGGTGCCCCAGTTCTTAATTTCAGTCGAAAGAAATGATCACACTGAAGCATGTTACACAAGGAAAATGGATTCAAGTGCAGCTTAAACATGCCATGCCCTCTCTCTCTCTCTCTCTCTCTCTCTCTCTCTCTCTCTCTCTCTCTCTGTCATTTCTGCTGTCACTCACTCTATCTTCCCCTTTTTCTTTGTCAGCCTCACAACACAGAATCACAATGCTCATTTGCAATCGCCCTTTCATGAGGCACCATGCGCCGTGCCGGACTCAGACCCAGCCAGTGTGTGTGTGTGTATGTGTCTGTGAGAGAGAGAGAGAGAGAGAGAGAGAGGGAGACGGAGAAGGGGGAGGGGTGATGCTGAGGAATCGTAACCTCCTCCTTCCATTTCCATCTCTCTTTCTGCTCTCCGGCGCTCCGTCCTTCGCTAGCTCTCACGCTCAGCTCCCACTCTGCCCTTTTATTCTCCTTCCCTCCTCACCTCAGCGAGGGACGGCAGTATCTATAATTGTGTGTGAATGTGTGTGTGTGTGTGTGTGTAGGCCCGAGGCAAATTGGCTGTAGCATTCCATCGTCGATCAATCTCTACTGATGGCCTAGCTGGGTTTGACACTGCCACCCTCCATTATACTCCTTAAACTAGCTCTTTGTCTCCTCTCCTCTCCTCTCCTCCTCTCCTCTCCTCTCCTCTCCTCTCCTCTCCTCTCCTCTCCTCTCCTCTCCTCTCCTCTCCTAGCATCCCCTTTCCTTTCTTTCCTTTCCTTGCACCCTCCTTTTCATTTGCTACTTTTTCTTTTGTCGCCTTTCTCGCCTCTCCTTCACTAGCTATTCCTTTCATTCTCATCTCTTTTCATCTCTTTGTCTTTTCTCCCTTCTCCTTTCCTCTTCCCTCCTCCTTTTCCCTGTCCTAGTCTCTTCTTGCTGTTGCTTTCCCTTTCTTTTCTTTTCCTTAAATTCCGCCCCTTATGTTTCCTTTCATTTATTCCTTTCATTTCCTTTCACCTAATCTCTCTATGGGATCATCTGCCATTTTCCTCCCAACCTACCACCAGAATCAGCAGGATCTTAATTACAGTAATGTACAATATACTTACAGTGAACATGATACCATTAGTGTCAGCCTCAAAAAGTGGCTCTATACCTTTTCTCCAAACAAATCTGAGGATTAACTGAGTTCAGGGCAGTGTTTAGTTCACTGGACATCCTCTTCATTTCCCCTCAAATCTGTCCTCTCAAAACACACACACATGAGCCGGCGATTTAACGGCAGCCTCCTGCGCTCGCCTCTACCTTTGGGGAGAGTACGCTGAGAACAAAGCAGAGAGGATAGAGGGGAGGATATAAAAGACACACGAATAGAGGAAGAGGTCAATAGGGTGTGCGGTGAGAAGATGAGTGAATGAACAGCTGCATAAAAGAGGGGCTTGGAGTGAAAGGAGGGGAGTGTCGAGAGAGGGCGAAAGGTTGAGAAAGAGTGAAAGAGATGAAGAGAGGGAGCGAGGATAGGAATAATCACAGGTTTTTCTTTAAAGAAGGACCTTCGGTGAGCAGAACTAACATGAACTAAGTAGCAAAGACTCTCACCAAAACAGACAGATGTCTCCATACAATGACTTTGTGATCTCTCCCTTCTCCCCCCTTTCTCACCACCTCTCTCCGAAACACTTATCAGCTTTGAAGTCGCTGAAAAAGCAACTGTAGTTAAAGACTGTCCCTCCAAATTGCCTAGGCCTCTCCTTCAGTGCCTCCTCTCTGGAGACTGCAGAGTAGTCTGATATTTGATTAGCATGACACTGATTCATGATGGGGCTCCTTAAGTGGCAGTGCCAGTATCAAAGTGAAGTCTTCCTGGAATCTGATTGATTAGTTTTGATTTTAAAGGATAGTTGATTATTGAGTCTTATTCCTGACTCATTAAAAATACTGACGAAAGCACTAGTGTTTCTCATACAGCAGCACTGTATCCCCCTCTGTCTGAAATGCTCTGTTATAGCTCCTGTCTCTTTAAGGCCCCTCTCCTGAACACCCAGTCTGCTCTGATTGGTCAGCTCACACACGCCTGAACCAGCACCGCTCACTTCGTCTCCGGCCGGCTGTGTCGTGTTTTCAGCTTCCAGTTTGCTGTTTTCTGTTAGACATCACTGTCCTGAGAGAACGTTTATCCCTCCAGGAGGGCTCCACAGACTTGGAGAGTCTTTGCAAGGAGGCACTGAAGGTTCTTGACTGAAAACATAAACAATGTATTATCATTCAATCTTTCAACCACATATCGTGGACTTCCTGAACAGATTGAGTCGCAAATTCCCATGTAAATGGTTGTTTCCACATGACATAAGTAATTTGGACTGTGACCTTTAAGTTCAGCATTGAATCTGTTACGGAGCCTTCCGTGTCGACTAGATGAAGTGAAGAGATGACAGGAAACATGAGGGAGAGAGAGGCACAACAGAGGTCCCAGGACAAATTCAAACCAGGGACTACAAACCAATTCTTTATGTTGCAACTTTACCTACATTTCCTGAGGTTACATTTGAAATTTGATCTTGCAGCAAAGTTGTGATAATGGTCTGGATAGGTTTAGGCACAAAGGACACTTGATTAGGGTTAGGAAAAGATCATGTTTTGGCTTTTGGACATGTGCTGAGCTCTCTGTAAAAATATCCAGTGGTGTCACACTTACAAATGTTGAAACACAGTCTTGAACTGCGGTCACTGGCTTGACAACCTTCTCACTGATCCCATCACCATCCCCTCTGCCCTATAAGATAGTCAGGTCATTCACATGTAATGTGAAGGGGATGTGACACGTATTGAAAAGTCTATATGGTACTTAGCCCATGACCAGTGAACGTATCAGTGGTTTGCGCAGATGTTAACTGTCAACATTTTGTCCTGGCAACTGGGCTGCATCTTAATCCCTACGCCACAATCCCTACTGTCACTGAGACAGTTGGTGTTTTCTTACATTTATCACCCATCTTTACAAACAAACCAAGTCTGACTGACTATACTGTAGCTTAGAGCCCTGAACCAACACAGTTATCAAAAAGCCCATTTTATACCTCTACCGTTGCATCCTGTTTTGCTTAGACTGTATTCTAATAAAGTTTGATGTGACTGAGAGGAACTAAATCTGATCAAATTGCATGCAGTTGCACATCAAACCTACATAAAGAGATGGAAAATGGAGTCTGTGCACTGAGAATGCAACCAGGTGGCATGGAGCTTAAACAGGAAAAAATAAAACTCTCAGCCAATTAGCAAAATTGAAAATAGTAATCCATCAAACTGTGTAGTCAGGGCCCTGAAGCTGGAGTAAAATGATGTGTCTGCTCTCAATCTGATCCATTAATAGTCATCACAACAGCTGCATAGAGCTGGTACTTGTTTAATGATGCACTGTATCTAAAAGCTACTTCTCTATAGCTAAAACAAATGAGAAAACCTAGTGGCCTTTCAGTGCTGTCAGACTCAGGTAGAAAGATGTATTTTACCTTAACTCCGACCACAGGAATTTACCCCGAGGTCTCAGTTCAAGTTGTCACCTCTCTTGACCTCAGCACCCTGTGCAATGCTTGACCTTTGCCCTTTCACTGAGAGGACAGATCAATAAGCATTAGGGTAATTTACTTGGGGGGAACACACATAAAAAAAAAAGAAAAAAGTCCATATATGTAATGTAGAGGAATTGTAATTCCAGAAGTGGACAGTGTAGTTTACAACCTGCCAAGAGGACAGGCAAATGCTTGGGTGTCCCGCACACTCTGGGGACTAAGGAGAGTTAAGTTCATCCATCCATCCACCCATCCATCCAATCCACCTGATTGATAACACTGAACAGTACGCGACTGCGTGTTGCCAGGAGAATAAGAGACTGTGTTTCCCTGGCAACTATTCTTCAAAGGCCCCCGCCTCTCTCCTGTCTGCACTCTCTCATGATGAGATTCAATGATGCAAGCGCAGCAGCAGTAGCGTTAATAGTTACAACAGTCAGCGGCTAAGACGGCGCTGGAGTTGACAATGAATGAGATAAGCTTAACGAGCTTAGTCTGTTATCAAAATGTAAAAATGGGAAAGAAAGAAGCACCTTCTAGGTTCTCAGATTAGACTGATTGAGCCTTTGGAACGTTAATACTGATCATTTTGGATTGAAGCTACAAGCCTAATCTTTTGTCTCTGAGTACAAGTGCCTCTAACTGCTGTGTGTAACCTTTGTAGAGCAAATGGTGTGTCCAATAAGGGGCACTTAAAGTCCAATTTGTAGGATAATAGATTGTTAAATCTCATTCTCAACTCGTCAAATAGGCTACTGACTCGTTGGGTTGGTATGTCAGGCCGGGCACCAACCCAAGGGTTTTTTTTTTAGCCTGTTTTAGCTCACTGGCCACCCAATACTGCTGTTTTGGTTTGTAATTTTCTATTTTGTTCACTACTATCACTCTTTGAGTGAAGTTTTCAGCCACACCAGGCAGTCGTGTTCAGTGAAAAGGCTCTAAAAAGCCGCCATACATCAATTGAGCAACACCAAATGGCAGGCAGACAGGGTTTACGGCTAGCTAGCTATGAAGCATTTAGCAGCTAAAGAACAGATATTAATCTCAGGACATAACAAAAACTTAGATAGTGTTATTACTGTGTTGACATAAACACTACTTCAGATGAACGCTAACGTTGCCTCGTAGCCTATATCTGCTAGATGTGTAGCCTAATTCAGTGAATGTATGTTTGAAGCCTGTTTTACTATTTTGTTTACCCTAAACACTCTTTTAGTGAAGTTTTCCACAACGCAGCAGGCTGTTGATTTCAGTGAGAAAGCTCTTAAGGACCACACCGCCTGCCCAACACCAAAAGGCAGGCAGACAACATTAACAGCTAGCATAATGCTGCGTTTAGCAGCTAAAGAGCCAGACGTCAATCTCAGGAGATAGCTGAGCCTAAACAGAGCTGAAAAGGGAGAGTGAATGTTGGTATTACATTCATTAGGTCGACATAAACACGACTTCAGATGAATGCTAACGTAGCTCCTTAGCTCTGCTAGATGTGTCGCCTAATCAGGTGAATGTAGGCCTATGCTAACATGTTTACTCTATCAACTTAGTTGATAATATGTTGAAGTTGTGATCACAGTTTCTTTTGAGCTGTCCTCAAATGGGAGAAAACACTAGACTGTCAACCTTTTTAGATGTAGTAGCAGATTCAATCTGGATGTGAGAAGTTTCACTGCAAAGCTAGTTAGGTAATAATATTATATAAAATATCATCATCTAAAAGGCTAATGAAGGCAAACTAGCACAGCAGCCTAATTAGGCCTACATAATTATCACAGCCTTATGTTTATTTGCCCTTTATGGCTCTTTCTTTGTCCGCGATGTTCTTTCCCCTTGTTGACTCAGTGCTTCAAGACTTCTACATTCCTGTCTTTCCAGACACTGTGCTGCATGAGATGTTGAAGTTTATGTAAATTTCTCTTCCTCTCTGTCTATCTGTCTGTCTCTTTGTCAGGTGGTGGGTGCTGATGCTGTAACCACTGTGCGGAGCTGACAAGCCCTGGTTGATGCAGTGAAGTGTTCCAGAGGGATAAACACAAGCGAAGGTAGGAATGAAAAATGAGGAGTGAGAAAAAAAAAGAAAAAAGGACACAGCATAGAAACACCATATGGGCGAGTCAGAGAGAGGGAGGAGCCGGATGGACCATTAAGGAGTAAGGATACAGTGATGGGTAGAGAGGAGAGCATAGTGGCCACATCCGTTGTATACAGTACAGCTGCTGAATGGGTTCGATTCACAGGCCACTGAATACCCAGTCAGCCAGTGTGCGACAGAAAGAGAGATCATTGTGGTTGGAGAGAAAGAGACACAGATGGAGAAAGGGAGTTCAGATGGTATTATTGGTGAGTTAATAGAGGTTAGACTTGGCAGAGACGAGCAGCACCGCTTCTGTGCTCAGTAAATCCACACTGATGAAACTCCTGGTCGGTAACAGGAGGAATCTTTCAGTGAGAGCTGAAAGGAAGCCGGGAGGCCTCGCTCTGCCGCTTGGCTTCCAGTCTGGACCAGGTTTGCTTTTCAGACGCCATGTGGGAGCCGAGCCGCGTCTTTATTAAGGCTTGAGGAGCCCCTCGGTTTGGTTTCTCCTGCCGGACTACAGATGAGAGCTGTGTGTGCTGCGCAGTTGCATAAGAGGAGTACTTTGCTCTACTTTCACGCTGGCTGACTGCAAACATTGTGCGTGTAAGCGAAACTGAAACCGCTGGCCACCAAACACACTTCCTAATTCACAGAATGCCATGTCTTAATGTGCAAATAACAGCATGGCTGTGATACTTCCAGTGGCTTCCAGTTGAAAAGGAAACGTGCGTCCGCGCAGCCCGCGCAGCTCCATTCCCATTCTGCCACTTGGATTCGTTTGCACCTAAGGGCCACCAGTGAGACCGAATGGCGCCCTGACAGAGATGTGCTGTGACAAGACAAGGCCAGAGGAGCCGGGAGAGTGCTGCTGAGTGGTGAAATAGAGAAGTGAGGCAGAGAGGAGAGCTGAGGGGGATATTTTTGAGGAACCCATTCTGACGTCAGAGCCGAAAAGAGAGAAGGAGTTTTCTCCGCGTGCGTACGAATTGAAAGAATATGAACACACACACACACACACACACACACACACATCAGGACGACACAGCCAGAGGAAAAAGACAGAAATGTAAATAACGCCAAAATATCTTATGCTCTTTATACCAACAAACGCGCCCGGCAGAGGAGTATCCTGTTCTGCAAACAGCTTGAAACAAGAAAACAACACAAAGAGCTGCATCAAGCGCACAGACCAAATAGAGAAAACCACAGGGCTTTAAATAGATGGCTGAAAAAGAGAAGTGTGAAGTGGACGGAGATATACAGAGAGAGGCAGAGGGAGAAAGGGCGAGAGCAGAAGTTTACATCAGTCGCGAAGAAAAAGCAGAGTGGCAACCAGTGCCGCCCGTGGGACTGCAGTCATCGCTCCGAGCGCCGCTAACCTGGGATTTACTCGCAGCGACGGTTTCACAAAGCAGGGAAGACAAAGACAGGACGGGGGAGAAGAATCTGAGGGATAAAGACTAAGGAAGAGGCGACTTACTGGGAAAAGAGGGTAAGAAGAGAATGGGGTGAGAAGCTGAGTCTCTTGATTTCCCCTTTTTTTTTAAATTTACGTTTACCGTACATGTTCTGCAATTAATACAGACACTGATTGCTGTTCAGGTAGTAATGGCTGGTGCATCCGATCACTGTTGGTAAGCATCTGGCCCAGTGTGTGAGCAAACTGCCTGCTTTTTTTTTCACCACATCTTCTGCTGAGACGAGCAGACGATATCACCAGGCCAACAGTATCCTGGCAACCATCAGCCGAGCTCGGCTCTCAGGATGGACCGCATGCTGCTCCAGACTCCGTGTGTGTGTGCTAACGCGCGCGTGTGTAGGTGAGGCCGGCGTGCGGCTAACTCGAACACACGCTCACCTTTTCACGTGTCAGAAAGGCTCGCGTGGCTTTATGCGAGGCTCCAATCTGAATCTCAGCTTGACTTTGCCTTTGCAATCACCTTGTCAGGCTGAAGCTACGAATCTGTTATTCATTTATTCATAGCGTACTGCTATCTTGGAGCAGGTGGTCTAAAAGTCAGGAGGAGACGGGGTGCGTTTTACACGCTCGGACTGACGCTCGCAGGTTACAGCAGTGACTCAGCATACAGCTCCCCTTTTCTGCCTCCCAATAGATTTCATAGACAGAGCAAACATATAATACAGGACTCGTCTGAAAGAGGAGAATATCAGCAAGCTGTTTCAGCGACTGGAAAGTGTAACTCCATCTCCTGTCTAGCTGCACCTCAGTGCTGCATTGCAACACCCGTTCTTGCTGAGTAACAGCGAAACAGACCAGGCTTTTTTTTCTTCCAGGACGGTGGCATCTCATAAACATGCTAATGCTGCCCATAAATCAGTCATGCAGGGGGGGGGAAACTGATCGGCCTCCGCTGTGTGCTAACATAGCACATGAACACGGCGGGTACGCAGAGGAAGTGAAACTTGGCAGCTAGCTCCGCTGCCTGACATCCCTCGATGATTGAGAAGAGGCTTTCAAACTTGCACAGCTGAGGCTCGTTTGTGACTATTGGATTTCACTCGGTCGTTGTGTTTATTGGCTGTTTATTGTGTGTTTTTTTATGCAACATACACACGAGTCCATATGTGGCCCCTCAGTCCTCTCCCTCTCTGATCCCTTAACGTACATGTTCCTTAAATGTCCTCTTTAATTAGCTTTAATACTAACTGTCTGACAATATCAGTTTCTTCTAGCTCTCTATTGAAGCTAAATGATGTTCCAGTGAAAGAAATATTCAAATGTGGGACTCGCAGTATTTAATCAAACATGACTTTGGTAACCATGGTAACTTAATGTTCTCCATTATTTAAAAAAAAAGGGTGGGTGGTATGATACCTTAAATATTGCTAATACTGATACTTAACTAAATCCTGTTTTGAGTAATAGATACTAAAAAACAGATCTGTCCCATTTTACATCATAGTGTGGGCTGTTTTTTAAAGGTCTCATATTATTCTCATTTTCAGGTTTATACTTTTATTCTGAGCGTTTACTAGAAAAAGCGGACATTCTTTAATGTTCAAAAAAACACATTAATTTTCTCTTACGGTCCATTGCTGCAGCACCTCTACTCAGCCTTTGTCTGAACACTCTGTTTTAGTGCCATTGGTCAGTTCCACCTACCACAATCCTACCTTAGCTCTGCCAATTTTTTTTGCAAGCATGTCCATCCTGGGGGCGTGGCTAAAGGTAATGACTGTATAGTTGTGACATCACAACCTCACAAGAGTCCTGACGGCTCGTTTGAAGGCACAGTTTTCTGAATACCAGCTGTGTGCATTTCTTAGTAGATTGAGCATTTTGAGACACACAGTATTTATAAAACACGTAGACCTGCTTGAGACAGGAAATCTCACTTTATACAATATGGGACCTTTAATATGCTTGTGAATAAAGGCGCATAATGTAAGTATCGGCCACTTCTGGAATTCAGACATAAAACAGTTAGGGGGCAGAAAATCCTCAGAGTAATCCCTTACTGCTGTCAACTGTAGCTGGCGTTAGCTAGTTAGCTCAGTTAGCTGTGCAGTTAGCAGTGTGGACAGGGAGCTTGGAGCACCAGGGAAGCTGTCGCTGTTTCCACCGCTGTTACAGGAGCTTTGGAACGAGACGGGGCTAACCGGTTAGCATGCTAAACATGCTTTACAGCACATTCCATAGATGTCAAAATGTAGAAACTGTTATTCTTTCACATTCTGTTGATCATTTTAGTTACATTTTGAATGTTTTCAACCAAAATTCTTACATATTAATATTATAGCAATTATAATTAATTGTAGAAACATGATGGAACATAACATAACACAGGTTTCTGACCTTGGTAGTATTGGATCAAAACCAAATGTTGTGGTACGGCCCTTCCCTATTTCAAACTCTATTTGGCACCACGGCTTGAGTTTACTGGCCTGAGTGGGATTGAAGAGGTCGAAAGTAGCGACGCCTGACATATGTTGTTTAGTCTGGTGCTGTGTCCGACCATACGAGCATGTAGAGACTATATATCCAGCACGTCTGACCTGCGGTATAATCTGATAAAGCTTGCATCATTGGTTTCACAAAGCGCTGGCATCTGGCCTTTAGCTTTGAGCATAAAAGAGCTTGTCATAAAGTATCCATAGACTGCTGTACATGAAGAGCATTAGGAGTCCGCACATAGCAGGCTTTTATTAGGTTACTATAGTAATGTAAATGGATTAAAACCACTGCTCAGCTCTAGTGACTCCCAATGAGTGAGCTAAATGATTCGCTGGTGGATTTAGGCCTCCCTCTAATCGAATACAGCGTACGCTGCGTATGGGATGCAAACTGTGATCTGTGTCATTTAAACTGGAGTCTGACTTCACTCTGGACATATTGCTGAGACAGAAGGATGGAGGATGAGAGGAAGAAGGGATGATTAGAAAAGTGCAGATGGGTAAAAAAAGAAGAAGGCAGTCACGACCTGCTGTGTTCTCCATGTGCATGTCGTGTGTTTTCATGCAGGTTGCCAGGTTCTGTGTACTGTATGCATTTTGTTGTTTCCTCCCGTCCAGGTCGCCAGCCATGGGGAACCTCATTAAGGTCCTTGGCAAGGATTTAGAGAACTGTCCACATTTTTTCCTGGACTTCGAAAGTAAGTGAGCGCCGGGGTGTGTGCGCGTGTCTGTGTGCTTGAAATGTGAGAGCACATGTGTGCAGCGGGGGTGTTCGGTGGGAGGTCGCTGGGTGGGGTCAGGGGAGGTATATTTGGATGCGAGCCGCTGAGTTGTTGATGGTGTGATGGAGTGGTGTTGTGGGTGTGGTTTGTCATTATCAGACGCTCTCTAGTCCCACTCTCACTGCTTTTCTGATGCCCCTCTGACCAATGATGGTACGAACATACAGTGCGTAGGTACAAACAAAGCGGTTACGTCGGTAACCAGGCAGATAATCACAATCAGGTACATTTACAGGGAAGAGTTCACTCAGGTTGTTTTTTTTTATACAGTACAACAATGTCCTCAGAACTCTCCACAGCTGATTTACAGTATATATATATATACAGTATATTCTAACCTTTATACATTATAACCTGTTGGACTCCATGCTACAAGCAAGTGTGCAAGAATTCGCTAGAAATAAATCAAATGAGAATGAGTTAAATCATTTGACCAACCTTTGTAAAACCTCCTGTAAAGCTGTACAAGTATACTCTATGATGACACCATTCTTCCCTTCTGTGTCATAGAATGGAAGCTCATTTACGCCAGATAAAGAAAAAAATGAGATTAAAACTAAACCTGATGAAATAATGTATTCCCATGTTTAGTAATAACTGGAACAATAATTTATTCTGTGGATTTACAAGATTGGTGCCAGAAAATGAGGACGGCACTTTTATTTTCTTCTTCTTCTTCTTTCTTTTCACACAAAATTCTGCAATTTGATTACATTATTAGATCAATGAGCTTATTTCCCATTCACACACATTCTCTGTGACATCTGAATTTCGCCACCCTCAGTGACACCAAATTCATTCTCTCCTAAACAAAGCAAACCTGTGAGTAATAATACTCTAGGAGTGGGATTAAAGAAGCTCTGTGTCCATGTTGCCATGCTTCACCCAGGAGATACTTCCACCATGCCATTCCAACAACCCCCTCTCATCCAGTCCCCCGCCCTGACGCCTCCACCTCTCACACACCACACACACACATAAAAACTCACACACACACGTACACGCACGAACACGCGCACAGCCCCGACACCCATCCCCTCATCACCCACAGACTTCTCCCCTCTCTCTGTTCCAGGGGGCTCATGGGAAACCTCCTGAAAGTGCTGGCTTGCGCCGAACTTGAGCATGGCCCAATAGTTTTCCTTGACTTTGAACGTGAGACCATCCGCTTCTTATTTTTTTGAGTTATCCCTTTCTCTTTGTTGCCTTCGCTTTGTTTTCCTCATTCCATCGATCTTAGCCGACCATCGTGTCATCTTTACGTCCTCATTTACCCCTTTTGTCCCCCGTCAGCTCCTCTCCTCCTCGCCCTCCTCTTTGTCTTTTGATTTCCGCTCCAGGGACTGGCATTTGAAAGTCATTCGGCTTCTTTTCTGAAGGGTCTTATTCACACGCGCCACATCTTATTAGACGCAGACAGATGCACAATGGCACGGTGACGGCGCAACAAAATGACAACAATAATGCTTTGATCTCGGCTCATGAGCTACAAAAAAAACCGAGGAGAAATAAACTGAATGCCAGTCCTGTGTGGGTTTCTGTTGCTCGGAGATGATGATGGCGAACAGAAGTCTATCGTCATCCGCCACCTCCTCATCCTCCTCATCTCCTCATCCCCTATTGTGTGACCTATTGTGTGTCTGACCTATCGGTGTGTGGGTGAGTGTACGCCAAATAATGTGTGTGTAAGAGAGTGAGAAAAAACTGAAAGAGAGAAAGATTGTGAAGGAGGCTGGTGAATCGAACCACCTCGACACCCCCCCTTTCTCTTTTCCCAGTCAGTGAATTCTGAACTTTGCAGTGTGAAGATGTCCATCTCAACAAATCATTGAGCTGCAGCGCTCAGCGTTGAAATCTTCTGTAGTTTTCGGCGACAAATAAAACTTCTCGTCAGAAAGGTTACTCGCAGTCTACAGCCACGTTAGCAGCTCTGTGAGGCTGGATTCGTTGAGCTAAATGCTAACATCAGCGGGCTAACATGCCCACAGCGACAAAGCTAACATGCCGATGTTTAGCTGCAGCTGTTAACCATGTTCGGCATCTTAGCCTAGCTTGTTAGCGTGCTTGCTAATTAGCACTGAACACAAAGCCATGCTGCTCGCTAAAAATGCTCTTCCCTGTTTCACAATAGGCTATTTTTAAGTAAAAAAATAACAGACAATGTACAGAAGATGTTTCGCTAAATGATTTGTTAAGATGGAGATGTTTTGCAGTGTATCCCAACATATCCTGCCCCTCCTCAACCACTTTTCCCCCTCTAACAGCTGGCTTCCTCCTCCTCCTCCTCCTCCTCCTCCGTTACTGACTGTATGTTACAGTGGGGGCGGGAGAGCTCACTGCTGGCAAGAGACGTCAGCTGTCAAACAGGCTGAATTTACCCTTCATTTTTTATGCCTGTGATTCACCTAACTTCAAAAGCAAGTGGAATGAGTCAGACTCAGGCATCGCAGCTTCAGACCCCCTCCTCTTCCTCCTCCTCCTCCTCCTCCTCCTCCTCCTCCTTCACCAGCTCCCCTGTGCCATCTGTGAGCTCTCCTCCTCAACCCAGAGACACAGTCACCTCTGTCACACAGCTCCAAGTTTGGCTTAAAATCTATACTTAGCTCTCGTCACGCTATTGATGGCTGAATGCTAAATAATTACAGCGTGTTTCAACCTTTTGAAGGATCAGGAGCAAATCTGATGATTAAATAGAAAAAATTTGGATACTTTTAATTAAAAGTTTCCTTCTCACACATGGAACCATGACGCTTGGATTTATCTATTGGTCACCATGTCCAGTAACAGTATGAGGTCTTTATCCTCACGTGCTACATTAAAGGAACAAAGATTCCTTAAAAGCCCAGTTTGACAGCTAATTAACTTGCTTTTTTTCAGTCAGTTAGCGTAGCTTAGCATAACATAAAAACTGAAAACGACGAGCATGGCTCCGCTGAAAGGAAAATATACCGCGCCTGTAAAGCTAATAAACTGTAAATGTGTTTTATTCTGAGTGGTTGAAGTCAATAAAAATGTTTTTACACATCTTTTGTATTAAGTTAACTTTGGAAAGGTGGCGACTTACTAGAGTAGCTACTTCCTCTTAAAGAAAACAATCTAAAAACCTTAAACACAGTGTTTTGAATGCATATTATTTTAATATTTAAGATTATATGTTCACAGTGATATAGGCTCTTGCGGGAGACAACTCTTTCCGCCTGTGGTCCAACACATCAAAAACCTTTCAGTTCAAAAATATTTGCAAATAGCCAAGCCCCTGCTTGAAGTCTTAATGCTAAGCTAAGTTAACAACCTCCTCACTCCAGCTTACAAGAGTTCTATAGATCTTTGAATCAAGCTCAGCAAGTAAGTGAACTATTACTGTAACGGTGCAGTTTCAGAAAAGAAAGATCTTCATCGACTGATTTTTTTTTATGCCTGAACACACTATATAAACAAACTCTCTTCATTTTCATGGCTGAATAAACAAACTGACCTTCAAGGACAACACAGTTTCAGACTGTTTTACTTTGTTTATATGTGGCGGACCCTGCCACCTTGATAGCTTCAAACAGTGTTCTGCTGACCTTGTGTTCCTCTGAGAACAGCTTGTTTATTCAGTTATGGAGAAAATAAATATTTCTGACTTTGTACAAATACAAATACATAGTGCCCCTTTATAGCTACGACTGTAAGCTCATTCAATTATTACTGTACCTTGTAAACAAAATATGTTGTTCTTTACCAGAGAATTACAGGAGCACATTAGTGAAAAAGTAATCGCTAAACTAACAGTCCTTGCTGTGCTTATTATGGCAGGCAGTGTGCGCGGAGGATAGCAGATATTCCATGATTACTACTTCCCTGCAGGGAGGCAATGCCTCAGGGTGCAAAAATAATCAGCGGCGCTGCCGCATGTAGAGAGCTGCCTGCCTGGTACACTCCCACTCTCTCCCACTTTATACCTGAGTCACACATCGAGACGGGTAGCTTGACGAAGAGAAAACCAAACACAACGGTGACTCAAGAGGACGCATCCTAAATTGTGTCGCTCAAACGCTTAATCCCTGCTGTATGCATGCGGCACGCCACATGGGCAAACAAAGCAGATCTGTGACTGGGAGGAGCCCTGCGGCAGAAAACACTGAGTTTACAGTATATGTGCTGCTCGCCGTGCATGCCCAGAGGTTGTCCTCCCCGCTGATTGTTTGTTTTAACAATTCTCACAATTAAACCTCGAGGGCAACAAAAAAAAAAAGTCCCTCTACCCATTCACAGACCTGGAGGGGGAAAAAAACAGAAAGTGAGAAAAAGATGGATTGGACCATTACATCAGTCTGATGGGACAATTACACCTTTAAAGGCCCGTGTGAGTCCCAGTTGAGGCGATTAGAGTTCAGGAGTCAGACACTTCGTCCAAATGGTGCAATCCGGCCGAAAACCATCAGAATGTTTAACTATCAGTTGTGACATCTTCGTCCAAACAGTTCCCTGAAGTGAAACTGGCTTGTCATCGTCTGGTCCTCACTGGCCGACCACAGACTGTAATCAAACCTCGCTGTGTGACAGAGCGTGGCTCGCAGGTCTCTTGTTATAACTCTATGGTGGGTAAATTGGATCATCCATTTACCGGCCAGACCTTAGATGAGCACGGCTGCAATGCCCGCTAAGACTGCTAACTTTTATTGCAGTCATGTAGAGAGTAATTGGTTATCTCAGGCTTTTATCTGGCCTTCATCTTTTCAGCTCTTTTCCTTATCACTAACCTCTTTCTCTCCTTCAATCTTCTCTCCTTTTCCCTCTCGTTTTCTTCACCCTCCCCTCGATACTTTCCCTCCCCACTCTCTCTCTCTCTCTCCCTCTTTACTTGCCTCCCTTCCTCCCCTTCCCAGATGCCCAGCCCACGGAGGCAGAGACAGCCGTGTGGAACCAGGTCAGCGCTGTGCTGGAGGAGGCTCATGGGATCCTCGCCGAGCTGCAGTCCTATAATGGCGCGGGCCAGGAGATACGAGAAGTGAGCACGAAGCAGTCGATAAAGGGCTGAAAGTCGATAAACTGTCGAGTCCGCGGCGCGGCGTGGAAGAGAAAAAAAACTAACGCTCGTGTGTGAATCACGTGGCCCGCCGGGGTGGAATCCTGACATGTCATGTGGTGAACCTTGCAGTAAATATAGGCGGAGGCAGAAATGTGTGAAAGTGTTTTTTTTTTTCAAACAAACATTTCGTGCAATATGTTGTTTTCGGCGGGGATGTTATGGTAGAGGCGTAATCATCCTCCGTTAGGAAGCCGGCGCGCTGGTCTCCAGACATGGCTGCAAAGCGGTCCCCTCTGCAGCATGAACGATTGCTGCTGATTGCTCAGCTGCTGGCATTATTCTGCTTGTTAACAAGAGGTGCTGATTCGTTTCCTCTCCCTGCCTCGTAACCTTGAGGACTCAGAAGCCTTTCTAAAGACTCTATTTTTATAAACTACATGTCGCAAAAACATTTGTTGAGTCTGTAGCGCTGTTAGCCCATTAGGAATATGTCAGTTTATGTTTAAACTGACACGTTTTTTGCTTTAACGTTTCATAATAAGGTATATGCTGATTGCAGAATAATATCATCATCAGCGTTTAGACCTCACTTCCACTGTGCTATTTTGTCTGCCAGTGGGCACGAAATCTCCGGGGGAAAATTGAAGGCTGACTGGCGATCCAGTCGGGCTGGCAGCCTGGCACCATTTCTGTCTGCTCTCACATCTTCATCACAGCCTAAATGAATACATAAACTCACATTTTGTCCAGCGTTGTAGCTGCTACTCTGAGTAAAACAGAATGCGATCCTTTTGTCTTTGCGACAGTAAAACCTCTTTGTTTCCAGTTTAAGTCGTCCCAGCAGGGGGAGAAAAATCTGAATATGGCATACATGGATCCATCCTTTAAAAATGATGTCATTGTCAGTGGAGCATGAAAGGGGATGACTGGCAATAGTCTATATTTGTTTTATTTCAATAAATCCAATGAAAAGACCAAAGACAATGAATACTTTATATCCCACTAACAAGTATTAACTATGCAGCCAAAGCCTAACATACAGTAGATTAGTCCTTCGTGGCATGGACCTCTGTTGGTGTTCACTGTAAAAACTTGTAAATGTGTCCCAGCATTGAACTGGGTGACGTCCTGTCATTACGATTAACACTGGCACTGTAGTTTATCGTGAGTCAATCCTACAAAGACTCTCCTGCTGCTGTAAATACTCACTACTAGCAAATGTGTAGCAATCCCTGGCTGAAAATAGTCCCCAACTAATGCACCATTTACTAGGGTTGCATGGATATACCAGTTTGCTGTGGCATGAAAATTGACGGCTATGATATGTACATTTGCTTGTGATTGCAGTGAATTGTACAGGATTAGTGTAACTAAAAAAATGCTTCAGTTTTATTTGTATCAATTTTTGAAATTAGTGTTTAAAACTCCCTTCTGCTTTCTTTCCTGTTGTCCTGATCATTGTAACTGATAATAATAATACAGTGAAAGAAATTATATTTTCTGAGATGGTATCAATAATCTCGTAGTTTACTGTTGCAACCGTACCACTGATTTGCTCCTGTTTGAGTAAAATTTGCTATAACTGCAGTACCCAGCTGTTTTAGGCAATTAGCGAGCCGGTTTGAAGAATGAAACTATACATTTGTGACCCATATTTTAAAACGTACATCCTTAATAGGAACAGATGGGCTTGGGGCTGAGTGACATTGAAATATTTGCATAGTTGATGCTGTTGATAAGAGCAGCCTCATTCTTTAAGGAACTATGTCACTACTTTGTGTCCAATCAATTTATTATTACAATAGCCAAATCATACACTGAAGTATTAAGTGGATAATATGGGTCATTTCTCTGATACCTCCATCTTTGCTGAACTGAAATCACTATAGTGTGGAACTTGAAGTTGAAAGTGAAAATGTAACTGAAGTGAAACATCGCTTAAAGGAAGACAGGACGGAGAAGATGGGGAGCTTTTGAAAATCCTTTTTGGAAAGTAACATCTGTTCCCTGCCCACAGGCCATCCAGAACCCGGGCGACCTCGCTCTTCAGGAGAAGGCCTGGAACGCAGTCTGCCCCCTGGTGGCCAAACTGAAGCGCTTCTACGAGTTTTCCCTCCGACTGGGTGAGCACGGCTACTGCATACGGTCTATAGAGTAGTTTCAGGGGATGTAGCACACTCTCTGGTGGCCATATTGGAAGTCCAATAGGAGCTGGAATTATAGCTGCGAGCAGCTATAACCTCGATCTGAATTTAGAAACAGCTTTAGCTTTCAGTCAGTCAGTTTTCAGCTGCTAATAGGTACATTACATCACCTCAGTTGGTGAAAGTGTTTGATAGAGGGAGGGGAAGGGAGGAAGCCCTAACAGCAGTAGGAGACAAGGTAAAGACTGCACACAGACAGAGGAGCATCACTCACATCCATGTGTCTTTGCTGAGGCTAAAATGAGCCTTTTTGACGAAGCTGTAACGTCTCGGTCTCGTCTTTGTAGAACACAGAAGTGTAGGAAGACCGCTGACATGTTCAATACTGGTCTCACAGACTCCTACTGCATGATAACTGTAGCTGCTGTTTCGTCCTTCTGACAGCTATTCACATGAGACATATGACATGTATTGGATGTGACAGGCAGCAACTGTTGTACATTATGCATACACTGTGCCTCTGACAAACAGAGTCAAAAATAATATTTCATTAGAATACCATTAGGATGATGTACGTGAGAGGAAGGTTGAAAGTGTTTTTTTTATTTTCAAGGGAGAACTATTATGCTTTTATGTTTTTTTCCTTTCCTTCAGTGTGTCATATAGCTTCATGTGCATGTAAAGTATCCTGAACATTAAAAAGGTCAAAGTCCACACCTACAGAAGCTCCTCTCTCCCACAGAAAACACTGCTCCTGAAACGCCTCGTCAGTAGCCCCGCCTTTAAATCCGCGACTTTGCGACATCACACTACGTCACCATGTCGCACATTGGCATAATTTAAGCGTAGAGACTAGTTTGGCCCCTAAGAATTGATTTAGCACAGCTTCTCTGGTGTTGTTAGCGGTGCTGGCTCAGGCGTGTGTGAGCCGACCAATCAGAGGAGACTGGTATTCTCGAGGGAGGGGGCTGAAAGAGACATGAGCTGAATCATTTCAGACAGAGGGGTATACAGGTGCTGCAGCTATGGATAATATGAGAAAACTGATGTCACTGAATGATGATTTGTAAACAGTTTGGAAGCGATCCTGGTCCAGTATTTATCAAACACACGTGTGATGTGGAAACCTAAAGCCACCAGTGCACATACACTGAGAGTGGACTTAAAATATTTGCATATTAATTGGCTCATTTTAAGTGAGGGCGCCATTAGGGAGTGTTCATGGATGCCTTAATACATGTGTGGAGGGGATCTTTGAATAAGTGGCAGATTAGTGTTAAGGCGATGAACATGGGGAGAAGCTCATCTCGTTCCGTCAGCGCTGCTTCACAGCTCCACTCCATGTTGCCACGTAACCACCGTCGTGATTCTACATGCAGTTTCAGTCGGCAGCATTCCGAAACACGCACACACACACACACACTCACTGTAATGTCCTCTCAGCCATCTCTGCAGCATCCTGACCCAGCAGCCAGGCAGCCGTTGCTACGGAAACAGCGGTACATGGTTGTCCAGAACATAGAGAGAGAAGTAGGAGCGGAGCAGGAGAGTTCGGCTGCCGCCTCTGCTCTGCCTTCCAATAATACTTCCATCTCGTGGACACTGTGCTCTCAGCTTACCATAGAAAAGAGGGCTGACTAATAATTAATGATAATGTATCAGCGCTAATGTATCCACGAGATACAGCACAACAGACATCGTGTAGACATCGCCTTCCTGCCCTCTTTATGAACACAAATGATCGAATCTTAATGATTAGGAGAGTAAAAACCTGATCATCATTCCTGATTCTGCCCCTGGCACCACCTTTTTTTGATTTATGTGCTCGATCAAAGGGTGCAAGAAGAGGTGAAGAGGTCGCATGTACAGTAAACAAACAGCCGGAGGGTTCCTCCATCCAATCTGTCAGCGTATGCCCTCAGGAGTCAGTGCTCAGGATCGGCACCATGAGCTCCATGCTAACAACAGGAGGGAGAGTGGGGCTTCTGGCCAGGCCCTTTAGATGAAACACTTCAGTGCTGTATTTATAGAAGGCCCTTATACATTTTTAATGCAGAGGGAAGGGATGGGGCCTCTGGGGACTTTGCTTCTGAAGCATTGCTACCACGTACAGCCTCTGGGGTCCGGCTCTGCTGTCTGATTTGTTATAGCGCTGAAGAGGCTTGGGTTCAATAGCATACCTGACACAGTGGATGTGTTTATCCACTGGTGCGATGTCAACAAGGAGGACGAGGCAGCGGTGCGATCTCTGCGGAGTGCCACTTACAGCAGATGTTTGTTTAGCTTCTCTTGAAATTTATAGTTAATGCCTGTTGTCATCGAGGGCGAACAGGGATCAGTTGACCCGCTGAACCTTAGAAAAGGTCAATATTACTCTCCAGGCTCAGTCCAGTGTGTCGTAAAAAGACTACAGTCACGCTTGCATCTCTGTGATACTTCATGTTGTGCTAAAAAAGACGGTAATGAAAAAAACCTCTATTCCCTTTTTATTTTCTAATTTCCCCATCAGTGAATTCTGCACTGTGAAAACATCCATCTGAACAAGTCAAGTCGCTCCTCTCTTCTAGTTTTTGCAACAAGTCGAACACTTTAACCCAACAGCCATACTAGCAGCTTTGTGAGTGCTCTCACCTAAATGCTAATGTCAAAAGGGGCCTGTTTTCGGGCCTGAGCCCTGCTCCCAGAGGGGCTCCAAATGTTTGTTATGCTGCCTGAGGCCAGATCCTTCTGCACTGGGTCCATTTCTAAAAGCTCAACAGGTATCTGGCGATATCCAACGAGGACGTGACATAACCGGAGTGAAGTGATTTCATGTTTGAAGCAGTTCTGAGTCCTGCTGCTGCTGCATTTTGTTGTTTAAATCCGGTGACATGAGAGAGACTTCAGATCCAGACCGGATTAGAGAGACTTACATTGGTCTGAACATGAGGAGATGGAAGCCTGTACAGCAGCAGCAGCAGCAGCAGCAGCAGTGTGACATGCAGACTTGTGCCGATACGTACATTTCTGACATCTCAGTATGTTTGCAGAGAATGCCTTGCGCAGCCTGCTGGAGGCGCTGACCAGCCCGCCGTACGCTCCCATGCAGCACCTGGAGAGAGAGCAGGCCCTGGCCAAACAGTTTGCTGAGATCCTTCATTTTACACTCAGCTTTGATGAACTAAAGGTGAAGGGAGTCATTCTTGGTCTCATTACAGCCCTCAGACTGACCTTTACTGTCCTGAAAAATCAATATATCCCCCCTATTGGCTTTTGAAAAGCTAAACCACCTCTTCTCTCACCATGCAGATGACAAATCCAGCCATTCAGAATGACTTCAGCTACTACAGGAGGACCATAAGCAGGAACAGGCTGAACAACCAGCAGGTGAGGCGCTGGAGACGTGATCCGGCTCAGGCTCAGGCTGTTGATGTCGCATACATGATCAAATGTTCAGCTTAAGCAGCATGGTTTCACTTTTACTCTTTAATCATTCATGTCTAACGAGGAGGCGTGTTCCTCTCCTCCCAGCGACACAAAAAAGAGAAGCAGTATTTCATTTGCCGTTTAGTCACACGAATTAGAGCCAGGATTGGCTTCGTCGTCGCTGGATGACATGATTGTTGGACTGTGTGCAGACGATGATTCGTGCTTTTCAAAGATGTGATTCATGTTGGCACACAGCTGGAGGCGGAGAACGAGGTTAACAACGAGATGGCCAATCGGATGTCCCTGTTCTACGCTGAGGCAACACCGATGCTGAAGACTCTGAGCAACGCCACCACCAAGTTTGTTTCAGAGGTAGATTTACACTTCCTTCCAAATCACAGCCACATATACAGGAAGTCTACCGCATCGAGACTTGGTTCACACAAAGACTGGGATGGTTCTCAACTGATCTTGAGTCCAGATTTATCTCCCATAGTTTTAATGATTGTCATCTAAGGCACGCATCAAGCAAAAGACAGATGAAATGAATGTAGAAAGCATCAAAAAATAAATCAGGAGAGAGTTAAAGGTGACCTTCCATCTGTAGGGATGGCTTGGAGACCTCAGGCCTCATTTATAAAACTGCACTTGGTCTTAAGATCATTTCTGACAGTGTGCTCACATTTGATTCTAAGAATCCTATTAGTAACCAGAACTCTATAATTAATGCCAGCTGCTTTACCTGTATATAATGCCGGCACAACTGAGGGTTTAGTTTCTTCAGGAATAGCCATGGACCAGGGGAGATAATCAAACTCTTTGGCAGATGAGATAGAGGAGATAGAAGCCAGATTAAAGATTGGGTTGACAAACAAAGTCAAACACGCAGCTTGGGAGTGTGTCGTTGCAATACCCCTAAAGTGCACTACCTGCAGGAAGAACACAGGACAGTCTACACTTTGCTTAGAGATAAGATCAAGCTATGGAGGCCTGCAAGTGCCAAAATCAGAAATAAATAACATAAATATATTAATTGGATGTTAATTCGTTTCCAAAAAATTAACAAAAATTATCCACAGAATATGTTTATGTATTGTATTGCATTGATATCTACTTAAGTTAGCATGCTAACCAGCTAGCCCCGGCCTGTCCCGGTCCAGAGCTCCTGAGCCCGAGGTGTAAACAACAGCACTCCCCTCATCCCTAGCTCCTGTCTCTATCGCTAGCTGCTAACTGAGCTACCCTACAATTAGTTAAAGTGTTTCACACTGTTGAATAGTTTAATCTATAACATTGTGTCATATTTTATGTGCTCGTCATCATGCACAGAACTAACTGCTAACTAAGAGTACATTTATTACGTCTAAAGTCTGTGTAACAGAGGGAAGACACACTATAACATAATCAAACATTAATCAGAGAACGACCAGTGAGTACATGACTCGACTGATCAGCCTACCTACAAGCTTGTTTACTCATCACGCAGCTGTGGTCAGTGTCAAGACGTCCTGTGCTGAACGAGCAGAGAGTACATGCAGACGAGAGCAAACGGTCTGCTATTAAACACCGACAGAGATCAGAGTTCAGTCGTGAATGATCTGAACAACCAGTTCAGCGTATAACTATTTTTATACTGCAAAATATAACTTAAATATAAATACGATTTTATGTAGCTTTATAACTCATCCTCATCAGTAGTACTGATATAAGGCCTGGGGTTTAGTCAATAGACGTCCTTGTGCGCTTGCGTCCTCACCTCAAGTGCCTCTGCTGGACAGTTGCGTGACCACCTCCCCGTCTCCTCTCCTTTGCTATCACAACAGAATTTTAATGTAGAGGAAGCAGGTTTTTTTTTTTTTAACTTTACACCTCAATACTTTTAGGACTCATGCAAAATTCAGAGGACATGCTGGTCATGATTGCCTTCGTGCTGACCTCATACTTGGACCGAACTCTGCAGATGTACTGTGTCTCCACCTTGTGGCAGAACATTTGCTCAATCAGGACTGAGGGAAGACATGGGTGCATCTGTTAGTGAGGGGTGGAACAAACACTTCCTGTGTTTATCTGATTTCCAAACATTCAAATCTGACTCTTCTGATGAATCTCTTTTTCTTCTCTCCATCCGTCAGAACAAGACCTTGCCCATCGAGGACACCACAGACTGCCTGAGCACCATGGCCTGTGTGTGCCGTGTCATGCTGGAGACTCCGTGAGTACTTTCCACACTCTGCCTCCTCTCCATCATCCCTTCCTCGATCCATCTCCTCCTCCTTTTCTCCAAAGGTCAGACGCTTAGATTTTAATTAACAGGCCCTTACAAAGTGAATACAAAAGAGGCCCTCTCAAGTTCGAGCTATTAATTCAATCCACTGAATGACACTGTGAATCATTCAGAGTCCTTCATGCTAAATTTAAAATGCTTAAGTCTTTTGTCTTGGATGTCTTCGTGTGAATAAAAAGTCATCAGCGACTTGTCGAGGGAATCACGGAGTGCTTTAAATAACAGCAGTAACATTCTCTGTCACCCTGGCTCTGTCCCGTCCTGTCCTCCGCTCATTGTTCAACTATTTAAAACCTCTGGCTAAGCTCTTTCCCTCTGTCTCTGTCGCAGGGAGTACCGCTGTCGGTTCACCAACACAGACACTATGCTGTTCTGCATGAGGGTGATGGTGGGAGTCATTATCCTCTACGACCACGTTCACCCTGTCGGGGCTTTTGCCAAGACCTCCAAAATCGATGTGAGTATAAATAGATGGACATGATTTCTGCCACCCAAAGACCGTCAAACAATCCCTTCAAAATTCATATTCATCCATCAAAAACTGTACAACATTTTGAGCCCAAACATGCTCTTTGTAAGATTTGCTTTTCTACCCGATGATGTACTTTTTCCTAATGAAATACAGTAGAAATGTTGAAGTGAGTGTTAAACCTCGTTGGAAGTCCTTGAGAGGCAAAATATAAGCAGTCTCTCAGTTCTAAATCTGGTCTATACTTGGCTTTCATGAAAGAATTGGATGTATGCCAGTCAAGTCATCCATTTCTAATGCAAAGGAGGCTAGTCACAGTAGAAGTAGTACACCTGAGGGATCAATATCAGGCAATCAAGATCAAGATTTAATTTCTTACTGATAATTCAGCATCATACAAGGGTGGTGTGAGGTGAATGCTTGTCTATCCTGATGATAATATGTTTAAAGTAAAAGGCTTCGAATGCTTATTGTTCCTATCAAACCTAGAGCTTATATATCATCAGCATAAAAACACATTCACTATAGGTCTTGATATTTATACAGTGACAAGATGATTCAAGAAACAGAGAGAGAAGTGTTTTTAGCTTTTATGGTCCTAGTAATAAGGGCTGGTTAGCAGGTCATAATAGAAGGTATAATACATTTATAAGCACTTGAAAGAAATCTAAAGGTGCAATATGTTAGAAGAATGGTTTAAAATTATCAACAGAATAATAAAATCAGTTTTGACACAGACGTCTATGTATTATGTTGTAGAGATATCTACTGTAGTTAGCAGGCTAACCAGCTAGCCCCGACCAAAGCTCCTGAGCGAGCGGTGTCAGCAAGAACAACACTCACCCCAGTGCTGCAAGCTCCCAGTTCGGACCACTAGCAGCACAGCTAACTGAGCTAACTAGCTAGCGGCAGCTACAGTTAGCAGTTTCTCTGGTGTTATGCTGCACCCCTATTTGAGTGGATTATGAATTGCTTGATGGCCACTTCTTACATACTGCACCTTTAACAGTTTATAGACTATTTAGGAATGTCAGTCAAAACCTTAGCAATCTAAAGTGTTAATAATAACAATACAAACACATTTATTGAGTTTGCCTGACATTTTTTTATTTAACCTTCTATTTAACCTAATCTTTTTACAATTAAAATCAATCAATTAAGTTTTTTTGTTGATGTGGTCAGTGATGATTTATGTTTTCAGAGTGTCTTTTACAATGTAGGCAATAAGAAGTGGCTTTTTAAAATCTATTTACTCAATAATACTTATTAATATAAAGCTCAATATAAATGTATAATCTTTCTGCAATAATTGTAGCTTTTTCTTGTAGGATACTTCACACTTTTACCTTTACAGGCTGATAAAAACCCTTTAATTCAAACAGTTTGGGGAGCGAAAGTCCTTTAGTTGACGTTCTCTCAACTCACATCCAGGAAGATGAGGAACCACAGGTCTAACCTCATAAAAACGTGCCGTTACTCATGTATCACACATGCTCAACGTTACACTGGTAGATGAGGTCACTTACAGTTATAACTGTGTGTTTTTGAGTCAGTGTGTGAGGCTGCAGCAGCAGCAGCAGGAGACGCGTTGATCTGAGGCTGCTGACCTTTCTCTAACACCCTGTGTTGTCTTTGTGTCGGGCAGATGAAGGGCTGCATCAAGGTGCTGAAAGAGCAGCCGTCCAACAGTGTGGAGGGGCTTCTGAACGCACTGAGGTGTGTATCAACGTGTGTGTGTGTGTGTGTTTCACTAGCAAAGACGGATGCACAACTATTTCAACATACCTCTCTCTGTCGCCTTCTTCTTCTTCTTCAGGTATACGACACGGCATCTAAATGATGACAGCACCTCCAAACAAATCAGGGCCCTCCTGCAATGAGAGAGAGAGGAGGAGAGGGAGGAGAGGAGGAGGAGGAGGAGGAGGAGGAGAAAAAGGAAAGAGGGGGAGGAAACAAACGCCAGTGGCTGATAAACCTGTTTGTTTACAACGAACAAAGAAAAATCATCTCCAGGTTAAGAGCAACCTGCTGATAATAAGAAGAGGAAAATAATTATATATATTGTCAGCTGTCCATCATTCTGTCTCTCATTTTGTAAAGTAAGAAAAGAGAAAAAAAAAAAGCCAGAAAAGAAAATATAGATATATATTAAAACGAGTGAAACACAAGCAGCAGATGAAAAATAAGTAGGATTAAAGAGGAAGCTATATTGCAAAATTTAAGGTCAGAACTGAAAATGTACAAAAAGAAAAAAAAAAAAAAACAAGGGTTCATGTTCCAGCAGTAGTCTGACAAGTATTTTTGCACACACTTTGAAAACAACGCCATCTCCTTTCCCCCTGAAATCTGATCCCAAACTGATCCCTGTGCTCCCCTCACACACTCCGATTAAACCGGGTGGGTTTCTAAGCTCTCGAGGTGTGCAGACGAGGTTTCTCCTTCAGCTGCGCCGACCTCCACCTGCAGGCGATTTACGAGGCAATGTGATGGATACTCTCCGGAGATTTGCTTCTACCTGCTTTCTTTTCTGCGTCGGTGCGGCGGAAGGAAAGGAGGCAAAGACGCGAGGAGGCCGCCTCCGTAGTTTCCCTGATTTCTCCTTCGTTATCCATCACCCTCATGCCTAATTCCCATCCATCCATCCACTCATTGGACATGTGGTTTTTCCTTGGCACAAAAAACAAAACACTCCATCCATGCCGTGTGCCCTTACGCTGTATTTGTTCCGGCACAAAACATCCTGCGAGTGTCTGGCTTTACTTGAACAATATCGTTCACTCTCTCTCTCTTTCTTCATGGTGCTAACGTGGTTTAGATATCACAGTACTAGCTTGTTAGAAATGATTACAAAAAGGGTTCCTTCGTTGCTTTTTTTGCACTAATAGGTCTCGCACTCGGGGGGGATTTCACATTAGTGCACAAACGGGAATGAACGACCTGTAAGATCCAAAAAAAAAAAAGGCATTCTAGGAAACCACAGCACACTTACTTCTTCACCCAGTGCCAAAGCTGATTGGTTTTTGCTTTTACTACATCCTCAAGCCAGGCTCGAACAAAAAAAGTACGCTTGTAGACTTGTGAAACATCATCATTTAAGTACACGTGAGGATCATGAAGAGACGCGCACAAGTCAGGAAGTGGTCATATTTACTCGCGAGGATTTTAGAGGGAGAGCTCCGAGTGTTCCAGTGTAAATACGTGAGGCTTTTTTCTCCGCGGGCGCCTACACGGTCAGCTCGGGTCCTCGAGGGAAAAAACACATCGATATCTGCATACAACTAGAGTTCTTTCTTTTAGTACGAGGTTGTGGAAGATCTAAGTCATTGTGGGAAATAAATATTTAAAAAAAAAAATGATTCAAAAAGGAGATTTAAAAAGAAGTGCTGTACTTTGGATGTCTATAGCCCTTAGTCTAATTTAATTTGATCTTATAATATATTTTCTATACAGGGGTATGTGCACAAGCATATTCTGTATAAATATATAGATGGCATGTTGTAAAAGTTCTGACAGAAATGTGTAAATAAGGTGTTTTTATTCATTTTTAATTGTTCAGTGACGCTGAAATTGGGTATGTGTTGTCTCTCAGAATTACCATGCGTTTGGCTTGGACCATCGGACTTGCCGTAGTCATAGGTTTCAGAAAACTTCAGCTTCATTATGGCGAATGAACCGGAGGGAGGGGAGGGATGCTAAGGTGGGGGGAGGGTCGGGGCTGTCCATTTGCTTGTTATTTTGTACATTTTGTGCAACAATAAACTTGTCATTTATTACATTCAAACCCTGATGTTGTGTGTCTGTAGAGCTGCGGAGCTCCGTCCACGATGTTCATGATGACCTTTGTGTTTTCAATGAAATTAGCTGTAAACACACACTGACACTGTTTCACTCAGTCACGTGAAGTGAATCAACTGGTGCAGTTGCTGTAGTTTGAGTTAATGGGCATCATCTCAGTAAGATACAACTATAATCAGTGAACTTATACACTTATATCGACAACGTGGCAACACACACCTGTACTCAGTGACTGCAGTATTTTAATGGATGGGTACACAAATGATCTAGGCTGCCTTTAAAGGAAATAAAAAGCAGTTGCAGCACATGAACACTGAACAATCGTTCATACTGTGGTTACTCCTCTTGTTCATACCGGCCAATGAGAGATTCCTTCCTAATGCTCTTCAAGTCTAAGAGATGGGACAAAGTCCGTACAAAAAATAAAGCTGTGGCTTATCAGAAGATTGACTTTTCCAGAGTTACTGTCTTTTTACTGTGACATTATCTCTTCCTGCTACTGTCCTTCCACTGAGGCTCAACAGGGAAACACTCTGGAGAACACAAAAAGCTAATTCTGTACTAAAACACTGTTTTTATCAGTTTGGTGATTTCCACTGGATTTGAATGACTCAGACTGGTGAAACCTCATAATACAGCTTAAAGAGACAATATGTAATAATTGACCACCTGTCCAATAATATAATCCAAACTAATACAGGTTAAGAGCTCTAGATAAGGATGAGCCAGAGTTGAGCTGGACAGTATACTACAGTAGCTGCATGACTGCATAGATGTAAATTTTTTCAGCAGTCTTTGGATACATTTCTTCTTACAATTCATACATCCTACACCTTTAAGATAATATTTGGAATATATTTTGTCTTTTCTATTGGAATATACTACAGATTTGGTTTTGAATCCCTTCCATTAGAAACGCATTAGAAAGGGATCTTTTAACAGCCGGTATGAACAGGCTCTGGAGAGCAATTCCTGAAGGGGACACCAAAAAGTACTGTTCTATTAACTGAGGTAATGGACTGAACAAAATGCAGTCGTGTCATAAACGTAAATGTGTTTAAGTCTATTGAGTGGTAGAAGTAAATACATGTCAGACACATCTTTTGTCTTAAGTTAACTTTTGCCATGCAGCTACTGACTGGAGGTCAGCCAGCACCAGCAGCACACACACTCCCGCTCCACAGACACACACCTACCTGCGCTAATGTGTGTGGGGGTGTGGTTGGTGTAGTGGACCATACCACTGTGAGGCATATGGGGTGGAATCAATGTTTAAAAACATAAAAACACATTAGTTTGTATCTACATTAGCACAAGTGGCTGTTAGCACAATAGGCTAATGAGGGGGACAACTCTCTTTTTCAACATCGTTCCCAACAGGTGGGGGTCCTGACCCACCTTACCCCATTCATTTCCCCATATGTGAACAGGAAATCATTAGGAGGCATGAATATACTTTTTAGAAGTGCTGGGTGATAATAAGGTGCTCAAACAAAATGATAGAAGTACCTTCGTCTTCTTCCGAGTCTTATCCTGCATGGACCTGACTGAAAGAACAGGGAACAAGACAGAAGTGTGCGGATACTTTTGTCATTCAGTATGAACAGGAGGAATGAGTTACAGCAACCTTAGCAACCTTAACAAATTATATCTAATAGGATAGGCAATAGTGTTTAAGACTTACTGTGTTGTAAAGTGTTAAAATATCGTTTCCAATCCTCCCAGAATGACCGTACAGACAGTACAGAGGTGATTCATGAGGTAGCAATCAATCAAACACACACACAAGATCTCATTTCTGTCAAACAAAATCTTACATCTTCAATTTAATCTGAATACGTTTCATACTGTACGGTGTAATACTGTATATGCTCATTAAAAAGGGAAAAGCACTCTTCTGTTTGAACCACTGAAGTAGAAGATAATCCCTAAAAAGCCAAAACATAAAAATATGTGCTTTGTGCTTGGGAGAGATGATACGCTGGTCAATAACCACTTTAAAAAACAAGAAGTAGAAGCAGTAATAATCACAACATCAAAAAAGAGCATAAAAAAGTAGACACAGTGCACCAACTGTCATTCTAAACTCAAATGCATCAGATCTTTAATCTCTCACATTATGCTTTTTATACACGTTGTCATTTATACTTCTGGGTTCCATCCTGCCTGAAACACTGACATGAAATATGATATCATTTCAAATGGTTTACATTCAGGCACCAAGCTCCAGACATCATCAGGCACCACAAAGACTGTGATCACATTCATCAGGTTTATAACTGAACGCTCTGCCAACGCTTGTCCTGGTACATCCTGTTCTCATGATTCAGTGCGTTCTTTGGGCACGTTCCCTCTCTGACCACAAGGGGGCAGCACAAGACCAATTCACGACAGACCTGACAACCAACCAATTAAGATAAATGCATCCAAATAACCTGCTTTAATGGGCTCAGAACAGAAGAGATACACTTCGCCCCAGCTGAGAGGACCTTCGAAAACTTGGCAGTCTAATGAAATATCGAATAATTAATGACGGAACTGATCTGTGCTTCCAAATAATAATACTGTTTGATAATGAAATAACATCCAATACTCTAACATCAGTCGTGGAGGCTCTTAGGAAGTAGGGTTTTTAAATAATATCCGTCCAGTCAGCTGAACTGTACAGTGCGAGCGCTGGAAGGTGTAAAGTAGGGCAGGGGGACACAGGAGAGCCTGTCACCAGTTATATATGGAAAGGAGATCAGCAGGCAGATACTGGACCGTCTTATAGGGCAGAATGCAACCACAGAGGAAGAGGCAGCTGTGGGGAGACACACACACACACACACACACACACACTGTCCCGAATCAACAGTGATTTGGATGTTAAATTTCAAAGATAGTAGGCAAATACGGTATCTCAGTTTGGAGAGAGGAGTGAATTGTGTGTGTGTGTGTGTGTGTGTGTGTGTGGTACAGAGCAGCATCCACGGGTCTGGCTTTGGCTCTGTGCCCTAACTGTCATGTAATAAATAAGGAACCAGTGTCTCTTTACTTCCCTACTGGAATGCATTCAAATTCAAAGCAGCCTTTCTCCTGACAAACAGCAGTTATTTGCCGACTTTTAATGGACGATTTGACGCACAAAACAACACAAAGTTGCACCAGATAAGCAGGTGACTTAACGTGCGTTGCAAAGTAACTGAAAAACACTTGAGCTGAAGCAGGCTTTTTAACTGGATGAACTGTAGATTTTCACTTTGGTGCCAAAAATTCATTTTAATAAGTGTTCTGTCTGGACCTTTACTCTCGTCAAGCCTCCATCGTGGGACGTTAGAACTCATTAAAACCCAGACGAGTGGAATTATTCAAGGGTTAGCACCTTTCGCACACCTTTTCAATAGCCTGGGACACAACTGGGCTTTTATAATAAAGATTTCATTTACAAGAAATTTCATAATGAAATGAGGGAGTGAAACATGCAAATACAAAACGTCGACGTAAGTTTTAGGTTATCGTAATGTGGCTGGAGCCGCCACAACAGCAGCAGCGAACAGGTGACGAGACAATGAGTAATAAAACAAAGAGGCCGTTGTTGTTCTGTCTGGCTCAGGGTCAGGACTGTTTTCTCTTCAGTTAAATTCCAATCTAAATGTTTTTTTAAAAACAGTTGAAGCAATCTCACATAATCCCTCCCCAAAAAATCCCCTGAAGTGTCTCATATTCCCCCCCCGCGTCGCCTCCTTCCCTCTTCAAGGCGCGCGGCGGCAGCAGCAGCAGGGCTCGGCCCAAACGGATCAGCTATTAACCGTTAACTGCCTCGGGGAAGGAACACCTTATCAGCCAAATAGAGTGTGTGTGATACATTCAACAGCGGTTTCACTCCGTTGGCTTCCCCCTCCCGCCCTAAACTCAACTCTGAGTCGCCACAGACACGCGCACAACAAAAACACTGGCTTTTTTTTCCCCTCTTTGTCTCCCTCTCGCACACCTCGCTGATGAGGACACCGCCCCTCACATGATTCATATCACAACAAAGTTGCCTTCCGCGCCAGGCCGCAATGTAAATGAGCCGGGTGGCGTTAGCGCCGGTTACCAACTGCCGGGCAAACACTTCTGTGGAACACATCCGATCACTTTAATCTCACAGAGTTGGCTGTTTGGTGACTTTGGAGAGACACGACATAATAGAATGTTCTCATTCATTTCCCTTTCAGTCACAAGACTGGTAATGTTTGTCAGCAGAGGAGGTCCAAACTCCAGCAACACAGACAGTAACTTTATTGTGAAACGACAGATTTCTGCCTGTGCTCTTAATAAGAGTGATCCACGATTAAGTTGTTCTTTAGACAACATACTACAAATGTCTCTCAGCAGCATGCGCACATATGAAACATGTCAAACACCTGCTTATATTCGGCCCCTCCGTCTCTTTAAGGCCCCTCTCCCCAATACCCAGTCTGCTCTGATTGGTCGGCTCGCACACGCCTGAGCCAGCATCGCGTCTCTGGTCACTTTTCAGCTTCACTTTTACCTTTATACGCAGAAATTATGCAAATGTGCGTCATGGTGATGTAGTGCGATGTCACAAAGTCACGGAATTAAAGGCGGGGCTACAAGGGGGGCAAGCAACAAGGCGTTTCAGACACTTCAGGATCAGTGTTTTCTGTGGCAGAGAGGAGCTCCTGTTGGCGCAAACTTTGACCTCTTCGACTTTCAAGATCTTTTACATGCACAAGAACCTATATAACAAACTGAAGGACACACACACACACAAAAAGCAATAATAGGTCACCTTTATAGAAGGGGTGTGGAACATTTTTTCCTTGGAAGGCCGGAACTAAACCTTAATGGTGGACCACGGGCCAAAAGTAAGCACCTATCGTATTGTTAAGATGCAAAATCGTACTATATACAGAAGCCCAGAGAGGCAAGTGAGAAAACATTGTCTCACCTATTGGTCTAAAATGTTTTCTCTGCTGTCTTTAAGACTGAATGTTTTGCCAGAACAATATTTCCATTATTATTTACTTTGCTTTAAAGGCTGATACAGTTTTTAAATACATGCTTAAGTGTCAATCACACGTTAGTCATGGATGTGATCATTTATAATCAAATATCTTTAGGGAAGAGGAACAACAGGTATATCTGAACAGTAAGATTACACCGTGTTATCTGTTAAATCTCTACAGATGCTGTACCCTCATCATTCTCACTACGCGCTGCACGAGTGGAGCTTTGAACACAGCGTAGCAAAAGTGCTTAATTAACAAACTCCTTCTCACGTTCAAGAAAATAAAGTCAATTCCACGACAGCGCTATCCGCAGCAGATATGAGACACACAATGATATACTGTGGTTTTTAATGCACAAATGGAGCGTGAATATCTGAAATATTCAGACAGTGTGTGAGGTGTGTGTGTGTGCGACCGTGTGGAAACCCCTCCTCTCTGCCGCTTAGCATGTTGACGCGCACAGCTCCTCCATAACAGGCCCTTTGTCTGAGGAGGGTGTGTGTGCGAGCACATGTGTGCGTCCAGCAGCTGCTGTGGGTCTACATGCCTTCTAATGTTACGTCTGGTTGCATAACACGCTTAGGACATGAGTGAGCCGCGAGCTGCTACACACAAGTGGAGACACACACACACACACACAGGTCTGTTTTACAATATCTGTAAAATCTAGCAGGGCTTCTGCGGCAGGTTTGAGAGGTGTTAGTGAAGAATCAGTAACACAGTGCAACTGAAGTAGTTTAAATTTAGAACACGTTCAGGTGAGCAGCCACTTGTTTTTGTCTCTGTGCAAGAACTTTTCAGTCCATGGTGTTCAAAACAAAGCAAAGACTACGTGCTTATTAAAAAAGGCAGATGGATCAGATTTAAAGCAACACTGTCTTACTTTTAAAGCAAGTCTGGAGAGTGGATCGTTGAGTCTCGTTCCCTGGTGATGAGAGGGTCTGAGACTGTCTTTCTCCCGAACTGGTTAAATATAATCATGCTGATGCTTTAGGATGATCGATACTTCAGGTCATATGCATCCATGGATCTCAGTGTCTCTCATCACACTACAGGATTTGAGCCCTGGTCTTTCACCTCACAGACGGTGTCTGGAGATGGCGTCATGCCCGTGTCACGTCTCCCGTGTGTGATCTTGTAATGTCGCCGATCAGTCACGCAGCGTGCAAACCACTACGTCTGCAAGATTCACATCCACGAGACAGAAACTCGCACAGTGTGAAAGTGATCAGATGCCATAAAACTGCAACTGTGCTACAATTCCGTACCGTAGAAATGCAGTGCACGGAGCACAGCTGGAAAAAAAACAAAGACATATTGGGGATGCCGGTGTCCAGTGTCGTTTGATTTCTGGCCACTTGGGAGCAGCACAACAAGCTGTAGAACAAAAATGTGTTATTACACAGTTGCCTATTTTTTCTCTTTCAGGAGATCAATGAAGCATCAACGTTTTTTTGAGGTGTGCTTGTGCCTAACGTGCAATATTTACTCTCTTTTTAGCTCCGTTTTTGGTCTCCACCGACTCGTGAGGGTGATATCGAGCTTTTCAGCAGCTAAATGCTACACTGTGTTCACCAGCTAGTCGGCTGCTCTGTGCTGAAAACCAATTCCTGATGCTGAAAGACGCTTAAGCAGGGGAATTTGCAGAGTTTTCATTTTTAAAATATATATGTCTCTGGGGGTCCCAAGATACCAAACTGATTTGAAAAGATGTTATTTACACCATTTTTTAAGGCTGAAATCTTCACTGTAGCAGCTGCTAAGCCACATGTGAAAGCGTTTGAAGTGGGTACACAAGCTTGAGGCTGTAAATAACATCTTTTCAGATTCATTTATGATCTCTGGGCTTCCAGAGACTTGCATTACATCAGGCAAACTCTATGAAGCCATTTTATGTTTTGTTTTTTTTTTACATTTTAGAACAAGTCCCCATCAACTTCAGTTGTTTCGGATGAGCTGTGAAGCTCCAGAAATTATTGTGGAGTTCGAAACTTCGCCCAACTCTCCAGTGGCATGGGGGTGAGCAGATAATGGATAATTTTTATATCTTTATATAAACCCTTCCTTTTAAACAAAAACACATTTAAATGTGGGTCCTGCTTTATTAATATTTGGGGAAAACGGAGCTCATGTCATTAATCTGGCCATGGATAAAGGATTTCCGCACACTGGGTTCTGAAATCATGTGAAAATTGATTCTGAATGATTGGTTTTATGAAATAAGATGTTGTCGTGTTTGATTGTGAAGCATCTTTAATATTCCTTTAATCTTAATCAAACCTAATCCTAGATCAAACTGACCTCTCTTGACACTTTCCTCTTTGTTCTGAGGACAGGGGAACGAGGAGAAACACACACAGCCTGCCTGCACTGTGCCGCCCTCCGCTCTGGCAGCGAAAGCGTTAAGCGCTGCGGTGGGGGAGGCTCCCGGCCACGCCCACTCTGAGCTCATTTGCATATCGGGCGGGAAGCTCCGGCTCTTTGTTGCTGCTGAGCCCGGCCAAAGCCCCTCCCACAAAACACTGCACTGGCGGGAAAAAGCCGGCTCCAGCGCTTAAGCCTCTGACAATGGAGAAATCCAGACACACACACACACTCACACACACACACACACACTCTTTGTCTCACTTACAGTACACTGCAGAGAGTACATTGCTCCCTGTGCACACATGCAATAAAATTAACACACACACACACACACACACACACACACACAACAGGCAGCCAGGCTGCATTGTTGGTCCTTGATGGGCTGGCACTCCCATTTCCTGCCTGAGAGCAAAGGTGAAAACAAGTGGACGGGCAGAGAAATGAGAGATGAAATGGACAGGAGGGTGTGTGTTTGTGTGTGTGTCTGTGCGTTGCCATATGAAGGCAGATGAGAGAGAGAGAAACGGACACACACGCAAACTCAAAATGTGTGAGGAGTGAGACAATGACATTTATGCGGCCCCACCAGACACAATACATACGGAGTAAGCAGCTTTGTCTAAAATAAGCACATTACTGACAATACGTGCCAACAGTACGTGCTCTGTGTGTGTGTGTGCGTGCGCGTGTGTGCGTCCACCTAAGTGTTGCCCTGGGAAAAGAGTTCACTGGGTTGCTGGAAAAACAGGAAGGCATGTCATGCTCTGGATTGGGGAGGGTAGAAGAAGAAGGAGAAGAAGAAGAAGGAGGGGAAAAAAAAGTACCGAGCGGCCCCCGCATTACATAACCAGGCAGGAAATATGCAGCAGAGAGAGAGAGAGAGAGAGAGAGAGAGAGAGAGAGGCTATAGGAGGCCGTGCATACACTGCACCTATGACACTTTCCTTAGAGGCTTTTCACATCTCATCACATCTCCGCCTCGCCCCGTCCTTCTGTCGCTTTTTTTCGCACACGGCGGCCACCACAGGAGCCAGACAGCGTGACAAAAAGAGAGAGAGAGGGAGCTGCATAAACTCGGTGAACCTCGCTCGTCCCTATAGAGGCAGACACACACACACACACACGCACGCACATCAATAAATGATGGTCTGCACTTGGCGCTGGATGCATGCATCAGATCGCGTTGAAACGTCGTCTCCGGGCCGGATAAGGCTGCGACACACTCGTCTCCTATGGTGCAGCTCTGGCCATGTGTGTGTGTGTGTGTTTAATCCACACTGCATATATATATATATACACACACACACAAACACACAGCTGTTACACTAGTGGACAGAGAGGTTGTGTGGCGTGTTTCTTATCATGTTGCTGATATGAAACATGCAATAGAAGCAGACGTCTCACACACACACACAGAAAAACACAATGCTCTCCTCTCTGATTGAGTCACACCTGACAGTGTTGTGCTTCACACTTGGTTACGCAACGGCCAAGTTCTGAATTGTCTTCGTCCTCTTCCTGACAGGCCCGAAAAAACCCCGGCCCTGAACAGAGGAAGCTCGCAAGCGGAGCGACACACGCGCGTCCAGCTTCCACAAAATCAGAAAACATCAAATGAGAGAACTCGCTCAACTCTGCGGTCGGGATCAGGCTCGCATTAATTCATGCACACGTCAGCTGGCAGTCTGACGGCTGACCTCTGCGCTGCGTCCTCGAGTGAGGAAAAAGAATACTTCACATTCTTCACCGAGTCCTTCACGTTCCAAAAACTTCTCCTGTGAGATTGTCGGCCTGTGTGGTGTCTAGTACTCTGGCCTTCTGTCTTATCTTTAACCCGCCACATCGGCACAACTGATATTTCTCATAAATAAAAAAAGGGTCCTTCTCTGTCGTCAAGTCAACAGTTTTTCGACCCCAGCTGACGCTCTATCTCATTAGCTGCCTGCCTGTCTGTCTGTCTGTCTGTCTGTCTGCGTGCATGCAGGTGCGTGTGAGTGTGTGTGTTTTTTTGTCTCGGCGGGAGCCAGATGGCAGAGAATGTTTAGTCAAATGGGATTAGAGATTAGGATTAAGTGGACTTCAAATTACCTAGACGCACAGTCACTGGATGACACACTACTATAGCAGAGCTCCGAGGCAGAGAGGTGTTATGAAGTTCAACAACACCGGCTCTGTGACGCATCAGAGGCGCACAGCGGGAGGAATCAGATGAAAGAAATTGTTCGTTTGGCCCAAAATGCTAAAAGTGTTCGTCAAATTTTTTTTACTCCCAGATAACCAGTGTGGTGTTAATTCCTTAAAGTAATAGTTTGACACTTTGTGAACACACTTGTTTGCTTTCTTGAGAGTTAGATGACAAGATAGATACCACTCTCACATCTGTATGCTAAATATGAAGCTATCTAGCTTATCGTAAAGAGAAAATAGAGGAAAGTAGCTAACCTGGCTCTGTCCAGCCGTGACAAAAAACCATCTACCAGCACTCCTAAGGCTCACTGACTGTGTCTATTGTTGAATTTATATAAAAAATAAAGTAGAAAAACAAGATGCTACTCCTGTTTTCAGTCTGTAAGCTAAATTAAGCTAAACTGCTGCTAGCTATAGTGACACATTTATCGTACACCATACAGTGGTGTCAGTCCTCTTCTCTACTCTTGGCAAAATGTCCCAAAATGTGAAACTATTTCCTTTAACAGATCTAACAATATAATTATGGGCTACCACTAAAGATTACTCTGTTGATTATGTTAGCAGCTAGCATATTAACAAGGCTAAGGATCTACAGCCATGCTAGCAGCTCTGTAAGCTAACGATCACACTGTCGCTAGAAACGCATCGCCAGCCAAACCATCGTTTTCCTCCGGTACAATGCACCTGGCATGTGCTACACTCTGGCGTCAGGCGTTTCTAGCAGTTTTTAGGAGCTGGAATATTCTCAACTTTTCAGCACAAGGCGTAAAGTCGCACCGTTTCTTTTCCCCTAAATTATATGTGGTTGTCTGGTCGCACACCACACTGTTACGCCTAAATCCTGATGTTAAGAAAGTATGTATTCCATGTTAGCAATTTCAATTTAGCATGATAGCATGCTAACACATAAATGATCTGGTGCTCTATGTTTTTTTCCGTGTTTTGTTGTGCTGTATTACAGTTTGTGTTTTGTATTGTTCTTTTCTAATGTATTTTTTGAGTTTTTAGTGTTTTAAAAATGGCCATTTAGGGATCAGCATCGCAAATTAGCTTTGGCTATAAATGCTACGCTGTGTGGCAGTTTATGTTACAAACTTTTTCCAATATAAATAAACATTACAAACATATCATATATAGCACTAAACACAAAGTAAAGCTGAGGCTGATGCTAACGTCATTAGTTTATCAGTTAGTTAAAGGTGCACTACGTAGTTTTTGCGAAGAAATTCTAATCAGAAGAGACCACAGTTTTTACAATTCATCCTCACAATGGATGGACACAATGATTATCTGTTCCATCACCTGGATGTTGAGATATTTCAGTCTGAAACAAAGCAGCGAGCCGATTGGATGACAGGGAGCCACCCTGCTAGCATAGCTTGAGTAAAATGAGTGAAACGTGCCCATCACAATAACCCTTCACCTACAATGACATCTTCAAAGACATTTAATTTAATTGACTCTAAAACAGAAGAACAGACAATATTCACATTAGTTTTCTTCATTGCTGTCTTAAACAATTGATTATCGCAATCGACTAATTTCCTGTCGACTCATCTTTTCAGCACCAATTCACACAAGGGTTATTCTCGTATATTGATCACGATAACAGACGAGGTGATAACCGACAGGTCAATGTCACAGTGATGCTGAGAGAAGCCGATGTCTCGTCGAAGGTCTCGTCGTTCGCAGCATGCGTCGGCAGCGGCGGCACCGGAGGCCAAAAAACTCCACCGCAAACAAGCCAGACGCAGACAACAAGCATCTATAGGCTGTAGCATGTTACATAAGCCAGCCTGCAGTTACCCCACGGAGGGCCTCATGCACAGGACACTGTGTGCTCTGTGAACGTATACAGCCAACTGAGCCGCCATAGAGCAGAGCAGGACTGGACTGAGAGAGGGGGAGACAGAAAGGGAGCGCTCAAACTGGGAGAATTACTGCGCGGCTCGCTGAGTGATGCAGCTATACATATAAACACACACACACATGCACGCACACACACACACACAGCAGTAGTGTAGCAGTCATCTCATCGAACACTCAAGAAAGCAGAAAAACTCCAGCGTCAGAGCATTTATTCATGTGTGTGTGTGGGAGGCCGTCGTCGCATGTTTCCCACTTAAAAGCTGCTTCGGCGTGTTGATTCTTTGCGCTCGTTGTCTGCAGCTAATGAGTTCACTCAGTGCATATGTGCATGTGTGTGTGTGTGTGTGTGTGTCCGTAGATGATCCACTGCTTCGCGGTGCGCAAATCACTAATTAGCCTTGTGACCATGGCCGCTGCCCCAGTTCTCTACTTCTAATAGAGTGTGTGTGCGCGGTTCAAGGGGCTGAAGCCTTATGTCATTGAATTGCGCAAGCTTCCCTTTTTAAATGTGAGTGAGTGATTCAGCAGTGCCTGGAGGTGCCAGGCCAGGCTCGCCGAGGAGCTCGAGATAAGAACAGAGCGCGCATGAGGCTGCCAAAGCCGAAGCGAACCAGGTGACTGAAAACATTATTTTTCAAAAGATCACTCGCATTGTGCTCGCTTATGTCATTAGAGAAAAAAAAAAAAACACACATCACCAGAGGGAAAAGAACACAGTACAAACTAGGATTACCACCTCGCGGTTTTACGCCTCCGTCAGATCACAAAGAATCCGAGCGGCAAACATTTGTAAAAGCACCGTCTGTTTCAACTAACCGCAATATCCTGAGACTCATGAGAAGAAATTTAACAGATTCGTGAAGAGGCCGCGCAAAAATCTAAGTCATGGGCACAATCTTGTAAATTCAGCATTAAATGCAATACATTAACATGTTTCTTTCCTAGTAAAGAGTCAGTTTGTCAGTTTGGCATTGCTGTACCAGCCTCTCTGCTATAATGTCTCAAGTGTGCTCTGTCTGCTTCTGTTTTTAAAGTGCGTCACTCCACCCAACAGCTGCTCCAACTCACTGTTTCAACTGATTTTACCATTGACACCAAATGTAATGAAGAATATAACATATTGACAGTAAGCATGTCAACTCTTACAAATACAGTAAACAGAAACCAATAAATGACACTTCTCTTCCCCAGACTCCCTTTAAAAAACGCTAAATTTTGAGACTTACTGCGTTAGGAGAAACTTTATTAACTTTGTGAAACGCCAACTACAACACATTCTTAACTTTTATGGCCTTGTGGTCAATTCGGCAAACGTTATACATAAAGATATTTATTTCTTTGTGTAAAAAACGTTGCATGCGTTTGCTCCAGTGATGTGCATATTTGCGTACAGGGGTGAGATCCAATCACAAGCGGTCACTCGGGATGCATGTCGAGACGCAATTTAATGCCAGGTATGAAGTGATGGACCGAAAGCTGTCCGCTTGTGATCAGATCACTCAAAATGTGAACAGCCACAGTGACCTCTGACCACCGCATTCTCAAATCACCCTTGTGACAAATCCGAAGCCGTTCCCTCGTGGCGTCCCTGAGATATCTCATTCACCAGAGCGGGGCTGACGACGAAAGGACGGACGTACAACCAGAAAACATAATGCCCACGGACACGTCTGTCTCCACGGAGCCACAAAAAAATGTTGAACAGAAGGACAGAAAAAACAAACCATCCAAACACAGAAAGGGTTATAAAAACCAGACACCAGTTGCACAGTGACCTTTGCTATCAGTGTGACTCTCGTACTGTATGGTAAGCCCCTGGTGAGCTGGAGGCCTGACCCAGTTTGGAAAGAGAGAATGTGGGACACACACACTCTCTCTCTCTCTCTCTCTCTCTCTCTCTTTCTCTCTCTCTCTCTCTCTCTTTCACTCACACACACACACATTTCCAGCTATTATACGGCTGGAAATATTTTTAGTCATGTGGATGAGGTCAAACACTGGGAGCCTGTGAACTAAACTAGTCCTGAAAGAATACTTCTTAGACTCGGAGTGAAGGCTTAAAGAAAGAGATGATGGAGTGGAGCGGAACAATTGTGTGAGTCTTAGAAACAAGGGGGGGTGGGGGGATGTTGTCCTGGTGAGAGGAAAAAGCGGCAGGTGAGGAGAGGGAAAGGGAGCGCCAATCGAGGCCTTTGGAGCGATGCCAGGTATTGTGTAAGTGGTTTTACAGCAGGCGGGCACACCTTGGTCTGAAAGCGGTGTGACACGCTGCTCGATAAACAGAGACCTGCAATCACTGCTGTGGAAACACACTCTCTCTCTCTCTCCTCCTCGCAGCCTGAGCCGGCGGTCGGAGCAGAAATGAGCTCAGCTAAGCCTCGCCGAAAGACAACGGCAAATCAGGTGACTCGTCATTATCAAACAAAGAGCTGGAGAACGTTTTTAATGACAGTGAAACAGGGTGGCAGCAGGCAAACAGGGAACAATGCTGTGGGCCGTCTAAGGTTGCCAATGAGATCTCACCGAGATAAAAGTTAAAACTACAGCTGAGGTCATGTGAAGACCTCTCAAATACAATATTTTGGGTTTTCCCACTTCATCATCAATCAAGCTGAAGTTAAAAATGCTGCTTTTCACCACCATACTGGTGTTTTGTCACATGTCTTGCTCCATATCTCACTTTTACAACAGTATCAGGCCCAAAAGTGGCAACAAAGCCGTTTTGTAGGAATTCTTTATGGTATTTTAGAGCTAGTAACCTTTTGGAAAATCATTAAAAATGCTGATTACTCATCCTGCACTCGCAGGCGTACGTTAATTATTTGTCCAACAAATGCTTTCTTTATTTCGTGTCGCTGGCATGGATGTAAAAAAGATGAATGCTGCCGAGCAGTGTGCTGCTTGTGACCAGACCTCACTCATAACTGTACAAAAACACAACTCTAGAACTTTATTCAGTGATTTGGGTCAAACTGGGTCATGTCTTATGAAGAAGATATTTGCTGGTTTTCCCTCTGGACAGTGAGCTTTACTTGACAACAAACGTGCTGATCACCAGCAGCTTCTCAGTGAACACCTCTGGACCAGGACTGTACGTAGCTTCTGAGAACCATGAAGACCAGGTATGGAGTTTCTCTTACAGACAGATACCTGTAGCTTTGTCGCTAAAGTAAGAGCTAACCGCTGCTAAATGTAGCTAGCTGTTGCTAGCTCTGTAAGTGGTCCTTCCTGCCTCAGCCTCAGATGGCCAGGAGCCAAACCTGACCTCACCTCAGTGCTGTGTTCCCTTTGCCAAACACACAACTATGCTGAAGCAGGTAACATTCTTTTAGCCGTTTCATGGGGACTTTAAATCCTTTCAGTGCTAACATTATGTAGCAACAGTGTGAGAATTTAAGGCACAGTTTGCAAAAACAGAAAAATAAACATCTCTATTTTAATTTTAATTAGGTTTCCTGGCAATGGCAAAAGAAAAAACACACACATAAACAGAAGTCCTTGAAAATTATATTTCTTTGGCTGTACACAAAATAAAACATCCCACTTATCCTTTTGAGTCCACAATAGCGAGGTTTCATTTCCAATGTATTGCAAATTGTAACTGAATTTTCAGGGAAAATGGGCAAAAGAAAATCTGAGTGCATGTTGGCTTGGTGAGAGCAGCAGTGGGCGGCACCATGTTCTCCAGCCGGAAAAAAACAAAAAATCACAGGGTAAAAACATGACATAGTTAAAAGATCGTCAGTTGAACCTCAAACAGTGAAAACAATGAAGAAAAACTCTTTTCCACAGAGTGGAGGCTTCAGTCGGGACGGAAACAGCTGATCAGTCATGTGAGTTGAATGTTTTGCTATTTAAGAATTTATACGGAAAAGGTGTTTCCATCTTCAATTAAGTGCGCTGTATTCTTTTTATGGATCTAATCGAGCATTTTTGTATTTAAAATTGAGGCATTTATTTAAGTTTTGCCGTTTCTATCAACCTTTTCTAAAGAAAAACACTTCAAATAGTTATAGAAATACATTGGGGAACAGGTCCAATGTTGGATTGCAATAACCATTCACATACCTGATACAAAAAAGAACCACTTAAAGGATTCATGCTCGGAGCCCAGGAACAAACTGTTCCCTTCTACAGGGGCTGAGATCTGTAGGTCTGCAGTCCCAATCAAAGCAAAAACTTTGACAAACAAGAAGACTGTGCAGCACGATCAAAGAGAAAATAGTTCAGTTCAACTCTCTGAGATGTAAAAAAGTAGTCCTACAAGGACTGTAAGGAAACATCCAGCTGTTTGTGCAGAACCGTGTTGGAAACCTGAATGAGCGTGTGTGTGTGCAGTCCGGAGCCAGCAGGACTCATAATGTCACAGGTACTTCCTTGTGTGTTGTCCTGGTGTCTTGGGGAGACTCCAGAGAGGTTTCACCGCAGCCCGAGGCAACAGCAGCACAAGAGTCCTCTGAGAGGCTCGCCGCCGTCTCTGCAGCAGAGGCAGCGGCGACCTGGGACCGGTCACAGGCCGGATCAGACTTCATCCTCTTCCTCACATGATAGTGATGCTTTTTGGACTTCAGGTGAGCTGCAGGTAAAGGAAGGAAAATTGGATGTATTCGGCAGGAGACACTTTCTGATCTCAGTGACAGTTGAGGATTGTGACTGAAAATGAGTTATGAGTCAGAAAAAAACTGAAACTTGGTCCCAGTTAGTCCCAACTTTCTAAGGCAGTATGGCATTTTTAGCCCTTGGAATCTTATAAACAACATGTTAGTTGTCCCTGAATCCAGGAAACTGACAGGGCCTCCGTTTTTAATATTTGATATCATACTGTATTCAAAGCTGGACATCGAAATCTTCCTGGTTGCGTGGACTGGCGTCAAAAATCTTTTTTAAATGGAAACCCTGATACACAGACACCGCAGAGAGATCTCAGCTGATACATTTTGACGGGGAATTTAAAGAGGAAATGAGTGGCGCGTGACTTTGTGTGACGCGGTCCGACAGCCTCACCTGTCCACTCCAGGTCACCGATGATCACTTTGTCGCACAGATCGCACGAGTGGTGGCTCCGTTTGTTTCTCAGCTCCGCCCCCTGCACTCTGATTGGTGCAATAGCCGGCTCCTCGCCCTGATTGATTGAGCAGAACGGTTTTATTTTTACATTCACTGTTAATCCCTGAAAGACTATCACAAGATCAGAATTCACGATCAACACAATAACAATATTTCATTTTAAAATAACACAGTTGTCGTCGATATGGGTGTATTGCGACGAACAGAGTGTGTAGCTTTTCTGATAAACATGTTGAAGGCATTTGTTTGTGACAAATCTGAGGGATCACGGCTAAAAATATGTGTATACCACCTTGAATATCAGCATAGGCCTCAAAAATCAAGTATCAGACGGGCTTTACTGTTGAAATCCCTGTTTGCTAGCTAGCAGTCTTCTTCTTCACTTCCTTTGTCGGTGGATTTCTACATTGGTACTCTTTCTGTTCTGCCACAAACTGTCAATTAGTAAAATTGTGTCGAATGTGAATGTGACCGGATGTGAATAACACAGGTACACGTATTGCTTTCTATGCAGATTACACACCCAACAGAAACCCATTTGTAAAAAGCTTGTTTCTTCCAGTGTGGCAAAACTCCACAGGGTGGCTTTTATAGCATATTTATGAAATGGCGGCTTAGTGATACCTACGGAGCAGGACGTAAAGGCATAATGAGACTGAGCCTGGGTCAGTTATGAAAGGAGGTTGTTAGAATAACAGAATGAGCGGAAAAGAGGCGGAAGAAAACAGGAGCGAGCAAAAGCGAAATTTAGGAACACATGAACAGAACGTTGGAAGAGTTAATATTAAATATAAATATAGATGCATATAAAATAAATACAAAGTGCAGAGGTACACAAGAAAAAGTTACAGACGGACATACACGGAGGGAGCGGAGGAAGGAAAAGTGCGAGGTGAGGCACAACAGAACGCATAAAAGAGCAAAGTAAAGGGATGGAGAAAACAACAAAGTGAGCAATGAAAGTGTGTAGCGCAGAGGAACAAAAGGGAGGAAAGAAGGAAGCGTCACTTTATTCCCGGCGTCAGATGGGAGCTGCTGACGGGCGGAGGCCAGCTTGGACTACGGAGGCCCCACCTTGCTCAGACTGTCCAGTATCTGCAGTGCGGGGTTCAGCACCGTCTCCTCCCACCTCGACACGTCCGTCGCGTCCAGGCCGTACACCGCCGGCACGTTGTCCCCGGGTCCTACACACACACACACACACACATGTCAAACACACACAGTTAGGCCAACACATGTCAGACCGTTAAATGGAATTCAGTTTAAAATGTAGCGTTTCCACCATTTATTCATCTTCAGTGGACAATGACATCAACTTCCTTCAACCACGGCTAAGTTGTGTAAGTGACAACAATTTATCAATAATATATTTGAGTTCAGGTTTCTTACAGACAGCCAGCGCACTGATGAGGAAAAATAGCTACATGCTACTTGCTAATTATGTAGCTGAATATTTGCCTTTTTTTTTTTTTTTTTTACGAAGGCTCCACAGTGACATCCTATCCGAGGGGGCGAGCTGGACGTCTGGCTGAATCCTGTACAATCTGGTTAAAATTTACAGTAGCAGCGATGTGTCGGAGCCCCACCCTGGAGCTCCGTCAACCTGCTGACTCACACTGGCTCGATAATGTCTCTCCCCTCTCTCCCTCCTTCCTCCCACCCTCCTCTCTTGCGCACCATCTCTCTTCCTCTCTGTCTTGCCATCAGTCTCGCTTCGGCTTTCACTCACTCCCTCACTCCCTCACTCTCTCTCTCTCTCTCCCTCCCTCCAACCGTTCCACCCCCGTGTTTCTATTTTGCATCAGTCAGCAGTCTCCCGGCCAGGCCTCAGCACTAAACAGCAGCACCAGACCCGTCTGTCTGCGTGTATCTGTCTGTGTGTATCTGTCTGTCTGTCTGTCTGTCTGTCTGCATCACGAGCCCCTGCCCTGCATTGACCAAAGACACGCAGATGCACAGGCGACGACGGTGTGAGTCCGGCTTGCAGAGAAAGTGACTTCAAAAAACAAGCAACTGTGGGTGAACGAAGTCAGATTTCATGCACACAATACATCTACAGAGCTATAAATCATTAGAATTACAAACTATGTGCGCAGAACATACAGGGAAAATAAGGAGTGATGTTTAAAGGGCAGAAAAACACAATTAATAACAAGAAAACAAGAACGGTGTGCTTCAACACGACTGAAGACGCTAAACCTGGACTTGATTGATACGTTTGGCCCTGATGCTCCACCACATGATGCGCCGTAAGTGTTACAGCGGCGATATCAATGGCTGAAATACAACGCTGAATTATGCATCAAAACCTGAGCCATAGTTACTGCATCTACCTCAGGCCTCCAGTCAGGCGTACATTCTGTTTAAAGCTGCAGTACGCAAAATGTTCTGATTAAAATAAGTGTTAAGTGGCTCTTTGTTCCAACAGTAATCACTGATACAGTGTTTGGTTAGCCACCCACACCTCTCCTCCCCCGCTCATGCAGTAAAAGAGGAAAGAAATGTTCCGGTGTCCCTGCACACTTTATCCAATCAGGACAGAGAACGCCATAAAGAGGCGGTCCTGTGTGCTCGTGGACAGTCAGAGCAGGATCCTCCTGTTCTGGTAGCAACCCAGCTAACAATTCCAGCGCTCCCTGTGGCGGCTTATCCTACCAAACAGACCAAGTGATGAAAAATGCTTGAAGAAAAGACAGAGGCAAAGAGAACTGCCTCGAAACTGCCTCTGGTCGGTGAAATGTGGTCGACAGGAAGACGAATTTCAACATATTCAAATATGAAACCACAGGCTGTCTGCTGCCAACAAGACGCTTCCAGGACATCGTCATGAGAACAGTTCTACATGTTTACATTCATGTAAGTAATAAAGTAATGTACACAAGCTGAGGAAATAAAAACTAGGCTTAAAATCCTTGAAGTACATGGAGCAGTTGTGGCTCAGAAGGTAGAACCGCCGTCCATCAGCAGATTGGTGGTTTGATTCCTGACCCCCAGCAGTGACACGGTGTTCTAAAGAGAGACATTTTTCATCCTCTAAGATGTGCAAATAAAAGCAGATCTGAGTCATTCTGAAGCCTGGTTAAGAAACCACAGCCAAATGTCGTGGTTGAAAGCTAATATTTGCATATCCAGGTGGTTTAAATGTGAACGTTTAATGAACTGTTACTAATGAGTTGGTGAAAAAGCCCTCACTGGAAACAGTTTTGAACATCTTTTCAAATGCTCAGTGGCTAAAAACAATGTACAGAAGGTCAACAACCAAACCAACCAACCAACTGAATGAATAAAAATTTTGATCAAAAAACATTCATAACAATCCATTAAATAGCTCTTGAGCTGTCTCAGTCTGGACCTCAGTGGTGGACCGACACTGCCAGAGCGGCTACAAATTCAAACAAAAGCTGGATCTACTCAGGGGCACCTTTCCATACAATATCAATGTGTGAAGCACACACAGTTGCGTAAATGAATCCCATTAACCTGTAAGGCACAGTTTGCCAACTCAATTATGGCTTAATCCTTTCCACACACAGACTAAACGGCGAGTTGAGGGCAGCAGACACCCTATAGACTGAGGTTACTGACTCTGCAGGGAACTGTCTGGGACTCCATCGCTGCGGCGGAAAACAGTGCAGAGTGCAGAGTGCCGACTGTAGAACTGGTCAACTGTACAACAAACTGTACCGACTGTGTGTGGGAACAATGAGAGTGTTCATACGGCCACGCCTGAGAGCCATAAACCCGGCCTCGGCTCTTGGCGCAGGCCACATTTCATCCCTCTGGTCTGAATTTGCATACTGTTGGTTTAATGTCCCGTCGGCCACTTAAACGCGTGATGTATTTCATTCATTTCCTGCCGAGGGCGACTTTGCTTAATTGAAAAGCTGACGAGGGCTGTAAAGGCGAAGCAAACACAAAGAACCTCAAAAGCCTGAATCTGAAGCGCTCCCGCACCTGCGTCGTTCGGCTTCCTGGTGTTTTTTTAATCTTTTTTACCGTTTCATGTGTGCACGCGACTAACCACAAGACTCTGTGCAGCATGTGTGTGTTCGTACAGTCAGACAGCGGGTCAATTTGCAAGTGTGTGCATGTGTGTGTTTTTTTTTAAAACAGCAGTGACTGTTAATCAAAGCGTCAGGTTTCACTGGCTCGGTTACTGTGTGTGTGTGTGTGTGTGAGTCTTTTGTGTTCGCGGCACAATAGCAGGCAGGTGGTGGTGGCGAGCGTCACCTGGCATACCTATACCAGATGCAGCATTGGAGCTCCCGACTCCACCTGGCCAGCCGTCCTCCTGCGCTCTCCTGTTGCCGCCGTCTCTCTCTCCTTACTTTGTTCCCTTTATCTCCCTCAACGCCGACAATTCCCTTTCGCAACCGCCGACCTCCCGCTGGGCGGATTGGAGTGGGGGCAAATAAAAGGGGAGACTCGTGGGTTGCCAGATGCTGGATGGAAACCCCCCCCCCCTCCCACCCCGGCAACATTCTTGTTTAGGATCTGGTGAAATTTAACTCTGCTAATCCACTCTGTAGAGAATGAGGGCTGATAAGAAACGCCGAGGGGACAAAGAGCAGGGTGGTCGACACACACACACACACACACACACACAGCGAGCATTGCCTTTCAAGCACACAGGGGAGCCCTGCCAATAAGAAAGAGCATCTCCTGTCGCTGTGCAGCTGCCTGCCAGCGTCGAGCGTGTGTGCTGAAACACAAAGTCCACCTGTTGCACCAAACGGGCCAGGAGTCATTTGCCGTGTTATCCCCGTGTGTTTGCTGAGCGAGGATGTGCGCCTGTGTGTGTGTGTGCGCTCTGCTATAAAAGCCGCCCCGCCGGTCCCGGAGCAGCGCGCCCCGGCCCAGCTGTGCTCCTTTGGCTGTGGTCCACGCCGGAGCACGACAGCTGCCTCTATTCACTCAACAGCCTCCTTCCTCTTTGCCGTGGTTCCTCTTCCACTTTTTGTCTCCCTTACCTCCTTCTGTTTTTCTTGTTTGACATTTCTGCTGCAGGTTAAGTAGAGGACAAGGATATATGTGGAGACAAAGCCAAAACAGTTCTGACTCTTTCTTCTACGGGCACGATTTCAAAAAACAAGAATCAAAGAACAAGAATTAAAGAATGTGATAATTTTTTTGATAATTACCCTTTTTGACTTGTACTAAATTGAAACAGCAATGACAATATTTAACCTTTTACCTCATCCACTGCATTGATTTTTGTAAATACATGCTTGTTCTGAGTCAGATGGCAGCAACATGTTGGGACAGGGGCAACAAAAGACTGGGAAAGACCTGTGGCAGGTGATAGAATCATGACTGGGTTTGAAAAGAGCTTCCATAAAAAGGCTCAGTTGTAAAGATGGGACGAGGTGCACCGCTTTGTGAAACATACGGACTCAGGAACACTTCATAAAACTGTAAGTGGTAAGCACAATCTGTTTGAAAATGATTGCACTCTGTTTTTATTTACGTTTTAAAACGATTGTCAACCTTACGATGCTACAATTGGGGCTGTAGCATCTTTTAGCTTATTGTTTCGGTTTCACAGCCTGCAGTCTCACAGTCTCACAGCACTGTTTTGGAATACAGCACGCAGCTGATGTTAGACAGAAAGTTCTAAAAACTCCATATGCTACATACCTAGCTCCGAGATGCAGACAGACAAAGTTAGCTGCTAGCTAACACAGTGCAGCGTTTAGCTAATAACGGGCCAGATATTTGTCTCCTGAACTGGTGGAGACCAAAAACAGAGCTACAGGGAGAGTGAATATTGGACTTACATCCATCAGGTGTGTACAACACTGATTCCATATGGATGCTAATGTTGTTACGTAACTGCTTGATGTGTAAAACGTCCCCATATTAGTGTGAAAGAAGATCAGATGTGTCAATGTCGTGTTTAAAACTTTATTCTGCTACCCCCAAGGGGACAAACACCATCAAACCTTTGTGTCAATATATTCAACAGAATGTGACAAGATTGCACAATTAACATAGAAGCAGTAAGAAGAAGTAGAAGAAGAAGAAGAAGAAGAAGAAGAAGAAGAAGAAGAAGAAGAAGAAGAAGAAGAAGAAGAAGAAGAAGAAGAAGAAGAAGAAGAAGAAGAAGAAGAAGAAGAAGAAGAAGAAGAAGAAGTAGAAGACAAAGAACCAATTTTCCACCTCAGCCTACGAAAAGTTTCCGCATTTCATTTATAGAATTGTACTTTTCGCGATTACATTCCCACTCGATGCATGGATGAAACACACCTTCCACTGCATCTACTCTTTACATGTGTCACTCCCGTCCTCTCCAGCCCTGCCTCGTCTCCCTCCACCTAGCAGAGGTGACAGAGAGGTCCCCGCGGCGACAGCAACCCTGGCCCCGCTCCACGAACTCCACGGGGAGGAGGTCGCATTTGCGCGAGTGTGTGCGTGCGTGCGGAGGGAAGCTTCGCACTTGCTGGAAAGACAAGGGTGTAAACTCGCCCCGCACCTGTTGCGCCAGATGGATCACGTTACCTTCACTCTCCGTCCAGCCAGCCGCCCATGTGTCGCTCCCGTCGCTCTCCCCGTCTCCCTCCATCAGTCCTCGCGGGACTGAAAAGATACCTACACCCCTGTTACTTAACACTCACGGGGCCTCGGTCAGACTACACCTGCCTATCCTGGTTACAGGTAGTGTGTGTGTGCCTGAGCGCACATCTTTGGGGAATTAAAAATAAACAACCCTCTGCATAAAACGCGGCACCTATTAAAATTAATACAACCTCGAATTACCATTTTCTTTAGGGGTAATTAAATCCACTAATTAAACATTCCCCTATAACCGCGCGCGCACACACACACACACACACATCCTATAAGCGTACACCCACATACAGACGCACTTAAAGGCAAGACAAATTAAGCTTGATTTAATTTGAGCCAGCTGACCTGGTGTTTAAATCCCCACAGCAACCAAAGTGGAGTGCATCGCGAGGCGCGCATGCTGCTGAAAAGTATTTAAGACAGCGGACGCCCACCTGCTCCCTCACTGACAGTCGCTGCCGAGATCTCTGGACTGTAAAAACTGGGTTAAACTCCAGCCTTCCAGGCATGAGATCCTGCGCGGATTCCTGCGTATTTACATTCAGGTCATTTTTCCGTCGTCTGACTGAGGCTCTCCGTCCAGTCCAATCTGTCTTTCCCTTTGACCCACTGGACTCTGTGCGCTTGGGTTTGGTACGCGTAGCCCCCGGTGACCCCGCTGCCCGAGTTTGTGTGGTCGGGGGCAAATTCCCGGCAGCTCTGTAATGCTTCAAGAGATTAGCCAGCTCAGCTGAGGCCTGCCGGCATCTGTGTGTGTGTGTGTGTGTGTGTGTGTGTGTGTGTGTGCGTGGCTCAGACGAAACAGAAAAGAGGTCAGCAGTCACAGCGAGGGAGCGAGCAGAACAGAGACGATGCAGACAGAAAGGTGGGACGAGCAAAACATCGGGTTAGGGACACAAGGACAACATACATATGAACACGTGGGGCCATGATTCTTGGTTTTTGTGGGAATATAAACAAGATCTTTCGAAAATAACATTTCACTCTCCTACTCAAATGCGGAGATTTGGGAAAACATGGACTCGATGAGAATGATGCCTGTCAGGCCAAAGGAGTCGAGCCTCCTGCTGCTTTCCAGAACACTCACCGCAGTAGCTGCACAGACACCCAGGGGACCTTCTGAGTGTCTGAGATTTGTCTTTGAAAGTGCTCATGCTTCTTCCCCTGGCTAACGTCACTGACGCATCGGCATTCCCCAAACGACTCTAAATCCGACTGTGTTGGCACGTGGAATATGAGCAAAGTTCACATTCCTGGTAGATTACCTTGTGAAAAAAACACCATATTCATTATATAAACTTAAACCACTGCGCAGCGTTTTGGCAGCTGAGATGCCTTCGACTTCACGGATCTATTACTCAGACTGGACTCGAATGGAACTCCCCAACACCTTGCGCTGAACAGCAACTAACGTTTCAGACTTTTTACAATTCAGAGGGTTGATCTCATCTGTTGCCACATGCGCTGTCAGGGATGAGTGTGCAGAAAGCAAACATTGCAAACAGCTTCCTGGAAACAGGGCTGACGTTAGCCAGCTTTCTGCTGATGTCACGTGAAGTTGTGCAGCAGATGAAAATATCAGCCACAATTTTTTTTTTTAATCAATTAACACAAATAACCTAATTATAAACTAAAAAGCACATTAAATAACCTGAAAATGTGTGACATGAGATTTGCTTTCGCTGTTAAGACACTGAGAGTCAGTGAGCGTCTATTCATGTGCAGTGCTATTTTCTCTCACCGCACAAAGCGCTTCATCCCAGCGCTCCTCAACACGCTGTCAGCGACCTGCCAGAAATAAAATATATATGTACAGGATATCTGGCTCGACGGCAGTTAACTCGACTCTGAGACGTCGGTTTGTGAAGAAGACATCCCAGGGCCAGTGCGAGAAAAGAGAAAAGAAAAAAAGTGATGCTGCAACGAGTTCTGCAGCTTCGGCCAGCGAGCGCACATAAAAACGTCAGGCTTCTGTTGCTCGTGAGACGGAAGACGCGACGCCAGCCAACATGATGTTACAAACCAGAGTAGCAGGACGAGTCCAACTGGCAGGCAAATCTGTTGTTTTCCTGAGGTGGCTCGCGATGAAAGTTAGAAAAAATCGTCGGTGTCACACTTGGCCCAGGCAACTCGCCCACACAGCCCCCGTCCACAGGTTCTGCGGACACCGTCGGGAAATTGGACGACTCATAGCGAATCTAAGCCTTTGTGTGTTTTATGTTTTATCGCTGTTTAAATGCTGACCATATATCGCTATTTAGTTATTCTGACTGGCTTGAGTTCTGTCAATTTAATGGACAAATTGGCCGTCACAAAAAGTCTAGCTGAAACTCTGCCAGTAGCTACAGTGAACAGTAGAGCCGGGACTAGAATAGGAACAGGTGTTTCAGGGGAATACTTTTTAATGTTTGAATGTTTGTGATGATTTCTGTTGAATTGTCAGAGTACACACTTCCCAAATCTCCACAACTGGAGGGGTATTGGTGGCACGCATCGTATTATCATGATCAATGTTTAAAAAGAAGCCAAAACACTTACAATAAGATCGAGGTCGGCAAATGTGCAAAATGTCCCTTTAAGACCGTAGTTTCTGTGAACAGAACTGGACTGACGTGACTTTCATCCTTGGTTTTACAGAACTAACAGCCAGTTCAGACCACAAGCTGATCTCATCTGCTGTCATCTGTACATTTAGGCCAGCAGACTGTCCTGAACTGAGTCTACGAAGAGCCTGAGACACACACAGACAGAGACACATACATGCACAACAGCACAGACAACTTCACACAGATTACTGTATATGTACATTAAAAGCTCAAGAACATGGATACGCACGCACACATGCGATGAAGACCATATGGTGTGTGCAGCGGGCAGGCTGGCGGTCAGAAAGAGGGGTATTGAGGTTTAGGACCTGGCGTGGCCTAAGCCACTTGGGCCTAACAGGATTAGGCGGCTGGGTTACTACAGGACATGTTGCTGGTGGGACGCAGAGGCCAGGTTTCCATTTCGGGACGGAGCGACACACTCTGTACACACACATGTGTATTACAACATGTCTGGCTGCCAGGGGTTGTGACCAGGGTGGGAAATCAGCGCCTGCCAGACGCTGGTTTGTTTTGGCCGTGGCGGGGCACAGTCACCCATTCTGCAGAGCGGCTCACGTATATGCATTTGGCGCTACAGGAGATTTAGCGCTGGGAAAAAAAAAGCATGTAAGGGTCTTAGCTGCAGGTGTACGCTGGGGATGGAAACATTATCCCCTCTATCACGTCACAGCTGCTCACACACGCTGCATAAAATCAAATCCTATTTTGTGCCAGTGGATAAATTAATTGGATGATTTCCACAATCTGAACACGGTGATGTTTATAAGCTGACCTGCCGTTAAGAGAGTAGAAGTTCTTGTTTCAAACTAATGAGAAGAAGGTCGCCGCCATTCTCATATGCATTCATATATGTACAATAAATATAAAGCTACAGCCAGGAGAGGGTCATCTTAAGCTCCTTTTACATAGCCTGTTCAAGAGAGGACTGAGGCCGCTGGCCGTTCTAAAAAAGTACAAAGATACACTTCAGGATTATTGTTGTTTGCCTTTGAGCCAGCAGTGGAGGTCGTAAAACAGCCGAATCGACGTCTGTGGAAAAAGAGTCAGCCAGCAGGACGGGACAGTGGTGAGACCTTTTGACAACGTGTCATTTGCGCAACCTACCACCAGGAGATTTAAAGGCGCAATATGTGAGTATTTTGGTTGAAAACATTCAAGTCTTCACCAAAATTATGAACAGTATGTAGAGGAATAACAGTTTTTACTTTTTCCTACGTCTATGTACTGCGTAGCAATGTTTAGCATGCTAACCAGCTCGCCCTGTTCCATCTAGGTTTAAAGCTCCTGTGCTAGCAGTATAACCACCAACACTTCCCGGTGCTCTGAGCTCCAAGCCCAGACCGCTAGCTAAAGGCAGCTACAGTTAGCAGGAGGTGGCGGTTGCTCTGGTGATATGCTGCCCCATATTTGTTGTGAGTATGAATAAAACAAGTGGCCAATTCTTACATATTGCAGGTTTAAAAAGCAGCTAGCAGCAGTTAGCAGCTAACTCAAAGAAGAACGGCAACTGAAAATGTATGCAAATAGGGAAAACAAGGTCCGGGAGTCCTTAGACGTCGACGCTGTTGAAAAAAAATCATGCTCATCATTCGCCGTAAAAAAACAAATCTGGTGTAGCAAAGGCAAAGCAAATTAAACAAACAAGATATAAAGTCTTAATTTCTTTCTTTTAGATTAGATTTTAGATTTGTTCCCTTTAAACAGTCTTTGTGCTAAGCTAGCATAGCTGTCTCCTGGCTGTAGCTTCACATTTAGCATACAGGCATGAGAGTGGTGTCAATCCCTGCATCAAACTCTTTGCAAAAAAACGATGAAAGAGTATTTCCTAAAATGTTGAACTAGTCCTCAAATGATATAGAAATGTTAAAAAGGAGTCACTGATAACATTCAGCTGCTACATGTGGTATTCCATCCGCCTTCACGTCACAGCACCGCTGCTGTTTGAATCATCTGCCCCCTCAACTGGTAGCCAGTCTGTTGCACTGCCTAATGTTGCTAATCGTACACTACCTGGCTAACATTAGGACAGTACAGTATGCTGGCCGCACAGTGTAGAACTCAGTGGGTTTATATTCTTTTCCACAAACTGGCAACGACCACAATTCTTGATGCTGACGGAACACAGAGCACTGTGATATTCTTATTCTGTTTTTTCAAACAAGAAAAAAAAAACACCTCACGTATTGATAGTTTTGAAAGTGACATCGCCACAGTCCTGCTGTACACACAGACTGATGAACATGAACACAAACACACACACACCCACACAATCACTACGCTCTGTACCCTGGAACACAATACGGTGTCTGAGAGGCTTATTGTGTGTCTAATGGACTGCATGAATCTCATCTTGTTAAAGAGAGTGCTGATTGCTAAGGAACTGGACTGGAGAGGACAAACGCGCGCACACACACACACACGCACACACACACACACACACACACACACTGGATGAGGTGGGTGAGGGCTACTCACGCTTAAGAAAGCGGTTTCGGACCCACTTATTCTGTTTTCGTGCGTAGCGCCTTGTCGCCATCTTCAAAGCTTCTATACCTGCACAGAGTTAAAAGGAGGCTGTTACAGATGAAGAGCAGGCGGCAGGGAAATCTTTAAATAGATTCTTCTGGTTGATAAGTCAACCTGTCCACCAGCTGATGGATCCAAATCGTGACTTTGATCAGGTATTTCTCTGACCTTTGTCTCGTAGTGCGTCTCTCTCCCGCTGGGTGCTGCTTTCAGGAACGGTCAGGTAGTCATGAAACTCCTTAAAACCGATCGACTGGAAAATCCCATGCTGATAGTCCTGACTGGAGGGAGGAGGAGGAGAGGAGAGGAGAGGAGAGGAGAGGAGAGGAGAGGAGAGGAGAGGAGAGCAGAGGAGAGGAGAGGAGAGGGGAAAATGAAACATTATCCATCAATAAGTCTGAAAAAAAAGTTTCCGTCTCCAACTTGACATTTCTAGACACCCGGTGGTGACTCATTTCACCTTCTCCTCCTCCTCCTCTATCTCTCCTTCCCTCCCTGAACAAAGAATATTGGTCTGAGCAGATGGGAGGCCCTTCAGGGTACAAAGTGACAGAATGACATTAAAAAAACTGAAAGGCACTGGCAGAGGGACCCACGGGTGTCGGGACTCAGTAGCCAGACTGGAGTTACATCAGGTTTGGGCTGAAGCCCACTGGTTACCTCGCCAGACAGTAGAGACAGAACGTTTCCATCAATGTCAGAGCGTATCAGCCCGATCTGAGCATTACTGCCTGTTCCAGACGAGCCATACATTTTCAGAGTTCACCTGTGGAGGCATTTTTCTTCCTACCACTCATCATAACAGATGACTGGGCAGTAGAAAAATCAAGTCTGCACCTATTAAATGTAATATAGTGGTGTCAAGTATGTGGAATAGCTGATATTGTGCACACATAAATATTAAGCATGCAAAACAACACAACGATCTGTATCTGCTTATTTCACAAAAACATCTACACTCATAATTTACACCTAAGGTGGGCCTGAGATCGATACCAAAAATAGTTAGAAATCATCAATAGACGGCTTCATTTTCCACGGCCACTCGTTCACTATGGATCTTTATACTCCTCAGACACATATATTGTCAGTGGACACAGTCAACTTCCGCCCCCTTGGCATTTCAAAGTGGTATTATTGTCGTTCGCAACTGGATCGTTTCCTTTTTCCTCAGAGAGGCAGCTACCACCAACACAGGAAAAAATGGCTAGTTTATCCATTCATTTAGTCGATAACTGAGACATGAAGGCAGATAGAAATGGTGCCAGGCTGCCAGCCTGACCGGATTTTGTTGGCCGGCTGCAGACAAAATTGTACAGTGAAAGTGAGGTTTATAGGGAGCCAATCTAAACGCTGATGGTGTCATTATCCTGGAACCATCACAATGTGCAATCAGCTTTTACTTCATAACGATACATTAAGTCTTAAGCTTAGCTGCCAAAAAAAGGTGAAGAATGACAAATATTTGAAGGATTCTGTTTGAGGCTGTTAGACTGTTACTGGTCCAGGTGGAAAATTCAAAGAGACATAAAACAGGAGGGTGTAACAGTGGGAAAATATTCAGGGAAGAAAAAAAAAGACAGAGTTTCATATAACGTGATTTTTCTTCAGAAAGTGGACGTTACGCTTGCAGCGAGAAGAGAGCAAGATGAATAGAAAGTTTGTCTGAAGTGGGAAGATACATTTTTTTTAATGAAAATCTCAAATCTGTCTCTTAAGATGTAGATAACTTCCCCACTGAACTGCCCAACAAATCCAGGCACAACAAAAGAAGAGACCAAGCTGAACTCCTCTCTCTTTTTAGCCTGTAGCTAAAGCTGCGTTGGTTATAAGCAGTTCCCATTTGTACTAGACAGACGATCACTAATCACTGGATTACTTTGATACTTAAAGAAACATTTTCAATGTGTTTTTTCTATGATTTCCAATCTGATATATGGACGTAGATCATTAGTCAGGGAACATACCTATCCGTCCATATCCAAATGCTGTATTCACATTTGTTTACATTCCTAATAAATTCTTCAAGTACAGTTATGGAGAGCTTCTTCCAGGTTCTGTTGGGCTTTTATTTTTTTTTCCTTTTTCCTGAAAACTGCAGGTCTGCTCCAACTCTTTCCTGAAAACTGCAGGTCTGCTCCAACTCTTTCCTGAAAACTGCAGGTCTGCTCCAACTCTCACCTCTTTTAAATCAAGACTGAAGACCTTTCTATTTGCTGCTGCTTTTCACTGAAGCCATTTTAAAGCTTTTAACTGCACTGTGATTTTTATTTTCTAGTCTTGTATCTTTTAAACCTTTTAAGTTGTTAAATGTTTTGTTTCTTGATGTATTCTAACTTGTTTTTAAATGTTTTTTTTTATATGCAATTTTTAATGTCTTCTTATGATTCTGTAAAGCACTTTGAGTTGCCTTGTGTATGAATTGTGCTATACAAATAAACTTGCCTTGCCTTGCCTTTTATTAAAAGGAAATAGCACAGTTTCTTCAGATGAAATCTCAGACTTCATTGTTGACACTAACCTGCACATTTTATGATCATTCTTAATCGCTGGCAGATTTTGTAGATCTGATAAGTTTAAGGTCATCGAACTGAAGATATAAAGTATTCTTTCAAAGCTTCTTTGAACTGAGAAGATTTGTAGACTTGTTTCAATATATTTCTTGTTTCCGTCTTCTCTTGCTTCACTTTTTACCCATAATTCACCGTTGTTGCTCTCAACTTTGGCTCTTTGCGGAGCGATTTAATTTCCTTTTTGACACATCGTCGAACAAACATTCTAATACACAAAATATAATGACTATTCCTGGTCCATAACTTACTCTTGTAACCGAGGAGAGGAAATAACAAAAATAAATCGGGCCAGACGGGCAGAGACAGAAATTTGAGAATAGCGACCGAGTGCAGGAAACGTGTGAGTCAATGGAGGGAGAGAAAAGAAAGACAGAGGAGGAGAGGGAGGAAGAGAGGGAGGAAGGGAGGGAGAGATTTGACCTTGATGTCTGGCCGCAGCAGCCAGCCGGGGACACGAGGGTAAAGGAGAGAAAGGCAGACGAACAGAGGAGGGGGAGGGGGGTAAAGTGCTCGGGTGATCAGATTGCTGAGAGGGCAATAGTGGCAGAGATGGAAGGAGACAGAGAGAGAGAGAGGATGGAGGGAGGGAGGGAGGGAGGAGGGGGAGGCTGCCGGTTGATGAGGTGGGATGGGGTGATGAAAGAAAGGAGGGACGGAAGAATGGAATTGGCAGCTTCCTGGGCACCGTTCCACCAATGCATCAACTCCCCGCAGCCACACCCCGCCACACATACAATATCAATATCTGGTGCCAAGAGACACCCACAGCAGTGTTCACATACTGTATCTGATTCAGCTATTAGTGGAGCCAACAAACATGTTGATACACATTTCATGTCACAATACAGGGCACATAAAAATCCTTATTTTAATGGGACTGATTTTGCTCGTGGAACAGGAAACAGTCAATCCATACCGCTAATAGAGGGATGTCGCTCTGGTGTGCTTCTGGTCATGTGGTTATTGTTAACAAAATGCCAGGGACAACTTATCCATTGTGAGACAGACAAGAAGAGAGTCTCGACTGTTATCGCCCAACAGCATCTTTAACAGACAACATATCGCTGTGAGTAATTTGTTCCAGGGCCACCAGGATGTCCATTCAGTGTGGGATAAAATTCCTGCGGGCCTGAGGTAATAAGCACCAATCACCAGACTCCCCTGGCAGTGGTAATGTCCTGCAGCAGGGGCTTATCTCTGCAATTATTAATAATCACTGGACATCCTAAAGAAATATCAGTCCCATCTGAACTAAACTCGCAACGGTGTGGGCTGCATCTATATTAGGCTGCAGGCCTTTGGGAAACGACAGCGTGCAGAACACAGTGACCTGTCAGACTGGGAAGGAGAATAAATAACTGGATGGCTGCTTGACAGAGTTCACTTCACTCCTATTGCCCCGGTTATATTAAAGAAAGGAGTTAAGTCTGGGTCCAGACTGACTGTCTGGATCATTAATTTAGATAGGAGGATGAGAATGTAATGTTGGACTTGTTGTACGGACACTGAACCCTCAGACTAACTCGTAATGCTCCCTAACAAAGACGGCAGGGCCAAAGCCAAGTATGACATACGCTTTTGGCCCACAGAACAGGTTTATCATCCCACTCTGTGGATTTTGGTTGATTTTGCAGTAAAAATACGTTGTATAAAAAAGTTGTATCAAGCCCCGGAGGCAGCAGCAGAGAGACTTAGTGCTCAAGTGATGTCACTTGAGTCAATGTCGGTCAAGTTTGCAGATTTTTAAAATCTGGGGGTGCGGAGTCAGAAAGAGGCCTGATTACCGGACCTCTGAAGCCCCTTCCTGATCTCTGCTTGAGCGGCTCAATGTAACATACATTAGCACTACTAGCATAGCACACATGTTATGAATGCGCGTATAATTGTCTGAGGCAACTTCCTCAACAATGTAACAGAAGTGAAATGCTAAATCTATGCAGGACTCTTTTAACAAAGTATCTTAAGCGTCAATTATAAGTAATCCCTGCATGTCACTTCTCTGCTCTATGTGTGTGTGCGTAGCCACACCTTGCCCCGCCCTCAGTCAAACAGGCAAACAGACCTGCAGCTCCTTATACATTCATAACAGATCAAGAGCAGAGGAGGGAGACGAGGCAGTGATGAAACCTGATTGCTACGTTTCTAGAAAGTCCCAGCCTTGCACTGTTATTAGTGGGGTGGGGGTACACACCAGTGCTCACCAGTGTTGTTTGGGAAAACCAGAAACAAATACTAAGAAAATACAGGTAGAGAGCAGAGTCTCTGTAGAGAAAGACACCATCACACACTTCTATTGGGCCATAAGTGGAATTACTTTTGAAATCGAGTCCATAATTGCTTTTTTGGAAATCCTGCATAGTACACCACAACAGATAATTAATTTATGATGAACAGGATGATGTTTGGCTGCTGATAAACTACCTGTCATCCCGGACTTTCTGCTGATTGTAGCGGACGTGGAAGTCTCTGAGCTCCTCTATCAGTCCAGCAGACAGCATCTCATCTACACGGGCATCCAACCGCGTGTCGAGGGCTGGATGGGAGCACAGAGGGAGAAATATAACAAGTGTAGCAGCGGAAATAAGACAGACGCACGTAAACAGTCATTTCATGCTGCACTGAAGCTCCCATATCGACGTGTCCATTTTCTGTTGTTTTGATAAATAGCAATAACGGTAAAATGAAACCCCGCACAATCCTCCCTCCTTACCGTCCATGTCAGCGTGCAGCCAGAAGATGCAGGGGTCTGGGTATCTCAGCGGCCCCCCCAGTCCACCGCCTCCCTCCTGCCCCCTCTGCTCCTCCAGCCAGCTGCTGTGGGGGACGCCTGTCTCCTCGTGGATTTGAAGACTCCTGTAGTTAGCAAACACACAAACAGACATGCTGTGGTTAAATAAAACACATTTTCCACTGGGACTCTGTGTCGGCAACCAAACAAATATTTTTCAGATATTTTTTTTTTGCTTGATTCCAGTTCCTATGATCTCCAGTATACAGTGAGTTATACATCCCATTCCCTGTATGTCAGGCCTCGGAGAGCAAACTCAGATTAGATGAGTCAACCATCCACTCATCCGTTAAATCCAATGTAAATGAAAATCTCCAGCCCCCCTTCGGAGGCATAAATTTAGTTAGTGTTTGGGTGTAGTCTAAATGATTACCACAGCAGCGGCAATAAATTCAAAAGACAAGACGGGAGTAAAAAAGAAAAACAATGATTAAACAATGGGAAATATAAACCACAATGAAACAAGATAGAAAGCTGAATGTAATCGCTCTGTTTTCATAGTTAAGATTCAGACTGGGTTAAACACACGTGTGAGATGTTGAGATTCAATCCGAGCCGGATTCTTTAGCCGTGCCTCGCTGCGCTCCGAGGTTATGAGGAAAATATGATTCCTGTCGTCTTCTGTCATCCAGAAGAACAGAGTAACCTAACCTGCTCACACAAAAGACCAGAGTGCACTGACTGCTACTCATCAAGCTGTGTGAATGTGTGTGTGTGTGTGTGTGTGTGTGTAAACAGACACTGGTCCTGTCAGCAAAGATTGGGTGGAGGCCATATACTGTGACTGTCAGTCTGAGACGGAATAAGAGCCCTTCAGGACCTCAGACAGAACATGAGAAAAATGGAAAATGTTGTGAGCCACCAACAAGTTGAAAGACACACACACAAACATTATACACATAAACATATGCTTATTATCCCGGAGGTGAACAGAGCATTTTTTCCTTTCTTTTTCTAAGAAAGAGGCTTGAGGTGCTTGCATAAAACACATGTGGCAGTACTAAAACCTTACAATTGTTCAGATTTCAGTCAAAAGATTCATATCAAACAATAGAACCAATGTGCATCTGTTTTTATTGTGGTGAAATTAGCTCCAGTTTTAAATTAAACATCTGGTGGTAATGTAACTGAACACTTTGTTTTGGGTGTGTTTGGACGTTGTAAGAAACAAACATTTTTACAAATCCAAACAGTAAATTCAAGAAGTACAGTATTGTGCTGCAGTGTAAAATGAATTCACATCACGCAGCAGAAAAAGAAAAAAAAACAAGACCAAGAACAGACCTCAAGACGTCAACTAACCAACAGCCAGCTGGCTAGCTTTAGCTAGCAGCTAACTCTTGGAATATTTGTTGTTAACAAGGCACAAAAAAAGCATTTTGATGGTATAAATATTTACAGTCACATTTTTCACTAATGTTGCTGGTGTTTATTTTGCCGTTAGTTATCTAACTAGCTAGCAAAAGCAACAAGTTAGCTGGACAAAACAAGGCTAACACAGACCAATTACTGTAGCAAGGTAGGCTTATTAGCAATTCTTTAGCTTACGATAACTAAAAATGGATATGTGTGATTAATTGAAGTAGCTAACTTTTCCTAGATATGCTAATGCTGTTTTAATATAATTAGCAGTTTTCGGGTTGTATCCACATTGTTGAATACATTTATATGAAGTTTCTTTGGATGACAGTGCTCGCTAAAGTAATGTCATATAATTCAACGTGAGTTTTTTTTTGATAAATAAGCTAAAACTGACCAGTTCACAAAAAGTCTCCTTCGACATCACAAAAAGCTGATAGAAGTGTTTCGAGATATCCAGTGTAACACTAACGAAGACGTTACCAGCGGCATCACCTTGCTATCTTGCGTTTGTCATTGGGGTGCAACATGGCGGCCATTTTGGGGTCCACCTCCGTCAGGCGTTTATGCAACTCCGCTCCTCCCAGTTTCTCCAGCTCCAACTTCCTGTCTGGGGCCCCCTCTCCTCCGTCCCCTGACTCCTCGTTCTCCTGCTGAGAGACACATTTCACTTATTACATTAAAGTTGCCTTCAAGTACGCCTTCTTAGAATCCTGAACATATTAATACATCCTGTCAGATCACTTCTTCGGATCAGAAATAATGCAGCAGATATAAGGAAAAGGCAAAAAACCCCAGAAATGAACATAATTTTGATTCATGTTTCTACGATGAAGATAAAGTTAGAGCCCTTAAAAGTCACTTCTCACTTTTCAAAAAGCAGCACAGGCCTACACTGTCGTAAAACACTGTTAAGACAGATAAAAATGACATAATAAATTAGATACACAGTGTCAGAAAAGCACAGAGGATGACAGAAAATGCCTACATGTATGTACTCACCCCTTTATCGAGCAGGACTCTCCACAGCACAGACTCAATGTAATAGTTGGTTCCTCCGACGATGACTGGCAGTTTGTTTCTGCTGTGCATGTCGTCTATGTTGGACAGTGTCAAGGAGGGAACTGACATGCACGTTTGAGGAACACGAACAATCGCAGTACGGTTTAACTTGTTCATTGTGTCAGTTTTGCACGACCGCTCTAAAACGGAAACCGTTCCGAAATGACCTGTGGAGCTCATTTAATGGCACTCGCACCTTAATGGCATAAAAACAGCTCCAGCCTGCTCTAATTCAATCAGTGACCGCGAGAGTCTGCCAGTCGCATCTTGCCAAATTGCATTCATCTCCTCAGGCTATTAATGTTTACCGCTCAAACAGTTTTTTGTTGAACGGTTGTATATTATGAGCCCATTCAAGAATACAGTGAGAATCCAGATGAGACAGAAAATTGAGTTATTGGCCTCTTTGACTTCAAGAGCGCTCCGGGTTGAAATGAAATGTTCAAATAACGGCAAACGTTCAAGTGAACAGACACACAGAATGAGAGAGTTCTGCAAATTACAGCTCCCTGGATAATAAATAGGGGGGAAAAAAGCTAGTCGATGTGAATGTGCACGGGGTTGGCAGTCACATCTTCAGAGGGAGTTCAGAATATCTAACCATCTCATGACAGAAGCGCTGCAAAACAGCAAACAGGGATTCAGAGAAGATAATCAGCCACAAAGCTCGGCATGCTGGATCTCCATGTCCAAGAACAATATCGGTTGAGGTCAATGATAGGCTGTAACGTTATAAAGAGGACAACAGAAGCACCAAGATCAGCATGTCGACTCTTCTTGTCAGCATTTCCACTAACTGAGTACACTGTGGCTGACATGATGATACACTCCTCAGGCCTTTACAGGCCAAGTCTATTTTTATTCCCTCGGAAAAATGCTTCACGTGTAAGAATAAATACATCCTACTGCCGTGTCAATCATGTTTACACACTGGCTTCTTCAGAGCCATCCGAAGAGAGAAACGTGTGATAAAAACAGAACGATGACAGGACAGCTGTTGACCACGATCCGGTCTGACTGTCTGCACGTCCAGGTGAAACAAGCGCACACTTTGGTTCATGATGTGATGTGATGTGATGTGATGTGTGTGTGCGTGTCTCCACTCGCCAGCCGCTGTTCAGGATGAACGGGTTCGCAGAAAGCAGTGGTTTTAATGAAACTCTCCTCGCTCTCGTCTTGTTTATCTTTGACCAAGAAGTGAGAAGACCACAAACACATCGTCACCTGCTTGACGACTCTTTTGTGAATTTTCGTAGTGGATAGAATAATTAACCAAATCGGACTCCGTACACAAGGTTCCTGTGCATAACTTTTTTTTATCAGATGACGGATTTAAAAAAAACGCACACAGAGAAAATGGGACTTGGTGTGCAAAGGCGTTTAGAGTGGGCTTTTCACCATCACACTGAGTGAAGTGGAGCTACAGCAATCAGGCGATTGATTGGTTCGGCGATTGACGGTGATTGGCTCTGCAGCAATTCCGATACTTGATTAATCGACCAAGTTATTTTTGGAGTAAAGTAACTCCCACGTGAAGATTTCGCCTGCCTTTGTCCTCTATGACAGCGGCTCTCAAACCCTTTTGGCATGCGCCCCCTTCGAACAGAGCACCGTCTGCTCGTGACGCCTTGTCACGAGTTTTCACCTCGTGTCATTTGAATAAACGTTCCAGACGTAACGAGGTTAAATCATCCAGTATTTCACAAACCGAAAACCAGGCATATAAAAGAAGCATTGGGATCTGTGACTATGTTTTTTGTTCTTTGCTACCCCATTAATCTTCTTGTGACCCCTCTCATTTGTGCTGCCACCCACTCGAGGGGTCTCCACCCACAGGCTGAGCATCGCTGCTTAATGATGGTAAACTTGATGCATTGTTAGTCGGACCAAACATGCAATTTAAACCATTCAGATTGTGAAGCAGGGACACTTTGGTGTTCATTTTTCACATTTTTTCCCCCCAAATTTGAAAGATAAGATCAGTAATTGATTAATTGGTAATTAATTAACAATGGAAATAATCATGAGTTGCAGCAACAGCAGCATAAAAACATCAATACTGGAATTTTTTTAAAAAGCCTCCACGGTCACACAGACAGAGCCACACCTTATTCCACTCTCACTCTCTGCTCTTCTGTCGCATCTTCTCTCATCTTGCACCTTTCCTTCTCTCTCTCTCTCTCTCTCCCTCTTTCCCTCTCTCTCTCCTCCGCCTCCTCCTCCTCCTCCTCCTCCTCATCCTCCTCCGCCCACCGTCTCTGCTCGGGGATAATCAAATAACCACCGAAACAAGATAAAGGCCTATCAGCCATCGTCACTCACCTCTCCTCCCTCTCTCTCTCTCTCTCTCTCTCTCACACACACACACACACACACACACACACACACACACACACGAGAGAGGGCTGCATCAGTGTGTTTGCAGAGGAAAGGAGCAGGAGGTGGGAAAGAGAGCGAGTGTGATCGCTGACAAGCGGTGAGGAAAATCGAGGGAGGGCAAAACAGAAAGAGGGCTGGAAGATTGAAAGCAATAAAAGAAAAAAAACAAAACAGAGGGGTTTGGGTGGAGGGGGGTTGATGTGAGTGAAGGATCGGCGGCTGATGATGCGCCATTAAGTCCCGCGTCTTTGAACTTCTCAACCCCCGTCAGCCCTCTCCAGCTATCGCACGCTCCCTCCCTCCTGTTCTCCCCTCCATCGTCTCTCTTTCCTTTACAGTTTAAAAACCCTCCGCGCTGCTTCCATCCCTCCTAATCTGTATTCATCTCCCTCCTTTTTCTCCCTCTTCCCACCAGCAGCAGGCTCGCGCTGCACCGAGCCTATTCTTGGCGCTACCGCATCCCCTCGCCGCACTGGTGAGTGTGTGTGTGTGTGTGTGTGCGCCAGGAGAGCGTGTGTGTGCGCGCATGCCTTCCTGATCTATTAATACCGTCTCTAGTTATCGCCTCCTCTCTCCACATCTGTGTGACGGCCGGTGTCTGCGGGAGGGTGTGACTGCCCAGAGTGGGTGTGAGTGTGTGTGTGTGTGTGTGTGTGTGCATGGAGACGCATTACAGACACAGACTCCTCTATAAATATCGTCTCCAGTGATCTCTCTCTTCTCGTTTTCAGCGCAACATCTGCAGCGAGACGACGCTGACAAAACGAGGACATAGCAAGAGCTTCTGCTACTCGAGCGCACACCTCCAGACCAATTAGGAGGAGTCGGATCGAGTGAATTCTTCCCCTGCAGTCACTACTTAATAATCTGAGGGAGCGTGTGAGAGAGGTGATAGCAGTATATAGAGAGAGAGGCGTTGAGGAAAATATAGTTCCCCTGCGTTAACGGCGCGTCTCCAGGAAAGGATATCAGAGCCAGGGCTTTGTTCCTGAAGTCCACCACCGTGTAGCTGCTAACTAACGGGTCCACGAAGCTGATCATGTGATGTTTGCACTGGGCGCGCTCCTCGGCTGTCACCTTATTGGTAATGATGTCGAGGCCCTGGTACACCTGAAGGGAGACAGAGAGCAAAATGAGGCCGTTAGTGAATGTTCTGAAGTCAGCCGTAACCACAATAACATAACGACATATTTGGAGGAGCTGAAAATAAACAAAATGAATGGAAGTTTAACGGTTCTTTTTCCTAGAAAGGACTCTTTAAATAATAGCGTCAGTGAAACAAATGGCGCAGGAGACTGAAATCACAACAGCGTGAGGGTGCTTGTGAGTGTCAGGAGCTGAAAGCAGCCCGTTATGGGCGAAGGAATGAGGAGCGCTGCCCGTTGAGTATGTGAAACGGCTCTGACCATTCCTGCAAATGATCATACACACCTCCTCTGTCAGATCGCCCGACGACGGGGCTCTCTCGTGGAATTTGACAGCCGGGTGTCATGCAGTTAGCCCGCTGTGATGTTCAATCTCAGACACACACACAGAATCAAGAGTGGAGAGGTTTTCAAAGGACGTCTGATATGGTTCCTCTTGGAGTTTATGTGTACCAGCTTACAGAGGAGGAAAGTACAGAAGATCTATACAATCACACAGTTTCCAGGTGGGCACCCAATATTAGCGTCACCAACTTAGTATCTGAACAAATGTGAAATATGGTCACAGTCTCCTCCTCTCTTCCTGAGTTATGGTGTTGAATAATGGCAAGAAAAGTGTTTCTGCAGACCATTATGATGTCACAGTGAGGCTGACCTTTGACCTTTTGGGTATAAAGCTTCATCATTATCACTTAATCGATTATCCCATTAGACATTCGGCATAATTTGCTTCAGGACTGCCGCAGTGTCGCAATTTCCCCACCGACCAGTGAGCTTGTGACAACACCTATAACACACGGTGCACCAGGCTTTTCACAAGAGGAGACGCTCACTATCTGTAGAGCACTGTGTTTATTAACTGCTAATGCAAAATGGACATTTCAAGTAGCTGCAGCTTCACATTAAAACCACTGTACTGATGAAACATGAGTTGCAGGTGACAGGCTCCTCCAATTTCCAGGTTATCAGGTTCTCTATTTGCATTGGGTTTAAATCCGAAATACAGAGGAATAGGTGCTTATGCTTTTTTTCATTTGATAGCAAATCCTCTGCTATCGTCTTGTTGGTCAACTCATTTTTCATGTTATAAGCAGGGGTGTAACTGGGGGGAAAAGTGGGACTGATTACCCAGGGCCCCAAGGGGGGAGGGGGCCCTCGAAAAGCCTGAAATAAAAATGTTGTTTTTATATGTTTTTTTATTTCTAATTAATTAGTGTCATAACTAACTTAAATTGGCAGAATAAATCGGATGAGAGACTTTACTCTGTCTAAAAAAAAAATAGTGGAGGCTGTCTGAGGCCCCTCTCACCCCTCACAATATATAATGGTACAGTCCACCCCTGCAGCTGCAGGTGCGCAAAGAAACAGCTTAACGAGCGGAGTGGCTGCTGTTTATCAAGACGTGTCTTTCCCCAAGAAAGCAAAATCAGGAAGTCTAAACGAAAGGAAAAGGCAGAAAGGGAAAGAAAGCAAGGAGAGGGAAGACAACTCCTCAAAAATTTCTGTCAAAAGAAAGGTGAGCACAGTTCACAGCTAACAGTCTAAGAACAGCTAAAGCTAATGTCAGCAGTTGTAAAGATTGAAGGCAGTCAGACAGCATGAAGCTAGCTCAGTTTCAGCAGCAGCAGGTTCCTCATCCTCATCTCATCCCTCATTAAGTGGTGACTGAAAGTTACTATTACAAGTAATCATTTCACCTTGAGGTCGCGGACCTCGCGGTAAAAACAGTTCAAATTTGGAGCGATATTTAGCTCCTTTCCCAGTAAGCTAGCATGACATGTTTGGTATCAGCGGATTCATTTCAATTTCAAGATGATGCTCATGGCTTAAAAAACTCTTAAAAACTGAGCCCTTGAAGGCCTTAAATTAGATAAATTAGACCTGCATGCGGGACTACAAGGGAGACAGTGAGAAGTAACCAGGAAAAACTGAGGAAAAATTTGAAGAACTTTTCTCAAGGTAGTAATAATTACGGCCCTGTCCTCTGCGCAGCATCTGTGTATAGTCTACCATCAACCATTTAAAGTATGTCTGTGTGGCTGGGAAAGTAAATCAGTCTGAAGTTGCCAGGAAAACTTTAGGAAAACTCTTTTGGTTCAAAAACGTCCCAAACAATTTCACCAGTAGGCTGAAAGTTCAGGCTGGAGTCATCTTCTATTTGAGTAAAAACAAAGGCTCGCTGAAGAACTCCATTGTTCGGTCATTCGGAGTAGGAAAATACAGCCTTTAATCATCAACAGTCAGCCGACTATTGGGACTGAAGCGCAGCCAAATGAGCACACAAGTCTTATTTTTACAGTGTGAAAGAATGGCTGAGTGAATCACTCCGGCTCTACACGTGAGCTTATTTTTCCCTCCGTGAAAAGACAAATGTTGCATTGTAAGTTCAGATTCTTTCCCCTTTTCAGACTGGCATTTTACTGAGTAGAATCTTTGTGAAGTTAGATCAGCTGGGATGTAGTGAAGTGGGTAGTGGTGGTAAGATGACAGCGGGGAGGGTCAGTAACACACAAGGACAACTGCAACAGTAAGAGCTCAGTGAAAAGTCAATTTTTGGTGCCCTGAAAGCTTATTTCTCCAAGGTTTTTGTACTTTTATGCTAATTCTACCTGATGCCAACCCTAATCCCCCTAGGTGTATTACTCTGGGGTTATCATAGTTTTATTATCATTTCCCCTTAACCCTAACCCTGAACCCTAACCTAACCCTAACTCCTCCATAAAATGAGAATTTACTTTTTTGGATTTCAGTTTTAGAGTTTTAGTTTTCTTTTGATGCCGACGTGTCCGTAAGGCAGCACATGCAGTGCATGGTCTCCCCACCACCTCTTGAATGCCTATTAACTTTGCTACCAATCATCTCTCAGCAGTCTAAATCTTATATTTTTTTATACAACAACATTTTCAGGCTGTTTAAACAAACACACATGCATTCGGTAATCAACGCAGCTGTGCAGGTTATTGATGATATCCTTGCGTGTGTGGGTTGCGTGCACTCCGCCAAATGTTCTTCAGCGCCGCGGCAAGCCAAAAGTGGGGAGCAGGGGCAGGGAAGAACAACCCAGTCTGATAAATTATTCACGGCTTCTCTGCACGACACCACTGTCAGCCAGGGGAGGCATGGATGCATGGATGGATGGATAGATAGATGAAGGGGACGGAGAGCAAATGAAGGAGGATGAAGGTTTGAAGAAGTTTTCTGGAAAGAAGAAAAGCCTCGGAGAGAGAGAGAAAAGGAGACGAAGAGACATAAGAGGAGACAGAAGAGCGCTGTGTACTTGTTACAGAGAACAGGATGATCCCTGACAAATTTGCACACATTATCCACCACCACCCCTCCTTTGCTTTCGCTGCTCTCGCTCTCTCTCACACAAATTGTACAGAGTGAAGACAGAATGATAGGTAGCAGATGGGTGGCAGAATGATGGCGAGAGGAAGACAGAGATGCTCCGAGATATACATTGGCATCAGGCTGGTGAGGGTGTGTATAATGCAAAGAGGGAGACAGGGCGACACTTACACACAGTCACGTGTCTCTCATTTTGAGCCACACACCCATAATGATGCACTTTTGTTTCCAACATGGTGAAAACACAAAAGCTCTTTTTGAACTCACACATACATCTTTTCCTAGCACGAAGTCCAGATGAAATAGCATTTTAAGAATATCTAGCTTCTGTATTGTGACATCTGGAACAGGATAAGCAGGCGGGACATAACATTGGCAAGACTTTGATTTGACCGTTGACAAGTTGGCGTGTACACGGGTTGGTATAGCAGCATCTGTCAAGGAGACTTTATCATCCCAGGATGGTTAAGGCATGACCCGCCCTTCTAGTGGTGACAGTGCTGACTGTTGTGTCCCATCAGGTCACCTGTGTCTCAGCCAGAAAGTTGCACTTGAACACACTGCAGAGACTAGAGCTCTTGGCCAACTTGCTTGGATATTGTGTACCTGCTAGAAGCATACCACCAAGTAGCGGTACTCTGTATTCGTCATTCGAAGAGGAAAAGGGCTACTATGGTAAAGCTGTGTTTTTTGACACCACTATATAATTCATAATCAAGAACATATCAAATAAGAGGCGGTGGCAGAAACAATGCTAAATGGGTGAAATCGTGGATACAACAGCTACAGGGTTTCCTGTTCTTTTCCCTTTTCTCTATATGTGCACTGATTCGCTTAGCTGAGCAGCCAATCAGAGGGATTTCTCTCACAGACCAGCTCCAGCACTGATTCTAAGCGCTCAATCGGCCAAAAAGCCATCGACAAGAGCTAACTGGTGCCAGTGGTGTGGGACACACTGCAACAACTAAGGCCACAGACGCAGCCAACCATCAGGGCCCAAACCCTGATCCTGACTCGGCGATGTTGCCATAAAATAATACCACTATATTCGAGGATATATATTGAGATATTTGCAGATCTCCTCAAAAGTACTTTATATATGCTAGGACTGGGCGATAACATCAAATATCACAATATTTTAGACTGAATACCTCAATATTGATATTGTGACAATATTGTACGGATAACTGTTGACTGAACTATAAAGACGGAGAGAGTTTCGATAAATAATCATCAGTCACGTGGGCATAATGACTAAGTGGGTGAAGGCAGCCCGTCCTCATCAGAAAAACACGCAATCTGGTTGACTGTGGAAGCAGGTTATTACGGCCCATACTGATGTTTCTTGTTAGGCGACAACCTCTAGTGGTCGTAGTAATCATTGCAGTATTGAAGGAGGAAGTCAGGCAAAGTAGTACAAAGAGCAAAAAGTCTGAATAGGAGGAAGGTCAGAAATGAAAAGTGGGGTCAAACAAGGACAGGACTTTTACCCCGGAGACTGCTGAAGTAAATGTTGAGTTATTCTATCATACTAATGTACTTGGGTTATGTCACAAACAAAACGCGACGGCAGTGACATACATAAAATAGGTACGTTCATAACATATTTATTTTAACCCAAACAAAAATTTTACCCAAACCTAACCAAAACGTATAAGGATGTGTTTGGATTACAATAAGTAGTACGATCTGGTAAATTCAGAAAATTGAAAAGAATTATGATAAATAATAAAAAACTTATAACTAATAAAATACTTTGATGCAGCTTTTAAAATTAGAAAAAGACAACACTTATACCATATCATGATATAAGGATATCCAAAATCTAAGACAATACAGTCTCAGATCTCAATAACCCTACAGTATGGATATATTGCCCTCTCAATCTCATTCCTCATGCCTTAAACCTAACCAAGCCATTCAAGAAAGGCAACGAGTACTAACCAATCAGAGGCAGAACAGGACGGATTGTGACTTCGCCAACTCTGCGTCAGGGTGAGAGAGACGAAGCCCGCTGTATGCTCTATGTAGTAGCTAAAGCAGTCCACAGTAAAATGCCCAGCACACATTCTGAAGCAGTCACAGATCCTCAAAGTGAATCAAATCTAGCCAACAATCACGGTATTTTGGAGAAATGGAACCGGGTCTCCCAAAACTCACCTTTCTGTCTCTCCAGCAGTAGCAGAGTTTCCTCTCTTCTATCTTTCCTCCTCCTCCTCACAATCACTCTCATTTTGTTCATTCTTTACTGCCACTGAGCAAACACAGCTAATTGCTCTGTAACCACTCCTCAACGTATATCTATTTGCTCTCTGCAAAAGCAGACTGTGATGATTTTTATTTCGCCTTAACGAGGACAAGGAGACCCATGAGTAAAAGCAGGCAGAAGAGGGCCGGAGTGTTAAGCAGGAAAAAATTAAAAGAGCAACTTGAGTGGAAGACACGAAGAGAAAAATGCTTTGAGGGGGAGCCGCAAATGAGAGAGCAAATGAGAAAGGGGTGAAGACTTCCAGTCGAGGCGGTGGAAATGAGCTACAAATTGTGGTGATGTTGGAGCTCAGAGTCGTAAAGGAATCAAAGATAGAAAAACAATTAACATATCTAATCGTGTTTGCACCCGCTGCTGGAGGAAACTGAAAGAGGACGTCACGGTAAACGAGGGGAGATTGAGTTAAGAAAGCATTTTAATCCATCTCATCTGGGTTAGGAGGGAGTCGTAGATTATACTTAAGTGTTGATCTGCGGTTTCAGCTAATGCTCGGCCATATTCCGCGCAATCTGAACAAGAAAATGCACTTAGGCAGTTTTCCAATAATAATCAGCATACACATGGAAGGCGTGCATGACATTTCTTGTGAGGTGGACAGATATTTTAAAGCCAAGTCTCAGTCAAAAGGAAATGAATCAGTCTGATAAACTGTGATATTTGCTCTCCATAAGTGCTGCGCCGTTAATTGGTTGTGTCATTTCTTTATCAATGAAAAAACTCCCGGGGAGTGTTTTCTGGGAAGTTGCTGAGGAAATGTTTCAGAGACGTGCTCGTCACATTCAGCTCCTCTAATTCCAAGCGCCATAATTCACGCTGATGTACTTCAATGGAAACCCGGCTCATGTGGGTTCAGCTGCCTACTCCTTCCTGTCTCGCTTCTTAAATGGATGTGAATGGATGTGACCGTGTGGCTTGTGTGCGAGTAGGCAAGGAATGTGTGTGTGTGTGTGTGTGTGTGTGTGTGTGTGTGTGTGTGTGTGTGTGTGTGTGTGTGTGAGACAATGAGCTCAGTGTTCGAGCTCTGCAGAGCCTGCAGCCAGCCTGCCTGGCCAACCTTACGCCCTGCACGAGACAGCTGTTCCTCTGCCACATAAATAAGGGGGAGCATGGCCAAATGAAAGAACGAGGGCAAGAGAGACAGAGAGGGGTGAGGAGAGAAAAAAGAGAGGGAGAGAACAAACACTCATTGAGACATAAAATAAGATTCAGACACAGCCAAGAGAGGATAAAGGGGGATAAAGCAGAGCGTTCAGAGAAGTGTTACACCAGTGTTTCAGTTCATCACTGTTGGTATTTTAGTAACATACTCACAAAATGTTGCTTTCTGACCAGATAAGACAATATAAGACCATGCTAAATATTTAAAGAGTTACCTTTATATAATTATTAAAGTAATAGTCAATATAATGGTGTCAATCGTATCCTGGTGTGCACTGTAATATTGATTTTTCTGGTCCACTGTGGTTTACTCTGCCCCAGCTGGCACCCAGGAGAGAAGCCCCACTGTGCACAGTGTATCTTTAGTTTGTTTCCATGCACAGACACTGAGTTGACTGAGTCTGGCAATATGTCACTGATCCAGAAGCAGTTTTCTATTCCACTCTGTCTGAAGCAATAGTTTTTATCTTTATTTTGGGAATTATACCCAAATGTGTGCCAAATATGCCAAGATTGCCAAGATACATCTCTTGTTTCTGTCCACTAAATATGAAGCTACCTTAAGCAGAGGGTTAGCTTAGCACAAAGACTGTAAACAGCTGGTTTCCCAGGACCTTCAGTGCCACAACAAGACTCCAGGACATTCTCCAGAGTGCAAACAAGAAGAAGTCCAACACATAAGCCCTGTAAAACAACGTGCCGTTTTTTTCCACATTTACAGTGAACCTGGAGGTTTTACCAACAAACGTAAGATTCCCTCACACAATCCAGTTTTTCCTCATACCTGAACCATGCTAGCCAGTTGTGAACATGCTAACATTAGCATCATTTTTTCTAGTTACTCAGTGTTGCGCAATTTTTTTCTCTAGCCCTTTCAGCTGAATGTCTGTTTAGCAAGCTAATTAGCTAAGTCGCTAGCAGAAACATGTCTTGTTGCTCTCCTGCCTTTACTGTGGAACAGGATGTTTTGCCAAGGTTAGCTAACGTAGTATTTACTCTATCAAGTTTTTCCTCAAAACTCCAACACACTTTCCAGTTACTGTGTGCTGTACAAGCTCAGGCTCAAATGTTTATTTAGCAAGCTATTCAGCTAAGTCACCAGCAAAATAATGTGTTGTTTGCTGCCCTCGCATGGACCTGTCAGTCAGTGTCGAGGATGTCACGGTATCGCCTTTGTTGACTGCGAGGAACCTGGGCGTAATCCTCGACGAAGGTCTGTCAACGGAACTGAACCCGTCTACTTCCAAACACTGGTCAGACCACACGCCCCAAGCGAGGGCACTTCGCTCTACTACATCAGCTGGCCGGCTGGTGCTGCCATCGCTTAGAGCAAACAAAGTCCACTCAGTGAAGTCGCAACTCTTCTCTGTCTTGGCGCCTCAGTGATGGAACGAACACCTGACCAATGACAGCGGAATCACTCACCATCTTCCACAAAAGACTCAAAACTCATTTGTTCAGACTTCACCTTGCATCATTTTTTCCCAATTTACTCCTACTATGCCATTTTCTGGTGGCAGTTTGCTCTTTTGACTGTACATAATGTCGGTGAACTAAGTTTTATGGAAGAGGGAACCAAGCTTTTTATCTCAGTCGCTAACAGGGTTATATATAAGTGGATATAGATTCCTCCATTTTGGACTGTCTCTCGGGTACCCTAGAGGTCAGTACTGTCAAGACGCCGTTCTATTGGTCAACTGCGCAAATTCATGGGTCAAAATTCACCAAGTTAGCCTGTGAAACATTTGCACTGATTTACGTACTCCTCATGACTAACTGTACTGACTGCAGCAATTAGATTGAAGTAAATTCATTTCGCAGACAAAATTTGTCATTCTAAATGCCGTTAAGTCTTTGATGCAGTGAAAAACCTCTCAAACCTCAGGCTATAATTAAAAACTGAACAAGCCTAAATAGAGTTCTTGTGTATGAACATCCCCACACGTCATCGTACACAAAGCAGAATGACGTTAATCAGTTCCACAGAGGTTTACAAGTTTTAAACTTCGGGGGAAAAATATCACTGGTGTCGAGGTTTGAGTCAGTGACGAGTGCATCCCTATAATTATTCAACGATAAAAGCCGGTTCATCACCAAAGGCCTAATATATTTATGTTGTAATTTCCATTTCATTAGTAGTTTCGTCTTCAGTGATCCCATGATGACATAAATTACAGTTCAGTGGCTTTTGTCCAAAAGAAAAAAAAAACAGATAAAAAGACAAAATGTTGATTGTTTTAATCAAAAGCATTAGCAGGGTCTGTCGCAATCAGTCAACTCTGGTCCAGAGAGGAAGGGAGTAGAATTCGTCCTTAATCTGACCCCTGGACACGGCCCTACACTGTACACATTCAGCAGCCAAACTGTAAACTGCATTGCCTTATTTTTATCCCTCTCTCTTGAATCTTTTCCCTACATTACACTTACAAGAGAATACCTATCCGCCTTTTTTCTCTTTTTACCCCCTCTCTCCTTCCCCCTCAAGGCACCAGCCTTCAACAATTTATCCCTCCATCTTCCTCTCCTCTCTGTCTCTCTGTGGGGAATGGCCCAGTAATGCCAGACTAATAAATCATTCATGGCGTTGTTCTCCCCCCTCCTCCCCTTTCTCCCCTTCGTCCTCCTCCTCCTCCTCCTCCATCCTGCCATCCTCCTCTCCCTCGCTGCTTTTACTGTAGCGGTGACCGCATCACCACACCCGAAGACTGCGATTCACACGCGGGCACACAACAAAAATAAGAGTTAATCAGCCCTCTTTTTTTGGCCGGCTCCTACACAGGCTCGGGTTGCTTAAAAAGATGCTTCATAAACCGGGATGTGGGAGGCAGCATCGCCTCAGTTACAATACAAACAGATACGTCAAAGCCCAGACAGGTCATAGCCACACCAGACAGATAGAGAGACAGTGGGAGGGGAGAGAGAGAGAGAGAGAGAGAGAGAGAGATACGTGCACAGAGATGGAAGGAGAGAGGGAAGGAGGGGAATGAATGACTGCGAGCGAATTAGAGGGATGTAACACGTAGCAAAACAGTTTGTGAGTGTGGGATGTGTTTAATGCGTAGATAAGCAGTTGGTGTTGGGGCATGTGTGGGTATGTGCAGCGAAACCTCTGGGCAATAACAAGTGCAACCTTTCAAAGAATAAGTGCCCCTCGCAGCGGTCAAATCAGTTGGCTACATGACCGTCGCGTTTCTAAATTTACGACTTTAAAAAGGCACATGAGCACTTGGTGTTCTCGGTAAGAAAGACCTCCATCTTTCCGTTTTCATGGGGGCTATAAGGGCCAAGATGACACATGACAGCTTTCCTGCTGCTCGGGCCCATTTCTCACATTCAACTGAAAACCACAAGCCTGACAAATTGTCTTCCTTTGTCGCAATTTTCACTGCCCATTAAGTCTTTGACAGAATACGGCAGCTCCCTCTTTCATACATGCATAAAGCAAAGGGTCAGCGGCCACCGGCGCTTCCAATAGTCCCACAAACTCAAGTACTGGTGCATACATGTGCATGACCTGTTAAATTGCCCCTCTGGACCTCTGATGGCCCTTCAGTATGATACCGCACGGCCACGCCCGCAAACGAACTCAAATACCTCTTCTTCTTTTCTTTTTTTTTTAACACCCTGCAGTGAAACCATTTATTTTGTGGTCACAATGTGTTATTAGTTAACGCGCCGAGCAGGTGGCTGTGAGTAAGCATGAGAAATCTGCTCTTGCACAAAGAATCCTGACATGTGCTCTGTGTGGAGTGATTCAGATCTTTGATGTCAGACTGGAGGTTTAGAGTGATTTAACCCATTTACTCATCATTTCAGCAGAGTTTTCTTTACTAATGATCAATGTAGATTAATTTACTACTTTCAAGGCATCATGTTTTCCAATCCGTTTCAATTTCTATTTTAGTTATCTCTCTTTTTTAGTCAAAGTTCAGTAAAAGTAACAAAGCAGCAAAAAAAAAAAAAAACTTTTCCTTTCTGGTGTGTTCAAGTGTTCCTGGGAAACTGCAATATCCAAGACTTTAGTGTTGGTTGTACACTTCTCACTTTGCGTGTTGCAAGAGTCAAATTCATAATGAGTGTACAGTAGAATAACAACAAAAAAAAACAACAGGGACGCTGGAAGTTAGTCACAGCTGGGGATGCTGAGAGGTCGGTTATAATGACATTCTGGTAAATTGTGCACAACATTAATGTTTTTTGTCTTAATTTGAATGGCCTGGATAACTTTAAGTAAATAGCTACTAACAATAACTTGAGAAGTTTTGCACTACAGCAGAAGACAAACTTCAACACCAACACATTATCGGTCAGCAACTACAGTCAACAACAGCAAGGAGATGAAGAGGGAGACTAACTCCCCAGGCTCCCTTATAAAAACTTTGTCAGCCTGGTGAAACACAGTTATGTGGGCTGTCTTGTAAATCTGGCATGTGTTATACATAAATTCATGTCTTTTTTGTGTAAAAAAGCATCGTGTTTATTTGCATATACAGCAGGAAAGTGAGATCCAATCACACATAACACTTTAATCGATTGATTGTTTTTATATTGCCTGCTCTTAGGGGGAACTGCAGCCCCCTCTCCACCCCTACTTCTTGTGTCCACGAAAAACATTAAGGTTTATCAGTCTGAACATTACGAATCTTGTCTTTGTACTGTCATCAATTGAAAACTTTCAACGCCTATACAGAGTCCCAAAGCATCATATCAGCATTATTGGAACTGCATTGTACTGTATCGTGAGGCACCTGCTGTTTTAAGTGCACAAAAACGTCAGAAAGGTCTTTTCAGCTCATTCAAATCTCTAAGTAATAGCTACAAAGTGCTGTAAGCGACAGACAAGACGATGAGTGAAAACATGGACAGTCTGCACACTGGCAGTGGTCCAGAAGCAGCCAATATCCTTAATGTGAAGAGCGCGACAGGGAACTCCAGCCGATCTTTCACTGATGTGATGTGCAGCCGAGCATAAACAAGACAGCGTCTGAACGATGATCAGAGCTCAGAGTAAACTGGTCTAATGTTTCAGTCTGAGCGCTCCTCACATGAATCACCTCTGAAGTGCATTCACTCTATCAGCTTACTGTCACTGCCCATGTCAAATGTTTCTTATTACCAATAACGCCTCGCAGAGCGTTGTCAGTAGGCAGAGCCTGGATGAATCGTCCTCTCCCCTGAGGTGACACTTGATTAACAAATGTCTATCCATTACAGCTCATCAGAAGCCTGATTCCACCAATTAAACCTGACAACTTGTGCATACCAAAAACAATCAGCGCAACAGGAACTTGTGACCTCGTCGTAGTGTTATTACTTACATAAATGTATGTCTCAAGTTGTCCACTGTGGATTAAAAGTTTCGTCTGCTCTCGCTTTAAAGTGGGGATCAACCAATAGGGCTTTTTCAAGGAAGATACCGATTATTAGTAATCAAGGAGACAGATTTATGCAACTGATAAACGTTTGCATAATAAAACGAGCTTCAACATTTAGAATAACTAGTGATGGGACAATGGCTCCATGGTTGCACATGCACCCAAAACATTTTCCTGCCTGATATTCAGCAGTTTGTTTTATGTGGTTGAGGTTATTGCCATTTCTTGTTGAGTGTGTTGTGATTTAAATTAAGAAAATAATGTTTTTTCACCTTTATTCCTGTTCACAGTCATTGACATGAGGTGTTAAGAAAACTAAATTAACATGTATTATTGGGTGCACCTAAATAAAAAAAGGTAGCTACACCAGTAGAAACATTTTGTCTCCATTTCCTGGTATATTTACTACATTTGTTATAATTTGTTATCACTGTATTTTTTCATAACTTTAGTTACAGTTACAAATTCAGATTAATAGGCTCCTTGTGATAATATTTTTTGGGGGTAAAAGAGGCAAAGTAACACATTTTAAAAATGTATTTACTGGATATCTGACAAAAACAAACAGATTCTGATTATAAGAAAAATGCTAAATATTGGATCCGATAATCCAATATATCAAGAACCCCATCCACATTACATACTCAAAAATCTTTCTCCAAAGTAGCCCATGGATACAGTTTATCAGTATAACTAGTACAACTACCTCATTTCCACCAAAGTACTTTTGGTAAAGTACCTTTGAACCCGTTAACCAGGGCTTCATGGGTAACCTCTTTCAAATTTCCAGCAGTTGGGAAACAAAAAAGGAGGCCGGTCTAAAGTCTGGAGAAAGTGCTGCATTTATTAACTGACACGCTGCGACCTTCATTCTACATCACTGCCTGACTGACAACATACATGCTGCTAACCTTTATTCCTCTGCTCCCCTCACATTCTCTGGTTGATTATTACAACATGGGAACAAGCTTTGCTTTAGATAAAGCTGCAGTCAGCAGGACAAAAGAGCGCTGATAAAAACAGGTGATTGGGAACATCAGAGCGCAGATGATGAGGCGCTCTGGTTGTTTACAGCTGACCAATCAGTTTGTCTGCAGTGTTTTAACTTGACATTTTAGGATCGAATCAGTGTGCTAGGTACCTCAGCGACGAAAAAACAGGATGGCATGGTGTGGCTGTTGTGGTACCACCCGCAACTTTCGATAATGGAAAAGCAAAAATAACCATCTGTTTGTGTAACACACTGAACTGAACAGGACTGCCAGGTGGAAACGAGGCTTGAGAGAGCTCAAACTGGGATCACTGAAACGGTCATAAGATTGACAGCAGAATTAAAGCCTCTCAACACCTCTTTTTGTATTACGTAAGAGTTTTTGTTAAAAACTAAAATCAAATCGAATCAAAATGTAAGAAATGACAGTTTTGATGTTATCTCAGTAGTAGTACATGTATTGTGTTGCATTAAGATATGATAGTCCAATAGTCAACAACACCAACACTTCTCAGGTGCTCTGAGCTTCCACGCTGGGCAGAGTCAGCATGGATAACTAAGCTTATAAGCTAACAGCAGCTACAGCTCGCAGCAGTTAGCAATTATTCTAATGATATGCTCCCCCCGTTTGTTCAGAGTATTGGTTTGACAGGTGGCCATTTCTTATATATAGTTCCTTTAATGCTTAACAGCATGATAAACAGCAGAATGAACAGACAAAATGAAGAAACCAGATTTCTTATACAGGAGTCCCTTCCTTCAGTGTGTTATATCGGTTCTTGTGCATGTAAAAGTTCTTGAAAGTTAAAAAGGTCCAAGGGAAGGTCATCTCTCCCACAGAAAACACTGTTCCTGAAATGCCTCGTCAGTCGTCCGCCTTTAATTCTGTTTCTTTGTGACATCACACTTAGTCACCCTGTCACATATTTGCATAATTCCGGCCTAGTAACAAGTTTGGCACATAGGAATTGATTTAGCACAGCTGCTCTGTTGTTGTTAGCGGTGCTGGCTCAGGCATGTGTGAGTTGACCAATGAGAGGAGACTGGGTATTCAGTAGGGAGGGGGCTTAAAGAGACAGGAGCTAAAACAGAGCGTTTCAGACAGAGGGGGAATACAGTGCTGCATCACTGGGCAGAATGAGCAAACTAATGTGTTTTTTTGAACATTAAAGCATGTAAACCTATTAAAGTAATAACCCAAGTACGAACATAATATATCTCCTTTAAACACTTAAACTAGAAAGGGAGCCTGGGGGAAATGAAGAAAAAAGAACAAAAGAGAACAAAAGAGTTGAGTTAAACATAGCAAAGCATATAATGTGCTGTACTACTGACTCAGTTCTCATCTAATTGTGAATATGGTACACAGTATCCTCTAACTGTGTTAAATAAAAGGACCTGGCTAATGACTGGCTAATTTAAGACTTTTCACACTCGCAAGATCCCCAGGGGGACCATTTATATAGTTCTATAGGTGACGTGATAATAAAGGTACAGTGAGGACTAAAATCACACGTGCATTTTCCCATAATTCCAGCTTCAAGGGAGCGAGAGCGGATTTTTGCTGAAGGACCCCCGCTGGTCCCCGAACCCCCTTTTTGGGAACCACGGTTTTACACTACTTGGCAGCGCCTCATTCACTGACAGTACAGCCGAGCGCTTGTGTGTGTGCCATAGATAGCATGTTCATTTAATGAGTGAATAATATCCCCCTGCATGTCCAATGAACTGTGGGGTCGGGGGCATGGGCCACGGGCAGGAGAGGGAGGGGCCGTTCACGATAACACAATAGGAGTGTTAGGGAGTGTGGGAACCAATTCTCCCCGGGACAATAGACACTTCCCAGTGGCCACAGCGTGCCCATTCACTATCAGCTGCTGGGCCGGCGTAGCACGGCGCTGAATATGCACCAGCTCAGCACAATGCTGCTTTCTCCCAAACAAGACCAGACTGTTTCCTATCCCAAAGACAACACAGGCCAGCTCTAGCCTATACACAGCCTCATTCTCACATAAGCAGTCTCTCTCTCACTCACTCTCTCACTCCATGTCTGCATGTCTCTCTCTCACTTTCCCTCGCTGTCACACACACACACACACACACACACACACAAGACCAGGGATTGTGGAGATGCCGTGCCGTAACTAGGCCACTGTTTCTCTCCACCAGGGCTGCTGGTCGCTGGGATATTCTGGGCTGAGATGCTATTAGCGTAACCCAGTTTACCCAGTACCAGGTGATTGGTGGGAGAAGAGCTCCCCGCTGAGACACACACACACACTCTCAAGGACAATGAGTCTGACAGCGCGGGGGAAGAAAAGTGGTGCTGAGGCAGGAGGAAGGTGACGGGAGAGCGAACACGGTGCGATTGCGTCTTTTAACTGTGATGTCAGAGGAATCACTACTGGACGTTGCACACAGATTTGGACATAGTGGAGTGTGTGTGTGTGTGTGTGTGTGTGTGTGTGTGTCCACACTGTGCTGTGATTTAACCTGGGAGGGCGGGGCAGAGAGAGATGGGAGCGAAGACACACAAGTCTTTTTAAATGTTGCAGCTTTGACACACACACACACAGTTCATACTGACATTTCAACACACTGATCTGTCATCATACAGATCTTACTGCTCATCATATAAACCTTTAACTATTTCCTCTTGAATTTATAATTGCCTATACTGCGACTGGATTGGCAATAAAACGTAATGTAACAGTAATGAAAGACCCACTAAATATTTTTATGACAGCGTCTCAGTGTTACAGCAGACTGATCTCCATTCATTGTTACTTTGCCTTAATTAGCCCAGAGCCGTGCCACGCTGCCTTACAGTGTCAAAACAAACTGCTCTTGCAATAATATGTAGCTTAAATACGATATCTAATGATCACCCTACCATTTATTTCTTAGGGAAGTTTACATATATTTCGAAGTTGCCAGAACTTCCAGTATATGGAAATAATCAGTGTTGATAAAAGTAACCACAAGTCACACTTGTGTAAAAGTAGAGATATCATGTTAAAATATTACTACGGTAAAAGTAAGTGTCACTCATATGAGTAGTACTTGAGTAAAAGTCTTAAAGCAACTGATATTAAATGCACTTGAATATCGAATGTACAAGCAAAAGCAAATTATAAATATGTTTACATGCATACACTGTATACTGTGGCTCAACTGATCACCCGCCTGGCCGGTTATTCAGCATTTCTCTGATAATCAAATCAGCGTTTGTTTGTTTTTGTTCTTTAAAATTTGATTGCCGACAAAATGAAATAATTTTAAAATGGGCTGACTTGGCTGTGAGGCAGCAGGCGGACTTTAAAGTAACTCGTAACTAAAGCTGTCAAATAAATGACGTGGTGTAAAAAGTACATTTGCCTCCAAAATGTATCGGAGCAGAAGTATCATCATTTGGAATCACGTCCAAATAATCATCATTATTGGACCTAAAACTCACACCACTGACGGCTCCACTGCACTCCCCTCCCCTCACATCCGAAAAGTAGGTGTCATCTCTGACCAAACCCTCTCCTTCGTGCAACATTTAAAACACATCACTGAAACAGCTTTCTTTCAACTCAAATTCATTGCTCGCCTCCCTCCGTCACTCTCCTTCACAGCTGCAGAAACTCATCCACACATTCATCACTTCCAGACTGGATTACTGCAACAGTGTCCTCTATGGTACATCATCCACAATACTCATAAAACCCACTCCACATCGGACCACGTCACCCCTGTCCTTCAGAACCTCCAATGGCTCCCTGTCCCTCAGCGAATCCACTTCAGACTTCTCCTCCTCACCTACAAACCCCTCAACAACCTGGCTCCCCCCTGCGTGACTGAGCTCCCTTTGAATACATCCTCACCTAAATATCTTGGATATCTGTCTCTGTCATGTATGTAAACTGTATTTCACGTTGCTAACACTGTTAGCTGCAGACACCTTACCTGCCTGATTCCATTCATTGAAGTGCAATTTTTATTTTCTTTATTAATGATCATTTATCAGCCAATACACTTTGTAGTTATCATCTTATGTGTTGCTTATACGTGTGCACCTTTTATCTTTATTTTGCATGCTTTACGTACAGATAGTGGATGTTTAGGATGTGTACAGTATTCTAATTGTAGTTATTTATCTATACTACGTATCCTGTCAAGTACTTCCTTTTGCTGCTTTGACGAGTCAGTTTCAAGTTTACATTGTCTTATTGTTTTCTTATCTAATCTTATCTATGAGGGTATAACTGTACTAACTTGTGTGGTGATGTCACACCAAACTAAACTGTAACAATCATGTAATCAAATGGTTTACAACTCACTATTTCTTATATAAAAACATGCTTGTTATCATTTCAGGTGCCACAAGTTACCAGTTGTTGTTGTCAAGGTGTTAAAATGAATGACAGAGAGAGAAATAAGACAGGAGAGGAGGAACAAATACAGCTGTCCTCTGTAAACTGATCAGTCAGTCTTCCCTTCCTGTGTGTTTTGTTAAAGACCTAAAGTAGTACTTTAACTTTCCTTTAAATGACGTCAGTGTGTTTGAAGTGGCCTCTGAGGACAGGCAGCCCGGGCTGAGTGTATTTAAGAGGCTGTTTGTGATGTGTCATGTTTTCTCCAGCTGCTGCTCAGTCCTGCAGCCAGATGCTAATGTGGACCAGACACATGTTCGACACGGTCTCCTCCGCTGCCGGTGTGTGTGAGGTGAGGTTTAGTCTCAGATACGACTCGGTACGGACGTTTATCCCGAAATGTCAGAGCAGAGGACGGGTTATTTCTCATCTTTACAGACATTTTCACGCTCGCGCTGCTGCTAACTGCTATCCTGCGCAGCGACTTTTAGCTAAACACACACCCCACGTTCAGGGTTACAGTAAGTGGCAGTCTGCTAGCTTACATTCGTGTCTGTGGTTTATTTAGCTGGGCAGCAGATGTTTTTATTCTGCTTTACTCCAGCATTATGGCTGCCATGTCAAGGACTCCCAGAGCATTTCCTCGTCTTAACAGCCGTCCTACCTGCATGGAGTCGGCGCTGATGATTTCTCCCCGAAGCCGTCTTCCGAGCTCGATCGCCAGCTTGGACTTTCCGGTGCCGGTAGCTCCCAAAATCACTACTAACGACGGGACCATCGCACTCCGCAAGGTACCCTGCACGCTGCGAGCGGACGCCGCCATGATGCCGTTTCCTCGGCGCCCCAGCTGACGTCGGGGCGCATGCGCAGTGGGCGTACAGATGAGAGGTGGGCTCCGGTTACCAGGCAACAGGCTACCGTTTCTGTGGCAACATTGATTGATAGGGCATCACGTGGAGGGCTTTTAATCTTGGTAGACAGAATAAATGTAATAATTTTATCATTTTAGCCGCATTGGTGTAAATTAAACACTCTGATTGGTCCCTGCAGTGTCATTAAACTGGTTTCAGACCAGTTCAGATAAAACACTCACCACTTAAAAAGGCGTCTGAACAGACCTCTCTGTCCTTCAGATGGTTGATGTCATTTACAATGTTTATAAAATGCCTTTACAGGAAGGATGGTTGGTATGGTTTCTATGGAAACTGTCTGCAGCAGTGAGCAAAGATGGGTGTTGCTATGGCAAAAGATGCCCGGATGGGTTACCTTGGAGACAGCTCAGAACAAATGGTGGATGGGGGGAGGGGGCGATGTGTGCGCACTCATACAGGTGGTTTTAATGGAAAACAAATGTGTGAAGAACAATGGTGCTCTGATCCACGACAGGATACACCGGATTTAAGCCTAAATGATCATGATTCTTCTCATGTGTGTGCAAAAGAGGCAAACAGACACGGCAAACAGGTCGCTTATGATGTCAAACCATGAATTTATTATTTTTCTGACTTACTCTTCATACATAGAGGCTTATGAGGTACAGAAAAAAACAAAGTGCTGAGACAAGGCTCCAAAATCACCATAGTTGAACTCCAAAAGTAAGTAAGCAACGTCCACTGCTACCATGACTGTGCCAACAGCAGAGACAAGTCAAACAAATTTTTAAAAATTGGGGCAAACCAGTGCTGTGGGTGCACCCTGTTGAGAAAAACAAAATAAAACCAGGGCTGTAGTGGTGGTTCGTGCTGAAATTAGCAGATATGATATTACAGCTAATTCAGAGGAAGGCAGAGGGGAAAAGGGAAACATTCTCTAGATTGCTCCTCAGATTAAATATTCTCTTTCCGTCTGTGTGTGTCTGTCGTGACGTTATATATACAGCATACTACAGCAGGGGGTGTTTTCCTCAAGCACTTTGGCCCTATCAAAAGAGCAACACACTGCTTGGGGAGTTTCCTGAGAGCTGGTAAGAGCAGGGCATGCTACTCGTCATGATCCGAGTCATTTACAGTACTAGATCCGAGGGCTACAGTGTTCTCCGTTGCATGGCTTATATGGGACAGGAGGGAGCACAAGACTTGCTAAAAAAAAAAAAAAAAAAAAGCAGAGAGAAAGCAGTAACATTAAGGTCACTAAGGGCTACACACAGCCAGAAGTTTAATCAGTAGATCCTCTTAAGTCCACCCCCCTCTCATCCTCCTCCTCCTCTTCACCACCAGATTTAAGAGAGTGCTACAGCTCCAGTGATTGGATTGAACACGGGAGCGTTCAGGTGCTTTCCGCTCGACCGAGGGAAAGCAAAGCGTACCTGCCAATTTTCAGCACATAACCACCAATAAGGCCCTGCCAGCTGCAATAACAAAAACAGTCATTAGCTCACACTGAAACACAACTCGGTAGGAAAATATAGTATAAAACTTTTTGTCAACTCTTGACTTGTACAAATAAAGAAACCCCAGAGACAGAAAAAGTAATGAGCGGTAAAGAAAACAAGTAGGCATTGCAAAAAGAAAAAAAAAAAGAAAGTGGTGACAAAGTGGCTAGAGTGATCAATGTTCAGTAAGTGTTTTATTTTGACTCTTTTATAATCATTTTATTAACAAAAATAGAAGCTTTGAGTTATCTTTGAAAAGCCAGCAAGCTCGGCCCCGGTTTAGGACTCGGGGCCTGATGGAGTCTTGGATGAGTATAGTAGACAGCTCTGGTTTTGGTTTGGAAGGGACTGTACAGTAAGGGTACTATATACATAACATCCAACAGGATAGTCTACATACATTGAAAGGCTTCTATAGGCATTACATCAAATGCACAAAAAAAAAAAAATCAATTTACAAATATTATCAGACAGCAAGATGAAAGAAATGTACAGTTGGAACTCCGTGGGCTTCATCTCCAAGCAAAAGTTGGCATTTTTTTTCACGTTGCTTGAACATACAGATTAAATATAAGCCATTCTTCTTTTGGTTGATCGTTTGAAGCCGCCGTTCACCTTTTGGCTCGTCTCCATGGCACAAACAATAATTAAGCTCTCTCATAGTGTTTTTGCAGATTTTGATTGAGTTTCAAACAAATGCCTGCATGGCAACATATTTTTTTTCTCTCTCATTGTCTCCAAACAATGCTACAAAACAGGCTGTCACTGTGGGCATGGTGCTGCTGTCGAAACATCTGTGATGCAAGACGGAAACGGTGAAGTTATGAATGGAAACCTGCAGGCACAGAAGTAAGGACTTAACCTGAGCTAGTCCAGGAGGTGCAGAACCCATCGTAGCCTTCCATTGTTGCACGGCTCAGTGCAGCCCCCCTACAGCCCCCTTGCATTCCCATTATCAGCTAGAAGCGTCAGCTGCTGACGAGGAAAAAGAGCGAAGAACAGAACAAGGAGGGAAGAGGTCAGATGCTATGGAGAATGGGAGAAAATGGGAAAGGACGCAGCAGAGAAAAGGCACAACTTGATCACAAAATGCACAAGTTGTAAGCCAAGTAGAGAAGCTGAAATCTGAAGGAGACTCTACAGAGAAACTTCAGGGGGCTCTTTAGCCTGATAGAAAGTGGAGACATCGCTGCTGTGCGAGCACACCGAGCCATCGCTAACAAGGAGACGTCTGACCAGACCATGCAGCACTTAAACAGCCCAGTTGTAGCAGGTTTTCAACAAGAAGCCGCTGCGTTCACAACAAGCTTCTTAGTAGCAAGCAACAGTGTTTAGCAAGGGGAATTATAACAGTTTGACAAACCGATATTGAGTAACCATGGACATGTTAATCTGCCCGTGAGATGCCCCGTATGATCAGTCCCTAGCTCGCTGTCCTGACCAGCTAACGGCCTCGTCAATCACTCAGAAGCTAAATGTGCAAACCACAAAAGTAATAAACAAAACGAAAAAATCCACCCGCACGATTCCAACGTGACCAATCCAAAGTGAACATTAGTGTCTTTTCTCCTTCATTAAGTCCCTGTTCAGTTCTGTGAGTGTGTGGTGAGCGCCGACCCCGCGGCTCAGGAGCGTTTGAGGTGTGCCAGCCTCTGCAGCAACTGCAGCTGCCGGGCTTTCAGCTGCTTCCTCTCCTGAGCCTTCTGCCTCTCGCTGGCGTGCAGCTGCTGCAGGTACTCCGTGGCCCGCGTCAGGATCGCCACCTTCGGCGTCTTGGGGCAGTCCGCCAGGCCCGGGATCTCGTCCCTCAGCGACAGGAAGCGCGAGCGCAGGTCGTTCCTCCGCTTGCGCTCGAGGAAGTTGTGCGCCTTGCGTTTGTCTGTGTCCTCGCAGTCGGAGGACTGGGGGCTGGAGAGGTGGGAGAGGAAGTTGCCCTTCGAGGGAGAGCTGTGGGGATGGGAGCTCGAGGAGGAGGAGGAGGAGGAGGAGGAAGAGGAGGAGGGGGGAGACGAAGGTGACGCGGAGGAGGTAGGAGAGGAAGCGCTGAGGTTGGGGGAATCCGACCGGACTCCAGCCACGGTGGAGTAAGACCTCCTGCTGTCTAAGTTCTGAGGGGCGTGGCCAGGCCGAGGCTGGTAGTGATGAGAGTTCTGGTGCAGCTGGGCGGCCTGGGCGAAGGCCTCCTGCCGGACCCTCTTGCGAGGCGGCTCGACCGGCGGGGGGAGCGTGTCCGGGGAGGGCGCGGCGTAGTTGTGCTGCTGTTGGTGGATGGAGATGTGGAACCGCTTCATGCCGGGGTCGAGGGGGTCGGCCCGCACCGTGATGGTCACCGGCTTACGGGCGTTGACCAGCCGTCGAGGTTTGCGCTGCTGCTGCTTGTGCTCCACCGTCACCACGTCGATCTCCTCCTCGTCGTCATCTTTGTCGTCATCGTCGTCTGAAAAGGGAAAGAGGGAAGCTCGGTGAGATTCGAAAAAAACAAAAAAAAACCTGGTGATGATACAGGCAGCCGCTAAAGATGAGAGGATGAGTCACACCAGGAGCCACCTCACCGGACACACTCACCTGCCTCATAAACCAATTAAACGCTTCTATAAAAAAGGGAAATCTACATGATCTCACACACACACACACACACACACACACACACACGCTCAGTGATGATTCACTGCATTAGGTCAGCTCCCTGAGTGGAAACTGGCTCTCTTCCCTCATGAGCTCCCAGTGAGGATGAGAGGCAGAGACGGGCTGGGTGAAGAAGTAAATCAGCAACTCCTCGACGCGCTAAAACGAGCCGGGCGATATCCAACGCCGCGCACGTTTAAAACCATTTGCCGCCTTATTTACTGGAGGGGAAGCGGCGTATTAAACATGAGGAGAGGTCTTATCGACCTGATTCCTGCCAACCGACTGAGACTCCTGGGAGATTTTTCGCTGCTCGTGTAAATTGAAACACACTTTTAAAGTAATTGCACCTCCGTGTGTTTGACTGCTCGGAAAGCACTGATCTCTACATAAAAGAGGAGGTGAACAAAGAGCTGTGGAGGAAGGGGGGCACCAACAGCATTTATGAGACAAAAGATGACATCTCATATTACAAGAATTCCCTCAAATAGCCCTATAATGGCTCTTTAGTGGATCCTAAGCATACATTTATGTCCCGTAATTGCTCATTCTCCTCCTCTTTTGAGCGCAAATGATCCCCCGAAATGGTGTGAAACGCCGCCTCGCCACTCAAAAGAATTCTGCGGGCCTAGCTGACCTCCTAAACGGCTAATCCCGCTCTATTCACAGCCCGGGTCTGGCTCGGACCGAATCCACCCACTGACACAATTGGCGCTGCGGCCTGTTGAGCGGAGGAATGCAGCAACAAGTTCCCTTTGTGACATTCCACACACCATTATGCATGGTCCGAGCCCGGCGTCACATGGCCGCCCTACATACCGCTCTGCAATCATATGGGGGGAAAATGGAACCGTAACCCTGGAATCAAGCCAGGAGGGGTTTGTTTTATTTATTTTTGTTGTGGAAGGTTGATTCTCCTTCCCTCCCTCCCTTGTTGTATAAAGTTCCAATAAAAATAATAATATAAAAGTGAGTGCTCTGGTTGAATTTGTGTGAAATGTGAGGCAGGGGGTGCAGGAGGATGCTGTTATCAGGAGTGAGGGTGGAGGAGCAGGCAGAGCAGAGCAGAGGGAGCAGAGGGGAGCAGCTGGGCTGCTGGAGCCCTGCCAGGCAGCAGATGTGTCGATGGGCGTGTCGCTCTCTGGGCTTCAAGCATGTGTTGCATGCACCAAGGTAACGCAATGCAGTCATCATGCCACTGACAGGTCAGGGCTGATTACAGCAAGAACATGAACCACATGAGAGAAGGGGATGTGACTTTAAATGTCAAAAAATGCTCAAGTCGAACACCTCTGAGAAAGTATTTGTATAAAATGTGTGGTCAGGGGAATAGAGAGAGCTTTTTGATTAAATTAAAGGAGTATTACGTGAGAAAACCACCAGAAGGTCACCACAGTCACCACCAGAAGTCAACCAGGAGCCACTACACAGCGACATGTCTCTCAAACATGCTGAAGACAAACGTGTTACTGACCTGATGAGTCGGTGTGAGACTCCGAGCCGGACGACACTTGCTTCTTGCATCCGCCGGTTAACGGGAACGTGAGCACCGCGGCCGGGTCCACGCAGTCCGCCGCCAGCCCGCTCAGAGCCGCCGCGTCGGCGGGAGCGCTCAGCGCTCTGCCCGGGGACGGGACGGCGGAGCCGGCTGAGACTTTGGCGGCGGCGGGCCCCGTCCCGGGACAGGAGGCGCAGCGCTCCCCGACAACTCTCTCCAGCTGCTGTCCGGCGGAGAAGCCGCTCCACATGCAGTCCTGGATGATGATGGAGCTCAGGTTCCCGAAGGACTCGTTCGCCGTGGTGAGCTTGCACGGCAGGTCCTGCTGCTGCTGCTGCTGCTGCTGCTCGTCCTCCTGCCCCAAGAACTGAGACACCCACTCCAGCTTGTCCCCCAGGGACGGGTACAGCAGCCCGACCCTGCCCGACCCCTCCACCGCCCGGATAGGCGACATGGGCGGGGTCGGTACCAGCTCGAATTTCTTCCATATGTCCTCGCTGGGCGCCGTGGACTTGAAGAAATCCTCGTCCGGGTCGTGGTGGTCGTCGTAGAAATAGTGTTGGTAGTGGTCGAGGTGGTCCATGTCCCAGTTTTCATACCGAGGCGCGGTGGAGCTGATGCCCGGCATGGGGGCTGCGGGCGCGGGGGTGAATCACTCCCTGTTCCCTCCGTCTGCGGGGAGAGACAGAGCCAACAGTTGGATGAGAACTGAGCCTCATTCTCATCAGAAATAATCACAGCCCTGTCCGGAGACAGAGCGCAGATCCGGGACGCATCGGACTGCTTTCATTCTATTGTTGGTTAAAAAGCAGAACCCTGTCCCACACTGCTCAGAGAGAGAGACAGGGGGGACAGATCGGGATAAATAAGTGCCTGCATCGGGACGCGATGTGCCAATTAAGACGAAAACAGCCATTAAAGGGTTAATGAGCAGCGCAGAGACTCCCAGCTATGAGTTTAAACCCAAAGTGTCTGAAAGTTAAAGTTAAACTACTGCGTGTTGCAGCGGAGAAGTTCAAGTTTCGCAACAGCGTTTCATTACATAACACTGTTTTAGTAGTATACAGTGACAGAGAGAGGAGAGGAGAGGAGAGAGCAGGGGAGGGTTTCTATTTACTGCTGACCGCTCGGCACAAAATTAAATTAGATGGAAATAGATTAATTGGATAGACAGGTACCCGACCTGCCCGCCCATGAAGCCGCTCGGACCGGGGGAGTCGTATGTAAAGTAGTTCATGTGACTCCTCCTCGGGTTCAACTCCTTATCAAGCTCAAACAATTCAGCTGCGACCGGGAGAGAGAGAAAAAAACGCCTCCATCAGTTAATTGAGCAGCAGACGCGCTGGAAAAAGCTGCGAAAACACAACTTCATCTAACCTGTCGTGTGCCCCCCCTCCCTCCCCAACCCAAACCCCAAACCAGCCGGCTCCCGTGTGTGTCAGAGGCGCCATGTGTGACCGAGCAGAGTTGTTACCTGGTGCTGAGAGTGAACAACCCTCCTGCGTCCTCATAGATCCGCCGTGCGCAATTTGTAAGTGTCCAAAAAAAGAAAAGAAAAAAGGCAGCAGAAAAAGGCGCACGGTGACTCCTCGCGTTGACTCCGGCTCAGTTCTGGCTCGGTATCGGTCCCCTCTCTCTCTCTCTCTCTCTGGTGTGTTTCCTCGGGTTGTAAACAGTCGCGGGGGTGAATGAGTCCGCTCGCTCGCAGTCCCGCCGCGCGCAGCGCTGGATAGGCTCTCGCTGTGGTCACTTTTCTTTGCCGACTACTGCACTATATGATCCGGGGGAAGGAGAGTTGGCTATTATGCATAATAGGCGGGTCGTAGTAGGAGAGCCACGCCTGCCGTTTAAAGGCGCAGTGCACTCAAAACACAACACACACACGTAATGATGAGAGGACGTTATGAGAGCTGAGAGGGTTATATGACAGTGATTTCATAAGGTGACACGGTTCTGCTTTTGCAACACGCCGTGCAGACGTGGTGGCAAGGTGTGTGTGTGTTTCTTTCCATGAAATATTCCAGACTAGAGACCAGTTAGTGTCCCCAATTGGGAAAAACAACTGATTAGTGGGTCAGTTGTTAAGGTTAGGGTTGGGGTAAGTCTCCAGGAGATGAATGTAAGTAAGTCTATGTAAAGTCCCTGAAAGTGACGTGAATCAGCATGTATGTGTGTGTGTGAGAGAGAGGGAGTTTAAACACTCTTCTTTTGAAAGACTTCACACTTCTGTCTCAACGATCCGTCGATCCGCGGTGATTTATCGACTCAGTGATCAACAATCAGATGTAATCGATGCAAAGTGAAAACACCTGATCTTTATTATCAATTTTTGAAGCTGAGCTGAAATGAAAAATGCCTTTTCAACCATTTAAGATCACACACACGGTCATGTTGTGCACCCATTTGATAACATATTTCAGGAAATATGACCAAATAATCAATTAAGCCAGTAACAGCAGCTAATTGTACCAGGCTCCATGTGAACGCGGTCGGTGTCGGGTCCAAGCACAACCCTCGAGACCGACTGCGGCCAGTTTGACGACAGGGAATCCGGTCTCAAGGTGGTCTGTGGAGTTTTTAGCTGCTGTTAAGACAGTTACCGCCTGCTTGTTTAAGGTGGTCCTATCAGCTGACTCGCATTAGGTTGACAGACAGTGCTAGCGCCAGGCAGATGATGGCAAGCAGCAAAGAACTGGTATTTGTAAGTAAATATTTTGTATTTCGTAGAAAACACACAACTGAATGAAGGTGCATGCGGACTGAAATAAAATCGAGCAGTTCTGGCGGAGAGACAGCAAATTTAAACCAGCGGTGGGTAAGAAAAAGTTTAAATAATACATGTAATTTGTTCAGCTATGAGTAGTGGAAAAGTGTAATATGTGTGTTGGTCATCATGGCAGAATGTGGTCCTGGAGACACCTTTGGTAGAGAGAACGAGCACAGAAGCAGTTTTGAGTCCTTTGTCAGGTGTCTGTGTGTCCGTCTGTTTTTCTTCATCACGAGTGTGCAAGATGCAGTCAGAAGACTTTCCAGTTCTGCAAGATTAACTCGAGATTATCTGTTGTTTTTTCTTTTATGGCCCTAAACAGAAAAAAAAGGGCTGGCAGCATCCTCTGCAACTGACTGTGTTCAAAGGGCAGATGAAGCATCACATGGTAATCATATCGCGGGCGGCTTTGTGATACCGGGAAACATCGCATCCTTGTCCAAAGAATCGATGTAAAATTGTATCCTGATGAAACTGGTGATGGTGATACTGGTCGTTCACCTGGTAGTTCAATTCCAGCATGTGCCGCCTTTTCCTGAAAAGGCCTGATAATAATCTTTAGAAAGCGTATCTTCTACAAGCAATTACTGGTGTGTGTGTGTGTGTGTGTGTGTGTGTGCGTGTGTGTGTGGCGGTCACAGTGATTTCATGTGGACATATGGCTGCAGTATCTGATGTCACCCATGCATCTCATAGTCTCTGTAATCAATATCGAGCTTATGATGTAGAGCCCCCCCCCCCTGTGGAAGCGACGCTCTGTTGTCTGCCATGTCATGTGTGGGCCTCCTCGACAGCTGCACACACACACACACACACACTCCAACACTGCCGAAACACTTCTCGTGCCATATGAAGCCATCTCCCGCGTTGCCTCCCATCCAGCCGCGAAACTACGCCACGACGAACTCTGGCAGGGCCGCTCCTGAGGACGACGATCGAGAAACATCCTGTGAAGTTCCCCCCTCCAGCTCGGCGGTGAAGCAGACAGCGTGAAATCCTTGTCTGTCCACCTCATCTTCCCATCAAACTCAGACACCCCACCCCGATCGCCCCCACCTCTTTCCCTCAAAACCCCATCTTCTGTCACTCACCCTCTGTTCTCCTCTCCTCAGTTTTACTCTCGCCTACTTTTCTCACCCACCCGTCCCCCTGCCCCCCTCTTGCGCTTTTATCCTCAGTCACCCCTGATCAAAAAGATCTTGACCCTACATGAAACGGGGAGACTTTGGAGGGTTATATCCTCCGTTTCCCAGGAGAGCGCCTACAAAGACAGAACTAACAGACTGGAGAAACAGAAGCGGCAATCTTTCAGTTTCACCATCTGTATCACTTTCTCTCTCTCTCTCTCAGCGCGTCCCGATCCTGATCCCTTTTTCTCTCGCCGCTTTTATCTCCGTCTTCTGCCTTACATACTTTGAGATGCCTAATCTGCCTCCCCGCTTTGAATTAATCATCAAAAGTGAATGGATGCAAGGACCAGCTCCTTGAAACCAAAAGAAAAGAGTAAGATAGAATAAGAAGATTAAGCGAGTTTAACCACCTTACTCCCGCTCTTTGAATCATTAACATGTACAAAACCATACACTTTCCTGTTTAAAGGCAACATGTCATGTAAATGTCTTTATGATCTTTCAATGCAGATTCCTGCATGGATGGGTTGTGGCGGGGCTCCAAGGGAAATAGCTCATTTTCAGTAATTCCCTGATGGATTAGCAAGTCTTGTTTGCATGAAAATAGGAGGGGTGACTTGTGATCTCAGCTGAACCTCTGATCTTTCTCCCTCGTCTTTTTTTTCCTCTAAAAAACGCTCATACATAAAGTACAAACATGAGAGAGACTGTCTCCGAGGATTAGTGAAACATTATCACTCATGAGGTACCAATTAAGTTGTATCTGCCCCCAGAATAGAGGAGCTGATATTGTTGATCTACACTATGCATATAAATATTTAACGTTATACTGCTGCCGGTGTACAACAAATCCAACAAAAAACATAAATAATGCAAGCCTGGAAGACCTTTGCATAGTTCGACATTTTCTTACTGAGAGTTAGATGAGAAGATTGATGCCACTCTCGAGTCTGTACTGTAAATATGAAACTACAGCCAATAGCCAGTTAGCTTGGCTTAGCATAAATACTCAAAAATGGCTACCCCAGCTCCATCGGAGTGTAAAAATAAAATATATATATAAAGATGGCTACCAGAACTCGTAATATCTCATTTGTTTCACTGAAGACAAAAAAAACAAGCTCAGTTTTTAAAGAAATAAAGTTATTTGCTGGACTATTTCATGTCTTGTAACCTTGTAGTTGCCAGGCAACCAGCAGCACCTCCAAGAAGTCACTGCACCCCGCTCAGTAATAGTTTGGGCCATGACCAGACTATTTCCCCCTTTTACCGCTATGCTAAAATAAGCTAAGCTAAGCACCTGCTGGCTGTAGCTTTATATTTACCATACAGACATGAGATTGATATCAAACTATGTCCATGGTTACACTCAGACCGGCTAAAGCTTGATTCTTGCTTGTATCTGTGTTGGACCTACGATGTAACCTACACTGTAACCAGGCGTACACCTCCCTAGACACCTAACTGCATGTCACAACAACTCACACTGCAAAGACTGCTTGGTTACATCGCATTTCTGTCCTCCTTTGCTTAGTGGTGGAGCTAAAACAGGAGATTGTGTGTAGTTCCCCCAGTAAACACACCGCTGCTCTTGTCGGGTTACACTCCTCCTCCGCAACTGCTTTTTTCGCTGTCGGAGTGTCTCTGGGCTAGAGAAGGCAGACAGGCCAGATGTCCAGAGGGTGGGCTTCCCCTTCTACAGGCAGCCCAGTGGCAAGTGCTGCGTTTGCCGAAACCGAGTAATGCCCTGCATCCTAGCTTGGTGTGTGTGGAGGGGCAGAGCCTCCTGCAGACACTCGGCCCAGAGATACAGCTGCGAGCCGAAGTGGTCGGTATGTCTGTTGTTGCAGCTGTCAATCTGCTCTATCACCACCGCCAGCAACGCAGACACGTCATGTGTAAATGCTCACAATGGCATAGGCCACTTGCGTAAATCCCACCTGCAACTATGAATCAGCCGTTAAGTTCCGCCTGAAAAAACGCAGCTCCATGATTCCTTGTAATGCGAGCACTGTGTTGTTCTTTTTACCTTACAAATGTCAAAGTAACTGCAGGCATGACAACTTTGCAGAGTTGTAAAATCCTGTTGCCGTGCAGTGTTTTGTCGTTTGACAAGATTGCTGGATTGTATTTTGCACAAACAGGATTGTAAGTGCATTACTGCTTCGAACTATTACTTTAAAAGCTGTGCCAAAACATTACATCACCATCCATGACGTCAGTGTCCTGTTACCTCTGTCTCTGCTCTCAACTTTCTCCGCTGTTGATAACACACACACCCAAACATCTTCAGGGGATTAAAGGTGGGACAGCTCGGTTTGTCAATACGAAGTATTCCGCCTGATTGCAACACTCACACACAACGGTTACTGTTTTCCTTTCTTAATGGCCCCGCAGCTTTTGTTATAATGTGCATAGAATTGTGTTTCATTGTACTCTAATGTGGCTGCTTCTAGTCATTATATTAGATTAGCTGAAATGAGGCTGTAAATGATCCCCATGGGGCTGTCGCGGCAGCAGCAGAGTGCAGGATTTGACTTTATCATAAGGAAAACTGCAGAAGATAAAAATGATCGCGCTCATTGCGCGAAGGGAGACACGGAAGGAAAAGAAGAAAGAAACGTGTGCGTGCTTTAAACATGAATATGCCAATTGATCAGATTTACAACAGATGTTCAAGAGTACTTAAAACATACGAACGTGTAATGTAAGCTCTCACTCAGAGGCCGATATTAATCTACATAACAGGTAATACATCAGTGTGTGTGGAGAGGTGATTTGTTGAACTGAGGGAGGAAGTCGGGACCAAAGACAGGATGGAGCCGGACAAAGGAGTGATGGAGAGACAGGTGGAGGGAAGAGACGACAAAGGTCGACCCCTCCTCTTCCTGGATCACCCCTCATGTCATTCCTTCAACCACCCCCGCTCCACCCGACTCTGACCTTCCAGACTGATCAATGAACACCTAGTCTGGGACACACCCATCAGCGCCGCGTCTGTGGCGTCTGGGCGGCCGCAGGTTCACTTCATGTAATCTGGGAGGCCGGGGGAAAAAAAGTGACAGCTGCTACCCACTGGATGGTGTTGACCTCCTACCGACATACTAACCACACGCACACACACACACACACACACACACACACACACACACACACACACACACACACACGAAAAGGGAGAGGATTGCCTTTCACTCCAGATGCTCATTACATCAAGCTATACCACACTGTGCTGCCCACACACATACATATACACATGATTACCATCTCCTCTGTCTCACCCTCCACCTCATCCTGAGGCTTCTGTTTTTTCACCGGGTCAGTTCAGCCAAAACACAAAAATGGAATTCTCTCACGTCCCTCGCGTGGTGTCTAGAAGCGGGATTTCCTTTTGTTTCATCCAAATTGTTTCTGGCATTTCTGCCCCCACTCAAGTACAACTGAACTCTATTAGAATTTAGAAATTTGTTTTGCGCTGCTCTCAGGCATTAAAACACCTTTTATTTAAATAATTCAAGAGCACAATTTCTTTCCAATCAAGGCATCCTTGTTACTGTGGATGATCCCCAGAAGACAGTTTCTCCAGCTGTTCACAGCTGGACAAAAAATCTACTATCACCTGGCTTTTGTCTTAAATGAGAAACAGGTACATTTGGCATTCACTCCTGGGGTCAAAGGACTCTGCAGGAGTAACAGGGATTTATTGACTCCAGCTTTGAATGGCAGTGATGGTAACCTGACAGCCGGGTGGACTCATTTTCGCCCCTTTGCCAGCACAGTGCAATTACAGGTGTTGAAGTTCTGGACGTCGACTCAATACTCACTCTGTCACCAACATCGTTCGTTCGGCATTTGAAAGGCAGACTGAAGAAAACATACAACACAGTATTCGTCATGTCACTGGCCTTCATGCTGCTTTCTGCTGTTCCCTGTTTTCCTGAACTGAAAAGGCATTATTGTACATGTTTTCTGTACAAGCTACAAGGTGTAAAGTTAGAGTTTGAATAGTTTGCAACTAAAGTCGCATTGCAGAGACGGACTTTTGTGTAGGAGAGTCTCCGTGTTCGGCACAATGAGGTTTAATGTCCCCTAACGACCTCTGTAGTCTTATGTAGCTGCTCGTTAGCAACTGCCGTTTTTAAGGCACGTAGGCGCGTGATAATTAAATTGTGGAACATTTAATTATGTGTTTTATGTCATAGATCAAAATGTGTGTAAATGTATCTTAAGCCCGTGGTGACCACGGACCTTATTTCAAGTTAACTGAAAAATCATTCAAAAATCTCATCGACTTGGAGACGAGGGAACAGGGAGAGCTAAAATGATTTATGGGTTTTTGCACTCAGTACTTACAGCACTGTATTACCAGACAGAGCAGCAAACAGGAGCATCCTGCTCTCTGCATGTTCACGAATACACAACATTGCCTGATTGGATGAAGTGGACCGGAACACTAGATCATTTCTTTTCTCTTTTTCTAAATGAGTGGGTGGAGGGGAGACATGGGTTACTGACCAAACACTCTGTACTGTTGGGATATAGAGCTTTTTAACACATATTTTAACAGAAGAATATCACTTACAGCAGCTTTAAAGGCCCCGACAACCTGTTGTCTCAATCTGCTCCTTACTGAGTGATGAAATCCTGCCTGCACACACACATGTCTGCCAAAGTTATAACACTTTTGGGTCCTTCACAAGGGACAGTTCCTTACTTGTGATGGCACATACTGTCAGTCCAAATCAGATGGCATGTGGCACGTTGAACTCTAATCAATAATACCCCCCCTTTTTTTTCAGTGATCCATTGATATATATTCTTAGAAATATTTAGGATTCCCCAGACCTGCACCAGGCTGTAAAATGTGTATAAACAGTATGAGCTTTCCAGTAAAGTGTGAGAGAGGATCTTCCGTTTAACCAGAAAATCAAAGCAGGAAATACAGCGAGCCATTAATTTAGTCTCCATGTGACTCGGCCCTGCAGTGTGTCTTTGCCTCTGCAATCTGTGTATATCTCCCCGTGTCACTGGGTGTCATGTTTCCATAACTGTTTGTGTATGACCGCATCTGTGCAAAACCAACAGCTGTGTGTAATCAAATGAGAAATTGATTTTAATCAAAGGGCAGCGCGGCTAATGATTAGCAGTTATAGAAAGAAACATCAAGGTGGCAGGAAATCCATTCAGCCTGACGAGGATACGACTGAACACTGAATACCAAGAGTGGGCGAACCTCACCGCGCTCACGTGATGCAAACAAACTATAATGTGCCGGCAGGTGAATCCACTTTCTACGTGCGTGCGTGCACGTAGCCAAGCCCAACCCAAATAACACACACACACACACACCCATCAGCAGCACTGAGTGACAAGCTGTTGTAACTCAGTTGCTCCTCTTCTTTCTTCAGTGACTTTTATTACATTCTGGGTGGAAATCAATTCTGGAGGAACAGGCTGTCAGCACAGACTGTACCCTGGAGAGACACAGAGAAAGACGGAGAGAGGTAAAGCGAGATGGTGTGAGTGTAAAAAAGAGAGGGGTGTACAGTATCTGTGTCAAGGAGCCGGTGAAAAACAGGTGTCTGCGGGAGAGGAGGGAGAGTAGAGGAAGAAGAAGAGGGGGTACGACGGAGGAAGATGCTGGGCGAAACAATGAATGAGAGGAGGATGTGAAGAATGTAGAGACAACTGGGGGAAAGGGGGGGAGGAGGCGGTATCATATCGGGGGGGGAAGGGGGAGACAGAAGGGGGAGAGAAAAAAGAAACGGCCCGATGGAAATGCGCGGAGGTGAAGAAATAGCAGTTCACAGGAACAGACTTGAAGAAAATGATGCAATTACATAACTGATATTTGGCAGGGCAGCGTTATTGAGCATTCTTGAAGCATTGCACACTCTGACACACACACATACACTGACAAATACATACACAAGCTCTCACACACACAGTCAGCACAGAGTACAGATGAACCCCACGTATACGCATACAAACCGTAGTAAATAAATGCAAGCAGATAGTAGGCTGCTAATGTCTCCTCTGAGGAATCGCCTGCTGTTTTGCATTACATAACGTAAATGCAAAATGTCTGGGAAGTTATCAGAGCGTGCGTGCATGTTTGGTGTGTGTGTGTGTGTGTGTGTGTGTGTGTGTGTGTGGTACAACCGACCGAGCTGATTGTTTTGAATGTGTCTGCACAGTCGGGATTCGTTTCTGCTCTGGTGATTACTTTTTGGCGTGTCCCTCGCTGCCAGAACATTGGTCATGAAGTCTTCGTCTAATCACCGCCTCTTATTCTAAAATGTTCTCTTGAATTGGCAAAAGTTTTGTTTTGGTCTTCAGCATTTCAGGCATCCCGTTGTGAGCAGTTACCAAGGATGCACCGACAAATATAAAAGGTGCGTGAAGAACACGTGGCGTCCAGCTGCTGATGGACAGAACCTGTCGTGAACAGTCAGCGAACTTTACGTTGTCATCACTGATTCGTGCATGACCGTCTCGCATTTTAACGTGTTGCATTCCCCGCTTCGATGGCACATGACGTCCAGAATTCCAGCAGCAAAGTTGCTGCACTTGGTGCCACTCCTCTAACACCAGCCTACAGCACGTGTGCTAACGTTAACGTACAGCCCATACGGTACTGCCAGTTGCCAGGTGATGAAGGCAGTGTTCCCTTTTGATCCGACGACTTGATTGATCACGTGAAGCTGTGAACAAATTTGTGAGTGTCCATGCTTTTCTGTTTCCATCAGATAAATGGCAACGGTGATAATGCCTGAATTGCCACGGTAACGCAAGAGAAATCGATGATGATGAGATATTCGTGTCTGTTTTACATAAACGCCACTGAAGACTACTGAAGACGTGCGAGGGTCTCGACATATTTCAACCACCTCCCCTTGAAACTCGAGGGGATGGGGGTAAAAACTGGAGATGGAATTGGGCCACGGTCTTTTGTCAGGACAAAAGTATTGATTAGGGCGCTTCACATGCGGTGCTGTCTCAAATCCAGCATCTCTGTGTGCCTGGGCTGTTTTTGGTACATTGCATGAATCCCTCACCCACTGTGTCCTCTCTGCAGCAGATCAGAACATCCTGTTCAGGAGTGAGACATCTAGTGGTGGGAACCAATGTTCTGATCCCCCGACTACTTGACTGTCACACTAGCCTTGAAGCTGAAAATGCCCAGAGACAGCAGCCCTATTTTGTCTGCAGAGTTCCTTCTTTTCATGCGCGCACGATCAGTCCAATTCTGCGGCTCTGTGTTCTGATCACGATGTTCAAACTGTGGAGGAGGGCACATAGTTGTCAAGGCAGCCACATTTGAATGTAATAATTCTCTATGTACAGCGGAGCAGAAGCGCTGCACTAATTCATCCAAGAATTTACAGACAAAGGAGGGCGAGCTGTCGCTGCAGCCTTGAATGTGCTCGCCGCGCACCGACAAGACTGAAGACCTCACTCGGCTCTTGGACACGGCGGCGATGTAACCTTGACAAGCCGATACAGAACGTACGTATGCGCAGACAACAAAATCTTGGCAAGCACTTTGATGCAGAGCAGATGTCACGCGGCCCGCAGCCAGAATAAAACCGTAAAAAAAAAACGCTCCGACTGAAGTTGTGATAATCTAAACAGTGGTCTTCTTTTTGCAGCCCCCCCTCCTTTTGAGACTCCGAGTCCCAAATGTCTCTGAGATGTCAGTTTGCAAAACTGCTTTGAGATTGTTTCACAAGTTTCCAAGAATGTACTCAACCGGTCCTGTCAACATTTCCTGCCAGATGTTTTTTTTTTTTACCCATAAGAGGGTCACATGTGGCAACATCAGGTACAGGCTCATCACTCGTATCCACATTTATGGGCAACTCCATGTCTCTACTGACCTGCATTTCTTTGGACTGTTGAAAAGAATCCATCCAAAGTGACAGCGCTAACCCGACGTGTGCAGGTGACACATTTAAAGCCGCACTAATCAACATCCTCACGTATTTAAAGGGTTAAATGTCAACGCGTTATATGAAAGGGCTTGCATGACAGAATTATCACCCGTTTCTGCAGTTCATCAGATCTGCGTAGCATCTGAGCATCCTTCAGCTCATTGTTTACATCACCTCGGGGGTTGTTTCCAGCTGCAGCAGGCGCCTTTTTTCCAGAGAATAAAACCTCCGATGAACCCATCGCTCGCGTACCTGCTCCGACTGGGTATTTTCCTCGGGCGTTGGTGGAGAACGAAAAACATTATTGGAATACTCGACATATATTTGCGAGGTAGTCAGACGCACAACTTCAGATGAATGCTAATGCTGCTCCCTGTCTGCTGGATGTGCAAATATACCGATGTTAAGTAACACATTTACATTTCCAGAGTGTTTGCCGACTTCAGCAGGCTCTAATCAAATGCTTTGAGCCGTAGATGTTTGCGGTAAGGATTAAAGGTAACATTTGTTTGAAACAGACAGAATTTGAAGGCAGCTCCAAAACTTTAGGGGGCAGCATAACCGCTAACGGTTGCTCAGTATACTCTTTGCTGTAGCAACTAGCTGCCATAAGCATGTAGCCAACGGGGCTCAGTCCATTGAGCGCGACTGGACACCAGACAGGAACTGAACACAGCTCCAGAGACCAGTAGATGCCAGTTTGAAGAAAGGTGACACAGTAAGGAAGTGATTTACAGCGGCTCTGATCAGGACTATGGCTCTGGTACCAGAAGATGTGGCAGGCGAGGACAGAAGAGGCATGAAGCGTTAGCAGCAGTAGGCAAAAAATGGCGTCTAAATGTTGGAGTGTTATTGATGTTGAGTTAGAATGAAGAATGTTTAATGAAGCAGGTTCAGTAAAAGAGAGAAACCCCCCCCAGCTAAAGCTATGGACTGAACTATCGGCCCTTGTGGTACAAAGGGACCGGCCGCGGCTAGCTGGTTAGCATGCTAACTTCAGTAGACAACGCAATGCTTCTGCAACACAATACACAGATGTCTTTGACATAATGTCACACTCTGTTGATACAGGTAGTAGACTCAAAGTCTGGCCATACTTCACAAATTGCCCCTTTAAATGAAAGGTTGGGTTAGTTTCAGACATTGCCAGTGAAGTCAGGATTTTTATGAGGCCTGAAAAGAAGGTTTGCCTCGGAGGCTGAACGCTACGGAAGCCTAGAACAGCCATGCTCGCAATAATGTTTTTTAGCAAAACAATATAAAAAGGTTTGTTATCTTGAGATAACGAGATAATCCACCTGTCATCACAAGAAAACAGAAGGTTCTTTCCTCCTTTTATATATAATATTCGTCAGGAGTGCTGTGCCAGCATGCATGATTATCGTTTGATCTCGACATACAGACGTGATAAATTATATCAAAATCTCTGGATATCAGCCTTTATTTCCTCTTGATAATGAGATGAATTAACTCGTTATCACAAGATAATGGCATTTAAAAAAAATAACTGCAAGCACAGCTCTTCCACAGAACAGAGTCAGAAAGTTTCATTTTGGTCTACAACGGAAACGTGTCTGTCGCTCCTCCACATGATGAGATGTGTTCGGCGTTTTACGGGGCGCCACATGGCTAAAGTTCTTAAAAGCTAACGTGGCTCTTTAAGCTGCTGGGTCACACAGATAATAAGCGGGCTCAGCCTTTGTTGGAGGGACAAGATACAGGATTTACAGCACGTAACTCACAACAAAAAAAAATCCTAACGAGTAATCCAATTAGTGCAAATCTGTGGCATCTCAATTTAGAGGGGGGAGACGTTTTCTTTGTCTGACTCAGGTTGATAAGACTGGTGCATTTCTACGAGAGGAGCTCACCTCTGGCAGCTTTGAAGGGAGGATGGGGGGTGCTGAATGTGCACAGCCGCTCCTGAGCTGGTCCTCTAGCCTGAGGGCAGGAGAGGCAGGGATGAGTGGTAACCTACAGATGGGCGCCCAGACACAGATGGGCACGCACACACGCGCACACACACACACACACACACACACACACACACAAAGGGCCCTGCAGAGAGATCAAAAGAGGGAGTGTGGCTTTGGCCTGTCAACGCTGAAGACTGATAGACGGAGGCATCTGTGGCGGTTTGGAGAGCGGGAGGAAGTTGGGAGAGGAAGCGGAGAATGCTGCCATTATCTTCAAATTACCGTCACGTTCACCGCGAGGGAAAACAATATCTGGATCTGCTGGGAGGTTAAATGGATTTTTAGCCGCTTGTGTTGATTCCTGTGTGAAAAAAAAAGATATAACTGACCCGATTGGCCTGACTAAACTCGGTCTAATTTCCGTCATGACAGCTCTCAGATGAGCTATTTTGTAATTCAAATGAACCGGCCCTGTCGCTGCAGCCGAGACGGGGAAACCACGTCTGTTTTCCTTCTCCGCGGGCTCTTGTCAGAAAACGTACAGGCTGTAAACATAGTTGGCCACACAACGGAGGAGGATAAGTGGAGATGAAAGGAAGCGAGAGAGACCACCTCGCCTCATAATTATTCCTAATTAAGATTAATTGCCTTTTGGAGATCGGGGGTAATTCCTACTGGCCCTGTGGGTGTGATTTCCCACACAAGGATGATTCAAAACAAAACAAGCCTGTCGACACGGATCGCCTCAGTTGTTAGCATTGTCTCGGAGCGCAGAGCCTGATTTATTTCAGCACACTGGTACATTAATCTCAGCGAGATCTCTGAGAGTGTTTATGGAGCCGGAGTACTGGAAGCATGTTTGCAGAGCGATCAGCGAGTAAACAGCCACCAAGACGGCAAAAATCTCCTCTGTAAACTTTTATAGCATCAGTGGATAACGCGGCTACCCGTAGTGATGATCCGCAGAGAAACATCACGCAGCTCTGATGGTATCTCGATTTCTCTAAGGAGCATTTTAGCATCTTTTAGCTCATTGCTCAACACTTGTTTCTGTTCACTCTCATCAGTTTCATCAACTTTATATCCAGAGTGCAAAGGAAAGGCTCCAAAATTCCATTCTACACTACCTGACCAGCACCAAAATTGAGGCAGATAATGATTACTTTCTTAGTCTTAGTCAGCACTAGAAACATTTGCATTTTTCCGCCTCAGGCGCAGCTGTCAATAGTCTTGCTCGTGACCAGGACAAGATAATCTCCAAAGGCCCCTCAGCACATTATTTTAATGGTAAGAGATTATTTTAAGGCTGCAGGGCCAGGGACAGCTGACCTGGTGTTCCCCCGCTGTCGGTGGCCCTGGCATCAGGAGTTGTACGAGATGCTTCGTTTGGACTGGTGTTCAAAAGCTAAATTACTAATAAAACCATCTGGCGATCGTAAACTGTTCGATCTGTAGCCAAGCTGCGCGTTTATGTAACATGAATGCACGTCAGCGTTGGGATTCCCCTCATTAACTGGTCAAGAGCTGGTAAAACTGCTGTGCTATATCCCACTCTGTGTATCTGTCAGTTCATTATGAGTGTGTGCCATCCATCCCGCACTAATAAGCCCCGCATCACCACTGTGAACCGCCTCCTCTTCATCCCGTCTCTACCTCTTTGTCATTAGTCACAATATGCGGTCGATTTGCAGTCAAATAATAATGTGCTATTAATCAGTCATTTCTTCGTGAACAGAATACACATCGGAAAAGTGCTGCGTAAACTGCTTCCCCGTGTTCGTCATGACGATGCAGAATGACAATCGGCAAAATCGTCAAATCAGGGAGATACCCATCAGTCTGTATGACTTCATATTTTTGATCAGGAACAATGTATACTTTTTTTTTACTCTAAAGCCCCGTTTACACGAAGGGAAAACGCAGATATTTCCATGCGGTTTGGCCTCTCATTTACACGAAAACCCTGTTTTTATCACAGAAAACGATTATTTCTAAAAACTCCGGGCAAAGTGGAGAATTTGGAAAACTTCAGTTATGTGTTGTCGTGTCAACTGGGAGAAACGGGGTTTTAGGATCTCACGCTCATTAGGCTATGCGCCAGAAGATGCTAAACGTCATGTGAGCGCCTTGGTTGTTTTGAAAGGAACAGGAAGTCGCTCGTGTTATTGGTTGTTGTTGATTCTGAGGATTCTGATTGGCTTGCATGGCTTTATCCTTCTCCCTACACTGCCGCCCAGAGGTTTGGCAGAGTTATAATGGCGCTCGACGGCGTATTTATGCGGGTTGATGTAAATGACAACTTTTTTGAAAACGATGTTGTGTGCACGATGTTATTTTTGAAAACGGAGGGGGGGAAATATTCGTTTCTCTAAATACCCTGCTATGTATAAACGTGGCCTTAGAAAACAGGTGTGAAAATGCTCTTAATCCCTGATATGGGTCAAGCTTAAAAAAACCCTACGTTTCCCATGATGCATTGTGATAGAGAACTTTGTGAGTACAGCTCCACACCCTAGTTTGTAACTCAGGTTTTTCTGTTGTAAATTCTTCAAGCTGATATAACCCTGATGACATCATTATGACATCATCAGGGTTGCTTGTTATGTTCTCCTTTAGACCTGAGAAAGCTCCTACAGGGCCTTTCACTGTAATATTTGTAGATTGTACATAATCGACTTCTCTGGTGTTCTTATCTGAGCAAATATAACACAGTCCAGGAAAAGTGCTCACGCTCACTGCTACAAAGTATGATTCTGCTCCCTGGAAATGATATCTGCTCTGCTGACAGGACTCAACTATGCGTGTTAGGTATCATTAGGTGACGATGGTTTTCCTCTTTCAAACATCAGAACATGATAGACCACCTCCAATCACGTCCAATCTCTTGCGCGGTGCACCGAGAGGAAAATCCGATTTTCTTCTCGCGTGATGACAGGTGATCTGACAGGAGGACGCTTATCTCATCTGTCTTCTTGGGGGGGAAAAAAAAGCAGTGCTGTGAGTGTGACGATGCTCCCATGCTCAGCGTGAGAACGTGTGCAGATCGTTTGCTTGAAATAGCTGAACTGCCACAGCTGACCCAGAGGGATTGTGGGAGTTTCTCCCGATTGTCCGGCGTTTGATGTAAGGTGTCCTCCGAATGACACATTGTGAGCGCTCAGTGCCCACACACAATCTGCTGCTGGAGACCATATATTCATTGGGTGTCTCTGGGTCGCTGCTCTCCCTTCACCCCGCGCAAACTCCTCCCCCTCCTCACCCTCCTCACCCTCCTCCCCCGCAGACACACCCAGCGATTGTCTCTCACCGTCCCTGCTGAGGAAGACACAATGGTTAACTCTTAACAATGTGTCCTCCAGCTCCTCCTCAAATGTAGCTTAACTGATTCAGTCACTGTGTGTGTGTGTGTGTGTGTGTGTGTGTCAATGTGTGTGTATCTTCTTATTGTCAGCGGAGCATATGGCCTTCTGACATGGCCGGCGCAAGGTCACTGAGTGAAGGAATTCAGGTTGTTCTGGGAATCTTTCCGCCTCCTTTCCTCTTTAACCAACTCAGTTATAAGGCACTCATGCTTGAAAGTGAGACACACACACACACACAGGCATTCCCATGCCCACACACACACACCCACCAGATGAGAGAGAACATGTTTGCCACATATCATTTGCTGCACCTTTTTGACCCTAATCAGCAGCCTTACTCGCCTGGTACAGTTCAAATACAGTCTGCCACATTACACAGACGTTATTTACGCCCTCAGCGTGCAGTCGAGTCTGTGCACCCACTCCAGGCGCAAATGAAGCGAAGCAAATGAAGTGCCGATTTGGGCTTTAAAGGGGCTAAAAGCGTAAGTCTCTGGAATCCCCGAGATCCCACGTTAATTTGAAGAGAGGTCATTTACACCCTTTTTAAAGCCAAAGTCCTCACTGTTGCTGCGTCTCTTCTGAAGTGGGTGTGAGAGCTCAACAGCCCCTTCTTTCCAAATCAATTCGGGATCTCCGGACATTCAGAGACTTGGATTACGTTTAATGAGCTGTGTGGAACCATTTTTATGTTTTCATACGGTTGTTTTTTTTAACAGTCCCCTTTTACTCCACTTGTTCAGGAGAATGCTGCAATGCTGTTTTGACTTGAAGCTCCAAAATGTTTTTTTGTGGTGTACGAAACTTCACCCAAGTTCCATCAGCATGGGGGTGAATACTTTTACGATGAATGTATGTCTTGTGTCTGAGGACTACTGACATGTTCCAAACCGTTCTTTGTCGCCTTTTGTCCGCGTCCTTTTTTTTAACGACCGTCGTCTATATTACTTGACTTAATTTCTTATTTTGAAACCCTTTTATTACAAGGCTATTATGTTTACTCATGTTTTATGCCTTCTAACTTATTGTTGTTTTTATATGTAATTTTGCACCTATGTGAGCTGTTATGTCTTATATTTATGATGTCTTATTTATTTTGTCTGTACAGCACTTTGGTCAACTTTGGTTGTTTTTAAAGTGCTTAACAAATAAAGTTGGATTGGATTGGATTGGACCATATGTAAATGTTTCAGAAGAAATATCATCTTTGGTCTTCTGCATTGTAACAAAACACACCAAACCATGACTGACACCCAAACTGTATTTATTGCGGTATGTGTTAAAATGTGAATGTTATGCAAAATCTAACACACACAAAGAACCACATACACACAAAGCCAATCAGACTCGCCACATGTTATCAGGAGCGGATATCAATGAGGAGCATCTTGTTACATCTTAACTAAGGGGAGGGAGGGGGCGCCGAGTGATACCCCCTTTGTAATGCTACTACCTTGGGGGAAGGGATGAGTAAAAAAAAAAAGAAGTGGGGGTGGGATGAAGATCGAAAAATGCAAATGTTTCTATAATCTTGGCCCATTGTATGACTAAGAAAGACAGGAGCGCAGAGAGGACAAAGAGGCGGAGATAATACGGGGGAAGAGCAGACATTTAGGCGGTTAAATATGGTGGTGCTGGGGCGATAGGTGGCGGTGGTGCGGGGGTGAGGTGATCGGACCCAGGGGAGAGGCTCTGATGGTGGGCCCTGGCCTCTCAGATGGCAGCCTCTCGGCCTCGGGGGCTCAGGATGGGCCTCCACATGTCAGGCCCCGGTCAGTGACAGATGCCTCTCACTCCGAAACGGCAATCATTCACCGCTAATCAGCAGATGATACTGTAACCGAGCAGGAGGAAGGGGGGAGGGAGGGAGGAGGGGGGAGGGAGAGAGGAAGGGAGTTTGTGAATATTCATCGAATTTCCTTGAAAACGTGTGATGCGGGACTCGTTCGGCGTACTCGTCTTCTGAGCATCACACGGCTGCGTTACAGTAAATCTAACGCCGACTGTGTGTCTCTGCTCTCTCTCCTTCTGCTGCAGCACACAGGGGCCATGATGCTGACATGAAGACGGTGACAATTACTGACACACACACACACACACACAAGCACACACGCACACACGCATGTGTGCGTGTGTGCTTGTGTGTGTGTGTGTGTGTGTGTGCGTCCCAATCACCGCAGTAAATCCATCTGTACTCAGGCTGTTATTATCCAACCTGTGCCTGGGTGTATTTCTCCCATGCCGACACATTCCTCGCCCATGGGTGGGTGGTGCTGTGCACATGTCTTGGCGTGCATCCGTGTTCACGTGTTTGCGACCGTCTGCACCGTGTGCACCGTGTGTGCGTTCGCACATGTGCCTGGGTCCGGCTGATGCGGCGTCCTCCAGGGATGCTGATCCTCAGATCACTGAGCCTGTCAATCATCGTGATTGATCAGCCTTCCGCCCCTCCCTCGCTCATTCCAATCCGATCCCCCCGTCGCCCTCTCCTCCCAGCCCGAGCCCCCCTGGTGATTAATCACTCACTCAGTTGGACAGGTAGCGGTGACATCACCCGTTCCTCCCACTCCCCCCACCCTGCTTAAAGAGATACTGAGAATCTGTGGTCAGCAAAGTGATGACAACAGATCCAGTGGCTCCCCAGCGGTCCCTGAGGTCATTATATCTATACTGTGGGACAGTATTTAAATACAATGTATATAGTATGTATTTATATATGTTGTTTTGTTTTGTAATCAGATCAAATGTTAGATATTAATATGTAAATAATGTATTTTAAAATGTTGATAACAGCATCTACAGTTAGTGGCTACTCTGGTGATTTACTGCCAATTGGCCAATTCTTACATATTGCATCTTTAATTAAAAGTGTAGAAAGATTGTAGCTAAATTACAATATCATAACATTTCTTTTTTTGGTATTATTGCTCTAATATCAAAGTTTTGTGTCAAGACATTGTTACTGCTGCTTATATGTTGCAGTAGTCAGTGTCTGATTACATTGAAGCAGATGCTCTCCTCTCCACTCGCTCTGCCATGCTGGAGGTCTGGAGGTGGCCTTCTTTCAGTTGGTGGAATCATACTTGTGTGACCGGGGCAGCAGTAATCATGTTCATAGTATGTCAAAATGACCTGAGAAATTGATTGATCTCAACAAGCTACTAGTCAATGTTGGAGTGAATTTCCTTGCTAGGCCAGGACCGGGACATTTATGAGCTGCCCGAAGAAAAAGGAGAAGAAAAAGAGGAGCTGTCGATGCTGTGGACTCAAACAGTAATGCAGTCAGCACAGAGGCTAATGGTAGCCAGGAGGCTACAGTTACAGCTGACATCACCATCCAACAGAGGTGGCAAAAGTATACACATTCTTGCTTCAAGTAGAAGTACAGATACCTGAAGTGCTGATTCAACTTCTGTACTCAAAGTCAAAGTCTAGTCTGAAATGTACTCAAAGCAGGAAAGTAAAAAGTATCCCTCTGAAGGACATGTCTGTGCAAAGCTAACAGAACTTCACGTCATATAAGTCAAATTTAAAGACTATTACACTTCAAGGTAGAATCAGTAGGATTTGTCCCAGCTGTTCCTAAACGCCCCGGAAAGGTAGTTGATTGTTGAGACCCGTTCCCAGGACGTCAAATACTGACATTTGCGGTTAGTAAAGCTTCTCGAGTACAGCAAGAAATTGAGAAAATAAAAAAAAATCCCGGCAGAGGGCCTTCTCTCGCCAACCGAGTCTCCCTCGCTGTCAGTTACAGTCTTATTACGTCTTTAACGTCGTCTCATCTTGCTGCATCTGCCGTGCATGATGTGCTCTGATTGGTTGAAATATGAATATATGATAAAATATCTTGAAAAACATAACTCATCATTCCCCTCAAATGCATTAAAACTAAAGTGATGAGCATGTTACAGAAATGCAAGGTGTAGAAATTTTTCACTGTTGTGTCACAAATGTTGGGAGTGAAAATAAAAAGCTGTTCAGTATACAAAATAATACTCAAGTAAAGTACAGATACCCGGAAAAAACAAAGTTACCAGCCAAGTTGTAGCTGGTGTCAGTGAGTGTGTTTATGTGGGGGACAGAGAGCACACGCGCCTGGAAAGGGCTCTTTCATTGGACCTTTTCAGGGGCCGAGCTGTTTCTGTCTGGCGGTCGGCTTGTGTGCAGTCAGTAAACATGCAGGAGAAGAGTGAACCCAACGAGCCCAGAATAACTTTTCATGACTGGATGTACTTTCATATTTATTTTCAAGCTGTCTAACATTACATAATAATATAAATAATACAATTCCATAATCCATTTTGTTGGCAGTATCACCTCAGATAGCTATTCCATATCTGAAGGCCATATCTAACAATATATGTGACTGATTCAGACCACAAATTAGAAAAGTAAGATAATGAAGATCACCAGTGTTTCCATTTGCGACTTGTGACTGGCTGGCGAGGAGCTCGCTCCGATGGTGCAACATAATCACAGGACGAACCTGACAGTGACAAGAGTCAGAGCCGCGCTTCACGACGGCGGTATCTCACAACCTTGGTGTGTTCCTTTCACTCTCCAGCTGTGCGGCAGCATCAAAAGCACAGCTTCGGTTCAAGGACCGGGAGGAAGGATTCTCTCCTCTGTGACCCTGAGCTCTGTTTGCAATGCCAAGCTGCTTTGAGCAGAGGAGATGTGCTGATGTAGACACTGTACACGACAACTCATCGTGTTCACACAAACACTGTACACACACAGAGACAGGGTGAGCGTTAGTACCGGCTTCTACCAGTACTCAGTGCCCACTGTTTGTAATTGTGTTATAATTGCTTTGTGCGTCATATATAGGTCATGTTTTCTCTGTAAAGGTCAGGTACTCTGTGACCTTTCACCCGCTGCTTTCTGTTCATACCCATCACACTCTCTGCTCCGTCACGTCATTCCCCGTATGAAAGAAAATATCCGACTCCTACAAACGTTCACAGCCTGCGCTCTGCCGAGGAAACATTTCCCGGAACAGCTGCATTGCACATGAATGATCACTGTGGCAGGAGCATTGACTTTTACTGCTCCCTGCTGGGCATGTTGTTTTCCTGCACACAAGATCAATTATCCACATCCCCTTGGCTAACATCTAAATTAAGTGTCATTGTGTTTCTTCAGTTCCACATCACAGCAAATTACTGCGAGCGATGAATGTGTGTGTGGGGTTTTTTTTGTTGTTGTTCTGTGTTTCACAATTAGTTTCTTTCTTTATACTGAGTTCAACTTTTTCCAAAATGTACTCAGGCTACTGAAACACTGCGCCCACATCTCAGGATCAACTCAGACCTTCACACTGACAACATTTATTTATTATACAACGGCACCTGATTAATACATGGATGTCACCTTGCAGTGTATTATGTAACAAAAAGTAAACTAAAGTATTTCAAAGTACGCAATAAAAACAAACATGCATATCTTTACAACTGTCCTTAATCACAAGGTACTTTACTTGTTTGTTTTCTTATTTTATTTCATGCTACTTTATAATTCTACTTTATTACATCTTCGAGGCACATATTGTATTTTTACTCCATTACATTTGTCTGACATCTTTAGTTGCTAGTTACTTTTCAGATTACAATTTTCCTGTCCAGTTTAAATGTTTGTGATAAACCGAAAGATTAAAGGGTAACTCCACCAATTTTACACATTAAAGTGTGTTTACAGGTCTTGTGGAGTACCACTGCATATGTGAAAGAAGTAGAACAATGTGTCTCGAAGCTTCAGAGGAAGCTACATGTAATCTGATTGTTACCTCCAGTGATGTCACTCAGGGGCTAAATTGCATTGTGGGTAAAGGCGGTGGGTAATGTAACACTGTGGGACAGTTAATAAACAAACGATCAAAATCCAAACAGAACCGGAGATAACGGCTTTTTTACTACACGCATTTGTCTTACTTTTCATAACCTGGTGTCTACATTACCCACAATTCAATTTAGCCACTGAGTGACATCACTGGAGACAATTTATCAGATTACAAGCAGCTTCCTCTGGAGCCATAAAAGGCTTCATACTACTTTTTTCGCATATGCAGTAGTATTCCCCAAGACCTGTAAACACACTTATTACTCACTTTTAACTTTTGTGCAAAATTGGTGTAGTTACCCTGATGTGTTGAGAAAATCTTCCTACTTTTTAAATACAAACTACTTAAAAACCCTCTTGGATTAGCTGACAAATGCCTCATCACAAAACTGAAAACAGTTTGTCTTTCTGACACCATGAAAAGTTTAGATACGAGATTCTCACAGGACAGTGACACTGCAGTCATATGATGATCTTATAGAATCTGATGCATTGCTGTAAATTAACCTACCAAACAGTGTAGACTGTTGTTAAAATGAGCCCAACCTTAAACATCTACAGCAGTTTAACACAATATATCTTACGACGCAGCAGTAATATTCATCCAAAACGTAAGAGTAAAAGTAAAAGTAAAATGTTCGGTGGGAAGGGAGCTGCTTCCCACTGACAGGGGGAACATGCGGTCATCAAATACGTGTCGTTTAAAAGCAATGAACAGTTATCTTCTGCTTTATCTGTTGTGCTGACTGCGTGAAGAGCTCTGGGAAAAGTGATACCAGTATTGTGAAATGCACATGACTGATTCCTGTTTTTTTAAAAGAATGTAATAACTGTGAATTATTGTGTGGTTTATTCGCCTGTGGTGTCCTCAAATCAGTGTCACAGATACTGTAATACTGTAAAGTACCACTAGGTGGCAGCAGGTTTATCTATTATAGCACCGTTCAGACACAAGGCAGTTCAAAGAGCTGCATGGCGCCACTGAAATACAACAGGAACAAGACATGAAAAAAAAAGATGTGTATTTACTGGAAAGCCACAGTGAAGCTTGTTCCACAGGTGAGGAGGGTGGAGGCTGCAAGCTGCTTCAGCTCGCTTAGTCCTGATCCTGCGAACACTGAGTAAACCTGTCCCAGACAACAGACAATTGTGGTTTATCACAATTGTATTTAGGCCTGAAACCATTTGTGCTTTACAGACAAGTAAGTCGATCTTAAAATATTTCATCCGACACACAGGAAGCCGGAGCAGGGATTTAAGGACCGCCGTGATGTGCTCCACTCTCAAAGCAGCAAAAACACATGGTCAGAGGAAGAAAGTGTCTTATATGACGCGTACCTTCCCAGTCTTCACCCTGACAATGTATATTAGTCTCAATATTTAGCTGATTTAAGCCACAACTAACAGCTGTGGGGAGGTCAAAGGAGCTGTTACAGTCAGGTGAGTCCTATGTGAATGGAAAATATCCTCCCTGGAATCACTCAACGTCAGTGGAGCAGCTCCACCCTTCCAAGGCATTCAGAAATAAAAGTAAACTGCCGTTTTGTTCAGCATCATCAACTTCCTCTCACTCTCTGACTGACGGCGCACACTTCCAGTAAAAGTTCACCTCCAAAGACAAACTGTTTGCGGGGAGATATGAGAGGTCGGAGAGAGCAGGAAGCAATAATTGGATTATCTGCGCAGAGGTAATAAAGATAATGGCTAATGATTGCAGATAATGGCTCACTCTTTGGGGTGAGTCACGAGGGTGTGTTGTTTATTGTTTCACTGGAGAGTAAGTGAACATGTGTTGGGGATGAGCGTTTGGTCTAATTCCTGCAGATGAGCTCAAGACCCCCTGACCTGTTTGTGATGATGTAAATATTCAGATGTTGTTCTATACTGACCGACGCAGATGACAGGAAGGGGCGGGAGCAGCAGAGATGACGCACAAGTCAGATCACAGAGCTGATCAGCTGGCGGTGAACCTGCGAACTCCAGCTTCCTCTGACTGTCCTTGTCTATTTTCTCCCAAGGGACAGACATGCCAGTGAGCGGGCGCACCACACACACACACACACACACACTCACAGAGATAGACACGTGCACACTCGTGCACACGTCACAGTTTCCATTCTAAAGATAAATAAAACCCCTCCTGAGAGCCTAACCATACACAGTCAGCTGTACGAGGTCTATTATGACAGCCCAGCTGCTCTTGTCTTCACGCTGTACAGTGTCACATGATGAGCGAGCGGCTGAACTGAATTTTTCACATCAACACAGCATCTGACGGATCACCAGGCATCTCGTTCACCGCCGAATACAATGTGCTGGAAGATGCTGACCGACATTACACTGATGTCTACATTACGACCCGAGACACCACTGACTTGAGAGTATAAATGACCTTCAGCGGCTAAATCATTACACAGTCACACCATAATGACCTCCCACGTGGTGCTGGGCACATGATCCACTCTGATGACATGGCAGCCAAATCATAACCCAGTCCGAAGTGTAATTAAGCCGCTGCTGTGTCACTGTGTGTGTTTGTTTCATCATGTTGGTGTTTATAGATGCTGTAAAGCATGCAGCGCAGTTCATTTTGTAAATTCAGTGGGGACGGATTTTGAAACCAGGAAATGAAGAAAGGCCAGACGCTTTTAGCAAACTATTTGATTTGAAACATTTTGGGGCTTTTAGGAACGACACATTTTGAACTAAATCAAATTAAATTGTAAGTCTGCACATAAGTGTCCAGAGAGTTTGGTGTTTCTCAAGTTAGTTTAATATCACACGCTTTAATTACCACCAATTGCAAATTAAACACACAGGTTTGGAGCCCTGATGAAGACGTAGTCGTCGAAACCTTTTTTGACCTTGTCGCAAAAAGTCACAGCATTAAAGGCGGGACTTCTGACGAGGCGTTTCAGTAGCAGTGTTTTCTGTGAGAGAGGAGTGTCTGTTGGTGCGGACTTTGACCCATTTCCTTTTTAAGATCTTTCACGTACACAAGAACCATAAAACACTGAGAGTTATCTTTTATAACTGGCCTTTAGATGATGTCTTGATACGTTTCCTAACATTTGGAGCGCCTGGACTGACTCAAGTTCTTGTGAAATGTATCATCTTCTGGATGCAGTCTGATTAACTATATGATATGAGTATATGGCCACTTATACAGCACATCTATAAGCATATGTGTGTGAGACATACATGGATATATACACTACATGTGTAGTATATATTCTTTGTCACATATCATGTTTAATTTTCACTTGCTTCTGGGCCGGATATGGCCCGTGTGCAGCCAATTTTACAGGCCAGTGATAAAGGTCATATTTATTGCCTGTGATGACTGTAATAAAAGGTAAAAGTGATATTGATTTTGACTTGATGTGCAAACTGGCTCTAAGGAGGAAGTCACAGTGCAATTCTCAATCTAACGTTTACTTACCTGGAATTACTTTTCAGTCTGTGAACCATTAATTTTCATATCTAACTGTGCTCTCTGTCTTATTAGTTTGCCTGCACGTGCATCTAAGACTGTGCATGAATGATATAAATGTGTGTGTGTGTGTGTGTGTGTGTGTGTGTGTGTGTGTGTGTGTGTGTGTGTGTGTGTGTGTGTGTGTGTGTGTGTGTGTGTGTGTGTGTGTGTGTGTCACTGAGTTTGTATTGGTGACATGAACATTGGTCAAAGTGGAGAGATGTTGGTATATGTGTATCGTCGCTGCCCTTTCCTCTACTTTACGTATGTTTCGACATCATCTGCAGCTGTCTACATAGCTCACACACACACTGTTCCACATGTGAGAACATACAGTACAGTATTGATCTGGACCCCAACTTACACTGTAAACAATGTCTGGTTCCGTTTCGAAGTTTCTTCCGGGCTTCACCAGAGATGGAGAGCAACAGATTCGATCACTGCTGTACCGCATTCTTGTTTTCAGGAAGAGGGTCAGTCTCAACAATAAGCAGGCTTACTGATGCCAAAAAAGAAAACAGGATAACCTTTTTTTTTTTTTTACACCTGAACAAACTAAATACACAAACTGAATAAACAAACTGACCTTAAAGGACAATACACTATCATACTGTCTTACCTTGTTCATATGTGGCGGACCCTGCCACCTTTTGAGCTTCAGACAGTGCTCTGGAGACCTTATTTTCCTGAGATATGTATTATATGTAATATTACAATTCTGAGTTTGAATTTTTTCTCCAAACTAGAAATCGCCCCTCTAACACATTTCATCCATGGACCTATAATCAGAACTGGGTACAGCTTTGGAAGCTGGGGCCCGTCCATTCCCATGATAGCCTCTCAGCGATGCACAAAGCCCAAAATGGGCTAAAATTACATGTAGCGTCTGCACGGAGGGGTGAATAAAGCAAGCACACTAGAGCCTCCCGCCGACCGAGATAGCTAAGTTACAGTTCAGTGAAAAGGGAAAAAAACGATTGAATTATGTTCCTCTTCTTGAATGGTTCAAATTCTGATCGTGAGATGAATCATTTTGCGAGGTGTGTGGTGCTCAAAAAAGATTTCAGTGCAAGTTATTGAAAAAAGTATTAATGGGCCCCTGTTCATCGTAGCTATTTCATGGACTGGCCCCTATTTCAAATCGTTTCTGTTTTCACCATTATATCCTCTTTATTTAATCCATGTCAGTAGAAGCCGTCATCTTGTCCCTGCTCGCCTGCGTGTGTGCACTCTATATTTTCAAACTAGTTCTGGCTTCCAGACAGTGCCACCTAATGACATGAAGTTATTAAATATTTACATGATAGAAAAACAAAGTTATCATTTCAGTTCCTGTCCCTGTGTGACTCCCGCCTCCATGATCCTAAAAACCTGTGTCTGGACTTGCTGTCAGCCAAACCCAGTACATACAGTATACTCCCGAAGTGTCCCTGTTCCCTGTCACTCCCCAGTTCATTGTAATTTGGATTTGGCCTTCAACCAAACAAATGTCAAAGCGTGCTGTACTGAGTACAAGTAATTTCAGGTAAAAAAGGGTGTGGTGCAGCAACCAGGCATTTATGTTAGTGGAAATGTGGTTATAGTAATTATAAAACTGGATTAAACATTGTCTTTCTTTCTTTCTTTCTTTCTTTCTTTCTTTCTTTCTTTCTTTCTTTCTTTCTTTCTTTCTTTCTCACAAATCTCCTGTTCTCATTCTTTCCCCTCACGGTGCCTGAAATTCCCTGGAGTTTCTATGATATCTGCATCGCTGCATCAAGATACCATCTGCCAACATGCAGCGCATGTTATCTGTTCTACACCTTTCTCAGCGTGACGTGTTTATTATTACTGTGTATTTTTTTCGTAACGTCTTGATCTTTTGCAGAGAAATTCACTGAAAAGAAGTCTCCGATCACAGACCCCTGCTGACGTGGGATGAGATGAGATCTTTTTCCACCTTTCTTGGACTTTTGACTCCGACTCTGAAGTTCCCTCTGACAGTGAACAGTGAAAAGCGACTTTTTCCCAGTACATAAGGTCCTCTATTTTCCCTTCATTCCACCTTTCCTGAGCGACTTCAGCAAGCACAAATTAAATTTATTAGCTTGACATCATAAGCTTTCTGGGAACAGGTACAAAGATGTTTTTCTTTTTTTTTTTTTAGCCAACCAATGTGTGAATGTCCATAAGCACAACCTCACCTCAAGCCTATATGACCTTACGATGTGAAAGCAGACAGATAGCCAATGTAAACACGTTGACATCACTAGTCTGGGTAAAATGTCATGATGCCAAACAGGTCAGTCCACCCCGATAACAACCTGGTACAATGTTCTGTCAGTCTGAGCCACAGTGTCAAGAAATATGGACTTTGAATCAATCGTCCGTGTCTGCGGCGGAGGTGGGGTCAGGACAGAGACAGGTGTTTTACAATGTTAAATAACAAGGTGGGAAAAAATTTTTAATACACACTTTACTCTTGAGCTGACTTTTCCATGTTGCATTTTGACAACCGACATGAAGGAGGTGTTGACTGGTGCGAACTTGAATTTTTCACACCTTCGTCTCTGTGGGTCAAGTTTTCCAGTCAAGAAAAAGTGTCTTTCACTAAAAACACAGCATGTTCTGTGCCTGTGGAACACTGTGACCTGTGACATCACCTCCACTCCGCCATGTTTTAGCAAAAATAAGATCGGTGTTCCAATTAAATATGCAAATATCTGTCTTAAGCAATGATGCATATAGAATAGTACTGGGTGATGCAGATTGTGTGTGCCTTTATTTTGATAGGATAGCTGTAGAGTTGATAGGAGGGGTATTGACGCAGCAAAGGGCCACAGCTTGAATTCGAACCACTGTGGCTGCAGTGAGGCCACGGCCTCTGTACACAGGGCACACGCTCCACCACCTGAGCTACTGGGGCGCCACACAATTACCTTTTCAAATCTACACGACAAAGTACTATGAGGAGCAGGAAGCAGGAAAACAGGCCAGAGAAGTACACTGCTGATGCAACCAGGGCCGCTGTTGGACTGATCTTTATCGTGCCTGCTGGGAATGCTTAACTCTCTGACATACTCAACTACACCAGTGGACTCAAAAACGCAGCGAAGTTCCCACTTTGATGCCCCTAGGGTAGATAAAACATGATAGAGTGTCCACCCGGGCGCTCTACCAGTGGACAAAGCGTGGTGAAGTGCTCTATCATCACTAGCATGCATCTGGTGCCCTTTTTTATCTAATTTGCCCCAGCAGCCCCTCAAACATCTTATCCACCACTGCTCAACCACACAATACAGCGCCATGTAAAGTTGTGTACTGTTTGAAACGTGTTTCCTTAAAGTTTCTTAAAGTCAAACTGCATCCAAACTACATCATAGCAATTGGGAATAAACAATTGAAAGATGGCCAAGTGCAAAAAAATTGCAGAAGGTAAAGCATTTCACCTTGATTTTTGAAAACAGCAGTATAATGAAGTGCTGCAGAGATGTTCTGGACTACAAATCTTGTCCTCATGACAGAAAACACATTTGTTCGGTACGAGAAACAACAACAACAACAACAAAAAGTGAAGATTGCAATGCAAAAATATTGGTTCCATCTAATCATGAATCACAGTGCAGTTGTGATATCTGCCAAAATAATTGCGGTGTGGTCTTCCAACCATATTGTTCAGCTCTAATTTCATCATCTTCAAATGTTTTGATTGGCATGGTAAAATATTATGAAGACTGCTTATCCAAACGCCCTACTCTGTGAACAAAAAGATATTAACATATAATAAACAAAAAACAGCTTGAAACATTGGCTGGCCAATTTCCATCCAATTCATTACTGATTCAAACTGACGCCTCTTGGCAGGGCAGACAACGATCTGATGTGGATTAAGGCCACGGCTTTTATTGTTAAGCCAACCCTTGACCTCCCATGGCCTGCAGACGAGTGCACTGTCATGCTAAAAGCATCCAGATGAAGTTAAACAGTCTCAGAACACGATGTGACTGCTCGTCTGCTTGATGAAAACCAGGATGCAAATTGAGAACGACGATGTTGATGTGAAGCCATTCCTTTGTTCTCACAAATCTAACGATCGGATCTGACTTGATCTGCATGAAACTAGTTCTGCTCTAAGTGTGGAGCTGCTTAACCGACACAGAAATGTAAAGGTGCTTACTCAGAATCAAATTACTCGGCTCCCCGCTGAAATTGTGTGCGCACATAATCGGAAAAAAATGAACTCAGTAAACTTTGTGCGCAAATAGCAATCTGTTGGCATTCCTGCATCTGATTTTTAAGGTGCGGATGAACGCATGCGAAAGGGAACAGCTTTTGATGCGAGTCACAACAGGTAGGCTACAAAACTAAAGACAGAACTTAAGAAGAAAGTCTCGTCCACTTTCATTGGTATGATCTCTTATACCCTGGAGGATTATCTGTGATCACAGCCACAAAGACTTGCTAAGTCAAAGCTGCAGTACCAAGGTGACTGAGTTCCATAAAAAATTATGTAGGTCACACTTTATAGTGCTTATACAGACTCCTATTGGCTCGAATGCACTTCTTTATTTTTCTTCACAGAGAGACCATAAACACGGCCAACAAGTTCAAACCTATTCCAACGTATTCTTTTACAACTGACCTAACTCTGGGTCTTGAACCACTTTTGTTCAGGATTCGCCAACCAGTCTGGGTTTTTAACCCATTTCGAGTCAAACTATTGTGTTTTCAATGGCAGGCGTTGCACAATGCACAACGGAAGCAACGATAGCAGCAAGGTGGCGGACCCCATCGATAACCTATGATCTTTTGCAGAACAGCAGCCTGAAGAATATGACGCATGCGCCTCAGATCAAGGAAAACCTGCTATTTTGTGGTTGTGGCTTGGTACCATGGACGGATGGCTCAGAATGAGGTGCACGAACCAGAATGGGTCCCATTCCATGTCGGTGGAAAAGGGGTAAGGAGGAAAAAGGCAACAACGGCTCCCAAGCTAATGTAATGTCTTCTCTGAAACCCAATTCATGGGAAAATGCCTGACACAAGGCACATGAAAACACCCCGTCCCCTTCAACTCCCCTTGGGTTTGTGTTTGAGTCCATATGTGTGTGTGTGTATTGAGTTTCCCCCCCACCTGTAGCTATGTATACACCGCTGCTTGGCTGACATGACGCACACAGAGCTCGACCTATTGGACAGCCTCTGCATTCACCGCATTGCATCGCTCTCTCAGACTTTCACACTGTGTGTTTGGTAACAAATAAAGCAGTCGCGAGGCTCTACTCATAGGAACATTGCCCGCATTGTGTACACACACACACACACACACACACACACACACACACACACACACACACACACACACACACACACACACAAGTACACACAATAAATATAGCCAGTTGTACATAGTACAGTCATCACAAGTTCCATTGATGTCTTTCAACAAGTGGCGTGACTTTAACAACAGCGGTGCCACATCACAAAGCCAAACACACAGGTACTCATACTAACACACACACACACACACACATATATGCAAACACAAGGTCACACCAGCCAACTTAGTCTTTGTTGTGCCCATGCCTGGATCAACCTTTCCAGTGTGCCTGTGACCCCGCTTGCACTAATTTTCCAACACTGCAGCCACGGCGCCACAGGCCACATCCAAGTCATCAGTTCAACAATTGAAATATCTCTTCACACAAGTTTCACACAGGGTCACGGCATGCTCCTCTGGGGATGCGCGCCGAACCATTTCTTGGGTTTTCTCAGTAGCGAGATAAAAAAAAACAAAAAAACTGGGACAGGTAAGGTGATCCCTGGGAAAGTACCTTGCAGGATTAGGGTCCGGTCTCTCAGGACACAGTCTTTTTCTTGTTGCAATAAAATGCGAGGGAGTTTGGTTTCTAATCAGTTAAGAAAAGCCCCCTTTGGTTTGGATGAACTCATTAGCTGTTAGCGCACTTGGTTTGTCCTTACAAGCAATTCGATGTTTGTCCCTGGCTAAGACGCCCAAGTGTGCAAACAGGGCGACAATTACAGGATATGTGCAAATGCGTGTTTTATTGCTGTTGAATTCAGCTTTTCATTTGTTAGATCATTCTTTCCTCTTTTACAGCACATTACATAGTCTGACTTTAAATGTTTGGAGGAGCATGAAAATGGCATTACTGACTCAGCAATGCTATACAGCAATATCTGTTCTAACATTAGTAGACGCTCATGTTACCGCCGCACAAGATTAATAAGTCGGCGTGCTGACTCAGTAATGGTTATACAGCAACGTCTATTTAAAGTTGGCTAACTTTGGCTAAATGCTAACATTAGTAGGCCTACTTCTTCTTTTAAAATGTCCTTAATATAACCTTAAATTGTAAGAAGTCCTGAAAATTGCATGATTCATGACAATGGTAAATCCTGGTGTTACAGTCATAAAGTCAGCCTGGCTTAAGGGTTATACAGCAATATCTGTTTAAAGTTAGCTAACATTAGGAAATGAAAGTGTAACAGTAACCTACCACATACAGCAAAATCTATTTAAAGTAAGCTAACTTTAGCTAAGCTACTGTTCATATTAGATTGAGTAAGACTGCTAAATGTCTTTTCCTTCTGTATAATAATTAAATACAAATGTTGTTGTGAGACTGATTTTTTGCAAAATATGAGTAATGCATCTCTCCCGTGTCTTTATTTCACCATGCTTTGCCGCCTTCTCTCTCTTTCATCCTCCTGGATATTAAACCCATTCCACCTCTGTCCGTCAGTCTTGCAGTTTGAAATATTACCCTCGCGTCTCAAATTTTCCTTCCTGCTGTGTGAAATGAACCTCACAGACAGACAATATTGTCATTGGCAGACGGTGATCTTGCAGCATTAACACAGCGTTTTGCGACAGACCGGTGAAGCCTCGCCTCGGAGTTATTACAGCAAGTCTTTTCACTCTTTTCAAATGAGACCAAAGGCGAGGAGACAACTGATGAGTGACATTTTAAAATCTGAAGCAGTCGGGCGGCATTTTTCCTCACCGAGAGTAGCCTAAAGAAAGAAAGGCGCTTTTTTTTTTCATTTGTATCCCACAGGGTTACTGTCGGGTTATTTACAGGCCTTATCTTATCTGCAGCATGTTGACTAACATCGATTTGTCCGCACCAATATAAATTTGCACCACATGTGCGTAAGGTCTTAACTCGGCTGTACAGTTGGCAAGGTCATGGTTCAACCTGGGCCTGTTCCTCTTTGAGGTGTGTGTGTGTAAACAAATAGGTGTGTGGTTCAGAGATAGGCCTGCATTGTCCGTGTGGTTTTAGCCAGGCTAGAAGGCAGGTGTGTGTGCGCGTACCTGGGGCGTGTGTATGCGTGTATATGCGTGTGTGTGTGTGTCTGTGTGGGTGGAAAGATTGTGTGCATTCTCGGCCGTAAGTAAACACTGCAAAATATCTATAAGTCTCCTGCGATCCAGAGTTTCCTGCTGGACACAGATGAGTATTCAAACTCGCCGCCAGTTGTGGTGTGCGTATACGGCGAATGTATACCGTAGGCTCCCAGGTATGTGTGCTCAGCTAAAACGGGGACATATATACGTGCACAGCCTCTCGCCAGGGCAGAACACGATTTGTAAATAAGGACCCCAGTCAGTCAGAGAGTTTGAGGCAGCGAGCCGGCGACCTCCGACTGAGAAAAGCCGTTGTTGGTCCCTCCACATGGGAGGGATCTGGTGTGTGCTTCCATTTAGCAGCCAGGCTATATATGTGTGTGTCCATATTAAAAGATGATAAAATGGTCGCTTTGAACCGTCGCCATTGATGGTCAGTACAGAGGAAGGCGGTCACTTTGAGTTTTACAGCGGTACACAGGACATGTTACGGTTGAAATATAGAGCATGACCATAGCAGTTATACACACACGCTGCGGAACCACTGATTTGCCAGTATAAACAGTCGCGGCAAAATAGCCGAAATATGCAAAACAAGTGTTTGTATAAGCAAACGACCTTGATTCCATGCCTTTTAATCCACACGCTGGAAATAAACATGTATGTATATAGAAAATATAATTCAGCAACTCATAAAAACATACTTTTGGGTCATGTTTGTGTAACTGAAGCTCATGTCTGCAGCATTGTTTAGACTTTGTTCTGTAAAGTTTGTGTTATATATGTAACAAGGGAGTTTAGTGTGTCAGCTGAGGGCAATGTTGATTTTGCAATGTCTTTGGTATAGTGGGTGAGAATAATCATATAAGGAATATAACGTATCTGGAAATTTGGTGAAATGCTTTTACGTGCGCATCCAGGGAAATCTAGGCAATATAATGAAGAATATATCTGCACAGATAAACACTGTATGATCATTGCGTAACAAATTCACTTTGATTTATTTGTTTATTGATTTATTGGTCATAACCGTGAACCTCCTTCTGCCAGAGACACATTTGATGTTTGAGGATATTTGTGGAAAAATGGGACGTTTCAACGCCCACAAAACAAACAGATAGTAAAAAAAAGTAATTAAACAAGGGCAATATGTTGGAATTTTAGTTGAAAACTTCTTAAAAATGTACTAAAATGATCAACATAATGTGAATAATAGCAGTTTTGACTTTATGATGTCTGTGTATTGTGCTGCAGAGATGAAGTGAGCATGTCAACCAGCTAACACTTGTCCTGGTCCAAAGCTCTGGTGTAACGATCCCCTGGTCGCTGAGCTCCGGGTAAAGAACCACTAGCTGCACGGCTAACTGAGCGAACAAGGGCAGCAACAGTTAGCAGCAGTTAGCGGTTACTCTAGAGATAAGCTGCCCTCTATTGCACTTTCAAATATTAAAGACAGAACCATGATAGATGGGGAATGAAACAGTGAAACTAGGGCATGCCAATGTTTTCCAACTCACACTGGCTGTGCTTCCCTCTTATTACAGAGAACTTCAAGTCTCTCCTGAAGTGGAATTAACATCGTGCCATGCCTCCTCTTATTGTAACGACCCGCTGACAGCTGCAGAAAAATAATACTTTTTAAGGTTTTATGGTTTAGAGCTTCATCTTGTCAGCCTGTCATTTAGGCACAAATGTTCATTTAAAGCCTTCATCATCCGATGCAGATGACACGCTGTGCATCCATAACTTAAACTCCAGGAAAACTTTTCGTACTTTGGGCTGCGTAGATGTGTGCAAACTGTTGTTGTGTTACAATCCTCTTCAAGGAGCAGACCCAAAATTGAATAAAACTGCCGCCTTGAGACAAAGATGCCTAAAGGCACACACACACCACACCCACTTATGAGTAATGCACATAGTTAACTTATTAAATCTGCAGGTTTTATTTCACAACATGGAGCCCTGAATGCAACTCGACTGCCAGGGATAAAACTCTGGACACCGAATCCATAATTCCTATTGTGTTCTAAAATTTAAATCTATGAGTCAGTCTACTGAACAACCCACCAGGTGGAAATCCACAAGGACGTGACCTGGTGCAGCCCTGGACACTGGAGCATTGTGTTTGTTTATAGATATGCACCATGTGACACTTTCTCTGGAAATGATACAATGGGCTTACTCCTCATTTGACTGTGACAGCTGTTTGCAACGCGCTGATGAAACTCAGATTTTTCCTCAGACAGCTCTCCAGTGAGAGTTGGACGTCACCTCTCACGGCTGCGGTCAGATGATCCAGGATCAGGACAGACTGAACAGCCAGTAAAAAGCCCGACTGTGACCCGCCTCAGAAGGGGCGGGGCTCAAGTGTCGGGTGAATGGCACGTTGAAGGGGCGTGGACGCTCTCAAAATTACTACATCCACCCATACTGCCAGCACATCCACTCAGTTTTCAAATAGATTGTGTGTGTAGACCACGACGATACGATTGGACGTGTTTCTTCGAGCCTTTATCAGAAGACGTACTCGATATTTCTACATTTTTTCTTCTTCGGCGCGAGTCAAGTTCAAACCAAGAAGCCAGACATTCTGCTATGGCCAAAGGAGAAGGAGGTGAACAATACTCCAACGCCAGTTTATTGAATAAACCGGCCAGCTCGGATGGCATCCAGCTCGCCAGAAAGGTGAGTTAATTCATTCATTTTAAAAAAAGAGAGAGAATATTGTTCTAAACCACCTGACCAGATAGCTGTAGACGGGGATGAAACGTGGTTTTGACGGGAGTCTATGTTCGGCATTTGAATGAATGGAGCACACCGGGGGCTGGTAGACTGACATTTCAGGGAGTGGGTCTGGTACGTTAGCTAACGTTAGGCGCGCAGTGCTCATTGTGGTATGTCGACACAAGACCGCACCGAAATATGACTCGATAACATTTTAAATGAACGAAAATTTGGTTTAAAAAAAATAAAAATGAGAAACTCGAACAAATATAATCAATTCCAGCCAATAAGTCAGTACTACTTGAGCCGAGTCTCCCTCCTCTGATCCTCTTGCTTATCACGAGACATTCTTTAAATGGTTTAAATGGAATAGACCAAGAATTTGGACCGTGCTCAACACGGTTAACTATAGCAGGTTTGAGTCATAATTTTTGTTTGGAGACTGTAATGATAGTGGTTTTCGGTGTACTCATTATCCCAGCCACATAGAGCTAAAATTAAACCCTGAAAATGCTAACGTTAGCTACTCCTCTTTCATAACGGCTGCATTAAAATATGTTCTTCATTTTATTGCCGTTGCTAAGCTAGCTGAGTTCATTTAACGTTAGCCATAAAACGTTACACCGGAATTCCTCATTTGCATAATGGTCTCCCTTGTGAATTGTATCTAATTTGATTAAAAATTTGAATTCTGTTGCTGTGACACTGAAAATATGAGTCTTTAGGATGCTGTCGCCTGGTAATAACATGATGTGTGTATGCTACATCATCCATATGGATCTATTTGGAATTCTGTCGCCAAATAGGTGTGTTCTGAGTGCTGCGTTCAGGGAAGCACCCTGACATCTGAGAGATGGGAATCCAGTCATAACACTTGCTGGCATACTCAAATCGAAAAAAAAAAAAAAAAATGCAACCAAACAAAACCTTCGGTTTCAGAAGCAATATGACAAAGTGCTTTAGATTGTAGCAGCGAAATGAGGAGGAGGAAATTGGCAGCAGCGTGGTAATTCAGTGGTTGTTATGAAACGGTGGTAAATTATCACTTTTCATCATCAAGTCTTTTTCTTCTCAAAATTCTCCTCGGTTGTTGTAGAAAATCCACACTTAATGTGTTACCGAGTGCTTGTGGCAGGGTAATTCCAAGGTTTCCTGCGGCTTTGAATGCAACAGGAAGCTCCCAACAAGGCGACGTGTCAGACACGGAGGCAGCAGCCAGACGATCATTTCCCAGAAGCTCACCCGAAATTTGATTTTTTTCTTCATATTTCTGTCTCTAAATAAAACATTACTAAGAACGTTTTTGCGTAGTTAGAGTAAACCCCACCTCTTTTTGGATGTGCATTTAATGTACGCACGTTTTCAGTGGTATCTTATCATCACTGGTGGCGCTGATAAGAGACGTGGTAGCCTTTGAGATATTAGGGGTGGCTAGTTTTCATGTCTGGTTTGCTGAACACTGTTAGACGTCCTCATGAGATAAACTGTCTGTGAAGGAGGCTGAAAACACCAACTAGATACTTTCACCCTCTGCTGTAACTGATTTAATAGGATGGGTGATGCAAAGCATCATTTAAGTGGATTGCTCCAGAGCCCTGTTACAGTAAGTGTTAGAGTGACACCTTCAGGGATTAGTTCCATGACACATTATGTACACTCACTGCCATGAGTAAGGAGAGTAAGGAGTGGCAGAAATTGTTTAGTATCATGCAGACGGGTAGAACAGGTGTAAGAGGAACATGCAAGAGTTTGCACACTGTCGGCAAAAATGCTTTGGTTTGAGTCATCATAAGTCTGCGTCAGGTTTGATACCTGACACACAACATTCACCACCATGGAGACATCAATACCACGTAGTGCCACCTGTTGTAATGCCAGCAGACATTATGTTCAGTCGCTAAAGTCTCCTATGTTTTGATGGAGCTGGTTCCTCTTCTGAGCCCGAGAGTGTTTTGTCACCTAAACAGAGCCTGCGTTGGCTGTATCAACAAGACAGAGGCCGGTTCATTCGGTCACAGGGATGTTTTGTGTTGTGGCGTGACCTAAGACGCACTGTCCATTTTCCTCTCATACTTGAGGAGCCCCGAAATGTGGCAGCAGTTCAAGGTCCTTTTCATATGGTGGTAATGCTATCTTCTATCTTTTCTCCGAGGCCTTAACAGTATCTTCATTCAACATCAGTGCGATGAGGAATTCTCTGCCCAGCTGAAAAGAGGGCAGATTAGGCAGCACCGAAAACAACCTTTTGATTGGCCAGGGAGGAGGGTGTGTTTTCAACCGCCTTTGGGCAGCAGTGGTTAGGGCACTGGTTAAACTGGCAGCCGTCCGTCTCAGATATTACGCCAGTTCAGCCTGCTGCCAAGCGCTGTCAGCTGCTCCTCTTTAGTGTGGTGTTGTCATGCCCTGGCAGTGATCAGCAGAGATTTGTGTCGCTGTTAGAGGAGTTGTTTAGTGTCTGTCTGCTGAGGAAATTATTACATCTACAGTAGAGAAAATGGAAAAGAATGAGCGCCTGTAAGCAAACCAAGGGTTTCTTGTTTCCCAGTGGCTGTCTCTGACTTCTGCCAAATACGCGACACTATGGTTAGCTTTTTGCCAGCTGAACTCTCTGCTCTTAAGACTCTGGCGATTAAGAATTTAGGCCACATTCCTAACGAGGCACTAAAAAATGTGTTGTCTTAATCGGAAAGTGAGAAAGGCTTAGGCTGAAAATTAGAGTAACAACAGGTTTAGGATTTGCTCTTTCAGACAGAAACTGAGAAAGTTACCTATTCATAAGCCATGGGATATACTTATATGCTGAGGTATTGCAGTCACCATGTTAGGAACCTGCACATGCTTAGGCCTGTCAAAGTAAATACTTAAGGACGCTTTCTTTAAAAGCTGTTAAATGTTGACTGTGTAATCTACCTGAAGTCATATGTTAGGTGTCACCTTTCAGAAGATCTTGTTAGAGCTGCAACTCATGATTATCTTCATTATCGATTAATCTGCTGATTCTTAAGCGATTAATTGATTTTAAGTTAAATCTAAAAAATGAAATCACATCAAAAATAAAAAAATGTCAAAAACTCATAACTGATAAATAAAAGTGATAAGTGGTCATCACAGTTTCCCAGAGCCCAAGATGACCTCTTTTAAATTGCTTCTTTTGTCAAACCAAAAGGTAAAAAAACAAACAAAGACTGTTCATTTTCTATTATAAATGACAAAGAAATGCAGCAAATGTTTGAGACTTTTGCTTGATAAACAACTGTAACAATTACTGGATTATCAAAAAAGTTGGCGACTGATTTCCTTTTATTCTTCTAATCGGTTATTTGACTAGTTGTAGCAGCTTGAGATATCATGCCTGCTATTTCCTTATTCTGGTTCAACTATTAGTGCTAATGTTGTTGATCATTTTACTTGATTAACTCTGTCTTTTTTCTCTTATTTCCTTGCTTTTTCCGCAGCATGAAAACAGGAACAGGCTGTCAGTCTGCAACAAGATCTGCTATGCCATCGGCGGGGCACCCTACCAGATCACAGGATGTGCCTTGGGCTTCTTCCTGCAGATCTACCTGTTGGACGTAGCTCAGGTGAGTTGGTTGGCGATTCTTTCACACCTGTCCAGAGATTTGGTGTCGCTTTCATACTGCAGACCTAATTATAGCCCCCCTGCTGCCCTTTGAGGACCACCTCCCTGGGAACATACTGTGCTCCCACTCTTGTCCTTGCTTTACTGTGTGTCCTGCCACAGTATGCACCATGGCATTTACAGACTCAAGGACAAGGAGTCGTACACAATCTTTCCTGTGCCCTCGAGTCACCTCTCTCATAAGGGCACACACAGGGACATTGTGAGCGCCAAACCTCGCTAACAAAGGAGGCGATTATCCTGGAAAAATGAAGAGGTGGAAAAAGTTTCCATTATTGTGTCCATGATGGAGCCGTACTGTATGAACAGGCTTATACGGGCTTGCTCTGAGAAAACTGGTGGAGGGGGGTCCAATTGCTAGCGCGATGAGGAGGGGCTCACTTTAATGGGCTCTGACACTAATCTGATGGTAAAGGCCAAAACAGCGTGTAAGTCAACTGCTTCCCAGGGGTTTAGCTTTGTCCTGCTACTAAGATCGTTGATTAAGAGTCTATTGGCCGACGCAGCATGGCGCAGGAGTACAGTGGGGAGCGGAGCATTCATCACGCCTGGCTTCTAGTCAGGCTCGTCTCCTCTGGATGAACAGCAGAAGGGCTGAGCTGCCAAATGGCACCTTCACTGTTTGACTTGATTCTTGCTAAGTGCTGCCTTTTGATTATTGACTTAAAACAAGCTGATAGGTTTAAAAGCCACATTTCTCACTGCTTCATCAAATGGCTTAACAGTTTAACAATACAAGCTATGTGCCCTTGTCAGTTTGCTCATGACAGTTAGTCACTGTGGAATACGTTTACAGTGCCTAGCCTTGGAAGCAAAGGGATTATATTGCACCTGAATTACAGGTTTTTTGAGCATCAGTAAACAACCTACTGTATTGCCAGTTGTGTACTTTTACACCCACAGTTGCACTAATCTGCGCTTCTTTTCCTTTGGCAGCTGGATCCCTTCTACGCTTCCATCATCCTGTTTGTTGGCCGAGCATGGGACGCCATTACGGACCCCACAGTGGGCTTCCTGGTCTCCCGAAGCCCATGGACGCGTTTCGGACGCATGCTGCCCTGGTAGGTCGAACTCCCAGCTACTGTTTGACTTGATTTCTGTGATGACTAGATCTATTTTTAGAGCTTTTTAAGATGTCTGTTTTGAGAGTATCCTCCTCCTCCAGCTCTAATGTTTCCCCATATCCAGTCACACCATTTCCATTACCGTGTTGGTATGTCACTGAAGCACTTGTCACCATTTCCTGTTTAAAACGTCAGAGCCAGAGCTGCTACTGAAAGTTTTCCAACCAGATACTGTACATGTGTCATTGTTTGGGGGCGGGGCCTGTGCCAGGACTGTGTTTGCAGCCCTCCCAGGAGGGGTTACTGCGGGTCATGCTGATGCAATTACTGCTGTATGACTTCGTTATTGCCCACACATGCGTCCTTGTGTTCATTTGAGCCCCCTCCCCCTTTTTTTTCATACGCACACACATCCTCTATGAATACAGGCCATTAAGGGATGTCCTGAAGAATGTTGTGAACTGTGAAATGGTCAGGGATGGACCACTAAAGCCAAAATGCAAAGACACTTCGAGCCTTTTTGTTTTTATACCAAACAAACGTAGCGAGTTCATGTAGGTGCTAGACTTGCACATTTCCCACAGCATGGCCTTTGGCATAGCGCTGACAAATATAGCTCCTGCCTGCTACCAAGTCTGCATCTTTCAGCAACCAGGAGGACTCAGATAACTGGATCCATGTATGTCTGAATATAGAGGTCATTTCAGCTTTTTGATAGTTTGATTAGAGCCTTTTGGGCAGGGCGATCGAAAAATTCCTATATCGATGTACACTTTTTTTTTTTTTTTTTTTTACAATAATCCCTCTAATGTGGTTCTCAAACACTTGTGACAAATGTATGTAACAGACAGGACATTTTATAGATTAACAATTGACTGTTTTAAACGGACACTGCCTCCTTCCCAACTTCAGCTTTTAGCCTTAGTTTCCTCTGAGAACATCCTGTTTATTCAGTTATGGGGGAAAAAAGGAATATTTGATATTTAGTTTGTATTATTACCTCATTAATATTGTAAATATTAAAATTACGAGTTTGAATTTCTTCTTCAAAACTACATAGTGCCTCTTAAAGATATTTATGGATTTTGGAAAAAAAAAAAAGACAACTATTATTTAGTTTTTCCTGTCCATTTGATCAGAGCAACAGTGACATGCCCTCATAAAGAGCAACGCAGCCTGAAGCTAAATTATTGTTAGGATGCTCACTTTGTGTGGCAGCCAGGCTGAGGGAGTGGGAGGCCTGTGATCAGACCTTTTTCACAAAAGGTTGCTGACCCCTTTTTCTTTATAGCTGCTATATCCCCTTTATCCCCTCCCCCCACACCTCCGTCTCTCAACCTCAGAGCAGCCTACTTGCGTAGATATCTCATGAGTTATCAGTCTGGTTATGACTAGTGCATGAGTGTTAACCTGTGGTTCCTGCATTGTCAGAAACATTTCAGACCTCCTTCAGCTCTCATGTCTAACAGGTTTCCTCCACACTGTTACGTGAGTGAAGAAGTGTAGGGTGTCAGTGAGATGCTGGATATAGGAGTGATCTCCTGTCAACTCCGGAGATATTTTAGAGCTTCTGTCCCCTCGGTGTGGAAGAACATGCTGTGCCTTATAGAGCGAAAAGGTGACAAGACACGGTAAATGTCTCAGAGGGCTTCGGCAGCACATATAATGAGCAGCACAGGGAGATGCAGGGCCCGCTTGATTAAAATACGATCTCCCCAGTTGCGTATGAAATGTGTGCACCTTTTGAAAGAAGGGAGATGAACCCGGTCGCGAAGGTCTCGTGTGGCCCCCCCCCCTCAGTTTCCTGTTTTAATGTTCCCATGGGTGTACACACACAGAAAACACCTGCATAATTAATATAGAATACAAAGGAATGATATTCCTCTCCAGCTGCTGGCTAGCAGTTCCCACGAAGAGACGGAAATCTACGTCTGCGGTTGGGAGATGAAGCAGCGGCAGTTACAGATAAAAACACTGAAGTGGCTTCTTGTTCTGCAGGTTTAAGATGGAGGTTTTATAAGCAACCAATCACCTCCGGAGACTACAGTGCTCTATAGGAGCCTGTTTTCAGACAAATATAATTAACAAAAGAAGCTTAAAAAACATGGGAAAATATAAAAATGTAGCCTTGAATGCATCCTTTAGAAATGTGGTTGCAGACTTGATGTTTGTGCATAAAAGTCAGTTTAATTGAGCTAATGTGAGCGAGGGCCGGGGCTGTTAAATCATTATTGCAATTTCCAGCCGACATCAAGATGCTGATGTTTGAGGTCTGAAAAGTGGGTCACACTACCGCTGCTCATGCAAAGCGAGATGCAACTCGCTGCCCATGTATTGTCAGAGATGGGTGTGGACCCGGAGGCTGCCGGAGGAAGAAGGGGATGGAGGAATGATTGGCATGTTTCGTTCACATTACAGTCAGTTGGGCGGTAAAAGATGCGAGGAGATGGTTGTGGTGTCTGAGAGAAGGGAGGAAGCAGCGGCGACGCAGCCGAAGCTGCTCCTTCTTAAAAGCGCTGTGTTTAGGGAGTGGGGGAGGGGAGAGCGGGTTAGGCTTGCTTCTCATTGGTCCAGCCCACAACACACCACACGTGTGAGCCAATGGCGTGTCAGCTCTGGGCTGTGAAGACCCGATAGGATTTTTAAAGACTGGCTGAGGAATCCTGGAGGTTACTAGAGTTCAAGTTGCGACTCACGGGTAGAATGAGCTGCACTGACGCTGCAGAGCTGCTGGAGCCGTCACAAGTGACAGACTGCAGGTTTCCTGCTATTCCCTAAATATGCATTTCATTTGGTTTTCTTGGACACTGTTGAACATCTGAAGTTTTTATTACTTCCTCAACAAATACAGGTGGTTTTGCTTCATGTGAAGTTCAAATTCAAAGCAAGCAAAGTGCGCTGAAAGTTGTGGATAGTTTTACCTTACCATTTATTTGATTTATTGATTGATTTTTCTACATAAAGCAGGATTTATTATTTTTAATGTAGTTACTGTCAAACTATGTCAACATGAAGTCAAGACCTCAAAACTAGAATGAGCCTGACTGATATATCGGCTGGCCAATATTATCGACCGATATTGGCCGATCACAGATGTATTGGTATCAGTGTGAAACATTCTTTTTAGAGATTGTTATACAGGAAAAGATGCTTTGGAGGCTTGAAAATGATTGAATTCTAATATAGTGTTTTCAAGGTTTGTTAAGTGCTTGAATTTTGGGTAAAGTGCTGGATGTGTTAGGCCTAACTGCATTACTTTAATAATAAATAGTTTTATATTGGCTCACTCTGGTTAAATAAAGTAGGATGCCAAGTCTCCTCACAGACAGGTGACACATTTTGAAACATGAACCTTTTTTGTGTTTCCTTTTAGAAAAAAACAACTTAATTTTGGTTGTTTATTGCAAAATGATTTAATGTGATCATTTCAAGCACATATACGTCTATAAATATGTCATTTAAAAACAGATGTAAGTTAAAAGAGCTTGTAAATACACCTTGAAAAGTGCTTGAAATTGATTATGACATTTACACTGGTGTCATGTTAGACAGCAAATCTATAGTTAACCTGTAAATGATCCTGCCTTCGTTATATGTCTCTGTCACAACAGTTTGATAACCACATTTCAGGGATCACTGCCAAAAATGTGTGGTGGATATGTAGATGTGTGAACTTCTTTACCTCTTTGTATTGGCATCAGCTTGGTTGTTATGTTTAATTACAGCCTGTCACCTACCCAGCCCTATGATGGCAGCCAAAACAACATTTTTGCATGTTGCTGTCAACGTATATGACATGTTCTTACAGATAGAGTTGGACTAAAAGCTTTAAAGTGCCACCGGCTGAGATAAAATCACCAGTTCCGAGTCAGCGCGGCTATTTCAGAGGACCATTTGAATATGATCCGGAGGGGGGGGCATTTGACTGCTATTTATATGTCCTACTACTTATGTCACTGCACTAATGCAAGCGCAGTGCATCTGTTGGCTCAGTCTTGCAACCTGTCTGAGAACAGCATACACTGAAGTCAGATCAGGTTCCATGCTTACACGAGTAGGTGTTGGTCCCTTTTGGCACAGAAGAAATAAGCTTACAAATAAAAGAAATGCATTCCTAAGCGTAATGTCTCTGCACGAAGCACCTGCTTTGACTTGCGCGCCACACCCACAGTGGCTTTACACAAGTGTGCAGTTAATCTCGTCACACGTGGGAGAGAGAGTCTGCAGAAAGCTGCTCCTCAGGATGTGTCTGTCTCTGTGAAGCACACCATGTTTCCCAAAACGCTGTGTTCTTATCAGAAAGGCTTAAGTTGGTCAGTTTGGAGTCTGCAGTGAAGTAACTTTGATTGGACATCAGTCGCTGCTGTGCGTCATTCCTTATTTATGTTTTTGACAATGGCGTGCCGCTGCGTGGGTCAATTGTGATGCGTTTATGAACTCACATCCTGTCTGATGGATCACCTGATGTTAAAAGTGAACATTTCCCGTAATGAGAGTATGGACACACAGGATGGCCGGGCTGCTTCCTGTTCCTGCAGAATAGGTGCGGCTCCTTTCACAATCTGGTATGCGATTGGAGAGAGTTGGTCAGACCATAGCAGAAAGGAAGTGACTAAAGAACTGGCAGGATTTCAGTATGTTTCCTATCAAAGTGATCTCATGTTGGTATTCACGGGATGTTAGACGCATGAGGAAGAGGAAGAGGAAGAGGAGGCTGGATACAGGCACGGATGTGTTTGTGAAACTAAAATGTCATTCTTATTCATATCATCATTCTTCTACTGCTAACACACATACAAATGCCTCAATGAAGCATTTTTTTAATAAAAACGAAATTAAATGAATCCTCTGTACATGATGAGATCATAGCAATTGTCTTGTTTGGCAACATTCCCCCCAACATAACGGTTCCATCCCCGCCTGAAGGCTGACCTGTTCCGTGCAAGTGAAGGCAGAGAACACCGCCTCTCTGTGCTTGGTAATCAGTGTGAAGAAAAGTTGGCGCAAATGCAATGAAAGCCACCCTCAAACAATTTGTTATGTAACGTGTGGCCCCTCTCTTTTTATAAAAGCTGCTAATTGTTTACAGAGTCCGAATGCTTCACACACGAGTAGGCTCACGTTTTTGGACATCCGCTGATGTTGTTGTTGTTGTTGTCGTCTCCCCTCTGTTCCTCTGCAGGATCGTGCTCTCAACCCCTCTGGCTGTGCTTTCCTATTTCCTCATATGGTATGTTCCTCCGTTTGAGGACGGCAAAGTGTTCTGGTACCTTTTCTTCTACTGCATCTTCCAGACCCTTCAGACTGTGAGTACCACACTCGTGCAGACGCGCACGTTGCCTGCATGTGCTATTCCATTTTTTTATGACTCAATGTTGCACAGAAGTTTTATTCCTCCTAAATGACCCCTTAATTTGAAATCAAAGGTTACCATGGAGTCAATAAGTAACCTTAATTGTGATTCCTCAGATTTAATTTACAGACATGAGAGTACTCTTCTCTCCTAACCCTCTGCAATGCAAAGAGGAAATTGAATTGATAAAGCTCTGCACTCACTGTTCTCACTTTGATCCTCTTTTTCTTTTCAAACCAGTGCTTCCATGTGCCATACTCTGCCCTCACCATGTTCATCAGCTCCGAGCAGAAAGAAAGAGACTCGGCCACAGCATACAGTGAGTATCACAGTCCGCATGTCAAACTTTCTTAAGGAATCTCCTGACAGGAAAGACAAGTGCCGTGTGTCATCGTATTAATATCTCTCCCGTGTTTCCCCAATCAGGGATGACGGTGGAGGTTCTGGGAACTGTTCTTGGCACAGCCATCCAGGGGCAGATCGTGGGCATGGCGAATGCTCCCTGCCTGCCAGGACCCGGCGACATCGTGGCCAACCTGAGCAACTCCTCAAGACCCCTCAACGACTCGGGGCCTGTCATCTCCCTGGAGCACACGGTAAACACACATACTCATTAGTCACGTTTTTGGCAGTAAACCCTAACAGCAGCTTTACTGTTCCAAGGAAAAATAACTTTTGGAAAAACAGATGATGTTTGCTAACTGTTGTCCTTTTTTCCTCTCTCGTTCCTTCCTTACAGAGAGCGGCCTACATGATCGCTTCTGGTGTCATCTGTTTAATCTATGTCCTCTGCGCTATCGTTCTGTTCTTCGGTGTGAGAGAGATAAAAGGTAAGGCATCGATCCGTCAGTCAAACTCAATTGCCTCATTTTGTCTCGCATTCAAAGCCAAAAGTTTTTGTAAAAAACTCTCAAGGGGAGTGAATCAGAGACGATTCATTTGCTCATGAAATTATTGATCCACGCCTTTCAAATTGCATCATATTAAACAGGTCATTAGAATTTTTGGTTAGAATTTTTAACTGTTAAATCAAACCCTTTATTTAGTTAAAAGGGCCGAGTTCATTGATTTTTGACACTTTTCGAAAACCATTAAAAACCTCATTCGATCGAGTTAATCTCCCTAATTGGATGCACGCAAACACTCTAACGTGAACAGTGAACAGGGCCATCAGTGACGTTTCCACTCTAGTCCAATGGGGATGCAGAATCCTAGCTGTCTGCTGTGGTCCGACTGTGGGCTGACGGGCTGCGTGAGAGCACACAGGATGTGGGCCAAATTAGAAAGCTTGTGTCCAGCGACGGCACTAATAGAAATCCAGTAAAGACGAGCCCGAAAGGCTGCTCCTCCTGTACTGAACTGAAGATCAATGGCAGCAGGAAAACACGAGTTAGAAAATGTGCTCTAGTGGTCATTTTTTAAATCTTTGTTCGTTTGTGTCTCTTCCAGAGTCTTCTTCTCGTCCCAGGTCAGAGCCAATGGGTTTCTTCCAGGGGATTAAGCTGGTAATGGGGCACGGGCCGTACGCCAAACTGGTCATGGTCTTCCTCTTCACCTCACTAGGCTTCATGGTGAGTATAGAGACACACACACCGCTTTAACAACAGGCTTGGTTAGTGTGTGTCCGTCCTATGCTTTTTTGGTGATTGAATTCAACCAACTCCGAACTCGCTGGTTTGTGCTGCCAGCCACAGTTTACTCAGCGCCTGCGATGTTGGCCCGCGGCGTGTTTGTATATTTAGGCCGTAGAATCTGACTGAGTGAGTCTCTGTGCTTTCGTCCCGCAGCTCCTGGAGGGAAACTTCGCCCTGTTCTGCAGCTCCACGCTGGGCTTCAGGAACGACTTCCAGAACATTCTGCTGGTCATCATGGTGAGTCCACGCACACACGGGAGGCATTTTCAGACACGCAGGCGTATAGGCTGTTCCCATGGCGATGGCCACATTTCCCTCAGTGTATGAAACCTTCTTTGTGTGGAATAAGTTTAGCCATTAGCTCCGAGTACAGACAAAAGCTTCCCTCCCAGGGCGAACACATAAATTGTCTTCAATTACAAGCCTGCTCTGTTCTCGGTTAGAGGCAGTGTCTCCTGGCTGCACATTTCCATAATATGTGTCCACTCTGCCTGAATGCCACCCAGTTCCCACAGACACTCGAGGAGCCACACTTTTATTATCCTTTCATTTATCTCTCTTGACCCCTCTCGGAAAAAAAGCTTGTCTTCTCCAACCATCACCTCGCGTCCTGACAGGTATTAAAGCCAATTAATCCACAGATGTGCCTTCAGTAGCACGCACAGTGCTACTGTATGGGCTGAGAAAGTGCAGGTTAGCGAGGGTGAAAAGATTACATGCTTTGATCCTTGACTTTATGGAAAGGATTACGGAGCTGAGGCTGCGACTTTCTGTTGAACTACATTTATTTAGTGAAGTGCTCCTCGTGAGTTACCCATAATCCTCACCTGAGTAATTTGATGAGATGTGCGACTGATCCTGGAAACTTGGATCTTATTAGAGCAAAGATGAGTTAAATAACATCATACAAGTACTTGTGCTCGAGACTTTATTGCAAATATACGGCTTTCACGTAGCAGAAAGCAATGCTGTGTAGTATCTTGTTGTCGAGCTTTGCTGCTGCACGGCAGACTAACTGATTTCCAGGGCTGGGCAGTGTTGATGTCAGAAAAATAGCCATGTTTTTCTGCTGTTTTATTTGGCAGGAACATACTGACGTCAGTTGTGCAAAGCGTGCTTTATGAGGCCTGTTTGGAAGATAAAGGCATGTTAATTGATGGTGATTGATTCGTGAGAGGAAGGCCGTTAAGCCTCACATTGCAGAGGTTGCTGTGCTTTTGAAGAGGAAGTTTAGACACATACTGCTGTTAGGACAGAAAAATGAAAGCTGTGAACAGGAAGGAAATGAAGTGAGGAACCACATAAAGCAGCGTTTGAAGCCACAGAAATGACGGTGTCTGTGGTTTATCTCTTTCATGAGAAAAAGGTGGGAAAGAGCCATAGCTCCGCGGCTTTGTGTTATCTTTACCTTAGGCAAACAAGCTGGGGTCAGAGGCCAAACTGATCCGAGCGAGCCCTCTGCCCCTCCTGTAGAGTCATTGGGTGACCCCTGCGGAAGTTTGCATCACACGGAGCTCAAATTTGTTTTGGGAAGGGCCGCAGAAGCCATATTGTCTTCCACCGTCGCTGTTGTGTTTGGCAGGTGTCAGATGTGTGCATTTCTGCATCGCCGCGCAAGTGTTGTCGAACCCAAACAGAGGCTGGAGCATTTTGAGAATGTTTCTAATGTCATGTCTGTACTGACTTACACAGAGGGTCCTCCCTGTAAAAGAGGGGCTTTTTACTGGAATTTACTGGAACCTCTGTGAGTTTTATTGTGCCGCGTGTATCAAAACGAAAACAGCTGGTTAACCAGAATTTGTTTTTCCCCCTTCAGCTCTCTGCTACTCTGGCCATCCCCTTCTGGCAGTGGTTCCTGAGTCGTTTTGGAAAGAAGACTGCGGTTTACGTCGGCTCCTTGGTAAGGCCCACACTGCTTCTAATTCCAATGAAGCCTGTAGGATTTACAGGACATAAATCATATTCTCTGAGATTAGGGAAAATGGCTCCGCAGCCATTAAGAGACTTGTTCGGAGAAGTAAATCTGAAAGACAGCTGATCTTGTATGCTTTAGTGGTCTAATGTGTTGCTGTTCTTTCCAGTCCGTGATTCCCTTCATGATCCTGGTGGTGTGTGTAAAGAGTAACCTGATTGTTACCTACATCGTCTCCTTCGCTGCCGGAGTCGGAGTGGCCGCAGCCTTCCTGCTGCCCTGGTAAGAACCCTGCTACCTTCTTTTTTTTCCTTTTATGTTTTCCTATCAGAAACACTATATGTATTTATCCAATCGTGACTTAAACTGTCTGTGTTTTTCAGGTCTATGCTGCCCGACGTTGTCGATGATTTCCAAGTGCAGAACCCCGACTCCACCGGCCACGAAGCTCTCTTCTATTCCTTCTATGTTTTCTTCACCAAGTTCGCCTCTGGAATCTCCCTCGGCATCTCCACACTCAGTTTAGAGTAAGTATTCACTTAAGCACACACACACAGCCTATATTTAAAGTCATTTCAAACGTTTTTGTAGGTGTTTCATTCACCAGACTGGGACATAATGATATTATTTTTTTTTTTAAAAGTCTAAATGAGGTTAAGCTAAATCTCTAGCACATAAATCCCACTTCAAAGCCAGGAATTTGCTTTCATTAGCTTAAGTACAGTAAGGCTGTAGTGTAGAATCACATGACTGACTCCTCAGCAGACTGTTGGCCTTTGATCAGCGATTTTGTGCCTTCACATCAAGATCTGTGCTTTACTAAGAAAATAATAGATTACCACAGGAGGTGTACGCCTCAACACCGACGTTCTCCCCACCACAGATTTCAGTCTCATGATGCGTCTTCTTTTTCAGTTTCGCAGGTTACATCAGTCGAGGCTGCACTCAACCAGAGGCAGTGGCTCTAACCTTGAAACTGCTGGTCTCCGCCGCCCCCGTGTCTCTTATCCTGATCGGCCTGGTCATATTGTACTGGTATCCGATCGATGAGGAGAGGAGGCAAGGCAACCGCAAACTGCTACAGGAACAGAGGTAAGGCAGGACACGTTTTACTCTCTCGTGTTACTGTGTTTGGGTGAAGCCGGACTCCAACTGATGACTCTTTGTTTTCTCTCGCAGGGACAACGAGGCAGACTCAGAAACAGACTCCACAGAGCTGGCCAACATGGTGTAGCATATTTTAGAGACCCACAGACCAATCGAGTTATCGACTGGTATTTTGCACTGGGCGGGACCAACGGACCTGGGCCTGTCGGACCAAACAGACACTGCCTTGTCCAATCACACTGCTGCTGTTCCACCTCTACAAAACTTGACTATGAAATATTTTCCCGGCATGAAATTCACTCTCCTCTTTTGTTCAGTCAGATCTCAAAAGCCTTACTTTTTGTATGACACACTACTTTTGAGTACAAAAATCTTTCTTTTTTTTAAAGGTTGGCCCTGGTTCTCATTTCAAGTTGCACAGAACCATGAAATTTGATGGGAGCATGTTTTGTCAGTGCTGCCATTATTGGTGCTACTCACTGGAGCTTGTACATAACACATCGAGCATTAACGACCTTGAGCACTGCGCTAAACACAACTTGACAGCTGTGAGACGTGAACATTGTGAGAAACTTGAACAAACAGTGAAAACGCCTTAATTTTAGCCCTGATTTTTGGGGTTAAGAATCCTAAACTGGCAGGTCACATGCTCTCGAGTCATGACTTGGTGTGTATTTTGAACATGTTTAATTTTTACAGTTAATCCTCACAGTTTACTTAAACCAGTCAGCCAGTTTGTGTTTCCACCGCATTCCCATCCCACTTTACTTTTAAAAGATGCCATAATAATGTGATATTGGAACTAGTGGCCTGAGTAACACCTGTGCTCTAAAGGGCTCCTTTTGTACCATAAAACTTAAACCACTACAATACTAAATTTTTTTTTAGTTCACATAAAAATGTTTATCCAGCATTTGAATAATTATTACCTTATTGATAGGACAGCTACTGAAGACAGGAAAGGCTTCTTTCTTTCCGTGACACTGAGAGTAGCCTCGACTACACCACGCCGGTACTAATTTAGTGACATTGTTATTTAAATATTTATTAGTTTGTTTTTTTTTTGCTTTTACTGTTTTTGAATTCATGCTTGCTGGAAAGTCCTGCGTCTTGCAGTATTTAAATCTCTTTAAAAGCTTGTAAGGTTCCAACTGAATCAGACGTCTCAAAATGAGGAAAAATGGGCCGTGAGTTGAATTTTAAAAAAAAAACATTTACACACCTTTTAATGCATGTTGCTATTGCTACTGCCTTCGCTCCGTATGCATTCAAAAAGGGAAGCACATAAATGTGGGGGGAAAAAAGAAGATTGAAAGATGTGGGAGTGAACGTGTCATTGGCCTTGAGTGTGTTTTTTTTTTGAATATGTCTGTTTTTGTTTGTATATATGTGTGTGTTTATTGAAGGAACAATGAGGATGCTATGTGATCATCTCAATCCTAGTCATGGAAGTGTGGATTGACATATTTCATATCCATTGATATGTGTACATCCAGTGTCATATGTTATACATACTGTTACATCTTCGACATGTTGTCTCTGACAGCTGGTTTACCGATGTGAAATTGTTCATATTTCTTTCACTTTATTTTTTTCCCCCTCCCCAGAGATTCCTTACTGTACATGAGAACATGGTGCCATTTTCACTCACTCAGCCTGTAATAATTGTACATCCTGTAAATCGCACCCTGTTTTATTTTGCCAGTGTTTTTGTCTTTTATGGACCTGTCAATGAACTCCCCTCATCAATCTTGAGGCTGTAGCCAAATGTGTGAGCTTTAATCCCACAGGGGACACACAGAAGCCTTGTGTACATGCCTCCTGTGCATATGTATATATTGTATGTAAACCTGTAAATATCTTTGATATTTGTGGCTGCGAGTGAAATGAACCTATGTACACTGTACTGTAGTTATTTAAGAAAAAATGTTGAGATTGAAAAAGATGTTGTTAATAAATACTAATTGGTAAGTGTACTGTGAACGAGTTGTCAGCATTTCTTGGCTTGAAACAACTGTTTAACACAAACTATATAAACAAATATATCATAAGGATAAGTAGCCATAATCCAACACCTACTGATGACATAATGATATTTTAGTAGCATCCTATCTGAACCTGTGCTAAAAAGGTAACCGGAGCAGGTTGTGAAAGTAGCAGCAACAACAAAAGAGAGAAGAAACATCAAAAGTCATATTTTAAAGATCTTCAAACAGGGTTTTGAAGGCGTACTAAATAATGAATTAGAGACGACTCAATCGTGTAATTTTCCAGTCAAACACAACATGATGTGTGGAAATGTATGTTATTACAAAGTTTATAGAGACACACACAGTACGCCCAGTTCTAGTCACACGTTGAGCATTATTCATGGTAGACCACTGCCATCTAGTGTCAGGGTTTGGTCTCAATGTTTATTATTCTTGTAAAATTGTATTGAAATTGTATTATTCTTTAACAATTTCCATTCTGTGAGTTATTGGGCAGCTTTATGGAGGACCAAAACTCCGAAATAAAAAACATTTGTATAAATGGCAATAAATAAATAAATATATAAATAAATAATCGATATGCCTTTAAATGCTCCAAAAACACAATTAAAACTAAATAAATTTAGTCATTAATCAATTTCTAAAATGTCACTTGATAGATATTTCTGCTTTAATTTGCCTCTAATTTATTTAAGTTTGTATTAATTCAACTATTTGTTTACCTTCACAGTTATATTATTTTTTCTTTTATTAAATGCTGACAATGTATTTATTTCTGTATTCGTTTCAATTTGCATTTTTCCCCAGTTTATATCCACAAACTTGTTTGTTCCTGTAGACCAATTTCTTTTTACTTTTCCTTATGCTTTTCTGCTCCTTTATGCAAACTGTTGTTCAAAGCCAATCGCTGCAATGAAAATTGATAAATGAATAAATAAATAAAATGGAAACTTAAATACAAAGGTAAAACAATACAAAGGTAAATAAATACAGAGGTAAATTAAAGCAGAGGTATTTATTTAGTCATATCTTATACATTTGTTAATGCCTACATTTATTTACACTTTTATTTTTGGTGCATTTAATAACATATCAATCAGTCTATTTAGCAATGTACATACTTATTTTTTTATTTCTCATTTGGGCAGGTTCAGTCCTTGATTGGGTGAGTACAACAATAATCTACCACAGAGTTTTTGATTTAATTATGAATGATGTTTTGTGAAGCCACTTATCATCACATCGTCATCACAGTGCAGATTATGTATTATTGTGTTATGGTGCTTTCTTTAAATCATAAATGATGGACCAATTTCGTTTCCTGGCCAAATAAAGGAAGAATCCGTGTAGATGCAGTAAAAAGCTTGTCAGAAGTCCTGCGCTTTTATTTTGAAGGACAAACACTCGTACCGGAAGTGTTTACCTTCTGTTAGCCTCCGGCGTTGAGTATGAAGCTGAAGCTCCTCAGCTTTAAAACCCTTTATCTCTGCTTTTTCTCCATGTCTGACAGAAACTACAACGACTCTAGCTGAACAAGCACATAACATAATAAACACTCTCGGTTATTTTCTTCATGGACTCGTAAATCCTTTGCGTTCTCGGCTAACTCCGCTAGCTTGACATGGCTGCTAACCCTCCAGGACCAGGCTTTCAGAACAAGACGCGGGTGGCCATCCTGGCGGAGCTGGACAAGGAGAAGCGGCGGCTGATGCAGGGCCAGTCCATGAACAGCCCCGGGGCCAACATCCCTCTGTCGTCCAGGCCCAGCCTGAAGGAGGTGAGGGACAGCGCGGAGCAGCAGCACATCGCCGCCCAGCAGAAGGCCGCCCTGCAGCACGCTCACGTCCACTCGTCGGGCTTCTTCATCACTCAGGACTCCTCGTTTGGGAACCTCATCCTCCCGGTGCTCCCGAGGCTGGAGCCCGACCTCTGACTGTCAGTCTGCCGGCAGACACTGAGCAGTGCCTCGGCCCGGCTGGACTTTCACAACAGCTCACATGCAAATAATACATGTTGGTCTATTTCTCCTTTTCTCGCGGTCTTTGTCCTGTAATCGGTCTGATGTAGGTGTCCAAAAAGTTCTCTTACAGAATAAAATCTGAGATTTGAACACAGTCACTGTTGCTCCATTAGCAGAGGCGTAGATAGAATAAAGTAGGGTCCCCAGAAAAAAATAAAACAGTGCAGTCAGCCCTCCTGCAGTGAATGCATCCTGCTGTAATTAAACAATCATCATCATTCATCTTTTTATTGATGATGAGTGTATAACTCATCAATAACACACTAATTGCCCATAGACAAAGACTTGTATGGTGCGGACACCAATGTGATGCAGGGGAGGGGAATCATTTGCATCCCCAGGGTTGGAAATGCAAAAGCAGGGGGACGGATAGATACAATCTACACAGGACTATGATATTGAAACATGTTGTTAGGCAACCGTATGCCTCCAGGAGAAAAAACAATTTGCAAAAGCCTGAGAGGCAAGGCTGGACTACTGTATCAACCAGGGAAAACACACAACTGTCAGAGGACCCAAGACTGTCAAGGGCTCCAAAGCTCCAAATTCACCGTTGCACCATAAGTTGAATAATTTAAAAACTTTATAGGAATCCGTAAAACTAGAGTTTGATATTAACTAAGGTGGTGCTACTTTAAATACAGTGGTGGAATGTTACATTTACTCAAGTACTGTACTGAAGTACAAATTCACTGTATCCATTTATGCAATTTTATACTTCTGCTCCACCACCATTTGTCTGACATCCCCTTCCTCACCAGTGAAAACCATGTATCTCCAGATGTGGTCATTTTGAATGTTTGTGATAAGCTGAAGTGTTTCTTAAGTGAGAAAGATTCTTCCCATATATTAAACTGAAAACCCTCGGATTAGCTGTGAAATGCAACAAAGCTGAAAACATAAGAATCTTTTATAGAACATGGAGTGTAGTGGATGACTACAACTATCTTATCCATCCAATTAGTTCGCTATCTGACTCTGAAAATATGCACTAAGTCCAACTCCAAGTTAGAGTCCAAAATCAAAGGCAAAGCAGCGGGTCTTCAGTTCAAAAAGGTGTTTATTCCCAAAGAAGAAAACATACATCCATGAGCTACCCCGGGGCAACTGAGCTCTCGCCCCGAAACTCCCTTTTTTATACCTGTTTTCAAGGTGACACACGCCCCTTTTTAATGAACCTTTTTTGTTTTGATCATTCTGGGCCAATCTTTTTATCATGCTCACTTTTTGGTGTGATCTTAAATCTCTACAAATGTCTTGCCCTGGGTCCCTCCCTGACCTTGAGTTATTTGTGGCAACAGGTGCTTCTGCAGCAAAAGGCTGCCTCATAAACTGTACTGTTAGAGCTGGGAAGTACCAAAATCTCACTCATATGGATGATCATGACCTAGTTTTCATATCTGCCACCACAGGAGCATGTATATAAAGTAGTTAAAATGATCGTTTGGTTGTATGTACTGTTTTTGTATACTGTCTGCTGTATGTGCTGTCTGTCTGATGGTTACGGTTCTCTGAAAACAAATTTCCCCTTTGGATAATAAAGTCTACGCCTGAGCTCAACCTCAAACATCTACAGCAGCAAAATACAACATACACATTAATGCAGCAGCAATATTAATCCCAAATCATCAAACATAACAGTAAAACAATGACAAGCACCATTGAGTACTTTTACTTTCACATTTTAAATACATTTAGCAGATAATAGGCTACTTTCATACTCTTATGTAATGTTTTGAACGCAGGATTTATACATGTAGTGGAGCATTTCTAATGGTGTGGTATTGTTTACTTAAATAAAGGATCTGGATACATCTTCCACCACTGACTAAATAATACATTTATCATTATTACCTATTAGCCTGAGCCTGATTTTTGCAGCAGTAAAGCATTTTTAAGGTGTTATATATGTGCATTTGCTTATCTGGTATGGTATTGAATTCTGCTCTATTAGTATTATATATTAAAAAAAATATTAAAAGTTTATATTAAGTATGTTAAGGATGGAATTATGTTGAAGCGTTTGTTCCACCAAAAGACCCTTCAGTTTTCATTCCATTTAGGGTCATTTGGTAACGCTTCTTAATAGCCATCATTAATGAATAGGACATTTATAGTAATAGTTTATAGTTAGTTAACAGTTATTTGACTGTTAACACATTTAACACAATTAAATGCCGTTGAAAACAATTTATCAATCAATAGTTTATTGCAAAGTTGCAATTGATGTTTATAAAACATAAAAAACTGTTTAATTAATAGTTCATAAAACATGTAAACAGTGATTACACTGAAATTACAATTAACTTACATTTTATGAACTATACATTTACCATTTATTAATGATGGTTTATTACAAAGTGTTATGGGTAATTGTAACTGATAATAATCACAGTAATATTTGTGTCATTTCATACAGGTTACCTTTAAACTGTGATGTTTTCTGAAATGGGCACACCATGAAACACTCATTCGTGGCAAACCTACTTGTTTTGCAGAGAGGTGCTGTATATATGCATATTTATACATGCTGAATATATTGTGATTAATTAAATTACCATTGAAATACAGCATGTTACATCCCAGGGATAACCTACTGATTGATTTCTGTGTATCCTGGTGAATCATTTAGTAAGAAGACGATAAGTATAGGCCTACTGTCTGTTGTGTGCATGTTAAAATCAGAACATATCTTATTTCTCTGGAAAAAAGCAGAGCTTTTGTTTGCGCCTCTGCACTCTGCACTCGATTGCTTTGCCCCTGTGTCTTGTGAGTCGATAGCAGAGTCGATGCTATCGCTGATGCAACACTGACAGTTCCACCTAACCGGCTTTTCTCACCCACGTCTCATTACAAGAAGGCAGCTTTTGAGGTGAGTTGGCAGCTCTTAAAATATGGCTTCATCGTGGACTGGTATTGCTGTCAGATAAACTAATAGTACGGTGCCAAATTGGTCGCAGCTTTAACCCGAAACATCATCGGAGCGAGGTAACGTTAGCTGCACATGGTTTTGTTGCTAGCTGGCTAAACAGCCTTAGCTGGCGTTTTCATTCATTATCAGCGTGACGTTAGAGGTGAGCTGGCAAGTAAGGTAGCAAGCATGTTATCTGGAAGTTGACTGAACGGCCTGTTTCTGACATATGGAGGAAACGGGGTAATTCATTGTAAACACAGTGTTAGCCAGTCGCTCCCTGTTTCTTGCTGTCAGTGGCTAACCTCCTCAGGTACAACATGCTAAAAACGTTTTAATAACATTCACGATCTTCTGGTAATTTCGGCCTATTAGAAACAAGTCAAATTTGAGTATATACTGTCAAAAAATGTCAACGATTGGGATTATTTAACGCTGCTCATCGCCCATTTTGGTGCAGTTTCAGTGAAAGGAGATTTTTGGGAAATAGCCAAGTCTGCTCAGAGACATGTTCCCACTTTATGTTCTTGTTTTGGGCAATATTAAACTGACAGTGATCTAACTAGATAAACAGGCTGTAGAAAGCGAAAATGAAACGAAGCTGCTGTCAGTATTCATAACAATCGTGTCTTCCTCGTCAGAAGGCCCTGCACCATGGCAGATCAGCTGAGTCCAGATGAGAAGTTGAACCTCATCACCAGGAACCTCCAGGTGGGACACACAAATAAAAGCATATAGTCACGGTGACTGAAGTCCCCCAGCAGCTCGGTCTCATGTATCTCTTGACTGTGTGTGCTGCAGGAGGTCCTTGGGGAGGAGAAGGTGAAGCAGGTTCTCCAGGAGAGAGAGCTGAAGGTGTACTGGGGCACAGCGACCACCGGCAAACCCCACGTCGCCTACTTCGTCCCCATGTCCAAGATCGCAGACTTCCTCAAGGCCGGGTGTGAGGTGGGTACAACCAGTTGAGCTTCAGGAAGGAATTTGGAATGTTGATTTTAATATGTAGCTTACATGCATGTTTTTGTTTCTTCTGCTGTTTCCTCAGGTCACTATTCTGTTTGCAGACTTGCACGCCTACCTAGACAACATGAAGGCCCCCTGGGAGCTGCTGGAGCTGAGGGTGAAGTACTATGAGCAGGTCATCAAGGCCATGTTGGAGAGCATCGGCGTGCCTCTGGATAAACTCAAGTTTGTCAAAGGAACTGACTACCAGCTGAGCAGGTCAGTGTCGCTGATGATACTCAGACTGTATTAACTTTACATTCTCTGAAACAGACTTTGTTGCTGCAGCCGATACTTCAACTAATGTTTTAAGTCTGTATTGTCTTGTTTGTCAGAGAGTACACTCTGGATGTGTACCGTCTGTCCTCCATGGTGACAGAGCACGATGCTAAGAAGGCTGGAGCTGAGGTCGTCAAACAGGTGGAGCACCCTCTGCTGAGTGGTCTGCTCTACCCAGGACTGCAGGTAATTAAAAAAAATCTTTGAAAACTGTCAGACTCATCACACTGATAGTAATATAGGAGTGGTATAAGATTACTCTGGGTCTCATAAGAACAGCAATGATAAGATTAACCACACTTATAACTGTAATTACAGCCATTTGGTGACGTAAGTACTCTAAAGAAAAACTGATTTTAAACTGCCAGCAGAAGTGATCATAGAACAGAACGATTTGTATCAAAAATAAAATCTTGGTGTCAGAATTTGGAATGACCAGTGATGGAATGTAATATAAGTACAATTTATACAAGTACTGTACTGAGGTAGAATTCAGAGGTACTTAACTTGAGCTTTTATGATTATATGCCACTTTATACTTTATTATGTGATAACTTTAGTTATTAGTTATTTTGCGCTTTCAGATTATTCAGTGTTGATATGCCATTACTTGTAACGTGGACAGGACATTGAGTACAGAGAAAGTAAAAGGACACTGCTTAAGAGCCAAAATATTGTATAAGATTTATTACACCAATAATCAGAAAAATGCTGAATATATTTGCCCTGATAATTAGTCTATCCCTAGTAAATATTGTATTTGCTGATAAGATTGATTAAAGTCTTGATCCTTGTCCTCAGGCTCTGGATGAGGAGTACCTCAAGGTGGACGCCCAGTTCGGAGGAGTTGATCAGAGGAAGATTTTCACTCTGGCAGAGAAGGTACTATCTCCCTCCATCTTTGTGCATTTATTTCAACCCTTTACCGTCTCTCTCCCCCACACTATTTACCTTTTACTTCTTCTCTTTCATTTTGAAACATAATGTTTTTATTCAGCTTTTGTAGAAGCTAAGGATTGGTTAAGTAATTGTTGTAAATTTGTTGATAGCACATGGCTCATTCTTGGGGACTTCTTGTTGATTTTATTCAGGTGTGGACATGCAAACTAAATTATGAAGATCATTTATAGGAATTGGTTATTAATGTTACAGCATGATGATCGTATGAAACAGTTTTCAGAATAAGATCCCTGTTAACTATAAAATGTAACTGAAGCCGTTTGTTTGTCTCCAGTACCTGCCCTCTCTCGGCTACGCCAAACGCGCCCATCTCATGAACCCGATGGTACCAGGACTGACAGGGACCAAGATGAGCTCCTCAGAAGAAGTGCGTCTCAGTAAAAAAATTAAAAAAAAAAAAATAATAATTAACATTTATATGAACCATTTCTTCTAGAAGTTACGGTCATTAATAACATGATCTCTTTTGGCTACAGGAGTCAAAGATTGATCTACTGGACACCAAAGAAGACGTGAAGAAGAAGCTGAAGAAGGCTTTCTGCGAGCCAGGCAACATCCAGAACAATGGAGTCCTCTCCTTTGTCAAATACGTCCTCTTCCCTCTACGTGGAGGTAGAAAACTTCTGTCTGTCGTCTTTGCTTCAGACGTCCCCACTTGTATAGAGAATATAAAATGAGCTGATAATTGGGATCATTGTGTTTCAGAGTTCTGCGTCAAAAGAGACGAAAAGTGGGGTGGAGACAAAATCTACACTGTGTTTGAAGAGGTGGAGAAGGACTTTGCTGAAGAGGTAAAGTGTCAAAATTAATTTATATGAAGAATAAAATTCCTCCTTTGAATACATTCTTTGCTAAAGCGCTTATTTTTCCGTTCATGCTCTGCTCTAAACATCAGTAATCTCTGACCCTGTTAGACCATCCATCCAGGAGACCTGAAGGCCTCAGTGGAAGTTGCACTAAATCAGCTGCTGGAGCCAATCAGAAAGAAGTTTGAGTCTCCCGAGCTCCGCAAACTTACAAACTCTGCCTACCCCAGCGCCTCAAAGACGAGTGAGTATTCCACCCTTTGTCCTTAGTGTGTGTTCCCTCTCTCACATCATTTCAATTCCTTTAATCCAGGTACAGAGACGTGACTAGTTCTGCATAAAATGGGATGTCAACAACCTAACATGACGTGTCATGTGTGTATTTTTGTGTGTGTGTGTGTGATCAGAAGCAGCAGGGAAGGGTGCCAAGGCAGGAGGAGGAGGAGACAATGATGAGCTGGCTCCTTCCAGACTGGACATCAGGGTGGGCAAGATCGTCAGTGTGGAGAAGGTAGGATGTCAGGATCATCAATGGAGTGCCTCTTTTGATGATGTGTGTTGAGATGATCCACCTGTATCACAGCCATCTCCCTCTTTGTTCACATAATTCTTTGTTGTCCACCTCTCAGCATCCAGATGCCGACTCCCTGTACCTGGAGAAGATTGATGTGGGAGAGGCGGAGCCGAGGACGGTGGTCAGCGGGCTCGTGGCCTATATTTCACAGGAGGACTTACAAGACAGGATGGTGTTGGTGCTGTGCAATCTGAAACCCCAGAAGATGCGAGGGATTGAGTCTCAAGCCATGCTGCTGTGTGCCTCGATGTGAGTGTCATTTGTGTTTTGCACACACGGCGCATCCCTCAGCCTCATTTCTCTTTTTTAAAAAATGAATCGCCTTTTTTTGGTTGGTTGATTTCCAGTGAAGGGGAGCCCAGGAGGGTGGAGCCTCTGGACCCTCCAGAGGGGTCATCGCCAGGAGAACAGGTCTTTGTGGAGGGATATGAGAACGGCAAACCAGATGACAAACTCAACCCAAAGAAGAAGGTGTGGGAGAAACTACAGGTATGTGTCAGTCAGACTTACAATAAGTATGCTTTTTCTCTAAAATCCAAAATTTTGTATTCAAATCGCTGTAATTTTTTCCATAATGGCGTATTGGAATAAAATCAATCGACCTTTTGTACATTTAGATTATATATTTTTTTCTGTCTCCAGGTGGACCTGAAGATCTCAGATGAGTGTGTAGCTCAGTGGAAAGACAACCACCTGATGACCAAACTAGGACAGATCACATGTAAGACACTGAAAGGAGGCAACATCAGTTAGACACAGATCACACTGACCACCGAAGCTGCTCCTGCCGGCCACATTACATCAACTACACTCTCATCAGAAAAATCGCCCTGGCAACCAACGGTCAGACTTCATCTGGGTGTGATGATGATGGGACAATTACGCCAAAAGGTGCTTTGGACTGGCTGCAAATTCTGTGACCTTGCTTTGACTATTGGGGAAAAAAAGAGCCTTGTACAACAACAGTTCTGTCATTCAGCCTATGATTCATTACTGTCTCGTTTTTTTTTCTTTTACCAGGGGTTATTTGGTGTTGTTAGCAATGTTGCAGAGCTGGCTGCTCCTGGAAGTAGCTGATACGGATTCTCAGGTGCTTGCAAAGGGACTTAATGTTTCAGTAGTTTCCCACATTGTGTTGGTTGCCTTCATTGTAAATGTCAGGGCAGAGACCAATCTGTCAAGTTCTAATTAATGAGAATGGTTTTATTGGTTTCAGACATCAGATGTGTATAAAAATCAGTATGTGATGAACTGTAAGACATGGAACGGTTTCATCTGGGCAAGTGTTGTACAGAAATAATTATCTGGAGTTTAACTGTCATAATCAAATAATGCATCATCTCTTAATATTGAATAAACGCTGGCTGAATTGTGGTCTGCACCAATGAACTGTATTTGTATTAGGCAGAGATACTACATGTGTACAGATCTTTGAAGACAGAAAAGAGGAAACCACATATTTTATACACTTAAATTTTATTTATAGAAGTAATAACTGTACATAATTTTCTATAATCATCAAGATGTCGATTTTTGACCCATTACAAAAGGTCAGTATTATTTACTCACCAATGATTTTGCTAGGGAAAAGCGTTCTGTGCAAATAGTGAAGAGCTGGATTTTTCCACCAAAAAGGCTTCGGGCCAAAGTTTTAGATGCAGAGCATTTAATAAAAACACTGACCTCACACTAAGCCTACTCCAGTGTATCAATCATCCAGGGCCAATCGTCACATCCATAGCCCTAAAAGTGGTTTTCAGATGAAATAGATTCTTAAATATTTCAGATTTCGGTAGGAAAGGTGACTGACAGTGCTACTAGTGGAAACAACCACACATAAATAAATAGGATACTTGTGTTACCTTTATCTGAATGTGTAGGGCTGACCTTGATTAAACCCAGGAGGAAGATTGTGCAGATTATGTTGAAGCATCTAACTGACATTACAGCAGTTGCTGTAATCAGATGCGTCTTCGTGTTAAATCTTACTGGTTTATCATCTGTAGCTTTACAAAAGTGCCCTTTGTCCTAACTGACAAAATATCTTCCTCTCACTCTTATGAGTATGCAGCATCCCTTTTTTCTTTAATGCTATTCCTGATATATCTAGACACACAGTGAAACTGGGCCTGACAATTTGCTTTTACCAGATTTTAAGCAAAGAAAGTGATACAATACTGATTTGTCCTGTATTGGATGCATTGTCAGCCTTTTCTGACAACTGCTTGAATCCCCATGAAAAGTCTGTATTATATTACAACAGGGAAAAAAAAGACGTAACGGACAGTAAAACTCTGTACATAAATGCTAAGTCAAACCCTTTTCTCTGAGCTGCAGTTACCACTACCTAATTCTACCTCTGGGAGGCGATCTCACACAAGCCAAATATTTACAGTTCAGCCAATGTACACCATGTCATCCTGAGGGGCCTTAATAAGAGATAAACTATAGCTTAGAAAAATACTTCAGAATAAAGCTATCATAAGAAACTGGGAGTGACACTTTTTTTTTGCATAAATATGTAGGAAGGCCATTACAGGCTAAGGCTTTTGGAGAGAAGACTGAGCACACACAACACTCTGATAGTTGAGTTAAACGTCTCTCAGTAATGTCAGTCCTTGCTTTGAGTTGTCCTTTTACTTGCTTGGAGTCTTTGCATGCTCATCTGGCATGGTCTTCAGTTAATAGCCGCAACTCTCTCTTCAAAACAGTGTTTCAATTGTGTCCGCTGTCACTCTTGTGGCTGAAAGGGGGACATGAGAGGAGGTTAGACATCAACATAATACAGTTACAGCCACACACGTAATGAGTATTCTGTCCTAATCTGATTTAGTCACTGAGACATGATCATGAGCTTCGGGTTATGGCTGACTGACGCACATTTGACTGAAAAAGCTGTGGGCAAGCCTGCCGCATTTGTATTGTTTGTGTGGAAAGGGGGCTTGCGTGTGCAGTTTTCTCTTGTTGGCACGGAGAGCAAATAACTGGCTCTTTAAGGCAATGTGAAACTGCCAAGTTGTTCAAGATCATGGTAATGCTAGAATTAGCATTTTGCTTTTTCATGACAAGAGAGTGGCATGTCAGCTTATTGATTCATGCAGGCACTGAATCAGCCTTAATGGGTTTACAAACTCAGCAGCGGTACAGACACACAGTGATGAAGGCAGTCCTTCATGACTTAAAGGTGTAATTTGTAAAATATGGCCAAAATTCAAACGTAGCTCCAAAACTAAAGGGGGGCAACAGAGTGACTGACAACTCTTTGCTAGCTACCATTAGCTAATTAGTTCAATTAGCCATGGAGCTAATGGTCCTATTCGCTGACTGGAGTCTGCCTTGACCGCAACCTCAGATCATTGGGAAGTCACCGTGGAAAAACAAAGACTAGGCTGGTCAGTTATAGTTTGGTGATCTCGAAAATTTGAATATGGTGTGTTTTACATTGAGTTAATAAGGCAATTAAAGTCATCTTAGAAACTTCAAAATTTGTACCATTGTATTTCTGTGTTTGGTAAGGTAAATATATGCAAAAGTATTTCCTTTCTTGGCATTTTCTGAATTTATTTTGTTCATTTATTAAACTAAAAGCTATGAAAGCTTGTAAAACATAGCTAACTCTCTGCTTGCATACATCTCTCTGATGAAAATATGTCTTCTTGATATCGCCTTTTGAGGTCCAAAACAGTATTATGAGACAGGAAGGCTCTTGGCTATCTGGTTAGCATGCTAACTAAAGTAGACGTCTCTACACACACTGCATAACATAACATTTAACATAATGTTTAACATAACGTCAACAATGTTGTTTCTTAACATTCGATTGATAATAGCTTATGTTTTAAACACAAATTCTGGCCATATATTACAAATTGCAGTTAACAAAGATAATGACTGAAAATTATGGTTACAAATAATGTTGCTGCTCTTACTTGTTGTCTCAGGATGTGATATTCCACTCATATGTTGTACTCCTACTATTGCTTCATTTCCTTCAACACTGAAGTCCATTTTTGCTGCATAAGCAGGAAGATTGTGTGAAGGACTGATGCTCCCATGGGCTGGTTTCTTAGCTACTGGTGGAGGAACTTTGTCAGACTTCATCCCACCATTGGAGAAAGCGATGGCCTTTGATTGGTCAGACACCTGCATGAGCTCAGCCGCCAAGCTTTGCTTCAGACTTGCCTGAGCTTCAGGGGAGGAGGAGGCTGCAGTCTCTATGACAACTTTTTTCGTGCTCCTGGAGAAGATGAAGCTGGCGGTAGAGGCCGGGGACTTGTGCATGTCACATCCTTCAGGTGATCTCATGGCCAGAACCCCCTGTTCATTTACACAGCTGAAAGTGGATGATCTCACACCCAGTCGCGGTGGAAGACCATCTCTTGATGACATGGCTGCAGTTTTCATGCGTATGGCTTCCTGTAAGCGCATTGAAGGGGTGTTTAGTGTCACAGAGGATGTTTTTACTGTATGTGGAGGAGATTTTAGTGACAGAGACTTGCGGATGGGCTTCTGAGGAGTGCTGTGAGGCCCTGGGATTGAGACTGGGTAATTCTCCTGAACTGGAGCTCCATCATTTGTTGACTTGTCCTCCGATGGAGCTTTCACCTGGTCTTCAGTCATGTTGACTGATCTGAGGCGAACCATCTGAAGTAGGGAGGGGGTGACTAGAGGTATGTTAGCATCTTCTTTGGGAATGGGTGCACTTTTGTGGCGGGAAAGTAGCTCCTTGCTCCTGGCATCTCGATTTGCTACACTGGGCTGCCTTCGGAAATTTACCCCATGGTTTAAAGTCTCTGCTGGTAAAGGGGGTGCTACTGGGACAGGTATTGGAGGTTGGGGAGGTTGGGCACTGACGGGAGGCTCAGAGGGAAGCTGATCTTCAGTCTTCAGAGAGTCTCGCCTCAGGAAGCTGCTGGGAGGAACTATAGCAGAAACTGTTACTGGGTTCTCTGCTCTTGTAATAAGTGGCAAAGAAAGGGCCTCCATCGGTGGAGGTGGGACACTCTCAGGAACTGATGAAACATTTTGCAGTGGTCTGTCAGACATCTTATTGAAGGTGTTAGCTTTTGAAACTTGCATGACAACCTCTGGTTCGGTGTCAGTTACTGTTTCAGGAACAGCAGGGGGCAAATCTGGAATTTGTTCATGTACAGTTATCACAGCTTCACTCAAAGCCTCAATTGTCTCTCCGACTTTCTCTGTGGGACTTTTTGAGACATCCTCCTCTGTAATACAACTGTCCATCACATTTGGCATACTTTCAGTCACAAAGGGTGGAGGGGGTGGAGGGAAGTCAACCTCATCTCCTCCATCAAAGACAGAGTCCCCTTCCATGGGAGGCGGAGGAGGTGGCCAGCAGGACTCTACAACTTGTATCTCCTCCTGTACCCTCTCTAATTCATCTGGTGGTGTAGATACTGATGAAGGAGGTGTCTTTCTGGACAGAGGAGGTGTAGGGTGGTATGCTGGGGGAGGGCTAGGTGGTGGTGAGGCCTTACCTATTTTAGGGACCTCTACAGAAAGCATCTGCATGGATGTGACCTTACACTTGTCCATGTCATTCCCGCTCTTATCAGCTAAATCTGTAACCCCATTCTGTCTATGGTTCTCAACAGGTAACTGAAGTTCTGTTGAGGCACTGCTACTCATTTTCCTTTGCTGTCCCTCCACGGAGTGCTCTGTTGACACCAGTTCCTCTCTGTGCAGTACTGTTGTGGGTTTCTTCATGACAGGAGGGGGGTCTTTCTTTGGAGTCATTGCTTGAATCTCAGGGTCCTTCACAACAGGGCTAGTAATCTGCTCTTGTCTCTGAATGTCTGCACTTGCTTCAATCCTCTCTTGTTCAGTACCAGGACACTCCCTATTCTCCAGCTCCTTGTTAACACCTACAATACCTGTTGCTAACAATCGCTCAGACTCTGCTTTGCTTTCTGGCAATTCTAAGATAGATTTGTCCATGGCCGATTGTTTTTCCACCAAATCTTGCATCTCCTTGCTGGCCTCGTTCTGGGTTCCTGCTTGTTTAACTGTGCTCTCTTGTATCTGTGCTGGTTTCTGGGTTACTTTGCTGATATTTGGGCAAGGCCCAAACAGTAGTTCAAAGGAGCGTTTGTTGTGAACCCATGCCTCTGGAGGAGGAGGACATGGTGCTTTGACATTGGGAGGAGGTGGTATGTTCATCAGTTCTCTGACTTCAACGCCCATAGTTGAAGAATTGTTATTTGGAGTGAGTTCTTTTGCAGCAACAGTGGGTAGAAGTCCCTGTTGAGGCAGGCTAGGGTTACATGGGGAAACATCTTGATTCACAGGTTCAGATGTGCCGGATGATAGAGAGGTAAGAGAGGACGAAGGAGAGGCTGCTGAGGATGAGGCTCGAGACACAGATCTCTCTGGTTTGACTGGCTTCTTCTTCTCTTTTTCAGGAGAGGTCGGAGAGATCCCTTTAGGGGAAAGTGTTGGAGTGCCACTCTGACTGGAGTAGCCACTGGAAGGGGACATGGTCCGTTCAAATTTACCCCCTTCCGAGGGAGTTTTTTGTGGGGAGGAGCTGCTGGATTCTGTTACTCCTACTACCTCATTTGAAGAGGACTGTGTGTGGCTCAGAGGATTGAAGGAAGTATCTAGGGAGCTGGACCCAGTGGAGTGTGGTACAGTGGTGGGGCTCTTACTGGTAACTGCATTAACCGATTCTATCTCCTCCTTTGCAACAATATTTTCTGTGGCATTTGACACATCTCCAGACACAGAGTCATTGAGCTCTTTGCTCTCCACCAGAACTTTGGTGTTGCTCCTAAACTTATTATTATGCAGAGAGTTTGTTCTCCGCGGAGGTGCTGGGGGTTGCTTGGTCTTCATAACCGACAGACTACGAGTGAAATTCTGTTTGGTCTTTGCATCCTCCCCAACAGCCACTGTCATTGAAACACCAGACTCAGATCCTTGACCTGTTACAACAATTTCATTTTTGGAGCTGGTGTTGCTTATCATGCTAACTGAACTACGGAGACTGACAACATCTTGGTCACCACTTGACTGCTCTGTCTGGCTTTCCTGCCCATTTAGACGCACGTTCTGTGATTTACGACTTCGTGTACTACCCTTGGAGGATACAGGGGAGGAGTTTGAAATAATGGTCTTTGAAGACTCGCTCCAGTTCGAACCCGAAGTTGATGTGGGCATCACTGTGGAGTCGTGGGAATTGTCCGTCTGGGAACCATCACCATCTGATCTTCTGGACAACAAAGGGCTGACAGATGAGTCCCCAGATGCCAGGCTGCTTTTGCTTACAGTACGAACACTACCGCCATGATTTACACTGCTGCCACGTGTCCGGCTGCTGCTGCGGTCAATCTCTATGACTTCGATTGAGGCTGGCAAGACCGCATTAGGGATGATTGTAGACAAGTAGGTAGCCTGAGGAGATATGGACATCACTGGGCCCTAAAAAAACAGACATAGGAATTTTGCAGCTAAATGTCACAGCTGGTCAAGAGACAAGAAGATTCAATTGGAAATATGGTGGAATTCTTACCTGGGGTTCCTGGAGGAAGCTAAACAACGTTGAAGGTGAGAAGGAAGAGGAAGTGGTCATGCCAGGTACGGCAACAGACTTGGGCCTCAGGGTTGGGGGGCAGAGATATGAGCCTAAGCCCTGTTGGTTTAAAGGCTGCTTGTCTTGGTACACTGCCTGGAGGTGCTTCCTCAACAGCTGTTCATCTCTGGATGCCTGCTTAGTAGTGGAGAGAGGACCATTATTAAGCAATAAACACAAAAACACAAAACCATGGATAACAATTCTGGATGAAATAGTTATTTCCAGTGAAACCTTTACCTCGAGCTCCGAGAGGTGCACTCTTGCTCCCTCCTTATTTGCTACTGGAGTCCCTCCATCAAACGTTGGAATGATAACAACACCTGATTGGCTGTTTTTGATCTGTCCATCGTGATTAGGGGTAGAAACAAGCTGCTGGAAGGTTGAGCTTCTGTGCAAAGCTGGGAAGAGGGCACATCCCTGTCAATAACAGGTTTACTGGCAAGTATACAGAATGTTAACACGTTTAGCAAGGATGATGGTCTGGACATACCAAGTTCTTTCTGGACCTGGTTGGGAATACCCATGATGGTGGTCCTCCTGCTCCTCTTCCTGCTCTTATCTAATCTTTTCACTGGATTCAGAGGTTTGAATGTAGAACCTGAGAGACAGGAAAAACTCTTGTTTCGTCTCATTGCAGTAATTTAACTTGAGGAGGGTTATTTTTGCAATGAAAACTGAATTTGGTGCAGGAGAAGAAATTGGTCAAATAATGGGAGCAGTACACTATAATGGACTGAAACTGGCTTTTCCAAAGGATTTTTAAAAGGATGCTTGAAATATGGATCAGAATACCAATCACACTTTCTTTGTGCATACACACTCATACACACAGAACTGCATACTTTGCCCTCCAGCTGTGATATGCAGAGGCAGCGACGTGCTGTCTTCAGATGTTAAGAACTTTTGAGAAACTGAAAAAAAGCCTCAGCTGCCTGCGTCTATGTGTGTGTGTCAAGTATCTTTCCCTTTGAATTTAAACCATAACTGCAGAGGCACCAAGCAGCCTGGAATGAGACATGCATGCTAAATAAGTACTGCCTATGATTCATCATAAGGCAGTTAGCTCAGGAAGAAAACTTGAACCGCTCTCAGAGACTATTATTAGCTCCTATTTCCCTAAGATGAACAAGATATGGATCCTTCCTTTTCAAGTCTTCTCTAAACACACACACATGCTCACACACACAAACACAAACAGGACTGTCGTTTACCTTGGCGGGTGAGCACAGGCCTATTCGACACAGCAGAGGTTACTGTGGTATCAGTACTCCCGGTGGTTGATCTCGCCTCTGGAGAGCCACCTCCGTCCTTGGAGCTGATATCCTGCTCCGGACGGAGAGTGTCTGTGGACTGCAGGGCATACACAAACACACACACACACACACACACACACACACACACACACACACACACACACACACACACACACACACACACACACATACATACATACACACACGCTGTTTAGTTAGATGGCATTCTTTGTGTGGAGGAAGTGAAGGAAAATTATATGGTGTTATCCATACTTACAGCAATGCTCTCATCGTCTGGAAAGTTCACTCCATTCTGGTGCTCTGTGCGAACCAAATAGACAAGGATCAGAATCTAAATACACTGGGACTCCATCCATAATAATGTATACAGTATCCTAATCACTGATGTCATAGATAAAAAGAAAGTAAATCTTAAAGTGCCAGTAACCCCCGGAATCTGCGTTATTGTGGGTATGCTTTATATATCACAAATACATGCCAGTAAGTGTCTGCAGTATGAACGTATATGTTTATAGTGACCTTCCTGCTGTAGTATCTTGAGCCCTTCCTGGGCCTCAGTGTGCAGGTCCTCCAGGTACTGTGGCCTGCTGCCCTCAATAAAAACATTCTCCTGGTAGTGCTGAGAGGTCCTATAGTGGACGGTCAACCTCTTCTGGTCTTCATTCCCCTTTGGGCCAGCTGTGGAAAAACAAAGAAGAAGACATCTATCAGCTTTTCTGATAAACTGTTTTGCTATCGTGTCCTACAGTTTCAAGGGGAAATATTCCACTGTAAATAGCCTGGAATGGATACCAGACTAACACTGATTTAAAACGCCATTTAACAGCAGCTTATTACACTTCCTTTCTAATTACCTTGAATCTACCACGTTCTCCAAGCCATTTAAACTGTATATCCCATTGACGTCTTTCTCCAGGTACCTCCCTGTCCTCTTAGGTTACAAACATCAACACACATCCAAACAACAGGTGTCCGTTTGCCAAAACATTTATCAGCTTTACAGTGAATCCTCTTCACCTCCACCTGGCGTGAGTGTGTGTGTTTATCTTTGCACGTTTGACGCAGCACAGTCTTCAAATCTCCTCAGCCAAGCAGTTTGGTGGGCAGACGTCCAGCCTGACCAGACTCGCAACATTAAACTATTGCCCGGCTAATCTCCTGAAGTCTCTTTCCTCCTTGCTGGTCCATGGAGGATTAGATAATCTGGATTGCTCACATGTAGAGATGGCACTGGACCCCCTACTGAGGGACCTCCTGCATGGGAACTGGACCAGGCTCTCCCTTCAGGATGGCTTTACTCAATGTCAATAGACAGCCAAAAGGAGTGACTGAACAGAAAATTAAGATTTGAAAACAAACTCAATTAGTACTGGTACTAGTTGGACAGCAGTCCATATGGGCAGAGTGGACCAGCTGTTGTTCAGTCACGCTTAATTACAGCATTTGCAAAACTGTTGTGCAAAGTAACGTTGCTTTTATTTTGGTTTCGTCCTTGTGGGTAGAAATCAAGAGATGGCTGGCTTTATATTCTACTGCCTAGATTATGTGCACACAAACAATAACATGGGATTTGGGAAGCCCTCTTGCCTTTCAATACTGTTATATTGGTGGTTAACAAATTAAGTTCTGATGTGACAAACAAGGTTTGACTTTTTGTGCCTTTTGCCTATTATGCACTATTTTTATTCTATAATAATAATAATAATAATAATAATAATAGTAATAATTACAAATTAGCAAGGGAGGCTAAATTACTATGCAGTTTTGGAGTGGAAATTCAAACTCAGAATTTTTATATTAACAATAATAAGGTAATAATACAAACTCAGATATATTTATTGTTTCCATAACTGAATAAACAAGCTGTTCTCAGAGGAATATAAGGTCCCCAGAACAATGTTTGAAGCTAGAAAGGTGGCAGGGTCCGCCGTATGTAAACAAAGTAAAACAGTATGAAACTGTGTTGTTCTTAAAGGTCAGTTTGTTTATTCAGTCATGCAAATTAAGGAGTTTGTTTATTTAGTTTGTGTAGGCATTAATCAGTCAATGAAGATCTTTCTCTTCTGATTAAAATTGCTTTCCCAAAGCTACATAGTGCCCCTTTAATGGTGTCCTGTCATGTTTTTGACTACTATCTGCACTATGGAATATTGTTTTTAGGGTTGGTCCCTGTATTGTTGCTTATGCAAACGGCTAATGCTATACATGTTCCTACCTTTGGTTTTGTGTTATTCCACTCATTGATTGTTGGTGGCAGTAGCGAAGCAATGCCCAAATAAAGTCACTACTGGCAGGTAAACTTCAATGTAAAGAAAGGAGGATTAATGCCTCAAACAGTCGGCTTAACAAGTGTTTTATGAGGAAGGAAATGTACACAACACCTTTGTTAGACCTCTAAGGTTCACACTTCACATTTTGGTAGGAAAAAACTAAATGTAAACACAACCTCAATGCACCTTTAAGACCAGAAAAATGGAACAGTTTAAGTGTGTTCAAGAATATTATTATTTTCTTTTGTGTGTTATTAGTGTGTGCACTGTTTTTTGCCTTAAGCTTTGCATAATATGTGAGTGATCTAAGTTGTCTGTTATTAGCTTATCAAAGGTCAACACGAGGTGTCCCCTTTCCCCCCTTTGTCACTTTCAACAGTGTGGCTCTCAGTCTCACCTGGTTAGGTAACACTGTGCGACTGTGGATGTACATACTGTACATGTTTGTGTGTGTAAGGTAACACACACTCCTACCCCAGTCCTCCTACATTCACACAGGTGAGGCAGCCCAGACACAATGCCCTCCCCTGTGTGTGACTGTGGGAAATCTCAAGTCATTGTGAACCTGGGACTGTCTGATGCAATCCAAGGAGCGCAGACACATTTCATTAGGAAACAGCCACATCAAAATTCAAGGTGTTGTGTTTTAACTGCCAGTTGTGATTAAGTGGGAGGGCAGCCCTCGATGAGATTCCGCCAGACCCCTGCTGGAGGCTTAGGGCTTTGGGTCAATTTAGACGATCGCCATAAAAGTCAGTTAAGCTCTTTATCTCATTAGAGGGGACCCCCAAACTGCCTTCAACGCTAATGGGCCCATTAATTCTTGCATGACAGTTTGTCTGTATTTGTGTGTTTGAGACAGTGACCAGTGCAAAAAATCTGCAATTATCATCACATCTTTGCACTAAAGCAAAAAAAAAAAAAAAAAGCCAATAATTTATCATCTTAACTGTGTGACACAAACTTTCAGGGTATATTAAGTGTTAGGAAAACAGTCATCTTAGCAGCAGAAGCCTCAATCAAAGCTAAGTTAAAGAGTATGTCGTATAAACCAGCGTTCACTTCTGTCAGCAGCCTAAAGTCTGACAAATTCCTCCATGTGACTCAGCACTCACCCTTCTTCTTGAAGACAGACAGCAGAGAGTGGATGCTCTTCCTCAAGTAGACCACCATGCCTACACCAGTGCCATTACAAAATCAAAATAATGTGGTAAAGCAAAGCAAGAGTCCAACAAGTCCTCTTTCTGTCAGTGGGGAGAGAAATCAGTCTACAAAGAAGATCCAGAAGAACTCTCAGCGTACAAAAAATGATGAAAGCGTGACAGCAGTGGAGTGAAGAAGCTCTCTCCTCCTCCTGCAGAGTGTCTGGGTGACTTGGGAAGGACACAATAAGATCTGCTTCCAGCCAGGCAGCCTGTCCCAGCTGCCTTATCCCTGAGTCTGATACCCTCCTCCCTTCCCCCTCTGCTCTCTCTCTCTCTCTCTCCCTCTATTTTGCTCTGTAGCTCACCCTGGCTCTCTCCATCGCTATTCCCTCTCTATTGTCAAATGAAGAACCCCCCCACCGGCAAAACGGCTGTCAAAGTTTGGCTTTCAGGAGGCATCCACCCCCACTTCACTCAATGTAGACCGACACGTGTGATTGTGTGTATGCACACACACCACGCATGTGAATGCCCAGTTAAAGCACACAGTGAATTTCCCTCCTTAGAGTATAGGCTCGACACCATACACACTACATATCTTGATATTTTGAAATTTCTTAAAAAGACTTCATAAACTGTGCTACTAATATTAGCATTCCTACTAACCAGGAAAGGACAACACTTGTGCCACATTTCACAAAAGCCAAAATCTTAGTAGATACAGTCTCATATCACGGTATGATAACATGTTGCTCTATTACCCAGCCCTAGCAGGACGGCAATGCTGTCAATATGAACATTTTACTTCTTACCTTGGTGTGAAATACTACCTTGTTAATTAAATCACTCAACATGAACATTAAGAAATATTGTACTGCCTAATACAACTTAAATGAAATGACTCCTAATTTCAAATTGGTAACACTATTTATGAACCCATGTCTATAAGGCATTGTGGACACACCCTTAATGTGTTATAATGTGCATATAGCGCTGCACTATAAGTCATAAAGAATTATGAATATAGCTAATCACATCGATGTCTGTAATGCATTAAAAACATTAGTATAATGTATGTTAGTGCCCGTTTTCATTTATTTTTATTTATTTTATTTGTTTTTACAGAATTTTGGCCATTGACTCTTTTTTTCACTTGACTTAACTTATGGTGACTTATAACCTGACTTATAATAGCTTGTAATGTTTTACATCTGCAGGGATTTTATTACTTTACTTGAAGGTGCAATAAGTAAGAATTGGCCACCTGTCAAATTCATACTGACGACAAATACGGGGCAGCATATTACCAGATTAACCTCTAACTACTGCCAAATGTAGCTGGCATTAGCTCAGTTAGCCTCGCAGCTAGTGGCTCAGACTGGGAGCTCGGGGGGACTTGGGGAGTGTTAGTGATCACACCACTTGCACCAGGGCTTTGGGCCAGGGCGAGCTGGGGCTAGCTGGTTAGCATGCTAACTTCAGTAGATATCTATGCAACACAACGTTTTCAGCTAAAATTCTTACACATCACCCCTTTAGAGACCCCAACGGCCACTCATACTAACTTATATCACATCATAATGCATGATAACAGTGGTTCTAATGTGTTAGAAATGATACTTTGCCTTATAAATTATCATAAAATGCTTCATAATGTATGATAACTGTTACAATGCATTGTGAATGTTTATGATTGCTTACAAGAATAGGCACAGTAGAACTTATGTCTTTAATGCATTATAAACACTGGTGCCATAATAAGTTATGATTATTGCCTCAAAAGCATTGTGGTTATTCATAAGTGCTTATGACTAAGACTAAACAGTGCTATGAGTGCATTATAACACATCATATGTATGTTCATAATATGTTACAATGCATTACAGACATGGGCTTCATAGGAAGTGTTACCTTAAAATGCACATGTAAACTCTCTTCTAACCTGACTCTCCTCAGAGACTATAAATCTAAAAATATTTGGCAATAAAAGGAAACACAAATTCATTTAGAGAAAAAGGATCAAACGGACTTTAAATCAACTCCATCCTTTATTTGCGCAGCACTGGAGGCTTTCCTCCTCGTATTTGTTATTGCCAATTCCAATTGCGGCTGTAATAAAAGCTACAGCAACATCATAATCATTGATATGTTTTATGGTTAGTTCTATTTGTCTTTGTCCTTCACCTAATGAAAGCCTTCAGCACCCTGCATCTGTCTGACGCTCTGTCTCATTATCAGAGGGCTACAGGGGCTGCATTAGGGCAGTGACAGTAAAGGTTGTGTCCTCACAGTGAAAAGCCAAGCAAACACCGTTTCAATGTACCGTTATGTCTCTGCTGAATAACACCATCCCTCTCTCCAGTGCCCTCTTTCCTCCCTCTGTCTCTGCCAATCTCTCCTCCCTCACATCTTTCTCTCTCTCTGCCTTTCTCCTCCTGTCTTCCCCTTTGCCTTATAGCCACAGAGGTCCTGTTTGAGTTATAAATAGCCGACACAGCCTCGGTGCGTCGTCGCAGCTCCAGTGGGGCTGTGTGAGTTCCTATGCGCCTACTAATGTTTCCTGACAAACTGCAGAGGGTATGAAATACAACACGGCTGTGAGGGAAAAAAAATAACTAAAAAGGCTGATTCTGTGCCAGGCGAGCAACTGGTGCCGTGGCCCGGGATTAGAGAGGCAGCACGTTGGTCCACTTGCCCTCTGAATGGGTGTCTATTCCCAATAAAGTGGCACGGCGGGGGGCTACAGCTGGCTCATACACCCGGACCAGCTGGAGGGTAGTAACACAATTACCTTCATCCATACACCCACCATCCCTCCTCACACTGCACCAACACAGAACTCCAGGCAATGGAAAATGGGTGGCGATACTAAGCCTCCCCTCCAGTGAAAAAAATCTCCTCCCCGGTGTCGAGGGTCAGCCTGCCCGGCCCCGGGGTGCTGGCGGTGGCTCAGGCCGGAATGAGATGAGGCCTTCAGGAGAGCAGCTTTAGATACGGGAGTCGTGCCAGAGGATTAACTCTGCCAGTGGCTTAACCTGCCCAACTCTTCACCTTACACTCCCTCGCTCCTGACGTTTGTCTTCCCTCTATCAATACCTCTCGTCTCACACCTCTCTCATTTTTTTTTTAACTTCACAGCGAGTTTGATGAATCCCTCTCAATCAATTCACTCCGATTCATACTTATTAACTAGTATGGGACATGTGGGATCTTATATGCATATGCAAAACCACTCCCTTTCCTCAAAAGATAAATCCTTTTCCACACCCAGTCCCCTCAAAGCAGACCTTTACTAAGTGCCAATTTCTGGTGGTCTCTGGCCCAGCCTGCGTACCCCCCTGTTGTTAACCAAGACCCCTCATATCAATATTCATTAGAGGGCCTAAAGAGACACCATCTGGTCTTGGGGGAGAGGGCAGAGGGGAGAGAGGGGCTTGAAATGCCTTTGATTCGGCACACAACACACCATTCCACTGCATAAGCAAAATAACACACTGCAGTACAATAGAGGAAAGAAACATATGCTGACTTCATGCTAATATGGATTTGTCAAACTTAGATAAAGAAACTACAAATATTAAACTCCAGACTGCCAAATACTTTCCTTCAACAATTTCAAATCGAGTTACTGCTCCTTTCTGAGGGCTACTCAGGAGTTGTTTTACAGCATTTAATGTGTAACGCTAAAGATAACATCATAAATCAACTGAGCCGGACTGGTGGACTTGTTAGCAGGACCAACAGCCTGTTGGAGGGCGATCACAGTTCAGACAGCCAACAAAACAGGGCCGTTAAAATGTCAAAGGCCAAAAAAACACACACGCCTCATTAATAAGAGCCACATTCAAAATGACGATAATGATTTGGCATGCCATTCTGTTTTTTTCCAGGCTGGGCTGTGTTACTAAATCTCACAACAGTAGGAATGATTGTTATTTTCAAAGCATGAATCCAAAAATGAATAGCAACCACAAAAGATTCAAATCAAAAGATTACGTATAAAGATTTTAAGTTATTTGTTTGTTTTCTTTTACTTAAAGCTGCGACAAGGAACTTTCTTTTTAGTTGATTCTGGCGGCCCCTGTGGACAAAAGATGATGATGGAGAAACAAAGTAAACTTTGTTTAGTGCCGCACCACCAGAATACAGAGCAGCTTCTTCCTCAGGCTGTGAGGCCTCTTAATTCATCCTCAGGCATTAATAATAATGTTTATACAGAAATAACCTACCAATGTAGGTCATATAGAGGCATCTGCATTTAACTTAGACTGTTTCATAACCAGTTAAAAGTTCCATGTAATATTTTTTTTTTTATTTCAGTTTCAGCAACTTATATAATCATAGTTACAATTTTGCCATTCTCTTTTCTGTTATCTCTTTTTTTTTCAGCTGTATCTTTATGGTTTATAGATAATCAAATTTAAGCTTGAAATGTTTATTAATGGTTAGAAAAAATGAAAGGTAAACCGTAATCACAGTTAAACAGTCGTAGCCTGCTTCTAACTTCTTCGGGGTAGAGCAGACAGCAGAGCATTACAGCTGTCTGGCCTGCTGGATATAAACGAGTGTCTGTTTTAAGACCCCCCGCATCTATTCACCACCAGGACGGCACCTGAGATATACTGCATTCTTATAAATACAAGTACAATAGATTTATTTAGGAAATAACCAGGCACAAAGCGGGCACAGACCTCATCTCTCTGAGGAGGGTCCGCATAGATAAGCTGCTCTACATCAGCACTGTCACTGCTTGTACACGCACATATAACTTGTTGCTCCACTAGAGAGTGCTGCATCGACTCCTGAAGCCAGTATGAGACTGCAAAAACAGCAGGTCATCTGATGAGGACATCAACTGTAGATACACAGGGGCCGGTTTGTTCTGACGCCGGGCGAAAAAGCAGCTAAATGTAAAATACGACTCCCGGCGGAGTGACCAAGCCCTAGCTCCGACACTAACACACACACACACACACACACACACACACACACACACGGTTGTTAGAAAACGTAATCCTGAGACCACATGGTGAGTATTAGCTCATCTCATGTCCTCAGCTCAACCTCTCAGTTGCTGCACCGGATGAAAACAGAGAAGCAGAGAGAGAGAATAAAAAGCGATCGCCGCTCCGCCTTTGTCATAACTTCGCCATCAGTATCAGGTGAGCAGACAGGCCACTGGGCCATGAGGAGTAACAGGGTTTCCACTTCATGCCCGGCTGGGCTTGAAAACAGCCACCTTGTGTGTGTGTGTGTGTGTATAAATGGGCGTGCGGTTCAGTGAGTGCATGCTGGGTTTGTGGGGGGACATAGGGACGCATGGACGGAGCTATAAAAGCAAAAATGAGAATGAGAAACATTGGAAAAAATTTAAATATGGATGATTGTGCTTGTGCGGAGCAGTGGGAGCAGTGTTTTCCAGCAGGTCTCAGGCACTCCTGCAGAGCCTGGACAGCTGTGGAACACACAAGGACAACAGACGCTTGTTCAAGAACAGAGGGGTCGGGGCGTCACCATCCTCACCTCGAGGTTTCTGGGAGATATACTGGAATAAACTTACACTTAAACTGAGTGTAAAAGTGAAAATATGTGTAAGTCCTTACTCTATATTTTTGTTTAGGTTAACAAATCAAATAGACAGCAAATAATAATGTGTTTCATCATCTTTTAATACTTTCCAGCTGCCCTACCCCGTCTGTCGCACTCAGCCCCGATATACATTTCTTTAAGATCAAGTTACAAATATAAGCTTAAGGATCATTAATTTCCTGATTGCTGCTGTTTTGAGCAATTTTCAGATGGGATTAATTCAGCGCTCACTACGACGGTGCACGTGGCATTGATGAAAATGAACCGCCAGTGCCTATGTTACCGGAAACAAAGGAGCCAGTCACCCTGTGCAACAGTGTGGCTCGTGGACGTGTTTTAATAGTTTTTGGACAAAATGTATGGAGGACTGAAACTGCCAAGATCACAAATAAATAAATTACTGAAAAAATAACTGAAATAAAATGCACCAAAAAGACCCCATGACACTCTGGATGCTGGCCCACTCATTTGTACGATGAAGCAGGGATATATGAAGAAATGCCAAAAGAAAAAAACAGAAACTTATAAGTTTGTAGGAATAAATGAAATAGAATAAATGATCTTCTTAGCTTTAATGAGTTAATCCCAGTGGCTCTTTCCATCCCTGTACACAGAGGTAATGAAACTGCCAGAGTGCAGGAAGTGAGGGTTAAAATGTGACCAGCAGTAAACCTCCAATCGCCCCAACACACACACACACACACACACACACACACACACACACACACACACACACACACACACACACACACACACACACACACACACACAGGTGTCATTATTCAGCTCGTTGCCGCTCCCCTGATTTGTATTCTATGGCCGCGGTGGACTTGAGTTATGAGCGTGCCTCCATCGGGTGGTGTTGTATTAACCGGGTGGAGAGCGAGGCAGGCTAACCTACATCCTACGTGCACATTTCTAGCTGAATATTTCATGCATCCTGTTGTGATAATATCAGGCACCGCGCTGTCTGCTCGGGTGGCCTGCAAAGACAGAAATATGAACTGTGTCATTAGGCTCATTCTTTACTGTGTCTCTCTTATGTGAGCTCTTAGAGGGAGAGGAAGCATGAAGAAAAATGCTGAACTTGTTTTACAGGACCGCGGAGATGACGGGCAGGAGCGCCGGAGACAGGTGGGCAGGGAAAGTGAGGAAGGGCCGGAGAAAGCGGAGGAGGAGAGGAGGGCGCAGGGCAGGGGGAGGCCATAAATCACAGTACAGTAACTGTCACTACCCATGAACCATCTGCATTTTTGATTTCCTCTGGGTGGCTTACAGAGCGAGTGAGATGAAGAGGGAGAAAGAAAAGGAGTGGGCTGGGTGGAAATGGGGAGGAGGACGGAGAGGTCACTGCGGAGCAAAACTGTCGTAGACGTTCATGGAATTTGCTGAAAGGTTATACTGTGGTTTAATCATGCACAGACGACAGGCCAAGTCTGCAGGGATACGAGGTGATTTAATAATTTGAGTGACAAGGAAAAACCAAGGCGACTAGAACATGACACGACAACACAATACAATGATCCAACAAAGACTGAACAAAAAACAGGACTTAAATACCAAGAGACAAACGAGGGAACAAGACACAGGTGAGACACAAGAGGACAGGTGCAGGTAATCAAACAGAACAGTGACAGGGAAGACAAGACGTGGAACACAAGAACTACAAAATAAAACAGGAAGTGACTTAACCTAAACAGAAACAGAAACTGTAATGTAGTTTTGGAAAATAAAATAAAATATATTTTATCTTTTATAAAATTATGATATTACAATATAAATTACGTTAGAATATAAACTCAGAAATATATATATTTTTTTCCATTACTGAATAAACAAGCTCTTCTGAGAGGAAAATAAGGTCCTCAGAACACTGTTTGAAGCCAGAAAGGTGATGTGGTTTATAAAATATAATATAAGTATGAATGTTAACAAACAGACATCACACAGCATATTCAAATGCAGGTTGAGAAGAAGTAAGATTGACATGTTAGTGAGCATGGCATGGTGCCTTGATGGTTTGTATTGTACTGTCTCTCACCTCCTCAGCAGAGACAAACCTCTATTTGCTCCACTTCTTAATCGTGACCTGCAGCAGCTGGAGCACCAGAGCTGAGGTGACTGATTGCACCTCAGGACACAAACACGAAGCTAAACTAAGCTGCTGCAGCATCCACCGTGCTCAAAAATAGTAACTATCACTCTTTCTGTAATTATCCCTCTCTGGCTCGCTCCCTCCTGTTCTGTCTCCCTCTCTGATAAGGGGATTGTGGGTATTTTTCCCCAAGGGGGGGATGAGCTGTTTTTTTTTGCTCCTTGTCGTTCCAACTTAGAAGCTTTTTGTGAGCCAAGTTGAAAGCTCTGTAAACACAGATACAGATATGGATGCCTCACAGCGGAGACACGGTTGACCCGCTGTTCACCACGTTCATCTACGCTCTTCAGACAAGATTATAAATCTATTTGTTGCCAATTGGCAAGAGAGTGAGTATAGTCCTCTGGGTGACCCTGGAAAATTAGAGGCTATGACGAGACACAAAGGCCTCCAGAGAGAACCACCCAGACAGAAGACAGAGTGCAAGAGTAGAGAATACTGCAAAACAACTCTTGACTTATGTAGTTTTTTTAATGGTCAGTTGCGTAACCTTTTACATGGCGATGTATTTACTCATGTCAAAATGTTTGGTGAAGGTGGATTTTGTTACGTTTAATCAAACTTGAACAAAGTTCATAAGAAACACAGATAACAGCTGGAAATGGAGGTGCTGCAGGTTATTCCAGTCCACGTCTCCCTGACGGTGAATGGTCTCATTTAGTATGATGGATGAGTTAATGAGGGACCTTCAGCTTCCGCACTGACTCATCTCCCAGCAGGACAGGACAGGACAAGACAAGACAGGACAGGCACCACGGCCTCAAGTCTGATTCCTGGGCCGGACCTAAAGTCTGGACAGGCAGGTTTGAACTGAAGCAAAGTTCAGAAACGAAACTGTCTCAACAAAATAATACATATTTTATCGCACAGTCTTATGGTTAGGCGTTTTGTTGATAGTTGAAGGTCAATAGTTAGACATTTTGGGGAATTCGCTTTCTTGCTGAAAGTTAGATGAGAAGATTGATACCACTCTCAAGTCTGTTCGTGGATATGAAGCTGGAGGAGGTAGCTTGATTATCTTAGATTAGCTTAGCATAGCATAAAAGACTGGAAACTCCATCCAAAGGTAACAAAAAGCCCCCTCCCAGCTCCTCTGAGGCTCACTGATTAACACATGATATCCTGTTTGTTAAATACCTACAAAGAAAGTGTAGAAATGCAAGTTGTCGTTGTACAGGGTTTTTTGTCCTCATCTGTTTTAAGTCCTAATGCTAAGCTAAACTAATCTGCTCCTGGCTGTAGCTTCATATTTGCCATTGAGAGATGAGCGTGGTATCGGTCTTATTATCTAACTCTCAGCAAAAAAAGAAAAGCCCATTTGGCAAAATGTTGAACTGTGCCTTTAAAATGGTTTCAGTTCAGTTTTTGATTGTATCGAAACATTTCCTCTTGATGTGAGCTCACCCATGTCGCTGATTCCCATCATTAAAAGCGCTCACTCGCGCTCGCTTTACAAGTCAGCGGTTTCATAGATGTACTTATCTACCCTGTTATCAGACAATCTTTCTTCTTGGACTGACGCGAGACTGACGGACGACAAACCTCAAGATAACGCCTCTCTCCACCGTCACAGACTGAAACCACTGAGCCCTGCTTCATAAATCTTCCACTGTAAAAAAGACGACCATTTAACAGGAATAATTTGTTTCACATTCAGCAGCTGTTCAGACTCCCAACGTCCTTTCCTCAATCGCTACAGTGACACAAAATCCAAATGTCACCGTCTGGTTTGGTCTCATTAGCGCACCAGAATGTATATCTGTATGTGACTTTCCTTTTTAACCAAAATGTCATTTCCATCGTTCGTGTTTCTCATTCTCCTCTGGAAGTTAGAGATTGTAAGGATTTCCAGACACGCACTGGTCGAGACAATCCTCCCTTGTTCTTTTCTGTACATGGACTCTCTGTCTATTATAATGGAGTAAACTCATGTGATTCAGCCACAGATTGCTGAAACACAGAGTAATGGATATAGAAGCTGTTCAACAATGGAAAACATTTCCTCAGCGACAGAGGTAGCAATTCATCTTGAAGGCATCGTTTTATATCATTGCTTTCAATCAATATAAGGGCCGAGTTTACATAATAAACCCGTCTGCTGACGTCAAAAGTGCTGAGCTGTGAGGTTCAAGCGAGACGGCTTTAAGTTCGTTTTGCCCGTGTGTCATCCGAATCACACTGAACACATTAGGGCCTGAACAGACGCGCCCTGTTTTCAACGCACCGCACATGTAACATAAACGCACAGGCAGTGAAAGCACCACTTTGTTCATCAGCAATATAAGTGCTACAATGTGTGTATGGGCGTGAGAGATAAGCAGAGAATGACGGTTGTGTGTGTGTTAACTTGTGCAAGTGCCTCAGAAAACAACATGTCACTCCGCCAATTGTGAGCCCAAAAAACACTCTCCTCCTCCTCCTCCTCGTCACTCTTCCTCAGTGAAATCCCATTATGCGCGGCCGGTGAACTAAGCCCCCCTTTTGGTAAACAAGTTGAGACCATTTTGACTGAATCGTTTTGAAAACGCTCGGAAATCCGCGTGAAAAGAGGACCAAGTGTTGGAGCACAAAAAGTGGCGCTGGCTTCGACACCATCTGCTTGGCACAGACTGTGGCCACCCCAGTGTAACCTCTCCGCCCACGAGCCCGGGACGACATAACTTAATTATCACTGTTGTCATCAAAGTGGTACAATTATTGACATATTTAGACCGTCTTCATACATGTATATATATGCTTTGTTACATTTATTGCAGAAAAAGCGGCTGTGTACCAGATTTAGTTACTAGATTCTTCGAAACAAAACAACATTTAAATGAACGCTACTCGATTTCATACATAACACACACATCGTTTGTGCACAAGTTATATCAACAGTGAGGTTGTACAAGGACAGAGAAAAGAGTTCAGCTTCTGTAAACATCTGAGAACAGATCCAAAGCAGGAAACCGTCTGCGACACTGACGTTACACACAATTAAAGCTACTTTATGGAGTTTACATTCATTTTTTGCCACCATGTCATATGATATAGAATATTTTAAATTCAGCATAGTTTACATCCACAATTTCTATCTTATTTCCTGCCCTTTGCTGGTACGTGGCCTCTCACGTCCTTGTGTGCAATACAAACATTGGCTGTGTCCGAAATCACTCACCACCCACCGTATAGAGGACTACACAGTGAGTTAGCCCTTTTGTAGCATTGTCCGAATGTACAGCGAGATGTATTATCTTCCAGTGCTTTGTGAAAAGGAGTGTACAACCGATGGTCACTAACCAAGCATTATACACCATCGTGCATTGCACAGGAGGGAAAAAAATTACCTGAGTGGTGTCCAAAATTGTTTTTTTCATGTGACCGATGAGCTCGCTATATTGTCCTCTATACAGAACTCCCCAGGTAGTTAGTAGAGAGTAATGAATGACTGGGTGACCTCAGACGCAACCATTGTTCACTGTTCCATAGCTCTACTGGGTGTCCAAAACTCCATGGAGTTTAAAGTGCAGTAGTGCAGAGAGTGAGGAAGGAAGCCGGTGAACGTGAATACACATAGTTGAATACATTTTCTTGACTGTGAACATTTCTGCCAGAATCAGGTCAGATAGCTCCTCATCGTCACCTGGTGGCAGAAATGACATCTTGTGTGTTTAATGTGTTTGCAGGAATTTATGGTACATGCTACCGTTTGTAGAATTTGCACAGAATGTAGTTTTTAACAGTTACAGCTTTAGAAATTACTTCTGAACATCATTACACAAGCTCAACATCTTACTGACCCTTATTTGAGCCCATAGTTCCTCTCTGAGCACAGCTGATGTGTCGAATCGGAAAAGGCTGCACTGAACCATGTCTCACTCTGCCTAAAGGAACTTCTAATGCACTTAAAAGATTTCACTTTTATCATTTGTCATATTGGATTTAGGGAAGGTCTTCGCACCCTACAGTGGTCTAAAATGCAGATTCTGAGACTGTGTCATGTTGATAAAACATCTTGAACAGCTGGTTGTGCCGCTCATGACGGTCAAGGTTTCTTTTGGCTAAATCAATCAAAACATTGGCTTCAGTCTCGGTTTTTCTAACCCGAGACAGAACATAAATAATTATCGCAGTTAAGCAAACCCGATTTGTTCTCATCAGAGTCAGAAGAAAACTCTAAACAAACATTCACAGGTTCATGTTTGATGTTTAACTAAATTTCCGTGAAGTTTATTCTTAGGTTCGATATCGCCTTCTTCTCTAGCAGCGGAGCAGGACCTGCTTAGCTAAGGCTGTCACAAGCTTCACATTACAGATCGAAACACAGTGATGTTGGAAAGTGAAGCCCAATGTGAGCAGTAAAGGGGGATTTTGTTCCCTTTCCAAAATGATAAACATCAAATCCAAACCATGACAGTGTTGAAATAATGCCCTTTGAAAGGCGAGGTCACAAGCAGGTCTGAGTGTGTGTGTGTGTGTGTGTGTGTTGTTAATTGTATGGTCTGATGCCTTAATTCAATTTAGGTGGCGATGCAGGAAGCCAATGGACTGAGAGCCATTACAGAGCAATCCAAACACTGAGTCCTTTCATACTGGAGACAGTGAGATCACTCTGAGACACTGAAGCTGTACGAGACTTACACAGCAACATGGCTCATACGTGGTCATTACCAGTGTCATGCTGCATGAAATTAATGCTACTCAAACACAAATGACACAACTTGACATGTTAAAAAAAATAAATGTATGCTTTCCCTGTCACCTCTTCTACATGTAATACTTAAAGTACTTTCCTTTCTTTACCTTAAAGTTGCGTTATTTGATATTTCTGACCACTTTGAGGCAGCGCAAGACACAACATCGACGCATTAACACTCAATCAAGTTGTTGTTGATGATAGCAGAGAGTTTCTGGCCACCTGATGAGTGCAAGTTCAGTATTCATTCTCCCTTTAGCTCTGTTTTGGTCTCCACCGACTCCATCTAACTTTGACTGTTGAAAGTCGGTTGAAAACCAAAACAATGAGCTGAAATACGCTAAAAAGGCTCTGTAGAGTTGGGGAAAAAATGCAGTCAGGCGAAAAAAGTTTGCTGGTATGAACGACCCTTTTCTTATTAAGGCCCCTACACAACAAACTGACATGATATCACTCGCTGCGACAAAGGCCGACTGTTGTGTCGCCTCATGTCTCCTTTATCTCGGCCAAAAAGCTGCACTTGAACACACTGCAAAGACTACAGCTGGCAGCCAACAAGCTATGTTATGATTTAGCAGCTATTTTGACACCACACTGGCTAATAGTTCCGCTCCTTCTGGAGAGCATGTCTGATAAAAAGATGCAAATGGCACTGGCGAAGAGGCAGAGGAGAAAAATATGGAGTAACTGCACCAACATGGGTGAAATCATGGATACTACAGTGCCAGGCTCCATTTCTTTTCCCCGTTTCTCTTTTCTGTACCGATCGGCTTGCATGAACAGCCAATCGGATTGGTTTCTCTCACTGATGGCCGATTCTACGTCCTATTCTTATGGGCCAAAAAGCCTCAAGTGGCCGTCCAGTGCCAACGGTGCGGGACACACCACACTGACTCGAGCCTCGGACACTCACACTGACTGCCCTCACGATGCCTGATAGCCGACTGTCGGTCTGGTGTGTAGGAGTCTTCACACGCACAAGCCATTTGATCCATTGTTCAAATAAAATAGTTGACTAGCGCAGCCTTATTAAGCACAGCGCTGATATAGAAAATTGAGCAGATAAGATTGAGCAGATTCTTTTTTTTATTCGTAATAAGCCCTACACTTCTCCTAACCATGGCTGAAATAACAAGATTTCCTTCCAGTGGCAGCTTAAGTTAAATTTGGGTCAAGACAACACATTTGTAGCAAACAAATACACTCCACATACACTTACTAACCGGTTGCGGATCATTTAGAGGTAATAATCGTTACTTTAAGAGTGCTCTCTGGTTATGCCATCCGATGGCTACAAAAATTCCCACGCTACATTTAGGACCAGAGAATGCAGACTAGCCACAATTGCATGCTGACAAAAACGTCCTGTCATGATGAATAAGACGTCAAAAGTTCCTCCTGCTGTGGGCCATGAGAGGACAGGACGGAGGAAGAAGGTTCCAAAAAACACAGGCGACACTTTGGTGCAACAGGCCAGAACACATGATGTTACAGGTGAAATATTGATGACGACAAATTAAAACAGGCCGAGTCAAGGCAGGAGAGCTTAATGTCACAGGAAGGATGAGAGGAGTGATGAGTGACACAGCTTTAAGCACTGAGGGATTTTTAATTGCACTATGTAGTTTTGGGGAAGAACTTTTAATCAGAAGAGAAAAATCTTCATTGATTTTTTTTATATACCTAAACAAACTCTGTGTCATGGTTCTGTCTTTTGTGTCTTATGTCTTGATTTCCTTGCCCTCTTGTGTCTTGTCTGTGTTATTCCTCCTCTGTGCTTCCCCCTCGTTAGTTCACCTGCCCTCGTCCCTCCTCTCTCTCCTCACCTGCTCCTCGTTCCCTAATCAGTGTGTGTGTTTAAGCCTTGGTTTCCCTTCACTCCTTGTCGGATTATTGTTTTGTAATGTTTTGTTTTATTTTGATTGTAGCCTATAGTCACGCCTCGTTCATGTCGCCGTGTTTTTTGGTCTTTTGGAAAAATTAAAGATAATGAATCCCCGCAACCTCAGTCTGATGTCCGTGCATCTGGGTCCTCCTACCTCAGCCATTACCACCCATCCTGACACTCTGTTTGTTTTCATGACTGAATGAACAAACTGACCTTAAAGAACAATTTCAACCTGTTTTACTTTGTTTACATTTGGCGGACCCTGCCACCTTTCTAGCTTCACACAGTGTTCTGGGGACCTTATTTTCCTCTGAGAACATTCTGAGTTTGTATTATTACCTCATTAATATTGTAAATTATAAAATATAGTGCCCCTTTAAAGGTGCAATATGTAAGAATTTTAGTTGAAACCATGAAAAAAAAAAAATTAACAACAGAAAGTTAGCACACTAAACCATTAGCCCCAGCTGCATGGCTAACCGAGCTCACTAGCTAATGGTAGGTACGGTTTGCAGCAGTTAGCTGTTATTCTGGTGATATACTCCCCCCCAATTTTTTTTTAAGTATGAACTCAATAGATGCCAATTCTTACATACTGTAACTTTAAAGCACAGAGAATTACAAAGTTGTAGATGGAAAAGAAAGGGAAAACAGAAGAAAGAAAGAAGATCGAGGTCGGTGAAAGAAGAACTCATTCTTCCCTTTTTTGTTGTCTCTAAAACTAAAAGGAGAATTGAGGTTATATACCGTCGAGATGTATCTGTGTGAGCAGGTGTTGCTGGCTTGCAGTGAGATGCGCAGAGAGAAACAGCAGCAGAACATGAAAGATCAGGCGAAGAGTCATCTCCTCTTTATCCAACTGTGTGTTGCCTAAGCTCTCTGTGGGGAGTCAGTGGCACACAGTAAATGGGATCTTCAAAGGAGAACCAAGCAGAGAGCGCCTTAGCTCCGCTTACAGAAATCAAAAGGCTTAGGCGAGCCTTACCCTGCAGGATAATGGAATATGGAATATCACACCCCGCACAAGACAGCCATAATGAAAATTGCAGGGAAATCTGCTGGCAGCCTTGTTCTCGAATTATACACATGTTCCTCTCGTCCTCTCTCACCATTATGTTCTCTCGGCTAAAGTCACCTTCTTTGCGTTCTGCCTTTCTAATTCTGTCATCCGTTTTCGCTTTACTTCACCTCTCAATCCGTCATCGTCCCTAACTTCACAATTTCTCCATTTTTCACAGCCAGAGGCGAGCAGTCAGAGTGAATCTTACTGGATGCAGGTGCAAATATCTCCTATTTGGAATGCTGGAAGATGAATAACCAGCCAACAGTCCAAGGTCAACAAGATAACAGCATAAAGGAGAGGAAGAGAGGGGAGCCTGAAGGAGCGAGATGGCGGTAAAAGGCAGATAAGGTGTGTGATTTCGACAAGATGTCTGAATATTTCAGTCGCAGGCGTACAGTGACACTAGTTTATTAAATGGCTCATTTTAGACACACTGAGTCAGTCTATCCAGTGATGGAAGCCAGCTGAGGTTCTCCCTGCAGAGTAGGACAAGGTAATATGAAACATCTGGAGAAGCATCAGCTGCATCGCAGGAGTTCATGAACCCTCAGAAGGACCCGAGAATGAAAGGATGACAGCGCAAACAGAGTCTGTGTGTGTGTGCGCAGTTCGTGTGTGTGCTGCTCCCTCTGCATCACTGACCACCTGTGGACGCAGTAAAGTGAGTTCATAGTGAGCTAATCTGCCGCTCTCACCACCACATGAATAAGCATCTTTGTGACTTTGGAGCTCAGCTGGCCACATCTCAAGTCTGCACACCAGATTGCGTCCTTTAACAGATAGTGAAGAGACAAACGAATGCAGTCACTGATAACTAATACAGTGGAAACAGCTTTTATGGATCAAAAAGCTTGGGACAGAATGAGTTCTATAAAATGTTGCTTGAATAGTTTGCTTCGAGTTATCAAGTAGTCTGCCTACTGTGTTTATGTTGGGTCTTTTCTTACAAGACAACATACAGGGAAAACTGTGGAAATCCAGCCTAGGTACCTGAGGCTGGTGCTGTGTGCACACTGAAATCATGATGGGTGGAAGAAAACTAATTTTTTCTCAATGTGACGACTCCTCAAAACTTATGACAAACCTCATGTAGTCTATTCAAACAACGAGAAACAGGCTGCTAGCGATGGAGACACTAGTCAGAAATTGATAGTATTGAGTTGATCTCTGGGTTTTGGACATTAGATTGGACAAAATGAGCAATTTGAAGACATCACCATGGAAACTGTCCAAATCATCCAAACTCTGACAGAAACAGATACAACAAACCAACAAGGAGCGAAGGGGAACAAAGGCTTAAATGCACAGACACTGATGAGGGAACGAGGAGCAGGTGAGGAGAGAGAGGAGGGGCGAGGGCAGGTGAACTAACGAGGGGGAAGCACAGAGGAGAAATAACACAGACAGACAGGAGAGACAAACCTGCAACAAGGTGGGAAGGAAAAAACAGGGGAAACACAGAAGAGACTCTGACAAGACACATGAGGGCAAGGAAATCAAAACATAAGACACAAAGAAACCCAGAACCATGACAATATGGAAGCAAACTAGCCCAAAATCTCAAAATTGACGTGTTAACAGTACTACAATTTCAACGAGCACAAGCCTGAAAAAGAAGCCACCTTTGACTGACCTTGACCAAAAATACAGAAAACGCAAGTCACTCCATGTGTGACATCCAGTCGTTTCCCAGTCTGTGAAGTGCTGTGTCCCCCATTATAAACAACCTCTCAGGTGTTGTGAAGGACACAGGCGGGGTTTCTGATTTGGAACACGGCCACGACCACAGACATGACACGTATTTTGGGAGCACGGAGTGAGGATCTTGTCACTGAGTTCATCTCCTGCATGTTTCATCAGCCTGCTACACACACACACACAGAAGAAGCTGTGTTACTGCAGCACAGATACACCATGACCGTGTGTGGTTGCTGCCTTCTCTGTGGATGTTAGCTATGGTTTACGGGTATATAAATAAAGTCAGCAACTCGCATCAATACAGCTGCACATAACCTCATGTGCAATTACAACTCTGTGTAATACAATGCTCTCTTTCCTTCTCTCTCTCAATCTGGCTTCGTTTTTGGGCATTGTGTAGCAAAATCAGCTACAGTCACCTCATAAAAACAAAAATCCGCCTGGTTTCATGAAAGCTCGGCGAGGTTGTGTGTTTGTGTGGTGGACGGGCGCCCATGCGTAAGGTAATTGGCTGGAATGTAGGAATGCATTCACACCCCGAGTGTCTGAATAAACTCCCCATGAATGAGGCGGTGAACACGAGACAACGCAAGACGACAATCACACGCCCACATAGACGTCGACCACCCTGAGAGAAAAAACGAGATCAAGACCTGGTCGTACACACGTGTTCATTATCTATGACGAGAGAACCTTTTTTTGTGTACAAGCACCCACACACACAAACGACATCCTGATGTTTTGATAAGACAGGATCCTCGACTGCACGGTCTGGTTTACTCACAGCTGATGCATACCTCCACACCATTAAGACACAAGGTTCACTAGGGTCAGCCGTTACCACGGAAACCAGTAGCATCAGGGACCGATTTCAGCCGTATTGGTTGAAACAAAAGATGCGCTGACGGCTGAACTGGACGATCAAGGCAATTATAAATGAACCTTTTTCCAAAATAGAGGATACAATATGAAATGGTTTCATTACTCCCATCTGAAGGTGTAACTGCAACGGAAGAAACAACCCCGCAAGCAAAATGGAAGTCCGTGAAGAATCGATTCGTCTTGGTCTGATTGTTATTGCTGTTTGGTTCCAGCTAATGTTGGTCATTTTTCATGACGTCTTATGCAACAAGCAGATAAATGCATTTGGTAATATTCTAATGCACCAACTCCAACTAATGGACATGAACCATCACTGCTGTTAGACGGAGGAGAATGGTGGGTCTGTGGTGGACAAATCACTCCATTAGCATCCGTTCATCACGAGTCTTTGCACTAGTGTTCATCACTAATGTCCTTACAGGTATCAGCTTGAAGCAAACAGAGGACATATTGTATCAAACCTTGCCACACTGACTCAGTCTTTTGGATCTGGTACATTATTGTCTGCCTGGAAGAAGTTGGACAGAAACCAGAAAACTGATGTGAGTCAAAATGAAACTCCACTGGCTTATATTTATCTGTCAGTTTCAATTATGCCTTATGAATGACCCGGGTGACAGTCTTTGCCAGGTCATTGAGAATACGCCAAAGCAAGAGTAAAAGTGCAAGAGAAAGAAACATGAGTGTTTTTAAATGCTTACAGCTATACACTGTTTATTAGAGCAAAATAACAATACAGGCTAAAAAATATACAAATTGAAACTGCAAAGGTCCAGCAGAGGTTGTGTTACGCATAACATCGTCTAAGAAGAGTGGTAAGAGGTGGGCCAATGTGGCCACTGCAAGCACGGTGTGTGTGAGAGAGTGACAAAGCGTAGCTGTTGTGAGTGTATCGATACTGTGTTGAATGAGTTTTGAAAAAGCTTCAAATATTCAGAATTGATACGTATTGATATATCGGTATATTTCTGACAGCTTCATTCTGATCACTTAGGGCTGAAGAGCAAGCTCTGAACACAACACTGACATATTATCAACATTATTACCTTAAAGATGCCGTATGTGAGAATCAACCAGCTGTCTAATTCATAGTAAGGGAGCAGCATATCACCAGAGTTACCACTGACTGCTGCTACCTGTAGCTGCTGTTAGCAAGTTAGCTCGATTAGCCATGCATCTAGCAGTCCGAACTTGGAGCTCAGAGCATCACTTCAGTGTTTTGTGTCTAAACTCGATTGAGTTGGTTGAATTGATGAGTACTGCAAAGTCCAGTGATAAGTCCCTGGGTCCATCTCGGGGGACCCCATTCATATTACACATATTGAATGGATCCAAGTATTATGGCAGCTTTATGGCTAGAGCTGGTACATGGGACCCTGTGTCCTGGTTTGTCAATAATCAGCCTACCTAAGAGGCATTGAAGAGATGGGATGGCATTATGTCAGAAATACAGGGAGGGGCAAAAATAGTCCTGGGTGACGACAGAGAACACGAAACAGAAAGCAACACCTGAGAAACAGAAAAAGTCAACAATCTCAGCAGCAGTATCGGACAATCTGTCCGCGTCAGTGTGAGCCGGCGTTAAACCTGTTTGTCTGGTGCTTTTTGTTGCTTCGGGAGCTGTTAACAGAGACAATGATCAGCGTGGGACAGGCTCAGCTCTGTTTCCCACTGCAGGTCGAGCGGTCGCGCAATAACCACTTACACAGAGTCATAGAATAATACCCACTCTTAGCCCCAGGGTCAGACACACACACACATCCACTGTGGCGCTGAAGTGCAGGGAGGTTTGGGGGTTTGGGTCATCTGTCAGCGGGAAACAAATCACAGCAAAAAAAGAAAATAAACACTCTTGCCCACACACAACCCTCTTCTGCTCACTTGTGCAATAAGCAGGAAGCCTTGAAGCTGACTAAGGTGAAGTCAGCATGGGAATATTGTCAGCGTGCACCTAAACAGCTTACTGTGGGAACTAGCTCGCATGCACGACCACACAGCAAACAAGTCAGCCTGCTTCTCAAACTGCTCACATTCACGTCTGATTTTACAAATACAGATAAAATGCCACCTTTCCGTCAGTTAGCTTTTTACATTTATGACGAGCGATACCTATGGATCCACTCCAGATACTGTGTTCCCTCTTACCTGTCTTCAGTTTATCTGGACGTCCGAACAGCCAGGAGCCTTTAGGTTTTCCCCTGCTGGGGCTTGGAGATGAGTGGACAGAGAAGTTGCTCTCCGTCTGGACCTTCTTTTTCTTGTGAATGCTGTTCCCCATTGTGGGGCAGTCCCGGAGCCCCTAAAGGGGGTCTATCATCTCGTCGTCCTGTAACGTTACATCTGTATTCCTTCTCTTGAGACCTTCATACAGTCCTTCGCCCTCCAGCATGGAAACACACCCTGAGTCAAAGTCAATACCGCGCTCCTGAATCCCTGTGGACAAACAATTCCACACACACACACTGCAGGATAGAGTGTGTGAGTGCTAAAGACCCACTGACACCATTCCTACGACATTCCAGTTCTTGTGCTATCACACACACACACACACACACACACAGATCCAGATGCACAAACACTCAAATCAATCCTATTCTCCAAGACGCTGACACACTTCCAGTCCTGTTCATCCAGCTGCTGTAGCATCGGCAGCATCCAACACTGACAAGCTCACTACCAAGTGTGTGTGTGTGTGTGTGAGAATGTGTGTGTGCAAGTGCCCCTCCCACTCTGTGACTGTGTGATCGCTGAGCTCCCGAGCCGAGCGCTCACACAGCTGAGCATTTTCAGTGTCGGAGAGGGCTGAAAAACGCAAGCACATATTACACACACACACACACACTTATCTCCGTCATATAGATGACTGAATGATTCACACGCCTTTCTCTCGTGGCTAATGGCACTCTTCAGTAGTGTACATCCCCGTAATTTCCTCTTGTAGCGAGCAGTGATCAGTTGTCTTTATTCCGAGCCATTATAAGCCCAGCTGACAGATCCTGTCAACACAATGTGGTGATGGAGAAAACACAGACTCCTCTACAAGAGTCACTCACTCACACACACACACACACACACACACACACACACACACACACACACACACACACACACACACACACAGAACAGGGCAGCATATCAGTGGTAGTGTAGGAATGAGCAACTAAAAGAGAGAATAAATACAGAGATGAAAGCAAGAGTGGGAACTAAAAACGGCATAGAGATGCTCAATAATTCACGTGATCTTCACAGGTGCAGCTGTCTGGCACGTTTTGAAATTCCAAACAACACACACACACACACACACACACAAATCAGTATGAGCTAACGTGTGCATATAAAAACCAAAAAAAAAAATAGAGCAGGATAAACACCAGTCAACCGGTGAGACTGAACAAAGCTTGTGTGGCGATGAGAACATCCCAGCTATGCTTGGAGGAAACGCAGATGCTGAACCAGAAGGGTGAGTTCCAGAAACAGTCATGACGGGGGATTCCAGAGAAGCAGCGCCCGACCTTTACTGTAAACTCATCCTCTGCCTCATTCCCTGTGTTCTGTTTCTTGCCTCCTATTTCTATCCCTTAAAAAAAAACAATTTCCACAGTGTTAACAGGCCCTCCCAGTGATGAATTGGCTGGGTGTGTCCCACAGTGATGATGTCACAGCTTTTGCAGTCACTTAATGCCGGTGACACCGCTCCTGGAGCTCGCGGATCGATAGCAGCCCCTCCAGAACGAGGTCAGAGAGAGACGGAGGAAGAAGAGAAACGCCATGAACACGCTGGAACTGAGATTCCTTGTAGGAACCAAATGGAGGAGGAGGAGGAAGAGAATGTGATGATGAAACCACACACTCCTCTTCATGGTCACCCTGCTCACGTTTCGTCCCACCCCCCACCCCACCACGACCCACCACTCACATGTGTAGAGAATCGCTGGAAGATAAAAAGCTTCCAATAAAAGGGAGATTTACTGACTGTGGGGGTCGCGGCGGAAGAATTTACTATCCCTGGTTTCTCTAGGAGAGGAATCAGTTTGGTGTCTGAGGAGTTAAAGGGAATTTCCAAATAGGAGTACATGTTTATAAGTGTATCTGCATGATAGAAAGGGAAATGATGGATGTCAGCGTATGAAATCACTCACGCTTCCCGTCGCTGAGTGTAAAATGATCTGCAATAAAGCGCTCACAGAGAGATGCTGCCTCTTAATGCAGCCCTGGCAGAACCACACCCAGTACATTTGTGCTGGTGGAGTACTCCGCGCTCCCTATCTCATCTGTCATAGAGCACTTGGAAAGCTTGCCTGTGTGTGTGTGTGTGTGTGTGTTGGATGCTCTGTACCCCGACTTCACCTACGAGCTGCGATACAGCGCGCAAACATGCCCCAGATACATTTAAATAGAGTGCGATCAAAGTGTGCGTCATCGTCAGGAGAGATTTTAGGATTTGACAGCTGTGTGAAACTCAAAGGAGAGCGCAGCGAGCCGGTCTGCGTGCGTGTGCGAGCGCACGTACGCATGCGTACATTAAAGGACACTTGTGTAGAGGAATGCCGTCGTCAGGGGATAGTTGTAAGGGAGAGTCGTTGTCAGGGTGACCGTCACCAGGGCCTCAAGACAGGATTACAGGATCTATCTTTCTGAGACTAGTGGTATGAATTCAGACAACAGAAAATGACATAGTGTCATTCATTACAGATTGAACTATCTGACACTGATGGCGTCTTGTCTCCTCACTCTTTACAGTTTAATTCCCACGTTCAATGCATCTGCTGGCATCAGCCCAGCACTACCATCTTGTGGCAAGGCACTGCTACCACAATAAAAGCCCTGAGGGCATACGGAACAGTGACATTGATGCAAAGCGCTCAAAGCCATGCCCAGTCAATTACATCCAGACATGCAACAGTTGCAGACATGAGCCATGTTTCCAGAGCGTAGCACGACTCGGCCCCATTCGACATGCTTCAACTACTTTTTTTGATTTCGTTTTCCACTGCAGCTGGTTCCCGCTCAACGTAGGCGAGATTCTTTAGCTGATCTCTTAAACAACACTGTGTGAAACCGCCGCGACATCATCTTCCACGCCACAAGCAAACGGGAACAATGGAGGATATCCTGTCCTTACGAGATCCTTGTGTCTTCACCTTGTGACTTGATCATGGCGTGGTTTTACAGCCTGCCATTTTCTAAAATTTGGGTAAAGCCAATAAACAAATTGCAGCTGTAATTTCATTTACAGTCAATGTCTTTGTCAAATTGTGTTGATCATAATGACAACTTTAGCTGACCAATCAGTGGGCTTCAGTGTTTTCACTCCGATGTTCAGTTTTAGCCCAGCTTGCTCGGAACTTCTTACAAGGTAATACCAGAGGGAGAACCAGGTACTTTCAACAACTTTTGATGATGGAAAACCAAAAAAGAAAGCAGGTGGAGGTGAGCCAAACTGTACCGGATGCAGAGGTCCAGACAAACCGCAGCCACCTACTGGCATGAAAAGCAGATGCAGATGTGGAGATGCCAATTTGCGCCATCTACAGGCAAGGAAAGTAATGACTGGTATGGTATCACACTGATCTAAATGGAACTGTGAGTCTTCTGAGTTACAGTATCATGTGTTGATATAACTCGTCTCAAACATATTAAGAAATTAAGGAAATATAAAATGTTATCCATGTATGTTGAAGTTCTCTTGAATACCTGAACTGTAGACATTTTCCCCAGACAAGTCTCAGATAATCTTAATTAGAAGTGCTTGTCGGACACTCGCAGTGGTTCCGAAAGCCGGCATCAGCTGCAGGTGATCTGTGTCCAAAAATGGCCCTAATTTTCTGAAACAGACAATCTAACAGTCACACCTTATTCATGCAGTGATTGGCCAGGTGTGTAGAGGTATGTGGGAACTTGAAGGTGGAGACAGCGGGGGAAACACTACTGCACAAATTCAAAGGGCCACAGGGAGACAACATGGAGGTGAGAAACTTTATCTGACGTATGAACCAGCCAAGCAATTCTCATTTGATTTGGATAGGTGCCATTTTTTGGTTCAGTATGCAGTTCTACTACAAATCTATGGCCATTATTCCAATATTTAGATAATTATCGACATGGTTGGACAACACACGGCATGAACTAGTTATTTTCTAACAAAACCAGACCCTTTTCGTGTCTGATGGTCATGCGGCTAAAAAACGCTTATAAAAAAATATGTTAAGGAGTGACAGAAAACGAAACGATACTGTATTTTATATCAACCTCATCAACATGCACTTCACTATCAACAGCAGCTATCAAAACAAAAAACGACTCGTACATCTGCACGTCCAAATACTGATCTGTTCTTGTGGAAAATCTGTGGCCTGCTAAAAATAAATATGTGAGTTTGGGCCTGTGAGGCCAAGAGTCGAGTCCCATATGATACATCACAGTGTTGCATTCCAGTTTAAATTAAACATATTGAGCCTATTAAGATAAAGTGGTCAATGTTCCAAGAGCTCAACCCATCAGAACATATATGGTCCCAAATGTCACTTGTGGACTGACTGAATTCCTCAGCTGCCGTGTCATCGTCTGGTCTATTCTTCTCTTCACGGAGAAAAAAATAGTCAGACAGACAGAGAGAGCACGCAGCTGGATCAGGTAAACACCGTTCAACAGGTGTATCTGTTACAGCACGTTACGTAACAGGAGCCACACACACTGTCTTGAGGCTAAATCGGTTGTATATCCATCTGTATATGGACTCCCACTCCCTCAGTCCCGCGCTGATTTGTTCCAGCTGCTTCCCCCGCCACATCAAACACACTCCATGTCCTACAAAACAACCCATCAGCTCTTATTCCATAAACAATACCTCCGGAGGAAAGCACTGCATGTTGATCGCAAGTCATTTTAGTATCATTCGTATCGTACATATAAGTGCAGATGCGATATGCGCATGGGTTGAGTGTGTGTGCATGATTCCCTAAAGAAATATGGTATAAATTAAATTAAAAAACACTGATAATAAAGCACCATATTATCTACAGTGAAGAAGATCAAACACAACTGATTTTTAATTATGATCTACAATGTGTTTTGAACACATGAACAGTGTGGGCTGTGAGTAGAGCTGAGCGAGTACTCAGTACACTTTTTATGTCTAAATCAGTACTTGTTTCATCCAAGTTTCAGGGCTCCAGGGTGCGAATGTTTTGTTCGCACATGCACTCAAAAACCTGTCAAGTTCGACAAAACATTGTCAATGGTTGCACAAAATGTAGCCTGTAACAATGTTTTTTAACAAACACCAATTGTAGATTTTATCCTGTAAACTCATTTTCTGTAGATTGTTCCACATAATGCAGTGAGAAAATAAATTAAAATGAGTCACTGGGTGCACCTTAATAGAAAAGTTAGGTGCAACCGGTGTAAAACATTTTTAAAAGTTTATATAAAAATATAAATATCATATCAATAAATTAAGAGATTCTGGTTAGGAGACCAGCCGTTCATCCTTAGTCATGACCTCAATTCTTCTGATGCTTTCTCTTTCATCTCCAACTGCTCATTATTCTCCCCCTCTGCCTCTCTACTGTACGTCCTCATATCAAACGTGACCTGAAAGACGATTCGAGTTTCCCTCCGACATCACAGTCTCACAGTGCTGCTGCTGCGGCGAGCTGCTCCTCACAATGCCGTTGTCTGGGAGACGTTTACCTCACCTGCGTGGCTTTAGGTCTGCGGTGATGGATGAGGGCTGAAGGTATCTGCTTACCCAGGTAAAATTACCGCGCTCATCACAGTGTGTGTGCGTGTGTGTGAGCGCTGAGTGACGTGCGCAAGGGAACATTGTGCGGTGGCATTAAACTTTCACACTCCTCCCTCTCTGCCGCATGCCTTTCTTTACCCGCCACTCGCTGCCTTCATCCTGTCACACTGTATTAAAGCAGCCCTGAGTTGTGGCCTGTAATAGAGCTCAGGCTGTATACAACGCTCTCCGTGTAATGAGATGTTCGCTCTTCAATTACTCCGCTGGGTCTGTAATCTACAGTATAGTTTGTGAATCTACACACCCTGACTGTTTTTTCTGATGTGGGCGCCACACACAAGCACACACACAAACAAATCCACGCACGTAGAAAACAAAAAAACTGAGGCAAAGAACGGGATCCATTACAAACGCGAGGACACAATAAAAAGTGTTCTCACGCGGCCGCGTACGCGCACACATGACTTCACAGATGCAGCAGACAATGACTACACACACGGACGCACATGTGGAATCCCAGGGATTGTGCAAAATGACCTCACCGCTCAATCAGCCAGCAGCTGAAGATGGGATGTGCTGGACAAAGCAGGTAGTTGCGGGGGCTCTATACGCCCTTGTTTGTGTGTGTGTGTGTGTGTGTGTGTGTGTGTGTGTGTAGGTGATGTAATGAGTGTTGGCGCTGGGTCGGCGCCGCCCTAAGCTCGGCAATATGCTGCTGACACACAAACACAGAGATACCCTCTGATACGGGGTAGCACTCGGTCGCACACCCTCTCAGCAGACGTCAACACACACACACACACACACACACGACTTTAAACACACGCTGATTGCACAATAATAAGCAGTGAGGACCAACACACACCCACGGCAGCGCTGAAAAGACGGTATTAAGCAATCCGAGGAGCAAATCGAAAACAGCAATATGCGGTGATGAATAGGCAAAAAGACTGAAAAATCTGAGCGATGTGTGTGTGTGTGTGTGTGTGTGTGTGTGCTCAGAAGTTGCTCTAATTAAAAAAGCATTGAGAGAGTGTTCCCTAAGAGTCCTCTCAAGGCTGAAAGGGCCTTTGTGATTCGTTGTAATCTCTCCTCTCCATCGCATAACTCTAGGCCCAATCTGGCATCCAGGCTGCCATGCACGCACACACGCACGCTAACAGACCTTGACACACACACACCAACCACCCTGATGCACAGCTCCCAGGAATTCAGCACATCAAAGAGTGTTTTCCTTTTTTTATTATTATTTTTTTTTTATATATAAGAGGAATCTCTGTAAAATATAGCCTCCAGTCAGCGCTGGACTGCAGAGATCACGGACGAGCAGATCGGAGCCAGTCATGCAGGGATGGCAGCCAAAGTAAACGCACCAACAAAGAAATATTAGAGCAAGAGCTACATGTCATTGCTACAGAAACAAGAAGGTGCGGAGAGGACAAGGGTGTGATGGTACGTGTATTTCTCCCAGACTGTTCTGTACAGGACACTGGGTTTGGTATGCGACTGCCTCGCTTCGGTACATCCTGTGATCCAAACTGTTACTGTCAAAATAGCCTGATGTCTGAGTTCTTACTCGCATAGAACACTCAGCTGTGGCATCCAAATTGACAAAGCCCGGTTAACCAGGTGAGCCAAGCACATGAAGTGTCAATGCCTCCAGAGGTGGCAGATGTGGCAAAAGCACCATAAAGATAGTTGATTGAAGAGTCTCATTCCCAGGACGTCCAATACTGACATTTTGGGTTGATAAAGCGTCCTGAGCACAGCAATTGGAAAAATATGAAAATCCAGGCACATGGCTGCAGGGTCTCTGCAGATACGAGACACTAACACCCCTTTTCTCTGCATTCGAGTCTCCCTCTCTGCCTGTTTCCGTCTTCTCTCGTCTTGTTATGACTTTAATGTCAGACTCGTCTTGTTACGTTTGCTGTGCCTGATCTGCGCTGAGGGGTTTAAATCAGTCTTGTGATGTTGGGAAGGAAGCGTGCAAATGATGCAAAATCAAAATAATCGATAATTTCCCTCAAATGCATTCAGATTAAAGTTACTAGCCTGTTTTAGAAAAGCCAGGAGTAGAAAGTTCAGATATTTGTGTTAAAATGTAAATGTAAAAGTAAAAATTTGTCAGAAAAATAAATACTTGAGTACAAATGTCTGAAAAATGAACTTAAGTACAGTAACAAAGTGTTTGTACTAGTTCCCACCTCAATAAAAGATAAAATATATCACAAATACTGTATTTTTTTTAATTGCATCACAGGAAATGTGATTTTCCTGTCCTTCTTTAGTTTGGAATCCGATCAATTTCCATCACTGTTGCAAACTTTGTAGTACATGAGATGTTAAATGAGCAAAGGCAAAGCATCGTCTGAATTTTTTGCGTCATGTGGGAATTTTTGAGGTCATTATTTTGTGCAGAACTGTGACAGAATCCAGACACTCAGATGAAATTAGGAGCTAGGCAGAAACGAGTGATTTAAGATTTATGGAGTCGATTCCACTTGTGTGTAATAAACTCACTGATTCAGAAAATGTTGTTGAAAATATCAACTGCAACTGAAAGATAATGACACTGGTGTCAGGATGTGTGAGATAGTAAAGGTCACTGCTAAAGCTCATATCAAATTTTGCTTTGAAAATGGGGAAAATGTCAAAATATGAATAAATATAATACAATAATACTGAGCAATAGAGCAGGGACTATGTGGATGTGTGAGTGAGTACATGTACAGTTTGTGTCTGGTGTGTGTGTGTGTGTGCGTCTGTGCCTGACAGTGCTTCTTTGTACAGACTTTGCTTTGTCTCACCAGGTTGGTTAAGTCACCCAGCAGGTTTAGTAAGAATGGGGCAATGCAGCATGAGGAAAATAATAATAATAATTTACTTCTGGGAAAACAGCCTCCCCTCATATTCTGTGAAGGAGACAAAGCGCCAAAGAAAACAAGACGATCCGAACCCAATAACTTCACACATACAGGTGAGACAGAAAGCACCAGCTGCACGAATCTGCATAACTGTTTCTTTGTTAGAATAAGACCCAAGTCATCAGACGACAGATCACCTGTGTTGACAGCAGGTTAACTTTGGCAAGATCCAACCATGGCGGCGCACTGGAATATAGTGAGAATTAAAGGTCCAATGTGTAGAATTTACGAGGATCAACTGGGAGAAAATGGAATTATCATTCATAATTATGTATTATTAAGTGTATAATCACCTGAAAGTAAGAATCGCTGTTTTTCATATAGGCTTGCCTTTGGTGTAACGAAGTGTTCAGGCATACAACGATTATATTACTTGCCCATCGCCCCCACCAGTGTGTAGTTGTTTTTTAATCATTGGAGACTCTGACAGCAGCAGCAGCAGTAAAGGAGTCGTAGGATTTGTTGTCAAACCAAAAAGCAGAAGTGGCTATTTGGCAATATATCCAGTTTAAAACTAAATGCAAATACTGAACCTGGTAGTGTTAATGAAGGAGAAGGAGTTGGTAACCTCACTGAGAAGTTGGAGGTGTGTGGTCTTGCCATCTGCAACCTAACGAAACTAAAGATACCAAATTCTCCAGTCTGGACTTTTAAGACAAGCGCAGCTTTTCTTATCCACCTTTTCCCTCCAAAACAAACTCAGTCGACAAACTAAAACAATATACTTAAACCCAAAATAAATCTAGGGTTATGACAAAGCTATTATCTTGCAAGAATCACAACCTTAAATTCTCTAAAACAATATACAGCGAATCAGCAAAAGGATCCGTCACACTGTCTCTAGGTCACTTTTTGAATCTGTAACTCTCAGAGTTCATGACTATCTGCGATCCGTTCCTTGGACATGCTTGACAGTGATTCCCCTTTTGTATTAAAATCCGTAAATCACTGAAACAAAATGCCAGAAAAACGTTTCCCACACATTCTTGCCATCAGCCTTTGACCACATCCTCTGCTGGGGAATTATTAGCCCTACTACTAGTTAATCTTTGGTTTCAAATGGAGTCACTGTCTGTTACCCATCCAGTACTCATAGTTCTCGATAGACCACACATAACCACATCGTATGGCAAAATAAGGTATCATGGAGGCTCCTTTTAGGCGGAACGAGCACAAAAACCACAAAAGACCTAAAAAAGGTCTGAATGACTGTGAATCTGGATTTCCAAGAGTTGTTGGATAGTTACTACAGTAACACACACACACACACACACACACACACACAATGACAGAAGAGAAAGGGATGGCTTTAGCGGTGGAACAAAAACAGGAAATGGGGACTGTGGGTAATCTCTGTGCTGCCGACCAAGCAAACGCATCAGTAAACAGAAAGAGGGATTAGACCCGTGTGTCAGTCTACGCGTGGTGTGTGTGTGTGTGTGTGTGTCACTGTTGCCAAGTTATAAATATGCAGACTGATGTTCTGACGATAACAAAATCCTCATTAACTTTCCATCTTAATGCGAAAGTCTGTATATTTCTTTGAAACACCATGATCATACAGTCTGTGATCATGACAGACAGAATTATAGAGTGGAGCTGCCAAACAAGCAGAAGCGTGGTTTCATAAATCCATCGGATCCTGAACTCAACTGACCCTTGACAAGGAACATCCACTCTGACAGAACTTCTATGCATTTCTTAGATAAAACCTCCTCTCATTGATAGCTGATTTTCTGAGGATGATCCTTTCTTGATGATCCTGGTAGTTTCACAAACGATCAAGCCATTCATTGGTTTATTTGGCCACTTGGGGGCAACTGCAAACAAGTACAGTATATAACCTGATAAAGTTTTTCAGGTATAACATAATAGGTAACAATTCCAGCATCCAGCGGACACGTGCAAAATTAGAATTTAACTGGAGTTGTGTTTCTGACCATCTGGAAAAATGTAGCTCCTTTCTGCTTTTAGCTCTGTTTACATCGCCACAAACTCATGACTAAGGTTTTAGCTGCTAAATACTCCACGGTGTTCACCAGCTAGTTGTAACTGGTCTGTCTGCTGTTTGGTGGTGGACACATTGCGTACAGTGGATTTACAAGTTGTTTTTGTTACCTAAAATCAGCTTCCTACTGTGGTCAAAAATTAGGTTCAACAAAGGTCTACTGTGATATTTCTTGTGATATTTCTTGATTATTTATATCAACTTATCGTACATAAGCTTGTAAACTTTAGAGTGTATGTGTGTGACCTCGATCATTTTGCTGACCTTGATTTGCTCTTTACATGTGTGTTTATCACCGTGAGAAAGTCACGAACATTTTAGCCCACATGATGCCACAATAACTAACGTTTTAGATTACTAGAGTTTTCCTTAACTATTTTACAATTTGGTTGCAACACCTGAGCGTTCTTTTTTCACTTTTTATTCATTGTTTTGTTAATGTGGTTTTATTTTATTTATGTTTTGCTTATTTAGGATATTTTAATATCTTTTTCTCAATGTTTGAATATTCAGAATGAAACATGTTTAATCTTTGAAAGGGTGTACTTGCACTATTATGCTTTTATATTATCATTACATTGATGGCAAAAAGTTGTTTTGAAATGACAATCATTTCTGGGACGATATATCCTCTGACCAAAGGTAGTCACGTGACAGGCCAAGTTCATGACAGCAGGAGTACACCAAAAAGGTAAAAAAAAAGTTGTGGGTGGACTATGATCTAAAAAACCAAGAACTAAGAGCTAAGTGAAACTGCAGAGTTGGGTGAGTTGGTTTCTACGGATTCATCACTATGGGCTACAGCTTTTACATCAAATGTAGTCACTTGATCCATTGTTAATGTAAGAATATGGATTAGTGCACAGATTAATGGTATAACTGAATTAGCTCAGATTTAGACTTAAAATACGCCTTTTTTTGTTCATGTACATACTACCATAGCAGTCTGTGAAAGAGAACTACATGGATTCAATTTGTGTTGAATTCTGTAAAAGAACAACTTTTTCTTCAAGTCAACTTTTAATGAGCCTTTGACTGTCAAAAAACATAGAAAATGTGCAAAAGCATTGATGTTGTACGTGTATATATTTCAAACAAGTGTTATTTTCAGAGCTGTTAAGGCTAAAGCTTCTTGTTGTCTTCTTCTCCCCATCACCACTGTGTAGAAGCAGCAGCTGAACATCTCAAATTAAAAAAGGTTAAGTATAATGACCAGCTCACCTTTTGCAGGGTCATGGTTCTGAAGTCCCAGTTTGGCATCCGTCACACCACCCCCAGCACGGTTCAGCCCATTAGTGATGCACTTTTTCTTGCGGCTCCCCTTTAACCAGCTGAAGGCCTGTCCTATGGAACTTCCTGGCTTCTTCTGCCCACGCTGAGCCCTCGCCTCTCGGGCTAAGATCTCAGTGATGTCCCTGGGCACCAGGTCGCCTGTAGACCTCCTCCGGGACATAATGGAGGTCCTGGGAGCCAAGGCCCGGTACCTCCACCCGGATCAGTGTGTCTTCTGTTACAAGTCAGAGGATCTGAAATCTCCCTGCTCTCCAGGGTTGGACGAACCCCTCTGTCCCTCAGTGTCTCTGTTTTTTCTGCCAGTCACCACCTGGGACAACAATGAAATCAGCAGGATGGGAGAGAGAGAGAGAGAGAGAGAGAGAGAGAGAGAGAGAGAGAGGGTGAAATGGAAAGACAGAAAAATATGGTGAAAATGGAAGCCAGAGGGAGGACAGAGTGACATGAGAGCCAAGAACAAGACGAAGAAAAAGAAAGAGCAGATCCAGTAAGTAGGGAGATTAACTGGACTAAGTCAAACTCACATAGGATTATTACTGGCTAATGAGGAGAAACTATGAAAACACAAGGATCAAACAGGAACACGTAACTGTCCGTTAACAATATAACATTCCTACATTGTCCAACTAAAGACAAGTTTTCACTCCACCCCCACTTTCCCCCATTTTTCTATTCTCTCAGATTTGTGTATGTAGAGAAGAAGCCCCAGGGAGGAGAGCTGGACCTCTGCAGCGTCTATGTGCGTGTGTGTGTGTGTGTGTGTGACATGTGGTTCACATCAGCAGAAACGTGCTTATGGGTGAGTTAGAGAAAAGAAAGAACCTCAATTCAATAAAACTGGCAGTGGGAAAAAAAAAGTACTTCAAATACATACTTCTACTTCATGAAGACCCGTTCAAAGCACACAGACGGATACGTGCAGTCCCTCTGTGTGCTGTCACGTTAACAATCAATGCAAAACATTTGCTGTAAAAGGCGCAGACAGGACATAACAGTATAGAACTTACTCAGCGAGCGTGCTGTCCTCTCCTCTCCTCTGCTCCCCTCTTTTTCTCTCAGCCTGAGAACAGCCTTGCAGACCATGTGTGTGTGTGTGTGTGTGTGTGTGTGTGTGTGTTCAGCAGAGTGAATGAAGCTCCATGCTCTCCGAGTCCCTCCCTCTGAACGAGAGCCAGCCTCTCCTCCCACCTCTCACAGTGTTGTTAGGAGTCAGACACACCATTCCAGCGCTAGTTCCTCACGTCCCAGACAGCTGCTATTCAGCATTTTAGCTTCAGCATTGAGTTCTTGCACGGATCATTAGTAGCTTCTTGTCCCGCTGTTGGCTTCCCCCTTTTGTCCTTTCTCTTAGCCTCCTTTCCTGGGATCAGGTGCAGTCTTCCCAGTCTCCCTCAGGAGGGGAACCCCTGGGTCTCGAAGCATTATGGCAGCTAGGAAAGAAAAATACACACCTTGGACCGGTGTATTCTTAGATAGATCACTCTAAAAGCCGTGCTAAAAGACAAGAAAGCCTTATGTAGCTTTGATAGACAGGACAGGTGAATTTCCTTTCTCTTGAAGTAAAAACAATAAAGGAAATCTGATGACAAACTTCCCTGAGAAACCACTCAGCATTCCAGTGTTGGAGAGCTGGCCTGGCAAAAGGTGAAGAGATTCGGCTGCTTTTCTGCAGACAAGAGGGAGGCGATCTTTCCTGTCACTGTGCAGCCAGGTGGAAACTCGACACCCCTTGTTAAACATGACACACAAACACACACACACAATTAGACAGACAGGTAGGGCTGGTCTCGAGGGGCCAGTTACATTTCAGTCATGTCCAGTTTTGCTCAACCTCAGCGTACAAGCTCCGCCGCTGAACTCTGACGCGAGTTTCAAATTGCGCTGTGATGGTGACGAGACGAGCTGACATCACTGTAAATGTGTGGGTGGGTGGGCGTCATGGGACTGGCTCATCTGGTTTGAATGTGGTGAGGACCCACAGGGTTAGGGAAATGGGAAGCAAGAGCACAGAGGGTGGAGGAGGTGTAGCAGCCTTAGGGGGAAAAGGGCTAAGACACACCTGTGATTATAGTCTACAACACTTTGTCACTTAGAAACAAGGGGCTTCACGGGACCTGTGGTGAATTCATTGCCAAAAGAAGAGCACTGTCTTTTGTGCTAATTTAACAACAACAAATGTAAAGGGTAACTCCACCAATTTTACACATCAAATCATGTTTACAGGTCTCGGGGAGTACTACGACATATATGAAAAACAGTATAAAGCCTTTTGAGGCTGCTTGTAATCTGATAAATCGCCTCCTGTGAGTGGCTAAGTTGCATTTTGGGTAATTTCGGCAGATTTTGAAAACATTATGGACAGTTTGAATGATCAAAATCAGTACAGCGGAACCAGAGATATCACCTTTTATATTCCACACATTCGTCTTCCTTTTCAAAACCTGGTGCCTACATTACCCACAATGCCACTTAGCCACTGGGTGACATCACTGGAGCCAGTTTATCAGATGACATGCAGCTTCACAGACGTTACAGACGTTACTTGTTACTTTGAGCAGCGATCCAGCAGAATTAACCCCCGAAGAGGGAATAAATCCACAAGCAAATTAAAGGTTAAATAATGTTTTTTTTTCATTTTTGAGTTTTTAGCTTTCATAGCTAACATCAAAAAAGCACTATACATCACAAATTGTAAAAAGAACCTGGCTTCACAACATCAACAATTGTTTCCAGAGACAAGACTTTTTAACACTCACGTCAGTTTTCCAGAGATTTGCTCTCTATCCTCTTCACTAAAGCCTCTATCCACTAATGATTACCAATGAGTTGAAAATCACATCCATCCAGATTTATAGTTGCATCTGGACTCAGCTGACATCAGAGTAAAAAAAGTGTGCATCTTTGTGATATGACACGAGCTAAAAGTTACCTAACTCTTGCACTGTCATGTTCACAAGGTCTGTTTCATCCCTTGTCACTGAGCTGTGGGTCACTGTCTTCATTTAGCTCCTGAGATGAGACAGCCAAATTACCTGTCTGTTGGGATTCCTGGGCTACTTCTGGCACATGTCCTATGGCTATTACTGTCACGATGGTACTCATATGCTGCAACTTTAATGGCCTTCGTCCTTTCGAGTAATAATTTCGATAATATACCCGCAGTGCAAGCCAGCAGCCTCCTACCATATGTCATGAGCAAACATCGTGGAGAATCCTAAGGATTATCTCCAGCCAAGAGTGGATTCATACATATGGAGTTCATTAACTTGATACAATAAATACTGTGTCAAATTAAGATCATGCGGCAGATTCTCTTTGTATCCCTTAAAACTGATTAAAACTTAATTTACTTTTTTCCCTAAAAGAATCTGACCGACTGCACATTTTGGAGTGAGTGATGATTCAAGATTTTCTCTGTGCAAGATGTTTTTTATTCTTTCTGTGTGCGTGTGCGCATGTGGTCGGGGGAATCTATACCGACTGCATGTCATGGTGTGCTGGGAGGGGCCGAAATGACTCAGAGTTTAGTTCACTCACGTCTAACAGATTGAAGTGTTTTAACGTTTCCATGGTGATACAACAGAAAACAGCCATCGTCTGTACATCTGTGAGGGAGCTGTACAGCCTGTGTTTGTGTGTCTATGTGTGTGTGTATGTGTGTGCGGTAATAGGTACACAATCATTCACCAGCAGAACACTGAGAGCCATCTGGGGAATGTATCACCAGTCCTCCCTTCCTCTGTATTTCTCTTTCTCCATTTCGACTTCTCCAGCTCAACTGTTGTAGCTACATTTGCTGGCGATGTTCACATGCACACCCATAATCTTTTCCAAGCATTCCTCCTGCTAGAGAAACGATTACATCTTCATACATCCGTTTGGAAGGCAGATGATCATGCAAACAACTTAGGATATTTGTAGAGTAAGATATATATGAGTATGTATATAATGGGATTAGTGAGATATTTTTGGAATCCATTTTCTGTGTAAATTTAATTCTATATCATTAGTGGATGAATACAGACATGCATGAAATCTATTTATTCATGGACATGTGATTATAGAGAAATACAGGACCTTGTTAGGTTCAAACTGTCTGTGACGAAAAGTCGAAAACCTAACTAGACTTACAAATAAGGGTGGCCATAAGGATAAAATCTTATATCATGCATAATGTAAAATGTATATCACACAGTACAGAGTCATACAGTAAAATAATTTGGCGTGAGACAGCCGATCCATCCTGTCCTCCTAGTAACTCCTGAGATCCTGTCTAAAATGATTTATTTAAGAAGAAAAAGTTTAACTCTCTTTCCTCTGGGGAGTTTCCTCTGTCCTGTCGAGTTTATAACCACAACATTTTAGTTTTCTGCTTAAATGTGCCTCAATATTTGTTACAGTGACATAACTACATGCATGGAAACATTTAAAATGACTGAAAGCAGCTTCTCTAATCATAAAATCAGAGTGAATCTGTGTAAACAGCCAGAAAAGATTCTATGCCACTGACTTTAGACCAGTCAGTTTTGTTGGTCTACGGAGCGCAGCTGCTTTCTGCTGCCTAAAGATAGCAATGCCCCATCAATGCACCTGAACACACCTCATTTTAAAACCAACACGCCTGGAGGCGCACAGGTGGGCACAGGTACATTTGCAATTAACACAATTGCGTGAAAAAAAGACAACTGTGTCGGTCTGTAACTAGCAATGACACTTGCGCTGCGCTGTGCCAGGCGTGAGATAGAGCCCTAAGAGATTACATCTACCCTGGTGGCTCAATGGGGCACAGCAATATTTTAAGCTAAATGCTAGTGCCATATTCTAACATGCTAATTTTTGGCAGACATTATGTTTCCTGTTTTCACCATCTTAGTTTAGCATGCTAACATTTACTAATTCGATGAAAACCACAAAACCACAGATAAGGCTCTTTAGAATGTCATGAGTTTTTTAAAGTATTTGGTCATAAACCGGAGCACTTGATCAATCATGTCTGTAGCTTCAGCTGAAGAGTTATTGTCTGTCAAATGTTAGGGTTAAGTCAAGAGGGTCACCAGAGTCATGATTATTCTTATGTACATCCTCTGAATGTCTGTACAAACGTTGATGTTAATCCATCAAACAATTGTTGAGATCTTCTGATTTGTACCAAAGTGATTGACTGACCGGCTGTCCCATGAATCATCCCGCTAGCTAGCTAAAAATCAACATACATTTTTTTTTAATGTAGTAAATAACGCAAGAACAAACATGAATTTATGTATTTTTTATGTAATGTTAGCACTGAAGCTAAGTGGTTCCCTTGTTGTAACTAATGAAAACTGTATAATTACATTTTTTGAATGTAATATTATGATATCTGCACCAGTATAATTGAGCGTTAGAATTATTAATAATTGATAGAATAGCATCTTAAGACCAAAGATGGAGCAGTTGGGGGTAAGCACCTTTCTCAAGGACAGTTCAGACTCACAAAGTACCAGACTGTGTGTATGTGTGTGTGTCAAATGTGACTGAAGCGAGGCTGCGGGCAGGAAATCCATACTGCCGGTCAGGATAAGCCCAGTTCTCTCGGACCAGCATTATCATTCCCGACCTGCTTTTGTCCTCCGACAGACGCATTCTTTCTGCGCTGACTGCTTCTCTCTCTCCATTTCTCAAATACAAACTTTCAACACTGAAACTACATCAAAAAACACCAAAACAGGTCTCAACTGCACTAATCTGTTTTTTTTTTCTCCTTAACCTCTATAACATGTGCATGTTCAACCCTTAGAAATGCATTTCTACGAACCAATGAACGATCAAAAGCCCTAAAGAGAACAAAACTCTCTTAAATTACATTCCACAGCCCACTATTTATAACATCAACCAACTGAGAGGATGGGAGGGGTGGAAAGGGAGGTGTGAGAGAAAGAGAAATGAGGACAGAGAGCATCGTGGCATGTAATAATAGTTTTAAAGAGAAGACGGAGAGGTTCCAGGTTGATACTCAGCTGTGCAGCACACTGAGGGGATTCCTCTGTGCAACAGAGACAGCTTTGTGTCACCAGCCTATGACTAGAATAGATGTAAGAGTCTCCGTTGGCAGTGACTTCTGGTTGAAAGAGGGCTATGGGAACAGGGATGAACCAAAGTCTAAACCAGTGGTTCAAGAGTGAAAAAGTGGCAGGTAAAAACAACTCTCCGACTGCACCGCACTCCATTTTTCCCTGCCCAGGCATGTTGTTGCCCTTGGTGGTAGGGACAGCCACTCAGTGTCCCTACCACATTCCTCTTACCTGCCTTTAATGGAGGCACAAAAAGACTAGCGTATAAGGTTGTTAGGGCCAGAGGGAGGTGTCCATTTCATTGCTGTCATGAGAAAAGGCAGAAAGCAGAGGAAATATTGTTGAGTCATGTCTCTGGTGAGAGGGTTCAGTGTGATGAGGTGGACAGGAAAGAGAAAATATGGGTTGAACTTGCAGAAAATGAAGCTCAAAGCGTTGGCTGTTGTCTTTTTTACGGTGCCTCTAGGGAACAATTTTGTCCAAAAGCCAGACTACAGAGACAATAAGGATGAAGGAGGGTCATTTACTTACTCACTGTTAGTTCTACCCTAAAACAAGGCAATACTCTTGAAACAGTGCAGTTTGTGACTCTTAAAGTTACTACACTGTCGCTCCAAAGGACAGGGTTCTGGAAGTACATGTCACACCAAACCTATAATCCATGATTAATGGAGTTTACATTACCACAATGTAAACTATGTCTACTTTTTTCATCCGTCACCTCTTGAAGAACTGCTGCTTTGAAGCTGCCTCTAAACACAACGTTTGAACTTTAAAGCTGTGATGCAATGGAGAAACCTGAGAAGCTGATTTGTAATGTTGACCCTGAATCAGTATTTCCATCTGTCTGATACTATCTAGAGAAGAGGAGGCGGGTGGGTGTGCAACCCTATCACAGATCAGGTTTGTGACCCTTAAGCCGTCCATCAAATTTTATGAGCCAATCAGTGTTTGCTTCTGCCTGGACAAGTTGAGGCTGGCCTGTTGATGGTTCTTGATTTAAGTTTACATGACCCTCTCTGGATATACACATACAAACACATAAATTAAATAAAGGGAATAGTATATATATTCTATATGGTCCATGACCAGCTACACTGGAGCTTGTGTTTTTACAAAAAGATGAAATAATAAAACATAGTCAGAGCAAACATAGAAAGCCCTGTGTGTCTGACGTTCAGAGTGAAACTGTCTGCACTGTGGACGTTTCTCGGAATCCTTGAGTGTTCTGAGCCAAAACACACTGGCTGCGTACAGAGCCATCTGGCCAGCGCTTCACATGACGATACACACAGACATATAGACACAATTTGCTCAAATAGAAACGCAAAGAAATATTTAGGCACTTTTGACTAAGGGTCTTGTTTCTTTTTCTTTAACTACAGTGCTTTTTAGCTGTTCTGTCCCTTTGTCCTTCAGTTATTTGCTAGCTTAGCTGATTTACACCTAGTTTCCACGTTGCTCTGTGCTGGTATGCAAGTGTACTGGACGTCCATTCATTACTAAGGGAACCTCGTAATGTCCAGTGTGTTTGCAAAACCCCTCCTTCTGTTTTGTTTTTTATTGGCTCCAGAATACGCTACCATTACATTAAAAATATTCAACTTTTGCAGTGTATTTCAGACAGATGGTATGGACCAGAAAGTTAGCGTAAAAAGGAATTAGCTAACTGACTGATGGATGTAATACTGCTCAATTTACACATTTTTCAAAAAGTATTATTAGCTAGTGAGCTAGCTGTGTAACATACAGAGCGAATGGATTGTGGCTCATACATCGTTGGCTACACGCCTATAAATATTTATTCTCATTAAACTTTATAGACAGTGTATCTTTTTTAATTTTTATTAAACTTTTGATTGACATTTAAGTAACTATTTAAAAATATTTATATGACAACCCTGCACATAACATTAGTCCACAAAACTTATGTTCCCTACTGCAAAACCAAAATTTGTACAACATACGGTTGCATGAAGTTCCACGAACATCCTTTTATGCAACATGGAGGCTTTTCAAGTAAAACAAAAACACTGAACATGTTATGGTAAGAGTGAACTGCTCCTTTAAAAACATGACATGAAATATTTTTGCTGCAGGAATTCCTGTGAGGGTGTGGTTGCTGGGTTGTTTGGGACTGGACAAAAACAGGCCGCAAGTTTCCATCCATCCATCCAACAATCTCTCCCTCTCTGTAATTCTTTCTCTCTTTGTCTCTCCCTCCCTCCCTCCGCTTACAGCGGGACGATCTGCCTGTTTTCACTCTCTCCGGGGGGGGTCGCTGAAATGAGGCACTGACGTCACCAGCCAGGAAACTGAGGTGACCTCTGTCAAATCTTTATTAAAAAAACAGGATTGGCACTCGCACAACATCTAATTAGGAGAGTTGAGAACAGAGTAGTGGTTCTCTCTGGTGAAAACTTTTTGGGAAAACAACAGGGATTAAGAGCATATTTGTGCAGTCTCGGTCTAAGGCTTTTGGGAGTGTGGAAGAAAGTATTTGTTAACTTTTGAGTCATAAAAGTCATAAAAACTTACAGTGAGTCATCTTAATATTTGCTGTCACACCTCAAGCTAACATTTACACCACACCACTGAACGTCTTAAAAACTTACATCAGTATGATGTAATACTGTAATACTGTACCAGCAAGTGACTCGAAGCGGTGACAGCATTGGCTTTACGTCTAAGCTTTATATGTCTGGGTTGAGAGCAAGCTTCAGGTGGACAGAGTGCCCTCTTGGAGCCTTCATGATATGTGGTTGTGCTAAAGTGGCACCAGTAAGAGCCGGGTGAGTCTTTACTGGAGAGAGATGAGTTACACGAAAGGTATGCTTCAATTTATACAGACTAGTGTGGTGGATGACATGTTGGTGTACTTTCTGTCTCTGTCTCAACCAGAGCGAGATCAGTGGATACCGATGTTGAAAAAAGACCGTGTCTACAGCCATGTAGTAATTAGTATTAAACACAAAGTGCAGCTGAGGCTGAAGGGAACGGCATTAGTGTTGCTGGTATTTGGTCAAGTACTTGATGGAAGCTCAAGAAGAGGAATTAAAGGATTATTACAGTTTCTCTTGAGTGTTACAAAGCAGTCACACAGTAAGTGCCACAAACTGCAGTTCCTGGAGTGACCACTTGCAACTGGCTCCAAAAACAAGTCAGTCCCCATAAAAACCCCTTCTTAAAATGCCCAACTTTATAGCAGTAGTAAACATGTTTACAGCCTGGCATACATGACAACAGCATGGGGGGTGAATTTTTATATAACTCTCTCATTTTAATTATATAAAGGCTTAAAGTTATGCATAATAAAGGCCGTCGCCACTTTGAATGACAGCTTATAGCTAGCTGTCTGCAACCAGGCATCATTAACCCACCACAGATTCAGCCACACTCCACCTCTTTGCCCATTTTTTGATTAGCTGGGAGGTAAGTGGAGCCTCGCTGCGAAGATGAAAATCACATCATCACTACAGCTCTTCAAAAAATCTATGGGTTACATCAGACATTATGTCCACGTTTTATACAGACTGTACCAAAGTTAATGGCCATCCCTCTGATAGTCCTCAAGAGACTTCACTTAAAACCCAAATTTCAACCTCATGGTGAATCACTGAAGTTAGAGGGTGCATCATCGACTGATTTATTAAAGAACCAGAATGGCTCAAGTGGCAAGAACATTTCCTGCAACGTGTGAACAGTACATCTGGATCTTGCAGCACAGACTCTGTGGTCACTGGCTCCTTCCAACACTAACAGGAATTGTGTCACACTGTTGGCAGGAAAGTTTTTTTTAAGGGTGAGATCAAATTATCAAATGACTTCTCATATCTCGTTCAGAGGAATACTGTAGGCTTACAGCAAATGTGTCCATTACATACAAGTCTGTACACACAGCCTCACATACGCACAAACAGCCCGTTGAATACATACAAAAACACCAATACAGTATTTTATGTATAGAGTCTCTATTTAAATCTAATCTCCCTAGACTTTGGTTAAAGTTTTACAAAGGTCCAGGCCTGAAAATCTCCTGGTGGTTTCATTGTTGACACTGTTCTCTTTGTAGAAATCACCCATGACTGAAATCACACTATGATCCTCACTGACTGAGCATGTCTCGTCTCTTCATATCAGTTGTTTTCATCTGCAGTGCCACTTTATGGGAACTGGTTGTGACTGTGCAACGGCATAAAGGTGATACAATGAACAATGAACACATTTTTTTCAGTTTGATGCAACACCAAATAAGTCTGGGCTCTGTCGCAACACTTTAAAATAAGGGCTTTTTTTTCAAAACATCCCAAAAACTGTTGGGAAGTGAAGAGAAGTAGCCTTGTCTGAAAATAGTTTTGGGTGCAATAAAAAAGTTAACCAAAGCATTTCGGGAACAAATTGTAGCTGCTCTGTTTCTTGTTAAGGGAATGCATGTCTGTCATCTTTAAATAGAGGACACATGCTTAATCCAGAACAGTGGAAAAACACACTGAGGAAGGTACCCGCGGCCCCCTGCTTCATTACATAAAGTGATCCCTTAAGACCATGAAAAGCCAACTGGTACAAACACTGGGTGGCTGATGACAGTAAGAAGATGGTGGCTGACAATTATGTAGCGGAGAGACACTCTCTTTAAAATAAACACCCGATAAGGTCACTGTCATTAAAACACACTTAGCCAGTGGGACAATGCTTCATGATGCACGAAATGACGGAAAGGCAGGGAGCAAAGTGAGGGAAGAGAAAACAGAGTTTGGAAATGTTCAAATCCCCTGACCGGCCGAGAAAATGTGCCTGGGGAGATTTGAGCAATGTTCTCTCCTGCTGCAATAAATAGCTGTTAAGGTGCCCTAGAGCAAGGCATTATCTCTTATCGCAGCAGCAGAAGACTGGTTGCACTGGGAAGAAGAAATATGAAAGTGACAATTTGAAGTTATACTGTGATTAAAAACCCATGCCCTTCCAACTTTGGGAATTCCATCTGACAATTAAATGCATGTTGGATCAGATAAAAACAGCAACATTATCATTTTGGCTGCCATGGCTCATATTTTAGATGACATTTAGATGTGCTACCATTTTTTTGTTCAACGCAGCTAAAAGTATGATCACTCATTCTCTTTAATTAAAATAGTTTTCTAAATAAAACTGGAGCTGCCAGACTAATCCCAGTGGTTTGTTTGGGTGTTAGATGTGCGCTGTTTTACAACCCGGATTGAAATAAGTTGGTACACTGCGTAAAACATAAATAAAACAAAATGTGGATCCTAGAAAGGCTCAGTCATTCACAAGCAAGGATGGGGCGGGGTTCACCACAGTGGGAAACACATTATTGTATAACCAATATTACTACGTTGGCCTTGGAACACTTTGTAAAACATTGTTGGTGAACACAGTTCAACAAAGGATTGCATTCTGTTTGTATTTAGATTTTACACAGCATCCCAGCTTTTTCTAGAGTCAGGGTTGTATAAACTACAACTTTTACAGCAGAAACGTCTTAAAGGGGCCATTTTGGAGAACAAATACAAACTCAGAAATACTTACCTTTCCCATAACTGGATAAACAAGCTGTTCTCAGAGGAAAATAATGTCCCAGAACACTTTAGCTAGAAAGGTGGCAGGGTCCGCCAAATATAAACAAAGTTAAACAGTATGAAATTGCGATGTCCTTTAAGGTCAGTTTGTTTATTCAGTCATGAAAACAAATAAAGTTTGTTTAGGAATAAAAATCAGTCAATAAGGATCTCTCTCTTCTGTTTAAAATGTCTTCCCCAAACTACATAGTGTACCTTTAATGTGGAAAAACCATAAACCCCTGGGGTCAATATGTGGCTACCACCATCAAATACGACAATAACCATGAGCACAAACCGAAAGTACCAACAAGGGACAACTTTCGGTTTCTCTTTTTAAACTGTTTTTGTTAAAATGTTCTAAGAGCAAACAGCGGACCATATTTTGAACAGAACATGTATTATGAAGAGGCACTTAATGTGCCCACCAGTCAACACAGATGTCAGAAAATCACACAAACACAGATGACAACCAGGAAACTTAGTGAATAATGCAATGCACACTGTTCTACAAAGATGGTCCTCCACCGAAGCCCAATTTTGAGATTAAAGGTACACTTCAAACTTACAAATCAACGTCTTCATTCATAAATAAGTCCTCATTGGTGTAAAATTATCTCTGCCAACAATCTCACTTATCCTCCTGAGGGAAGAATCACTTATCTGTATCTACATAGGACGGGCGAACTCTACGGAGTTTTCCATGTCCTTCCGGTTTATAAAAAACGATGAACTGCCGAGAGGGACAAAAAGCACTACGTGGTACAGATAAGGCTAAACGCGTTTTCACTCAGAGTGTGGAACGGAGAACGAGCTTAGCGAGACGAGTTTGAAGTTTGTTTGAAATACCGTACTTCATCACCCGAAACAAAACTTGATGAAGTGGTGTTTGAAGACATGTTGTTGTCATAGCTTCTTGAATCTTGACACATCCCGCCTGCCATAGTTCCAACAGGTTGCAACGCACATTTGAAAACGCGAGGCGCTAGAGAGCAGTATTCGTTTGAATGCAAAATAAAATTTAACCACTAGGTGGGAGAAATAATTCCACAGTGTCCCTTTAAGAAGGCCTGAAATCAAAGACAGAATAGGTTTAAAATTGTCGACAATATGAACTGTGGCAATGTTATATGTTTTAAATCTTATACAGAAGGAAATTAGTGACGCAAAGAAATAAATTAAAAAAAAAACCTACGTGATCGCAGCTTTCTCTGGATAGTGGGATTAGATTAAAGGATGGAAAGAGAAGAGAAACAGGGGGAAGAGGAGGACACACTGACAGGATGTTCTGGTCAGTCTGGACAGTACTGCAGTCCAAGTGAACGTCCAGCATATGGCCCATCTCAGTGGGACATTCAGTCCTCAGCCACAACGCCCCCATAAATATTTGGTCTCCCCCTTGTTCTACTCTACACCCACCCACACACACACTGATGATCTCCCCATCCTCTGTGAATGATAGAAAAGAGACAAAGAGGAGCTGAAAAGATTATTTTTATGGCAGGCAGGTGATTGATAGTCTCGAAGTCTGTGTCTAGATCCCTGTGGCTGTTTGGGTGTGCATCAGCACAACAGTGTTGAAACAGATAATCCCTGGGACACTTCATGTAAATTATCATGTCTCTCCCAAAGCCCAGACTTGCCAAAACACAGAGTCACAGTGGTCAACAAGGGTGAATTAGATAAACATTACATCTTTCATTGAGCACAAGGGACGTAATCTTGTCATGGAAAGACTGAGTCAGAATGTCAAAGGAATGACCGTTGCTGTTTTATTGGGTGTTAACTGCAAATGAAAGTATATTTAGTGATAAAGGTCATGTAACAACTCCAAAAGTGGGATTTACTCTTGGATAGTTCTCTTTCTATCTTTTTATCCCTTTTGAAAGCAGGAATTAGCCTTCAATGACAAATTTAAGGAAATAACATGAAAGAAAAACAGAGAAATAGGGTGAAAAGTTATGCATAGCATTCAGGTAAAGAAACCCTAACCCTAACATATCCTCTTACAACCTACATACAATTTGGCTGTAATATTGGTGCTTTAATCCTGTATTGACAATGTTATCATGACTTTATTATATCAATTGCTGTGTCCATGGAAAAGCCAACAGAAAGACTGGGTTGAGAGGTGTTTAGCAAAACTAGTTGTTCAAAGTTAGACTCAATATTTCCTTTTGCACTACCCTTATGATGAGGACTTAATATTAAACTGCGAGGCCATCTAGTGGTGTCTGACTGTTACGTGTGTTCCTTTATTTTGAAAAATAATGTAGATAGGATAAAAGGTATGAAATACAAAAGTTCAGGCAAAAAAAGCATAAATGCATAAAATATCCTAAAATACAGAATAATAAAACCATTTAGTCCTTGCTGCTTAAGATACAGGTCACACCACAAACTTCTTTTCACTGATCCATCTTTCCCCACACTTTAACTATCGTCACCTCCTCTATCCCTGGAACCTTTCCCCTTCCTTCTTCCTCCCTTGCCTCATCTTTAACAGCCCCGTCTCATCCTCTCTGCCCTCTCTTTAGACTACAGAAGACCACCTGTGGTCCATTGTTGGGGTCAGAAGTTTAGGGCGAAAACCAATCCTCCCGTGGGAAGCTTCCAGAAAAGTGCAGGGAGCTATTTAAAGACTTTGCGATAATGAGGAGGCTCGGGTGGAATCCGCGAGCCATGTTCTCTTTCATCATAAACACACACATCATAAACCCTCCACACATACACACACCCACCTCTCAACAACATCCACAATAAATGCATCCAGCTGTAACTCCTCTTGTCAATCTGGTACTATGGAAGGAACAATTAAGAGATGTCTGTGCGCTACAAGTTCTACTGAAGATTCATCATAGTGATGATCGTATCAAACATTTCTTTAAACGGTCTTGAAACAAAGCAGATTTCTCCTTGCACATGACAACATTGTCACTTGATTCATGAAAATGCAATTGTTCATGCAATAAAAACATGTCAACCTTTCACAGATGTTGCTGTGAAGTCTTCTGACAAATATAAAATGAGACAAAAATACAAACACCTATGGCTACCAGGTGTTCTGTGTAATTCTTATTGGTCCAGTTTGTCAAATCCTTTAACCCTCTTGGGTTCAAACAGCCTGCTGTGGCTCCTTACTCTGTCAGTCCAGTGTTTATTAATAAACCTAAACAGATTTGAGGTAGTCATGGTCACACATAGCAGCACACTGACTTAGAGAGAGGCTGGGTCAACTGTCGTTACTCCCCCTCCTCTCTCAGTTCATCTGCACACACTGCTCACACTCACTCTTTGCCGCTCACTTTGTGTTGTCGTCTGAACCTCTTGTCATTTCTAACGGATTCATCCTGAGGATAGCACATAAGGCCAGAAGAAACAAGAAAAGAAGTAAGTACAACTATATTTCATGTTAACATAAATGAGGGTCTGTGTATGTGATGTTGATCACATTTGATTGGAAGCCTCCAAAGAAAACCAAACAGTAACCATTCGTGCCACTCTCACAAGTCTTTCAAAACTTTCAACTAACTCTTATTTAGCGGTTAAAAAGATGAACGTATCACATGAAGATAAAAAGAAGTTAGATTTTATGATTAATATAAGGAGAAAAGCAAATGTTCAGAGTGCTCAACAAATATAGGCCAGTGCTGCCTTTGGGTGGTGGAGGGCTAAAGGAATGTGACTTGTGCCCAAGCCTGTCCTGCAGCAAGACAGCTGGTGACTGTCATGTCTTCCACAGGGCTTTAGTCAGCCATCCATAGCACAACACTGTCCAGTCCTTGGGCACTGGGAACACACAGAAGGGAGCTGTCGGTGCTGTAGATTTTTTTTGTGGGACCTAGTTTTACACAAATGCTCAAGCAGCATCTTGAATTTTGGTTGAAGAGGTTTTGGCGAGGAGGCAGCAGCTATCAGATGAATGTCACACTTGTTGTCTTTGCCATTTCTACACTACTTATATCTGCCAATGACAGTATCGGGTCAATTTGATGAATTAAATCTCTGGGAGTCGCTGGCCAGTCTTGGCAAACACCTCAAAGGGTGAAATTACAGCTACATTATTCACCAAGGGAGAATGCAAATGCCCATCCATCGGCACAACGACATGTTATGATAATTTGTTCTCTAATGTAATCTGTGTAATGCCACTTGCTGGAACTTCAGACGAAGGCTGGCTGTATGTGTTTACATTAGTATTGTTGCGGTGTTCATGTGAATACGTGAGTGAGCTTGTTTGAGGTGTGTGTCAGATCATTGCCAAGCAGCCAGTTGGTCCCTGGGTGATCCAGAATATGAAGACAGCTGTTAGCACTCCCTTTGCTCAGCAGCCCCTTGCCCAGCTCTACATGCCTGAATGTGCCAATGACATCAGCATAGTTTACTGTAGAAAATATTATCCCAACTCATCTGCTGTCATGTCATCAATGCAGGCTAGGCCTAGTGTTTATGACATGAGACACAACCGCCAACTACTGCAGCTATCATGCTTAATGTGCATCATCTAGATGGTCTAACATATGAATCTGCTTTTGTCAAGGGATGACACTGTTGTAAAGGCGACTTCTACATCAATATTCGCCACAAGAATTAGGCTGAGCCAATGGAGGATCTGGATGATAACACTTCAACCACTGGGTTCGGGCCTCTCTTCATTAAAGAAGAGGAATCTGATCCAGACAGAACCCTGATGGAGCAGAGAGAGTGCAACGCAGCACAATCTGGGCTCACCTTCACAGGATCAATGCTGAATCAAACAACCTTGATCAAGCCATACTTGCAGGAGATGGATGACTTACTGAAAAGCTGCGAGGAGCTCACTGGTATCCCTTTTGGTTCAAACTTCTCAGCCAGTTACACTGAAACAAGCCAAACGGAATCAAGTCATAGCCTCAAGAAAGAGGAAGAAGCAATGGAGAGCTATGGAGAAAGAAGTACTTCTCCCCATGCATATCTTTCCACAAGCTATATTGACACACACATGGATGGGGCTGGATCAGAAGACCAGCAAGTGCAAGGTCAGGCGCAAGGCCTGGGCACCAGCACCAACAGGTGTGGAGTGACTACAGACGCTGCTCGCCAAAGAGAAATGCCTCTTACTTCAGTGGGTAACAAACTCAGTGACACCATGGTGGAGTATGAGGGCCAGCTTTTGGGAATGTTGGCTATGCTGGAGAGCTGCATGGAAGAGGCTGGGATGGACTTTGAGCCCCAAGACTGGGTTGCAGATGCAAGTCAAGAATATGTACACATAAGTAAGAACCCTAATCTTTGTAGGGGTACGACACTGGTGCCCATTCAGCAAGTGAAGCCAATGAGGTCAGAGACCCAGCCGATGCAAGTGGAATCCTGGGCTGGTCAACATGAAAGGAGAGTTGAAGTTTCCAAGGAAAGCAGAAGTGAAGTGATAGTAGGTCCACCGACAAGTGAAAGCCAGCAGAATCCCGTGCTTAGCTGTGACAACATGGGTGGCTTCTTAACGGATGGACTGGAAAAGCAAGGGAATTTGAAAACAGGCAAGATGGTTCTTGGTCCTCAGTTTAGGTTTTCAGAAGCGTCACTGCCATTGGCCAACAAAGAAAACGACCCACTGCTCCTTGAGGCTACAAAGACAGGATATATTTCTACTAATGAAGGCACAAACACAAACAAAGATGTGATTGGGATTGAAGTAGACAACCCTGAATTGCTATCTGAAGAGGGACAGGGGCCAGAGATGGAAACCATTGATCCAGGATCAAGCATGAATGACCTTGCAGCAATAGGTTCTCAGATGGAGGAGTGCATTGAGGAGGTACAGCGGTTAGAAAAGAGGAGGAAGGAACTATTGGCGGAGGTGTTGGAGTTGAGAGGGAATAAAAACAGAGATGAGGCAGAGGGGAGCAACGAAGAGACAGAGGAAGCAACTGATAGCAAAGTGGCAGAGCTAATGAATGCACTGAAGAGGGAGGAAGAGGGGAGAAGAGAGGAGAGAAAGAGGGAGATTCAGAGCCTCAGGGAGGAGAGAGCAGAGGAAGAGAGGAGGATGTGGAAGGTGAACCTGGAGAGACAGGGGCTTCAGGAGGAGCTGAGAAAGCTGAAGAGGAGGCTGTTTGCCATGGCAAGGGACTGTGCTCACAACCAGCTCGCCCTGAACACCCAGCACCGTGAGGTGGAGCTGTTAAAAAGGGAAGAGGTGAGAAAAAAAAATCATGATCTCTTCGTCATATTTCTAAGAAAACGCCCATGTAAAAATATTTTTCATCCTATACTTTAGGAGAAGCTGCAGTCACTAGTGCTCCAGCTGACGGAAGAGAGCTCTCAACTTAGGACGGCCCAACAACAGCAGCTCTTAGACCTAGAAGGAGAGCTTCATGCCCAGAGCTCCAATCAATCCTCCAACACCCAGGATGAGCTGACCGAGTGCAGAAGGCACTCCTGTGGGGACATCCAACAGTACCTGCAGGGTGGGCTGAAAGCGTTGGAGGACAGGTACTCTTACTGTCTTGTTCTGGCTTAGCCTGACTAAAATCATGTTTACTTGGTCAACTATTTTTTCAATTTTCCTATTGTCAATTGTTTTTCTGGCCAGGTATGAACCCATTTTGCTAGCATTGCTGAAGAGAAGGGAAGTAACAACCGGAGCCCTGGTGAAAGCCAAAGACCATGCCCAGGAGCTGAGGACACAGCTAAGACCCCTAAAGGAGGAGATCCAAAAGCTGAAGCTCCAGAGAGCTTGCTTGGAAGAAAAACTCAAACTAATTCACATACAGAGGAGAGAGGATGTGGGGCAGTACAAGGTAAGCAAGAATGCAAGTAGGGAGTACATGTAAAACGGGCAAAGAAGATGGATAGAAAGACAAAAAAATAAAGGCAAACTGTCCAAATGTGCAGCTGTAAAAGGCATGGTCACCTTATACACAAACCAATATAGTGATGCCATTCTTACAGGAGACAGTTTATTATCTGGAGGAGAGCAGCAGAGAGCTGAAGATGGAATTAAAGATTCAGACGAGAAAAACCAAAGAGATCATGGAAGTGAGAGACAGCCTGGCCAAGCAACTGCTCTTGTACAGGTAAGATTTGTTGAGCTATTGTGTACTGCAATATTTTTTTAAAACCTTAAGGCAATAGCTCTAATCAAAATATGTTTCCTCACAGGGCTGCCATTGAGGACCATAAGAAGTCTGATGAAGAGAAAACATGATTTTTTGAAAAAAAGTTATGTTTAATTACAAACTGATTTTTTTTTATCTGCAACATAGTGAACTCCAAGGATCAATTAATGCACTTTAAACACATACATAAGTAGAATTAAACAGTCTAGAACAGTCTATGAAGAACTAGACTGGAACTTGTAGAAAGGTTTTTGTTATGAATAAAGGCTTTGTGTCCGTTGTAACCAGAGTGTGACTGACGAGTTAATGTCTTTGCATGAAGAGTGGAGAGGGGTTTGTGTACTTATAAGGGCAACATGGCTGAAGAAGTAAACACAGGGACACAGAGTAATAGAGTGAGAGTGAGTTTGGCAGACAGTAAAGCACCAAGACGTCACACCAGACACATATAAAGGTCTGAGCAAAGCATCATCAGGCATTACCAACTCTTTGACTAAAAGGATTATTAACGGTTGTTTAAAAATATTTCCAAGCTTAGTAAGCCACTGATCTCATTAAACTAAGTAAGTAACAGTCATATTGAAAAATGTTGACAATACATCAAGTGGACGCAAAGACTAATGAAACACGTTTTATTAAGAATGCACTCACTGTACAAATATTGAACATATAAAAAGTTCAAACACTACTCTATTTCACGAAAACATTTAAATGATTTATGTATGAATAAGGTGAGGGGAGGTGGGACAACAAATGAACATTTAAAACGCAATTCACTCCAAATTGTAATTTCATTCAGATGTAGCTGGTGTAAAAATCAGTATCCAGAACAATTAGGTGATGACCAGACTGAAGCAATGAAAATGGTATTTTTATAACAACAAGCTCGCCTGCAAATAACGTATGTCAAAGTAACTGTCAGTAACTGCATCGTGCGAAGGACTCTAATTGCAATTTACTAAACTTTTTTCCCCCCCTGCAACTTTTCCAAGTTTTGCCGAGGCGACGTTTTAAACAGCAGGTTATTGTAAATCATCTCTTTTTTGGGGCTGTCAGTATGATCAAGATCTTATGTTCTAGAAACAAATTTTATTTATTACAGAAAAATTGACCAAAACATTTCAGTGTAGATGGGAGAGCCAATTTGGTTACAAAAATACATATTTTATATGCACTACGAATAACATGGGTGAGATTCTTCAGGCAATATCTTTAAATTAAATGAGTTCTTTACTTTGAGTATTCCAAAAGGGACCAGGGCTACACATGATCATTTTCTTTGTTGTATTTACAGTGATTTACGGCCTGTCCCACCAGTAGAGAAGGATGGGGGAAAAGTAGCTGCCTGGAACTACTGATGTGGCAGTTTGGCAGTTTGGGATGAGGCTGTAGGTAAATACACACAGCATGCAGTGGTGCTATGCTGTGGCTTCAGGGTCTGTCGAACCCTCTGGATCTTCATCGTTGTAGATGTTCTCAGCCTAAAAGGAGAATCAGTGTGTCAGTCATTCAGCCATATACTGTTCAGTTGTTGTTGTTATATTTACAAGTCTGAGCATTTTCCCAGTTCAACAAGAAAAAGTGCAAGGCTTTCAAAGAGCCAAACTTTACCAAACAAGACAACTAAATGGTTACCTGGAAGCTTTTTCTGACATTCATTAGAGTGCAGTGATACAGGACAGACAGAAGTTCAGTAGCTTAAGAAAGCATTACACAGTGAAAGAAATAAACACACAACTGGGGTAGTATACTTACCATTTTTCTCTTCTGTCTCATCACTCTGCCCTGACTGAATTATTCCAAATGTTCTATCAAAAATCGATCTTGACTGAGATTTTTTCTTTGCAGTCATTTTTCTTGCAGCTGAAATGTTAGGAACCTCCCATCACGCAACTTTTCTCTGCAAATTAATTGTTGGCTTCTTTGATCCTGACTGCAGACCTGCCTGCTCTCTGTAACCTTAACATGTCATTGCAACGTTTATTATCTTGTATATTGTTAAGAGGAAAATAGTTCCCTAGGCATAAAAAATGTGGCCTCAGTTGTCTTACCATTTGCCAAACTTGCATAATGTTGTCTTCAGACACAGAGCAGATGACCCAGGGCTCGTTGGGGTTCCAAGAGAAGTCAGAGATCTTGGCTGTGTGTCCTCCATGAATAAACTAGATAGAAGAAAAGCCACCATTTTCGTTATTATGATAAAAGAAGATGTTAGCAATAACAGATACTTTCTGTTTCCAAAGTTCAACAGGCTTAAATGAGACTCACCAGCAGCTCAGGTGGGCCATCCTCTGCATCTTCTGGTGACTGCTCCTCTCCGATTTTACTACAAAACAGACAGAAGAGTTCAATTTGGTACCAAACAATGTTACAGGATGATTAACCTGACATGTCACTGGATGCCGAGACGGTGTTGCAGTTAAATATACACTGAGAGCATTTCAGAGGCAGGATGTGCTCAATACTTTCAATGACTGTTCGGCAAGTCCTCTCATCTTGAAATGTATTTATCTGTGTTGCATGATTAGGTTTCATCAGCAGAAAGAAAGCCAAAGCATTGCATTAGTAAAAAGATACACCAAGTGCATTAAGACAGCACAGCTGGAAAAAAAAAAGAAAAAGAAAGAGCTGCACTTGCAATGTGGTTGAGCTGCTCTGTTCACAGGATGGTGGATGTTACCATTAGTACTGGAATGGAGGGCATCATCTCTGGCAGCGGCAATGAAGCTAGAATGCTACACAGCCACATTAAGTGGAGGACTGAGGGTAAAATGTTGTTTACCTGAGGTCCCAGACATTGAGGCGACGGTCTGTTCCACTGGAAGCCAGTATGGTCTCGTTATGAGGTGACCACTGAACCTAGAGCGGCCAGTCGGAGAATTAAAGTTAGGTCACCCTGAACAGCATCACAAATGTGTATTACTGAAACTTCCATCACATTGAAAATCATCATCAATGTCAGATACATTTATCCCAGAGTGTGTATATCTGCGAAGTATTGATCCTTCAAACTTTTTCAATTTGTCTAAGAACTTATCAAATTTCAATCTATAACTGCATCCACATGATATAACTTCTTTTATTGTCTTTCTAGCCAACTTAACAGATTTAAATACAGGACATCCTCCTTAATTCAAGAAAATGTCATAAAAGTAATAAATATATCTTACCTGGAAGATCTCATCCTTGTGTGACTCGAAGGAATGCAGCTTCAGTTTCAAGTTCCTCAAGTCCCAAAGAGCCACAGTCTGTGAGCAGAAGAGAGGTTACCAATACCTGTCTGATTTTCATAATCTTTACAATCAACATGCAGTTACAAAACAGCAACAGCATTATCAGTATTTAGTCAAATAGTGATAGGATGTAGTATCACAGAGTTAAGCAACATGCAGTATATTGGCAAAATGGCGACAATTACGGTGTGTCACAATATCACATTACCTTGTCTGCAGACCCAGAGGCAAGGATAAACTCGCTGTAAGGGTTAAATGACAAACAGTTGACCTCTGCTGTGTGGGCGTCGACTGCATGGCTGGGCTTGGAGGTGTTGTTTGAACGAGTGTCCCAACTGAGGTGAAAAATGAAAAATATCAGTCTGTGGACTTTTCAGGTGAACCTTTTCTGTTCGATTTGTCTTTTATAAAGTGTCTTACATCATGAGCTTCTGGTCATCTGCAACAGATCCAAAGAGTGACTCGTGAAGCAAGTGCCAGGAGACATCTTCCACCACGGCAGTGTGACCAGTGAAAATAGTCTTTGCATCAACAATCTTCCCCTCTTTTGGCACCGCACTTATGTCCCACAGGCAGACTGTCTGCAATTTAGGAAAGACGAGGGGTACAAATCAATCAATACTCACAAAATCTGATGCAAAGTAGCAGGAGTCTATTGTGAGAAGAATGTTTAAATTGGTGACACAAAAAAACTCCCTAAATATGGAAATATGCCTGATAATATTTGAATACAGCAATAAAACCTGACTTGTGCCTTACATGGTCATCTGATGCACTAAGCAGAGAGCCAGAAAGATTTGGATTCCAGGAGAGACCATAGCCTTCTTTCTGATGGCCTCTGAGACGCAGATCAGGGCGACACTCTCCTGAAGCATCTATGAACAATGAAGAATTAAGTCTTTTTTTTTTTTTACATCATAAACAAAAACATACACAATAATAAGGATTGAATAAACAAAATACTAATGAAATACCAATTATTTTAAGTTACTTTCCAAACGTGTTTACAGAACAGGCACCTTCAGCAGTGTCTTGCACTGTGTATGATTTATGTACCTGGCTTTGAGGGGTGCTTGGTGTAGTCAAACACCAGAACATCTGAGGTGGGGGTCTTGGTAGCGATGATGCAGGGGTTTTGGGGCATATAGCGGGCACGGTTCACCTCTCCTTCATGGCTGATCTTGATTTCTATCTCGATCTTGCCACTTACAGAGCCAAAGCCTCCAAACTCTGCAAAGAAATAAAAGAAAATGAATTTAGAGAGTACAGACCCAATCAGAAGTCCATACTGTTTATGCTAAAGGAAAAATGAAAAATAACTCATCAGTCCAAAACAGTCTAATTATAAACATTATCACTGAAGCCCAGCTTTACCAAGTTACAACGAGAGTGATAATGTACATATTGTCTGTGTCTTTAAATCACATGGACCTGCTACAAATGTGCATCACATTACAAATCTGCTGGACTGAATAATCAAACGTATTTAGAATAGGACCACACAAGTCTCCCACCTCCTTTTTCGCTGTCATAATGTGAGGCATCAAACTGGGCGTCATCATTGGGCAGCTGGACGCTGGCAATAACCAGGTGATTCTGCTCGTCGGATGTGTGAGTGCCCAACACCAGCCGGTGCACACTGTAATCCTTCCCCTCTGGCCTGGTAAGGAGAAAAAGTTTATTATTAATATCATTAACACTTTTTGAGAGAGTGGATAATGGTGTACACATGTGAGAATTCCTCCTGGGCCATTGAGTAAAGTGTGTACCTGGAGACATCAGGCAGCCACTGAGCAGTCAGGCTGGGCCACTCTAAAGCATGGGTCATAACCAGGTCATACAGGAAGGGGGTGTTTTTCTTCCAGATCTTGTACTCCTCATTTATCACCCTCTCCTCAACAGCATCATCAAATGCACCTGCTGAGAGAGCAGTAATAGTAATCCATATCAATTTCAACACACTTGCAAGATGTGTCTAAAGCTTACACTCACTGAGGGTGTTGAATATCTGGATACATGCCAGTGTATCTAGCTATAGTCAAGGCAATAATGACAGTTAATGCTATAGCACTAAATCAATGGCTGCTTATAATTGTCTCTGCAGACAACTGACGGCTGATTAACTTGCGCTATAGCTAGTGCTCTATATGTGCCAGGATGTTAATATGTTTTCAGAAACATATAGGCATTAGCTTACCTAACGCTAGCTATCACGATTATGCTCGTGCAAGTATTAGCATACTAGCTATCACAATTCAGTTTAGTAACGTTTGGGACTTGTACTGCGGCCTCCCTTTCAACTACGACATAACGATAGTAGCACGACAACTGGTGGTCGGCTAAGCGAAAACAAGAGCTGTACACTGCACCAGATTCTTACAGCCCCCGCAATGAAAGTTTACCCGGCTTTTGTTGTAACTGATAAAGGCCAGCTACAGAGCCACGGTAGCTAGCCGCTACCTAAGCTAGCTAAGCCATGGCAATTAACCACGTTATTTGTCGCTGAGAACAACAAAAGCCTTCAGCTTACCTTCCTTGTCCGCCATTGCAGCTATAGACCACAGAGACTCGATGTTAGCTGAGATGCGGAGACAAAGAGAGAGTGTTGTCTCCGGCCCTCTTGTGTGCTCTGCTTAAAACACAGAGCGAACGGCGCTAAGCTAACAGCTAACCGAGAAGCAGACTGTGTGAGGGAGACGTAGGTGCATTCGCGCGCTCAGGACAAGAGAGGGGGGGCTTCCGTCCACCAATCAGAGGGCAGCTTGTGCTCACCAGCAGAGGGGGGCAGGATGTTGTGCGTCACTTTCTGCCGGGTTTCCGAAAATAACTCAAAGTAGTCCTAGATAAACTATTGCAAATACACCCATTACTTCCTGTAAAAGTATAAAAACTCATTTTTAAATAAGTTCATACAATAAAGATTATATTGTGGCCTCTCCTAATTCAAAACTAACGGAAAAAAACAGCCCTGTCTATTTTCCTTTCAAAGGAATATTGAAAGGTAAATAGACAGACCTTTTTAATGTACCTGTGTTGTATCGTGCATGCCTTGTATATTGTTTATTTCGTTGTTTATCCTTAGCTCCTTTAATGTGTATGTCAAATAAAGCTGTGAAAAGGGTAAGTGCACTTTTGTCGATTAGCATTCCATCCTTACTGTGTTTTCCAAACGAGAATTGACCCCACTTACATGTGTGTTCGAACTATATTAGCTCTTATTATTGTTGTATTATTGTTTTGTTTGATACGTTTATTTTTCTGGGATGAATGTTGTTTACTGTCGCTGTCTCGCTCTCTCTATGTTGTTAGTTTAATGACAACTTTGGCAAATGCCATTATTTGTCAGACGCATATGCTTACTGAACTTGGCGTCAAGGAAATGTAAGACCAGCACAGAAAAGGAAGATTATTTGAATACCTTTCTATAACACCGTAAAAACTTTTTTGGCACATGAAGCTGTCATTCCTGAAAACGACAACATTCCTTTCTTACTGGCTATTGGTCAGTGGTGAATTCACTTCTCAGTATGAGGCTATCTGATTGGACGCTTGTCTAAAACGGATCTCTCATTGGCCGAGGATGACGCGGGGCCTTAAACGGCAAACTAAAACTCATGGCAAGCTTACAAACCACCTTATGTCTCTCTGCCATGTCGTGAGTGATATCTCAGCGAGCTCATGCTGTCAAAATGTCAACAACCGATGTGTCCCGTCCGCTCGACATTCTCCGCTCACTGTATCAGCACGTGCAGACACTGGAGGAGTTTGCTGACGGCATCGTCTTCAAAGAGGGACATAGAGCCGTGCTCATTGAACAGTCCGACACAAACCGCTTCATATCTTTCGTGAGGGGTGTTTTTATATGCTTTGACAAGGAACTACAGCAAGTGCCAAGCTGCAACCAGGTAACACCCCCCTAAAAGAAAAACTATCCAACTTGTCAGTGTCTTTGAGTTGACACGTAACGTTACCGTTACTAACGTTACTCCTGTAAAGCATTGTAACAGTAACGTTAACGTTCGCCAACGCTTGCTGTCATGACACCTGTATTAAGGTTCTAGCTAATGTTAAGTAATGTTTTGATAACCTATTGTACGGAGTAATATTTTACATTGTATGAATATATCATAACATGTTAACGCTCAATTTTAGTTGTGAAAGAGTAAAGGTAGACATGCTGTGGCAGGATATTTTAGTCGCAGTTAAGCTAGCTAAATATTCAACTATCATCAAAAATGGCTGACGTTAAAAGGGTAGTATGTACTTTTGGAGAAGAAACCAAAACCCAGAATTTTGATATTTACAATATTAATGAGGTAATAATACACACTCAGAAATGTTGATTTCTTGCCATAACTGAATAAACAAGCTGTTCTCAGACAAAAATAAGGTCCCAAGAACACTGTTTGAAGCTAGAAAGGTTTATTTAGCTTGTTTAGGCTTTTTTAAAAAAAAGCAAAAAATGTCAGGATTTAATAATATGATACCATCAAATTGGTAACTTCTTGTGCTGATGTTCTTTTTTCCACAGATCTGCACTCTGCCTGAACTGCTGGCCTTTCTTCTTAACAGTCTGAAAAGAAAAAGAAAGCGAAATGTCTTGGCACACGGCTACAACTTTCTGTCTGTCGCCCGGGAGGAGCGGGATGCGGACCACTTCAAATTCCAAGGAGATGTAACTCAAAGCGCTGCTTACATCCACGGCAGCGACCTGTGGAAGAAGGTCACAACGCGTCTCGGCACAGACATCACACGGTACCTGTTGGAGAGCTGCTCTGTGTTTGTGGCAGTCCCTCCTTCATGTGTTTTCCAGGTGTGCGGCGTTCCGGTTTATGACAGGGTATCAATGACTACTGCCCTCCCTGGGTTTCTTCTCAAGCCTCAGTCCAGGACAAATGGTGCTCAGTTCGGAAGGTATCGACGAGCAGTGGCCTTGGAGAGAAGACAGAAAGTTGAGAATCCTACTATCAGCAAGAAGAGGAGGAGAATGGATGTAAGAGTAAAGAAAGGGAAAAGAAAGAGAGAAACAGATCAGAAGGATGAGGGTGAGAATATGACTTGTTCAGGAAAGAAAAGATTGGTAGGACTGGAAAAACCCACACAGGAAATCCAACAGGTTTGCGATGAAGCAGAGGAGCAAGTTCAGCCCCTGCCTCTGGAACCAACTACCTCTGTGAAACCTTTGGAAAATGGTGCTTCTGGTTCCAAACAGCCTGCTGAAATCCAAACAACCATACTTCCCCTGGAGGGAAGACCTAGTTGGAGATCAGGGATTTTCCCCCCTTTGCCTCCCTCGCAATGTTTTATCCGAACTCTGGGATTCCTGTATGGGGGAAGGGGCATGAAGGGCTTCATTCTAAATAGGAAGAAGAAGAGTGCTGATGGATGCAGAAGGCTACAAGGGCCAGATTTAGTACGAACAGTCTTCTTTGAGGGACTGGCATATCTAAATGGGCTCGAGAGAAAGCCCAAGAAACTCCCCCGGCGCTTTTTTAACATGGTCCCTCTTTTCAGTCAGCTGTTGCGTCAACACAGGAGATGTCCCTACAGCAGAATACTGCAGAAGATGTGCCCAGTGGTGGAGGAAAGAGATGCAGGACAAGGAGAATTAAGCTCCGTCTTGCCTCAACACTGTGCACCTCACCGGGTCTACCTGTTCGTCAAGGAATGCCTCTCAGCTGTGATCCCTCAGGAGCTGTGGGGCTCCAACCACAACCGACTTAATTTCTTTGTCAGGGTCAGGGGCTTATTGCGCAGTGGCAAGTTTGAGAAGCTCTCACTGGCTGAACTGATGTGGAAGATGAATGTGAATGACTGTGATTGGTTGAAGATGAGTAAGACAGGTAAGATTGTTATAGGCGTCAAGCTGTTTGTTCTCTTGCTGGATGCATTTTGGCCTTTACCAGAGCACTCTGATCTGCAGGCAGGGTTCCGCCCAGTGAGCGCTCATACCGGACACAGATCCTGGGTCAGTTCCTGGCTTGGCTTTTAGACGGCTACGTTGTGGGCCTGGTTCGAGCCTGTTTCTACATCACTGAGAGTGTGGGCCAGAAAAACGCCCTCAGGTTCTACAGACAGGAAGTCTGGACGAAATTGCAAGACTTGGCCTTCAGGTACACACTCATACACACACTGCAGTGTCTTGTACTTGTACAGTCATGCTCACATGTCGTTTTTGTGATTTAGAGGTCACCTCTCCAAGGGTCAGATGGAGGAGTTGACTCCCGCTCAGGTGGCGTCCCTCCCCAAATCCACCGTCGTCTCTCGCCTTCGCTTCATTCCCAAGACTGATGGCATGAGGCCTATCACACGAGTAATAGGAGCAGATGCCAAGACGAGGGTACATTTTGGTTAATGGCCATTAAAGTTCTATGAGCTGTGTGTTGATACATGTTCTCGGAATTCCCATGGGTCCATGAAATCCTTGAAAATGTTGTGAATATCAGAGAAAAAAAAGACATTGGTCATTAAATGTGCTTAATACATAAATGTATTTATGTATTAAGAATATATTTGTGCATTAGTAAAAAGGCTATGATCTGTTTGTCTGCACGTGTGTCTTTTATAACACAGCAGCACCATTGAGAAGTATTAACACATTCAATCGTCTCTGTTTTTATACTTGTTATTGGTGAGCTTCTGTAAAGCCTGCTGCTTCTCTTTTCATAAAAATTCTGTGTTGTAACAATAACCATGATCTGTTTCTCAAATTATGCCGTGTTTGATCCTTAAAGTTGCGGGAATTAGGGCTGGAAAGTCCATTAAATTTCATATTTAAGAAGGTGTGGTATGAGGTTGTGCAAATTATTCAGGACATTTCTTATCCCCTGCAGTTCTACCGAAAGCGTGTCCAGGACTTGCTGGATATACTGCTTGCTTGTGTGCGCTCCACTCCATCCCTCCTGGGCTCCACAGTGTGGGGGATGACAGATATCCACAAGGTGATGCGCTCTATAGCTCCTGGCCAGAAGGACACACCGCAACCCCTCTACTTTGTTAAGGTTCGATTTTTTTCATTATTAATTGTCCTGACTGATGTAACATTAGTTATGCACTCATACTCTTACATTTTTCTGGTGATACTGCTACCAAAAGCGTAACAGTTTTAACATTCAGCAAATAATTTCTTTTGTTAAATGCTGATTCCCTCCTTTCTTCATTTTTTCATTCTGTCTCCATGATTAAGGTGGATGTGAGTGGAGCCTATGAGAGTCTGCCTCACGACAAACTCATTGAGGTGATTGATCAGGCACTGAAACCTGTCCAGGACGAACTCTTTACCATCCGCCGCTATGCCAAGATCTGGGCTGATTCCCATGAGGGCCTGAAAAAGGCCTTTGTTAGACAGGTACTCTTAAACATACACAAGCGTACTGTTCACATTATACTCATGTCTGTTTGACCCAATTAGAGAGTCTGTCATGTTTGTAAATGCAGGCAGATTTCCTGGAGGATAACATGGGATCCTCCAACATGAAAGGATTTGGGATGTCACTACAGAAAAGAGGGAAGGTCCATCACACCATATTAGTAGAGCAGGTGAGAGCAACAACTTTTGATATATTTCTTTAGATAAGAATATTTGGTATTTCTTTAAGCCAATCGGTCCTTCTTGTCTTTTCTCCCTTCAGCATTTCTGCTCAGATCTTCGTGGCAGAGAGGCGTTAGAGTTCTTCACCCAAATGCTAACTGGCAGTGTTGTTCAGTTTGGGAAGAAGTAAGCATTATCCATATTAAATAAGCTTGTGTGTAGCGCTTTTTGAATGTGACCCTCTCTTGATAGGTGGTTTAGTGTACTTTGCTTAATTCCTACTTAATTTACCCCTTTTATGTTACAAAATGTTTGCCCTTTGTGTTTCAGGACATACCGTCAGTGCCGTGGGATTCCTCAGGGGTCGGTTGTGTCCTGTCTGCTCTGCTGTCTCTGCTACGGCCACATGGAGAATGTCCTGTTCAAAGACATTACTGGAAAGAAAGGGTACAGCCATTTATTTTAGTCAACTTCCATAGGTGTAATAACACATCTGTAGCAGCAGAAGGCAGTCTTCTTGTACTTTAGCTTGTTTCTGTTCACTGTATTTGTTATTTTCCACTCTCTGTGCCCTGTAGATGTTTGATGAGACTGGTGGATGACTTCCTTTTGATCACACCAGACCTGAATGATGCACAAGCCTTTCTCAAGTATGACACAATGTTTTTATGACTTTTTTATGACTGTTCATGTGACATAAGGGCTCTAAGCCAACATTCATTTTTGACAGAGCTACGTTATCTTTATGAATGTACTTTTCAAATATCATGATTATTTTGAACCTGTAGAAAATCCATTATTAACCAGACTCAAGATTAAGTAGTCAGCCTCTCATGACTCAGCAGTAACATTGTTAATGGAAACCGTGCAGTACAAGATATCTTGCAGTAGAAGGCTGCAATATGATTTGCACACCACTTTTTTTTCTAGCTATAATATTTGTGTGGCTACATGTTAAAAAAGGTGGAAAGACACAGATTTAACCTAATGTAATGCTGAATCTTAAATTTAGCAGTTAATAATGGCATATGCATGTTGTGTGAAGGATCCTGCTGGCGGGGTTCCGCAGTATGGTCTGGTGGTCAACCCGCAGAAGGTGGTGGTCAACTTTCAGGGATCAGGAGGCGAGGGTTCTTGTCCTGACATCCGTGCGCTACCCCCTCGCTGCCTCTTCCCCTGGTGTGGACTGCTGCTGGACACGCACTCACTGGACGTCTACAAAGACTACTCCAGGTTAAGCATCCTGTCAGTCCTGATTAGGGGTGTCACGAATCTCCAAATCAGCGATGGGATTATTGGAAAATTTGATTCAGTTTTCAATTTAGACTGACAGCCGAGCCATTGCCAGACTGTTGAGAAAAAAATATGCATATTCTCTCCCCTATGTTCCACTACTCTCATGCATACACGTGGGCACTCCCTGTTCCCCAACCACATGCCCCCAGCCACACCTAGTGGACATCTTTACTTTTCTCGTTATAATGTAGAATTATTGACTTAGTTCTTGCGTGAGAATGTATTGGACTTTGGCAGTCTTTGAGATTCTTGTATACTGAGTGGAAACCCACACATAAACTTTTGTACCTGCTCATAAATATTCTTGGAGACAACTCCCTGTCGAGCATGGATGATTACTATTCTAACATAGAACACAGTGAACATTATAACTACGTCTCTGTTTACATTCAAATATCAATGTTGCTTTTCTTTTGTGTTTACTTCTTACTTTCCATCTTTCACAGCTATGCAGGCCTGTCTTTGCGCTACAGCCTTACTTTGGGCTCTTTCCACTCAGCTGGACAGCAAATGAAGAGGAAACTGATGGGCATCCTCAGACTCAAGTGCCATGCCTTGTTCCTGGACCTGAAGGTCAGGAAAATAATTGTTATTTTAATGGTGCCTACATTACCCATAATGTAACTAAGCCACTGTGTGACATCACTGTAGGCAATTTGTCAGATCAAATGCAGCTTCCTCTGAAATTACAAAAGGCTTTATACGACTCTTTTCACATATGCAGTAGTAAATCCCCTGTAAACACACTTCAGTGTGGAAAATTGGTGGATTTACCCTGTAAGAACTAATGTCATTCCCTTCAGCCTTAGTTTTACTTGTGTTTAGTGCTAATGAGCAAATATAAGCCTACTAAGAACTCACAAAGCTAAGATGGTTAACATGGTAGTTAGTGCATCTGTGAAACGTAAGCATCAGCAGGGTCATAGCATTTAGCTGAGAGCGCTGCTGTGCCTAATTACAGCCTCACAGGGTCGCTAACATAGCTGTAGCCTCCTTTTCATAGCATTACATTCAAGCTACATCTTTCAAAAACATATAGACAGTGTATGTGAATTGAGTCTTCGAATGTGTAGGTCTTCCAAATGGACCCGTCACCCCACTATATGTTTAAATCAGCTGCAAACAAACGCACTGTGCTCTAATTAAGATAGATAGATAGGTAGATAGATAAACATAGGTAAACATAGCAGCAAGGGGCCGCCTCCTTCCAAGGACATGGCCTACAAAAGTAGAAACCTGAACTCTGCTCTTCCTCTGACAAATGATGGTGTCAGGTGCCATTGTCAACATGTAGAGTAAAGGATAACAAGCAGAAATTAAACTGAGACAACAACCAAGTGGTAAATAACGGTTGTAAAAATGTCAAATTCGACGATTATGCCTGGTTGCGTTTCAGTTTAACACACAATGGGCAAACAATGTAGCAGATAGGTAGTAAATGTCAGTGTACTGTACTGGACAAATGGTGAAACAGGTAAATGAACAGAGGATATACCTAGTCCATATTGCCCTTGTTAGATATCATGTACAAATATTAAAAAATGTTTTTCGTTCTGCATTTGATTAAGATGTATTAAGCCCTTCATTTATTTATTTCTTATTCAGATTTTTCTACACCTTTTGCTCTTACGCTGAATATAATAATAGATACCTTTCCTTTCTCAGACCAATTCTCTTGAGGCTGTCTACAAGAACATCTACAAGCTGGTGCTGCTTCATGCACGCAGGTAAAGGTGTTTAAAGACTGAACCTTAAGTATTACTTTAATTATGCAATTGTTGTCTCTGTCTATTGTCCATTCATTTGTATTATTCTGTCAGATTAAGTATAATTATATCGGCACTTTGAATGATTTCTTTCTATTACCCTCCTGAAGTATTGTAATACAACTGTGACGAACACGAGCCAGGGACACACTGACCACTGCCACTCTTGTGTGTTCGCTGGCCCTGACTTGATAAATAGGCCAATAAAGGGAATCCTGCTATTGAAGTAAGCACCAGAGTGGTTGTCAATCAATACCTCCACTGAGCTGAGAGTTAAATGTACCACCTTTTATCTCAGAATGTAAATATCTGAATCGACAGGGCTCGTCTCTGCATATTCTGTCTCGTGTCTTTTATTATTTTCTGTTCTCTGTCTTTAGGTTCCATGTGTGTGCTCAGAGTTTGCCCTTTGGTCAGACCGTTGCCAAGAACCCTATGTTTTTCCTGCAGATGATATGGGACATGTCGGAGTACGCCAGTCACCTCATCAGGCTCAGCAACAAAGGCAACGTTTTCTCTTTTCAAGTTCAAAGCTTATTTTTTATCATTTGTTTGTTTATTTTGATCACCGCTAGCTACTGTATTAAAACAGAAGCCACTCTTCTTATCTCTTCCTCTTTGTGCAGGACTGATATTAGGCAGTAAAGCCCAGACCGGCATTGTGCAGTATGAAGCGGTGGAGCTGATTTTCTGTCTTTCCTTCTTGCTAGTGCTGTCACAACACCGTCCCCTCTATAAGGATCTGCTCCCGCACCTGCACAAACGTATGTACACTCAGATCAGAGTATCAGAGTTGATTTCTAGGAGTGCAAGATGTTGAAATCACCCAGGCTTAGTGGTCTATCATAATTTCAGTTGATTAAAATAAATGAATTGCTGACTTGCTGTGTCAAGATATATTAATAATCAGTGAGGTTACAGCTGCTGAGCCATACGTGCTAACAGTGATTTTCTTGTTTTGGCTTGTGTGCTTTTGCACCTCCCTAAAACCCAAAAGTCACTCTCATCCTGTGTTTAGTTCAGTTCCCTGAGGTCAAGTGAGCCACTGCTTGGATTTTGAATGTGCATCCATCTGTGCTGTTGAAGTATGGCCAAAAACGACGAGCCATATTTTATCAATCCTTTCACACATTTAATGCACTAAATTAAAAGCAAATTACTGAGTAAGTCTTCTTCATATTGTATATTGTTATTATTTTATTTAATTTTTTTAGTTGATGTGTCTGTACAAGCCTGTGGATCTGTTTAAGTTGTTTAATGCCGCTGGACTGTGGATTTTTTCTGGACTCTCCATAGGAAGTGACTTTAAGCACGTTCTCGAGTGCCGAACAGAGAGCAACAGTAGCTAATGTTAGTTTGAAAAAGGAGTCCGTTAACATAAAATAAAAACCTGCTTCCAGCTTAACACAGAAGTTCCACAGAGCCCCATTATAGTTCAAGGAAATCCATTCTTCAAGTTTTATAAATGCACAATGTTTCCAAAGTCAATAATAAAATCATGTTCAGTAATTGTGATTCCAACTTTGAGCAAGTAATGTAATGTATGAACTTACAATTCACAATTACAATTATAATGATATATGATTATTGATACCGAGCAGCCCTACTGCTCTGGCTAATCATAAACACTGTACTTGCACGACAGCAGGAAAATAAATCCCCAGTCTCCTCGAAACAGACTTCATAAATCACCAACATGAAAACATCCTCATTAAAGCTTGCCAGGAAGGCCGATCCCTGTGAATGTGGACTTTAAACCTGACCCAACAGATCAAGATGCATGTACACAAGTCAATGTAACTTGGACTGTGATTTGATTATAAACGTGTTGGAAAGAGTTCAAGTGGGTGAATTTAAGAATTCCCCACCAAAGAGAAAAAAAACATCTTTTATATGTTCTGCTTTCATCCTCTTGACAGGAAAACGCAGTCTAGAGCGGCGTCTTGGCGACCTGAGACTGTCGAGGGTCCGGCAGGCCACTAACCTCAGGACACCAGTGGACTTCTTGGCCATCCAGACGTAGACTACCAGTAAGCCCCAATTACAGCTCCCAACAAAACCATGAAACTCTCTGCAGCTGAAAGATATAGGTATGTCTATCAAAAATCCATCAAAAAAACTTTTTTGTTTCCTTCTCTCATCCTCAAGTTTTGCGGCCGTGAGATGAGCAGTGTGTTGAAATCAGTCATTCGGATTTATCTGATCTGTCAGTGTGCCAAAGTAAGTGCTTACAGTTATACATTGTCTGGAAAGCTAACTGCTGGTAAAAGAGGGAAAAACAGTCCTTAGTCATCGACTATAAAACAGTCAAGTGATAAAGCTCAGTCATAAAGGCACCCTATAAAAAAACAACAACCACATAATATAAAAATGTGAAGGCTAATTGAAAACCATCCAGCTACCGGATGCACCCATGTCATGCCACGGTTGTTTGTCTCTCTGGACTTTGATTTACGCTTGTGGTAGTTTTCCACAAAGAAGACACATCATCACCTGGAAAAATAATTTATATGTAAGCAAGTAACAAGATATCCATCCATCATCCATCATAAGAAACTTCAAAAGGAAGCTAAAAGGAAAAGTTCACCCAATATTCAGTCATTGTTTACTCCCATGCATATACAAAGTAGAGTGTCTACAAAACATTTGTGGAGCTTCACAGCAAAACAGCATTGCTGCATTCTCCTGAACAACTGAAGCAGATGGGGACTTGTTTCAAAATGTAAAAAAGTATGGACCACTTTTTTGTGGCTTTTGGGGGGGTTTGTTTTTTTCCCAGTTGTGTTTTTTAACATTTTGAACTCCAGAAACTTACAAAACTTAATCTGACTTTTGGGTGAGTACATAATGACTGAATTTCCATCTTTTGGTGAACTTATGCTTAAAGATCTTATGCAATTTTGTGTCACTTTGAATGAATGTAAGACTTTATGTTCAGACAGAAAGCTTTGTTAATTTGCAACCAGTGTGCTGTTTGTCTCATAATAATGTGTTAGATTGTATGTTTTTTACATCATGTACACTTCACAGCAATGTACAAAGGAAAGAATTTCACAGTTGAATAAATACAGTTTTGTGATTGGGGAAAGAAAAGAGGTTTGAGTTCAGCTTGAATTCAGAAAAGCCATGATAGTAATCAGGAGATACATTTCAATTCATTTCTCAGCTCTTTGGCTGTACTGTTCCTGTGTTTCAATCTCAAAGCCATTATTGCTGTATGGATTTGGGGTAGCACGAGCAGAGGACCTTCTCCGGCAGATCAGTCTGTAAAGAGCCACCAGAGGGATGGGAAGCACGGGTACTGAAGAGAGGAGGATGATAATGGCAAACACCCAGTCTGGGTAGGGCCTCACATCATTTTCGGGGAATAATTCCTAAAGAAAAAGACAGGAGTGAAAAATGTGAAATGTAATGCACAGAATATTACTACCTCTGACAAGAAGGTTATATTCTTGTTAATGACTATTTAACAGATTTCCACAAAACTTGGATGGGGGATGGATAGAATGGACCCCACTAACTTTGGCGTGGATCCAGATGAAGACACAAATATTTCTCATTTTTCTCATTATAAGATAAGACATCCTGACATGTTTAATGAATGCAAGGATCTTGATGAAGAAATTCTGGTGTATTTACAGTATTTGTAAGTACAAAAAAGGACAACTGGCAGAGGTTTGCGCTCTAGTGAGTGCCAGTCTAGTTTAATATTAACATTTACTAGCTAAATGAAAGTTCATCACATTGTTCGACAGTGTGTAATATTTGTTAATTCACTTTTTGCAGGCAGAAGATAAATACGTCTCTCATGTCCTAAGAGCATATTAATCTTCTCGTCTAACTCTTGTTAAAGGCAAATAAACTGACAACCGTAAAAAATATTCCTTTACACAGAGAAACATTTCTTTGTCTGTACACGTGACTTGCTTACATAAGATGGGTCCCAAGCAGGATAGGTGGGGTGATTCTGTGCCTGGACGACCACGTATGCAATCAACACCACCGCGAGCATTACAGGACTAATCACCATCCAGCATGCCTTCCAGTAGATGTTTGGCCTCGACCCAGTCATGAAATAGATGTCTTCACTGAAACTGTTAGAGGACAAGGAGACCAGAATAAATGTCAAAACACACAAGGATCAAAGTTGTACACAAATTCATAAGACCACAGAGTTGCATTCTAGAAAAGGAGAAAAAGTTACTTTTTAATTCCGTGCACATAAATGACTCCAATAATCTCAAAAAATGCGATGATGAGCAGAGGCACAGAGCCCACGTAGCCGTTAAAGACCTCCACCCAGTAGTTCCCGGAACCCAGGGTGAAGATGAGACTGATCAAGAAGGATATCAGGCAGGTGATCGCTAAGAAATTGAAAAAATATATATATCAGAGAGCAGATTCAAAAGGAAAATGAAATTCAAAAGGAAAATGCTTAAGCTAATTTGCAGCTACCTGTTAAAGCCTCATTAGGGATCCACTTGGGCAGTAGTTTGAGGTCTTTGATGGGTGTGAGGACTCCCTCTAAGTTACCAAACATGGAGGAGAGGCCCAAGCTGAAGAGCATGATGAAGAAGAGAATGGCCCATACCTGCGAGCCTGGCATCTCTAGCACTGCCTCGGTGAACGCGATAAAAGCCAGACCGGTACCTGATGCGCTCTGGGGGAGGATGGAATTAACAAGGATGCATGAACTGACTGTAGATTTTCAACAGCAACACAATACGAAAGCAGAGGACAGACAGGTTCAACAAAGGAGGGAGATACGAAAAATGTTTTCAAAGTTACAGTACCTGGTCAAGGAATCTTTGCAGGTCACAGACCCTCAGCTGCAAACCGGTTACCTCGTCTGTATATGTTGTATTGAGATATTCAAACCACTTATCATAGTTTTCAAGTGTTATGTTCTGGTCTGAAATGTGAAAGTGGTTGGTCAGAGCCAAGATGTTCCTGCAGATGGAATAAAAAACAATCAGCGTGATTGGTATCAGCAAGAGAAGAAGAAGCTTTGGACTTGGACTTAGAATATATTTGTTTGTACGTACTCTGTTCGACAGGTGTTGAAGGCGGTGGTAGCTTTAAATCCCAGGATGGAGAAGATAGAAATAGAGGCGTAGAGAGATGTGGCACTATTAATTACTCCAACTAAAACAGCATCCCTCTCACAGTTGTTCCTTATGGAAACAGAACAGAAAGAACAGAGCTTTCACAGTCACATCACACAAATCATCTCAGTTAGTTAATGTAGTAATGAGTTTTAGCGCTCACTTCTCTGGATTATAGCTCGAGAAAGCTATGAGGCCTCCAAAGGCCAGAGAGAGAGAGAAGAAGATCTGGGTGGCAGCGTCCAGCCAAACCCGAGGCTCCATCAGTATGTTCCACTACAGCGGGCGTAAAAACATCACATCAGTTCACTGTGTCTGGGACACACAAAACAATCAACTGTAGTGACCAAACTCACATCAGGAGTGAAGAGGTACTCCAGTCCATCAGTGGCTCCGGGCAGAGTGAGGGAACGGATCAGGAAAATAGTCAGCACTAGGTAAGGGAATGTGGCCGTCACGTATACAGCCTGAAACATGCCAACATATGATATATCCCTCAGTGACTCTTTCTCTCTTTATCTTGTTAGCAGTAGCTGATTCAGTGGCAGTAAACAGACCTTTCCCACGGACTCGATGCCTTTGATGAAGCAGATGAAGACCACACACCAGGCGCTGGCCAGACAAACGACCATCCACCACTGCAAGGAGCCACTGATCTCGATGTCAGGTGTGATGTTCAGTGTCTCACGGTACCAGAAGTAATTCACTGGTGTGCTCTTCTGACACTCTTCGTCGTAGCCTACATGGATGCATAGAAACAAACAATGACAACATGAGATCTTTTAAGTTCTTTAACATCTTTATCTTGAAGGTAATACTGTTTATTTTGATTTAAACGCACATTAGATTTTGTAGCAGAGCTAAGCTCATGTACTTTTGCAGTTCAGTATTAAAATGCCTGATGTTTTCCTGCATGAAAAACTATTTATCATCATGAAATAGATTTTAACATCTTTATGAGACTGTGGTTTTGCTTTATGACTGTCCCCGATTCCAAACTCTGTCACTGATCGAAACTCTGTAAAAGCACACTCTTTTTATTTCATGTTCTGCTATCTCCATGTACCATAAAACAATCCAGCAGAGCCCTGTTGATAACCACTCCTCTCAGTTACAGTCTTCTAACTTTATTGCAAGTGTATTAAATTCTCAAACTGATGCTGCTACATCAGAATTTGACCGTACAGTGTCGAGCTGCTATGAGGTAATGCTGTCAGTGTGGTAGTAGCAATTAGTGTGTGACAATTAATGTTTCAGGAGCAGCTAAAATGGCTTATCTTGTTACCTAAGCGGCTCTCATTGATTGGACACTGGCTCCACGGCAGCGGGTTTTGGAAAGAGTGAAAGAAGTACCAGAGCACCCAGGCCAGGATGGTGTTGTAGAAAATGCCCACCAGGAATGACACAATCATAGAGGCAATTCCTAATGCAGGAAATAAATGAAGATCAACATTTTAAGAACCACAAAAAAAAGTTGTTGATCATGAATTAATGAAATATTTGAAAATGTAGCTGAATGGGTTAACACAGGACGTTCACCCAGGAAACTGTGTTTTGTGTAGGCATATATTATTTGAACACTCAGCCAGGCCATCTTCAGTTGCAGTAAGTATTCCATGCAACAAAACAAGAGATTTGACGTAATACTAGATCCCTGATGGAATCATTTTGTTCTTTGTTTGTTTTTTCAGTTTTCTGCTGCACTTTGTTCAGGTTTAGGCAACAGAATACTTGGTGATGTGTATGCAAACAAAAGCAGATGTTTTTGAAAAAACATTGTGACATTTCCAGCCATGATTGTGGCAACAGAATCTGCTTATTTGAACCAAAAATGACCTTTTTTAAACCCTAATCACGTGGGTTTTATTTTTTGTTTGTTTGTTTGTTTTCTATTCCTAACCAGTCCATAAACATAGTGTTAGCATGACACAGAATTGAAAACTGAACTAAAATATAAACATGTACTTCAACATGTCCACGGTTTGCAGAAAATGTACATTGCAAACATTAACATGATCATGTTCAGGGGGAATATGCCAGGCTGTATGTTCCAGAAAAAAAATTACTTAAATGTGGTCCCACATGAGGAAGGGAAAAATGGTATTAGAAGATCTCTAAATAGTTCCAGGCCACCCACCAACTCCACCCAGCAGTGGTGAGATTGAGTTCCAGACACCGATGCTGCCCATGCGGAGCCTCTGTCCTATGGCCAGCTCCAGGTAGAGTAGAGGGATGCCCTGAAACACCAGTGCGATCAAGTAGGGAATGAGGAATGCACCTGAGGACAAGAAGTAAATATTTGCCTTAAAGTCAGACATCAGACAAACTAAGACTGTCTCTATCCACATACTTTGTAGAGAAGTTTTAAAATAAGGTTGTGGTTATTTAAACCATCCTCGTGAATTAAATGACAACTACTTTTAAATGCTAAATTAGTGCACTGCAATACAAAAAACAGTTGTTTTCCAAGTGGCCAAAAACAGAAGTAGAGTCAGGCTTATAAAAACTGTATGACTAGATATAACACAGATCTAAAGGTACTCAAGGAAAATGTGTGGGAATCAGGAATCTCAGTCTGAATATGTGAAGTTGACAGCCCTATGCACTTTGTGGGACTGGCCGTTTACACGAACTAACCCTGACCCAGATCCTATAGAAATCTGTGGCCTGGGGACTCAGGAAGTGGATAGAGAAATTAGGGCAAATATCACTGATGATTGATCAAACAAAGATAAAGTTACCCATTTCTAGAGCTGAGTGATAAGGACTGGCCTAGCCCAGTGTTAATGACTAATTGTACTGAGACAAGAGAATCTAAATTGTTGCAGTTACACATCTAAATCTCTTAATTAATCTATGATTATGAGAATGTTGTAAGATATAACAGCATCCTATGATAGCATCTTACCTCCTCCATAGATTTGGCATAGGTAGGGAAAACGCCAGACGTTTCCAAGTCCCACTGCAAAGCCAATACATGTTAACAGGTACTGAACCTTGTTGTCCCATTTGGGTCTCTCCTGCGCCCCAGAGTCTTCAGTTTTGCCCATCCTGAGCTGGTAAACTGGCTCAGCACAAGTCCAGTTGAGTTAAAGGGATGCAGCTCTCCAAATCCTAACATACACTTCAATCAGTCAATCTAAATAAAAACAGTTGCTTATAATTCTTTGAGTCCAAATTCTTTCCCCTGATCTCAGCACAGCATATGTCAGACAAAACCCCCTCTTTAGTGGTTTGTTCTAAATGATGTCCACTGCTCTTCTCCAGTCTCATCCTCTGTTCCTCTCCTTTGACTTATCCTCTTTTAGTGGGCTGTCCTTAAATGTCCAATCAGGTGCAGCTTTGAGTCAGAGATGCAGATTTTATTTTGGGAAGTCAGTCCTCCGGGAAGGGAGTTAAAGCATCAGGTATGAGGTTTTATTGGGAGGGTGCTCTTCCTTGAATAATGGATAACCTGTTGACGCTTGTGTCAATGTTCCACTGACATGAAGCAAACGGTTTAGATGGAGCCAATAAAAAAGAGGTAGTGGCAGTTGTAAAACAATCACTTCATGTCTTTATTTAATTTTTTAGACTTTGCACAGGAAAGTTTGTACATTGATATTAAACACTATTTTCAATAACATCTTACATCAGGTGTTGAAATTAGAATGAGAAGACATTTACAGATATACCACAAATTCAACTATACTGCATGTCAATCTGTTGCGTTATAGTCTTGTAAAAGCTGCCTAGCAATATAGGAAGTATGTATTTGACATTATACCTTCCACCTAAATCCTAATTTCTTAAGTGCAATATGATACCACTGTGTTGATGTTGTTCCTGTAACATCTTAATTAATGTTGCTCCAGGACCATCATTAAAACTGACAAATCATTATGTGTAATGTCAAAGCTTTGCAATTTGGGGAAAAAGGCCAGACAAATATATAGTAGCTTCAGATACACTTTTAAATACATTTTTACACAAAAGGGGAATTGTGGATTTTGTCCCCTATTGTAAGGGGAGACTTGGATTGTGACCCATACATCACTCCCATCTTTTTGAACAATGCCGTTTCAAGCAGCTGTCTATTTCTCCCATCTACTGGTGTAAATATGTGCCTGCATGCATAACATCATCACCCCCAAGTTTGTGTGTAATCATATAAGTACAGTTCAGTAAAGTACAACAATCTCTTCGACAGTTATCAGTTTAGTGCAGAAATAAAGGTTGCGCTTTATTGTAGTTCACACTATTTGGCTAAATTAGCCAAAAATTAATATGTTCTTTATTAGACATTTTATATCAAATTAGATAAAGACAAACATTTATACCATAATTATAAACCATACTCCTAATTATAAACAGTATGTGATGCATTATTTCACCTAAAATGTATTATACTTAGACAAAACAAAAGCAATGACTTTATTTCCTGCCTCTTAGACTCTTATAAGACTTTCTCAGAGGTTAATTACAATGGTAGCAAACTAACCAAGAAGTCTAATAAGAGTCTAACATATAAGAAGTAAAGAAGGGTTTTGGTGTATTTTTGCAGTACAGTTTCCCTTTAATTCGTTGCAAATGAACCTCTTAAGAAAGTGTTATACGTGTCCTAATGTTTTAACTTTCCTTGTAATGTGTGACTTATTAACTTGTAACAAAGTCTAAAAGGGGCTAACCGCTACAGTATTGTTTGAGTTTACTTTACAGTACATTTTTATTGAAACTCACAACAAATTAGCCTGTCATAAAAAGGTTTTTTAGAAAGCACAAATAAATGCATTGTACTTGGTGCTCTGTGTTTTGTCTGACCATTATTGATATGGCACTACATTTGTCAAATTACAGACTGTGTTGTCTCAGTTATCGTAGGTCCATGTTGGCAGCAATTAAATACAATATGTAATAAAAAAAAGGTGCAAAAGCAAAGCGAAGAGATGAGATGATTGATAACATTCTCATTCTCAGTTTAGCACAAATACTGGGTGCAGGGGGTAAGAGCTAGCCTGGCTCTGTGTAAAATCCTCCAAACACCACCTCAACATTTTACCAATGAACATCTCCTTTGTTTAATCCATACACATTCCTGCGACACATCCTTGTTCAGTATGTTGTGCTTTTTTTTACAATCTGGTTAATCTCACTTTGCCGCCTCTGTGTTTTACCTATTTGAGGTCTCCCTCTTCCGGCTAATTTGGTGCTCAAACTCCTCTATTAGTCTGAATATTCATCGTCTACTACTGAATGGTGAGGACCCAGATGCACCAAAGATCAGGGAGCTAGTGCTGACAAATACTTCCTGACAAGTTGCTTCTTGTCCCCTCATGTCTAGAATTTAATGTGCTCTTAAACACACAACGTGCACACACAATCTATAGAATTATTGGACAATGTTTTTTTCATTCTTTGAGAGATCTTCTTAAAGCCAACCGTGAACATGTTCTTAATGTTAAAGCTGTACACAGTCAATGTCGTGCCCGCAAAATACTGCAAATAAATCAAGTTAATAACGTTACGTTTCAATGAGAAAAATATTTGAGTAGTAAAACTCTAAGCTATAAACTAAATAAACTAAGCTTTATTAATGTTAACCATTATATGCAATTTACTCCAGGTATGCAACATGGATGGATGGAAAACAGAATATTCTGTTTTAACTCTAGTGAAGAAAGATACAGTAAAGCTATATTATAGGGCAGCCATGAAATTGCACAAGCCTGAGAGGAAACATGGAGAAGTAAAGTTTTGTAAAATTTTGTAAAAAAAATTGTAATATTGTCGTCTTGAAAACTTGTGCATGGATATAAACATGTACACTACAGAACAAAAAGCAACTAATCAAACAAACTTTTTATGTAGCAACTTTCAAACAAATCAAAATGGGATTTGTGATTTCAAGTGGTGGAACAAAAAACATGGAGTGAAAACAGGTTTAGAGACTAATGCACACCAATTGCAATAAAATGAATAGTTAAAGTAATAAAAGATCAAGAATTATAGATAACCCTAACCCAGCAGAACTGAATAATTGCAGCTGATTGATTGTACTCTTCGGTAGCACAGAACGGAGAACAATACAGTAGTCTAACCTGCTAGTTATAAAAGTGTGCATTAGTCTCTGTGTTACTCAGAGAGAGAAATGGCCTCACTTTGGAAATGTTTTGTGATGTGCCTTGAAGTTTAAACCTGAGTCGAAGCCAGCAGTGAACAAGGAGAAGAATTTCATGACCAAATAAATCCTGTTTTGTTATTGAGTAAACATGTGAGCTTTGAGTTTGGCGTTACTGATTAAATGTCAGCTGTGTGGTGAATTAAAATGGAAAATCCACATAAACCAAGGTTAATAATCATGATGTACTCAGTTTCAATCTCAAGCCATCGTCACTGTAAGGTGTTGGGTCAGCACTCACAGAGGCTTCTTGATTCTCCAGCAGATCAGTCTGTAGAGGGCCACTGTAGAGAGGGATTGAAATCAAGATTGCTACACAGAGAAGGATGACTATGGCAAACGCCCCATCTGGGAAGGGCTTCAGTTCAGTTCCAATCGTTCCTCAAGAGAAAGACAGAAGTGTAAACTTGCTTGTATAGAAAATTATAACATTATTCAGTATTAAAATAAAGTTAATGAAATTGAACTCTTATCCTCTTTTTTGTGGACGATAAATGTGACGATAAATACCATTCTCATATCTGCCTGCTAAAGATAAAGCGAGTGCCAACAAGCATTTAGCTTAACTTGGCTTAGCATAACAACTTAAAGTGACCGTTGACAGGCAAGAAATTCTTGGTTGGGTTGTCAAATTTAGTCATGCATCTCGACATATATTTTACCAATGGACAAAGCCAGGCTACTATTTCTGCATCTACAGCTAATTTTCTGCTTACACTAGCTTTATATTTAGCATACAGACACGAGAGTGTAACAATCTTTCCACTTAACTCTCGGTAAAAGCAAATATGCTTATTTTCCCCAAACATTAAAGATATTCCTTTAAACAGTACAAACAGTCAGTTCATTTAACAGAAACAGATTAGAAATAGATTAGAAATTGAGAGAATTGGGTAATGATTATCTGTGAGTTTGGTAGTATGAGCAACTGCTTAATATAATGGATTTGTTACTTATACATTTACGTGTCAGAGTGATAATTTTTTTCCCCTCTCGCCCCGCCTGGTTTTACAATGGAGGATTTTATATCCAAGCTCAAACAGTTTTCTAAACTGTACTTTCAATCAAAACAAGAGGTAATAGATAAAGGAAGACCAACACATTTATTTATATGTCCATGAGGTTGCCGGTGTCTACCTCACGGACACACACACACATACACACATACACATGCACAGCGGCAAGTCAGTGGTAGCTGCCCCACACAGCGGCAGCGGTTGAGACAGATGTTGAGAGATTAATTAAGACAACCAAATTAATGCAGAAATCACGTAATGGAAATGCCTCACCAGCCATGAACCTCTCCGCATGTCACTGATGTACACATAGCCGTTAAAGATCTCCAACCAGTAGTTACCTGAACCCAGAGAGAAGGTGAGACTGGTCAAGAAGGATAACTAGAAGATGATTCCTAAGAAAGTGAAAAATATATCAGAGAGGGCATTTAAAAAAAAATATTTGCCTTTAGAAGAGCTTAAGCTGATTTGCTGCTATCCGTTACAACCTCATTAGGGATCCACTTGGGCACCAGTTTGAGGTCGTTGATGGGTGTGATGACTCCCTGCGTCATGCCAAACATTGGAGGAGAGGCACAAGCTGAAGAGCATGACGAAGAAGAGCATGGCACATACCAACAAGCCTGGCATCTCTAGCACTGCTTTGGTGAATATGACAAAAACAAGGCCAGAACCCGATGTGCCTTGGGGAAGGATGAAAGTAATGAAAAAGCATGAATGGAATTTAAATGTTCGCCCGGCACATTATGTACTGTGCTTAGGGAAAGAACAAGGAGGCGAGAGCAGAGGACAGCCAGGATTTAAGGGAGCAGGGAAATTAGAAGAGGGAGTCGCAGGCAAAATAGAGTGCAATGTACAAGACTGGATCAGTGTGTAGCAATCCCGGTATTATCTCAATACCATTTGTAACTTATCTGATAGAAAAGAGTGGATGGTTACAATTCATCCACACCTTCACGCTCTCAGCGGAGTCATCAATTAAAAAGAACACTGCTTCGTTACGACCACTAACGTAAGCAGTGTTTATCAAGCTAACATTAGCAACCCATGCTCCGACTGTGCACTGATATATTAGAGGAGCAGTAACTTCGCTGCTGGACTTGAGTTATATTTTGGGCGTCATAGACCATTGAAGAGGGATGCAATATTGGAATACTAAATCTATGCAACACTAGCAATGTTACAATGTTTAGAGCACACGGGTGTGGTCACTCAGCTCCTCAGAGAGGCAAGGGAGAACAAGGGTGACATGGTGGTCCTGTGGCTGGATCTGACTAACGCCTACGGCTCAATGCCCCATAAGCTAGTCCTCGACGCACTGGAGAGGCACCATGTTCCAGATGCAGTAAGAGACCTCATACTGGATTACTACAGCGATTTTAGCCTGAGAGTCTCGGCAGGATCAACAACATCTAAGTGGCACAGATTAGTGGTGGGAATCATTACAGGCTGCCCCATCTCAGTGATCCTGTTTGCACTAGCGATGAACATGCTAGCTGCTGAATCGGAATGCCGAGGTCCAAGTCCAAGTCTGGGATTCGCCAGCCACCAATCCACGCCATAGTGGATGACCTGATGGTGACCACCGAGTCAGTGCCTGGAGGCAGATGGATATTGAAGGGCTCAGGGCCAGGATGTCATTCAAGCCAACAAAATCAAGATCCTTAGTCCTGAAAAAGGGCAGAGTGGAAGACAAGTTTTGCTTTTCCATCGCAGGAACACCAATCCCTACCAGCTCTGAGAAGCCGATAAAGAGCTTGGGGAAGTTCTTCGACAGCAGCCTCAGGGACACAGCTTCCATCAAGAGCACCTGCGATGAGTTGGAGGGATGGCTAAAGGATGTGGACAAGTCTGGCCTGCCAGGAAAATTCAAGGCGTGGATTTACCAACACGGAATTCTGCCAAGGGTACTGTGGCCACTGCTCCTCTATAAGTTTCCGATCACCACCAACACAGATCTGGAAAGGAGAGTCAGCCACTACCTGAGGAGATGGTTAGGACTGCCGAGGAGTTTGTTAGTGGATCTTGGCAGCAAACTCAAGTTCCCCCAGCATGTTGCTAAGACCACCCTCAGGCTTGACATCATCCTGGTGTCAGAGGCAACAAAGAGCATCGTCATGCTGGAGCTCACTGTGCCTTGGGAAGAGTGCATGGAAGAGGCCTTTGTGCGCAAGAGGGAGAAATACGACAGCCTGGTGAGTGACTGCCACAGCCAAGGCTGGAGGGCAAGGTGCATGCCTGTGGATGTTGGGTGCAGGGGCTTTGCAGGACAGTCTCTCTGCAGAGCATACACTGCACTTGGCATTACAGGTGAGAGGAGGAGGAGGGCCATCTACAGCAGCACAGAGGCGGCAGAGAAAGCCTCTACACTCGTGAGGCCGGCACACACAGGCTCAGACGTCGGACGTCTGAAGCGTTAGGAGAGAGTCGGATGAGTTCGGGAGCTACTCTGTTTGGTGTGTTCAGCTGTGTTTGAGCCACACGGAAGCACGAGGACGGTGTCTGATCCGACTGAACATGCGAAGTCGGACGTCTGAGGTTGGACGCCGTCGGATACTCTGATTGGTTGTTAGCTAGCTGTTCAGTGACCATTCTGATTGGCGGTGTGCCAGCGAATCAGCGCGGCGTGTGGGAGGGGTGGCAGAAGTGACCATGATACACAAACCACATAAACAGAGACGGCACAGAGTTACAAACTACACTTTGCCGTTCGTTATTTTGGGGATAAACCAATGTATTTTTGAAAGCCATGGCTGTGTGGACCGAGGACTTTGAGGAGCAGCTGTAATACTGTAATACGACATCACGCAAGTAATGCCAAGCCAACACTGTGTGTGCTTTGTTTTGATAAGCTACGGTCCGCACTCCGTTCTTTCATTTCCTATTTTTATGTTTTGGTTTACTGGCACGAGACTAGCGCCACCCCATGTTTAGGAGACTTATTGCATTTCACGCAGGCGCAGAACGTATACGCTACTGTGTAGCCCGGGCGGTGTGTTTCAATGCAACTTTTCTACCGAACGGATCCGACGTAGTAGTCGGATAAGGAAGTCGGCCTTGGGCGGTGTGTGGGGGCCTTTAGAAATAAGGGTTCCAAAAGGATTCTTCTACAAGGGCTGAGGTTCTACCTGGAACCATTTGCTTCTGAAAAACTGTTTCCTGAAGAAACTGTTTTTCAAGGGTTCTTGGTAACAGTAATGGTTCCAGGAAGAACTATTTTGATCCAGAGAACCCTTTTTTGGAGAAAGAGTTCTTCAGGGATTGTTGAAAGCATGGGTATAAGATCCTGTATGGGTTCTTTGTAGAACCTCTCATGGGGGGTTCTGGGTGGAACCTTACACACACAGTTCTAGGTATAACCCTTTATGTTGGGTTCTAGGTAGAACCCTCCACCTTTATAAAGGGTTCTACCTGGAGCCAAAAAGGGTTCTCCTATGAGGACAAGCCGAAGAACCTTATATGGTTCTACTTAGAACTTTTTATTTATAAGAGTGTAGGTGGCTTTGGATAAAGAGGGTGGACCTGTGGTCAAACTGCTAGGTGCTAGGGCACAAGCTGAGGCCTGATCAACCTCAGCTATGTCACCTGAGTGAGGGTGTCTGATGTTCGTGAGACCTGAAACACCCAATGATCTCAGAATACATCACTGATGATGTGCCCTAGCTTGCATCAGAAGATGTTTCACTACAACAATTACAGATGGTTGTTTTATGCTTGTGATAAAGAAAGTAACTATTATACACTGAAACAACAGCGTTTTCATTACACTTGGTTAGAGGTGTGCTTCTAATAAAGCCTTGTTACCCTACCCCTCTATCACATCAAGAATCAGGTCACCCTACCAACACACAAAACGGAGGGGTAGGGCTAAGGGGGGGATTTGGATCGGTTAAAAAATGTCAGACATTTGTGCTGCTTTTGGATGTTCAAATGAAATACCAAAACCAAGCAACAGAAAATAAAAAAATACAAAAACATTTTGCACTTGTCTTTTACTACATTCTACTTTTACAAATGTCATAGATCTTATTCATAATTCATGATTATTATCGTCTCAAATCGGATTCATATAATGAAGCAACGGGCAATTTGAGCTTTTTTAAAAAAGTTATTACATAGGCTAAGTGCCTACCCTTACTCTTACTCTTAAGTTGTTATTTCCTATATGCCCTACCATTTCTTCTCTACTTGTCTCCTCTTTCTGCAACTTGAGTCACTGACATGTCTGTCAGTGCACAAACAGACCTACGTTTAATTTGACAGGCTTATTTGTGATTAAGACTGGCTCACATTGAAACTATATCCGGGGCTATGCTCTTAGGGTTTTTTCAAAGTTATAGTACCTGGTCAAGGAATCTTTGCAGGTCACAGACCCTCAGCTGCAAACCGGCCACCTCATCTGGATATGTTGTAATTACATCTTCATACCACTTATCATAGTTTTCAAGTGTTATGTTGTAGTCCCAATTACAGCTCCCAACAAAACCATGAAACCCTCTGCAGCTAACTGCTGGTAAAAAAGGGACAGTTCTTAGTCATTGGATATAAAACAGTAAAGCGATAAATCTCAGTCATGAACGTACCACATAATATAATATAATAATATAAAGACCTAAGGGCTAATTGAAAACCATCCAGCTACCGGATGCACCCATGTCATGCCACAGTTGTTTGTCTCTCTGACTTTGATTTACGCTTGTGGTAGTTTTCCGCAAAGAAGACACATCATCACCTGGAAAAATAATTTATATGTAAGCAAGTAACAAGATATCCATCCATCATCCATCATAAGAAACGTCAAAAGGAAGTTTAAAGGAAAAGTTCACCCAAAATGGAATATTCAGTCATTGTTTACTCCCATGCATATACAAAATAGAGTGTCTTCAAAATGTAAAAAAGTATGGACCCTTTTTATTTATTTATTTATTTTTGGTTGTTCGTTTGTTTTTTCCTGGGTTTTTTTTTTTTCAGAAATGTTTCATGGACTACAAAACTTTTTTCTAAATTTCCAAGCACATTGGGGTGATTAGATAATGACTGAATTTTCATCTTTTGGTGTACTTATCCTTCAAGATCTTATGCGATTTTGTGTCACTTTGAATGAGTTTAAGACTTTATGTTCAGACAGAAAGCTTTGTTAATTTGCAACCAGTGTGCTGTTTGTCTCATAATAATGTGTTAGATTGAATGTTTTTTACATGTACACTTCACAGCAATGTACATAGGAAATAATTTCACATAATTCACAATTGGATAAATACAGTTTTGTTATTGAGGAAACACGAGAGGTTTGAGTTCAGCTGTAATTCCAAAGAAGCCATGATAGTAATCAGGAGATACTTTTCAGTCCATGAATGCATTATTACAGTTTCTTAGCTGTTTGGCTGTACTGTTCCTGTGTTTCAATCTCAAAGCCGTTATTGCTGTATGGATTTGGGTCAGTGCGAGCAGAGGACCTTCTCCGGCAGATCAGTCTGTAAAGAGCCACCAGAGGGATGGGAAGCACGGGTACTGCAGAGAGGAGGATGATAATGGCAAACACCCAGTCTGGGTAGGGCCTCACATCACTTTCGGGGAATAATTCCTAAAGAAAAAGACAGGAGTGAAAAATGTGGAATGTAATGCACAGAATATTACTACCTCTGACAAGAAGGTTATGTTTTTGTTAATGACCTAACCCTTTTGGCGTGGATCCAGATGAAGACACAAATATTTCTCATTTTTCTCATTATAAGATAAGGCATCCTGTTGTTCATGTTTCATGAATGCAAGGATCTTGATGAAGAAATTCTGGTGTATTTACAGTATTTGTGAGAACAAAAGAGGACAACTGGCAGAGGTTTGCGCTCTACTGAGTGCCAGTCTAGTTTAATATTAACATTTACTAGCTAAATGAAAGTTCATCACATTGTTCGACAGTGTGTAATATTTGTTAATTCACTTTTTGCAGGCAGAAGATAAATACGTCTCTCATGTCCTAAGAGCATATTAATCTTCTCATCTAACTCTTGGTAAAGGCAAAAGTCAAAAAACCAACAAATGTAAAAAATATTCCTTGACACAGAGAAACATTTCCTTGTCTGTACACGTGACTTGCTTACATAAGATGGGTCCCAAGCAGGATAGGTGGGATGTTTCTCTGTCTGGACGATCAGATACGCAATGAACACCACCGCGAGCATTAAAGGACTAATCACCATCCAGCATGCCTTCCAGTAGATGTTTGGCCTCGACCCAGTCATGAAATAGATGTCTTCACTGAAACTGTTAGAGGACAAGGAGACCAGAATAAATGTCAAAACACACAAGGATCAAAGTTGTACACAAATTCATAAGACCACAGAGTTGCATTCTAGAAAAGGAGAAAAAGTTACTTTTTCATTCCATGCACATAAATGACTCCAATAATCTCAAAAAATGCGATGATGAGCAGAGGCACAGAGCCCACGTAGCCGTTAAAGACCTCCACCCAGTAGTTCCCGGAACCCAGGGTGAAGATGAGACTGATCAAGAAGGATATCAGGCAGGTGATCCCTAAGAAATTGAAAAAATATATATATCAGAGAGCAGATTCAAAAGGAAATGAGATTCAAAAGGAAGATGCTTAAGCTAATTTGCAGCTACCTGTTAAAGCCTCATTAGGGAACCACTTGGGCAGTAGTTTGAGGTCTTTGATGGGTGTGAGGACTCCCTCTAAGTTACCAAACATGGAGGAGAGGCCCAAGCTGAAGAGCATGACGAAGAAGAGAATGGCCCATACCTGCGAGCCTGGCATCTCTAGCACTGCCTCGGTGAACGCGATAAAAGCCAGACCGGTACCTGATGCGCTCTGGGGATGGATGGAATTAACAAGGATGCATGAACTGACTGTAGATTTTCAACAGCAACACAATACGAAAGCAGAGGACAGACAGGTTCAACAAAGGAGGGAGATACGAAAAATGTTTTCAAAGTTACAGTACCTGGTCAAGGAATCTTTGCAGGTCACAGACCCTCAGCTGCAAACCGGTTACCTCGTCTGTATATGTTGTATTGAGATATTCAAACCACTTATCATAGTTTTCAAGTGTTATGTTCTGGTCTGAAATGTGAAAGTGGTTGGTCAGAGCCAAGATGTTCCTGCAGATGGAATAAAAAACAATCAGCGTGATTGGTATCAGCAAGAGAAGAATTAGACTTGGACTTAGAATATATTTGTCCATACGTACTCTGTTCGACAGGTGTTGAAGGCGGTGGTAGCTTTAAATCCCAGGATGGAGAAGACAGAAATAGAGGCGTAGAGAGATGTGGCACTATTTACTACTCCAACTACAACAGCATCTGTCTCACAGTTGTTTCTTTGGAAACAGAACAGAAAAAATAGAGCTTTCACAGTCATCACACAAATCAACTCAGTTAGTTAATGTAGTGATGAGTTTTAGCGCTTACCTCTCTGGATTATAGCTTGAGAAAGCTATGAGGCCTCCAAAGGCCAGAGAGAGAGAGAAGAAGATCTGGGTGGCAGCGTCCAGCCAAACCCGAGGCTCCATCAGTATGTTCCACTACAGTGGGCGTAAAAACATCACATCAGTTCACTGTGTCTGGGACACACAAAACAATCAACTGTAGTGACAACAAGTGACCAAACTCACATCAGGAGTGAAGAGGTACTCCAGTCCATCAGTGGCTCCGGGCAGAGAGAGGGCACGAATCAGGAAAATAGTCAGCACTAGGTAAGGGAATGTGGCCGTCACGTATACAGCCTGAAACATGCCAACATATGATATATCCCTCAGTGACTCTTTCTCTCTTTATCTTGTTAGCAGTAGCTGATTCAGTGGCAGTAAACAGACCTTTCCCATGGACTCGATGCCTTTGATGAAGCAGATGAAGACCACACACCAGGCGCTGGCCAGACAAACGACCATCCACCACTGCAAGGAGCCACTGATCTCGATGTCAGGTGTGATGTTCAGTGTCTCACGGTACCAGAAGTAATTCACTGGTGTGCTCTTCTGACACTCTTCGTTGTAGCCTACATGGATGCATAGAAACAAACAATGACAACATGAGATCTTTTAAGTTCTTTAACATCTTTATCTTGAAGGTAATACTGTTTATTTTGATTTAAACGCACATTAGATTTTGTAGCAGAGCTAAGCTCATGTACTTTTGCAGTTCAGTATTAAAATGCCTGATGTTTTCCTGCATGAAAAACTATTTATCATCATGAAATAGATTTTAACATCTTTATGAGACTGTGGTTTTGCTTTATGACTGTCCCCGATTCCAAACTCTGTCACTGATCGAAACTCTGTAAAAGCACACTCTTTTTATTTCATGTTCTGGTATCTCCATGAACCATAAAACAATCCAGTAGTTTTCCAATGAAAACTTGCCTGTAGTGCCACGCAGAGCCCTGTTGGTAACCACCCCTCTCAGTTACAGTCTTCTAACTTTATTGCAAGTGTATTAAATTCTCAAACTGATGCTGCTACATCAGAATTTGACCGTACAGTGTTGAGCTGCTATGAGGTAATGCTGTCACTGTGGTAGTAGCAATTAGTGTGTGACAATTAATGTTTCAGGAGCAGCTAAAATGGCTTATCTTGTTACCTGTGCGGCTCTCATTGATTGGACACTGGCTCCACGGCAGCGGGTTTTGGAAAGAGTGAAAGAAGTACCAGAGCACCCAGGCCACGATGGTGTTGTAGAAAATGCACACCAGGAATGACACAATCATAGAGGCAATTCCTAATGCAGGAAATAAATGATGAACAACACTTTAAGAACCACAAAAAAAAGTTTTTTCATCATGAATAAATGAAATATTTGAAAATGTTTTAAATTCCTTGTGGATTTACATAAAGTTATTGGGTTGTTCTGTAACCAATACCAGTGTCAGATGGTTTATCTGATATCGCTGTGTGGGTGTTGTTCCAACAACATCGTAATTTAATGTTGCTCCAAACCATCATTGCAGCTGACGAGTCCAAATCTGGAAGATGCTGTTGTAGCTGGATGGGTTAACACAGGACGTTCACCCAGGAAACTGTGTTTTGTGTAGGCATATATTATTTGTACACTCAGCCAGTTGCAGTAAGTATTCCATGCAACAAAACAGGAGATTTGACGTAATACTACATCCCTGATGGAATCATTTTGTTCTTTGTTTGTCTTTTTTCAGTTTTCTGCTGCACTTCGTTCAGGTTTAGTCAACAAAATACTTGGTGATGTGTATGCAAACAAAAGCGGATACTATTCCTAACCAGTCCATAAACACGGTGTTAGCATGACATAAAATTGAAAACTGAACTAAAATATAAAACTTCAACATGTCCACGGTTTGCAGAAAATGTACATTGCAAACATTAACATGATCATGTTCAGGGGGAATATGCCAGGTTGTATGTTCCAGAAAAAAAATTACTTAAATGTGGTCCCACATGAGGAAGGGAAAAATGGTATTAGAAGATCTCTAAATAGTTCCAGGCCACCCACCAACTCCACCCAGCAGTGGTGAGATTGAGTTCCAGACACCGATGCTGCCCATGCGGAGCCTCTGTCCTATGGCCAGCTCCAGGTAGAGTAGAGGGATGCCCTGAAACACCAGTGCGATCAAGTAGGGAATGAGGAATGCACCTGAGGACAAGAAGTTAATATTTGCCTTAAAGTTAGACATCAGACAAAGTAAGACTGTCTCTATCCACATACTTTGTAGAGAAGTTTTAAAATAAGGTTGTGGTTATTTAAACCATCCTCGTGAATTAAATGACAACTGCTTTTAATTGCTAAATTAGTGCACTGCAATACAAAAAACTGTTGTTTTCCAAGTGGCCGAATACAGAAGTAGAGTCAGGCTTATAAAAACTGTATGACTAGATATAACACAGATCTAAAGGTACTCAAGGAAAATGTGTGGGAATCAGGAATCTCAGACTAAATATGTGAAGTTGATAGCCCTATGCACTTTGTGGGACTGGCTGCTTACTTGACTTAACCCTGACCCAGATCCTATAGAAATCTGTGGCTCAGGGAATTTAAATAAGAGGAGGTGAATAGAGAACTTAGGGCAGATATCACTGATGATTAACCAAACAAAGATTAAAGTTATCCATTCATGGAGCAGAGTGATAAGGACTGGCCTAGCCCAGTGTTAATGACTAATTGTACTGAGACAAGAGGATCTAAATTGTTGCAGTTACACATCTAAGTCTCTTAACTTACACCCAAATCTCTTAATTAATCTATGATTATGAGGATGATGTAAAATATAACGGCATCCTTGAATAGCCTTTATTGTTGCGGGTGACTTCAATCGCTCAAACTTGAAGACTGTACTACCCAAATTTAACCAACATGTCTTCTGCCCCACCAGAGGAGACAAGACTTTGGACCATGTCTGCACAAACATGGCTGATGCCTACAAAGCTGTCCCCCTCCCCCACCTTGGACAATCTGACCTCACCACTCATTAGACATGTGAAACCCACAGTGAGGACAGTCAAAGTTTGGTTAGAGGGAGCAGACTCTGCACTTCAGCAGAGTTTTGAAAACACTGACTGGAATATGTTTGCCGCTCAGGCCACCCTCGACCCCCCTCACAGACATTGACTTATATGCCCCCTCCATTCTGGACTGTATCAACTCCGACATTAACAGTGTTACCACCCTCAAACGGATCACCACATTCCCTAATCAGAAGCCATGGATAAACAGAGAGGTTCGACTCCTGCTGAAAGCATGTGACACCACCTTCAGATCAGATCTGTGCTCCCTGCAGACCACCAGCCCCTCACATTCTCCCACCGACGTGCGTGTGTCACTGAGCAGGGTTAATGCACGAAAGGCTGCTGGTCTTGATGCCATCCCGGTGCTGTGCAGCTGACCGAGGTCTGGACTGATATATTCAACCTGTCACAAGCCCAAGCAGCTGTCCCCGCATGCTTCAAAACCACCTCCATCGTGCCGGTGCAAAACACTCCACTGCAGCTAGCCTTAATGACTTCCACCCAGTTGCACTCATCCCCATCATGACAAAGTGCTTTAAGAGGCTGGTCCTGGCTCACCTCAAAACCAGTTTACCAACCACACCGGACCCCTTCCAATTCGCTTACTGCCAGAACAGGAGTACAGAAGATGCCATCTCCATGGTGCTTCACCCCGTCCTCTCCCACCTCAACAACAGTGACACCTATGTGAGGATGCTGTTCATCGACTTCAGTTCAGCATTCAAGACCATCATCCCCTCCAAACTGATCACCAAACTCAGTGACCTGGGCATCAATATGTCCCTCTGCAACTGGATTCTGGACTTCCTAACCAACAGACCACAGCCTGTTAGGTTAGATAACCACACCGCCTCAACCCTCTTGAGCACTGGTGTTCCACAAGGATGCGTGCTAAGCCCCTTCCTTTACTCCCTCTTCACCTACGACTACACATATGCACATGGTTCAAACACCATTGTCAAGTTTGTAGACGACACAACGGTAATTGGTCTCATCAGCAACAACGATGAGTTGGCCTACAAGGTGAAGATCCAGCACCTAACAGTGTGGTGCGGCAACAACAACTTGACTCTCAACACCAAGAAGACCAAAGAGCTCATTGTGCACTACAGAAAGTCAAATGATGGGACACCACCCCCCCCCTGTCCATATCAAACTGCCCAATGCATTACCGGTTCCAGCACATAGCATTGTCAAGGACTGTTCTCACCCCAACCACAGACAGTTTACCCTCCACCACTCCGGGAGGCGCTACAGGTCTCTCCGTACCCGGACCAGCAGGTTCAGGGGAAGCTTTTACCCTGCGTCTGTCACCCAACTGAACTCCACAACCCCGGTGTCCCCCTCCTACTCCTTCCCCCAGTGACTGACCCCCACCCCACCCAGACACTGCATGACTATTTTACTCTCCATCTATACCCCACCTTTAGTACTGCTTATTACACTTACACTGTACAAACTGTATCTTCATTTAGTACTGCCAGTAATATTCGTTCTCTTCGTACTTACCTCCTCCATAGATTTGGCATAGGTAGGGAAAACGCCAGACATTTCCAACTCCCACTGCAAAGCCAATACATGTTAACAGGTACTGAGTCTTGTTGTCCCATTTGGGTCTCTCCTGCGCCCCAGAGTCTTCAGTTTTGCCCATCCTGAGCTGCTAAAATGGCTCAGCACAAGTCCAGTTGAGTTAAAGGGATGCAGCTCTCCAAATCCTAACATACACTTCAATCAGTCAATTTAAATTTAAACATTTGCTTATATTTCCAAAAGTCCAAAATCTTTCCGATCTCAGCACAGCATATGTCAGAGGACACACCCTCTTTAGTGGTTTGTTCTAAATGATGTCCAGTGCTCTTCTCAAGTCTCATCCTCTGTTCCTCTCCTTTGACTTATCCTCTTTTAGTGGGCTGTCCTTAAATGTCCAATCAGGTGCAGCTTTGAGTCAGAGATGCAGATTTTCTTAGGAAATCAGTCCTCCGGGAAGGGAGTTAAAGCATCAGGTATGAGGTTTTATTGGGAGTGTGCTATTCCTTGAATAATGGATAACCTGTTGACGCTTGTGTTCCATTGACCTGAAGCGGTTAGATGGAGCCAATAAAAAAGAGGTAGTGGCAGTTGTAAAACAATCAAGTCATGTCTTTATTCAATAATTCAGACTTTGCACACTAGAGTTTGTACATTGATCTTAAACACTGTTTTCACTAATATCTTACATCAGGTGGTGAAATTAGGATAAGAAAGAAGACATTTACAGATATACCACAAATTCAAATATACTGCATGCAAATCTGTTGCGTTATAGTCTTGTAAAAGCTGCCTAGCAATATAGGAAGTATGTATTTGACATTATACCTTCCACCTAAATCCTAATTTCTTAAGTGCAATATGATATCACTGTGTTGATGTTGAGTAATGTCATAGCTTTGCAATTTGGGGAAAAAGGCCAGGCAAATATGCACATGGGAGAATTTATGCTTTCAAACATGTGTCTTACGACTTGAAGGGTATATTTTAACCAAAACACTTTTTTTTGAACAGTGAACTGTGTAATAATATGTTCCAACCAGGATACAGACACCAGTCCCCAAACTAAGCCCACTTAGCCTCAACAGCTTGCTCGAGATAAGGAATTTGTTGCTTTCTTTTTTTTAGTTTTAGGTGTAAACCGACAGATGTAATGACAGATTGTCTGCCCAGGCCGTACCCTGCCTCTCCAAATGTGAGCAAAGACAGGCAATCTTAACTATTATCCCGCTTTCCTTCCATTCTTGAACCACTAAGAGGGAATTTAATAGCAACTTGACTATCTGAGACTTGTGTAGCCTCATAGTAGCTTCAGATACACTTTTAAATACATTTTTGCACAAGGAGGACAGTGGATTTTGTCCCCTATTGTAAGGGGAGACTTGGATTGTGACCCAACCCTTTGATATGAAAAAATATTGATCAATGTAGCTTTAAATACAAGTGAATGTATCAATTTAAAGCTGATCAGCTTAAGGGTACCTTGATAATTTGAAACAATTACCTTGTGAAATGTAAGTTGTGCAAAGATGCAGTATCTTGTTTTAGTTACCTACCATCATATTAATACTTAATAACAAATATCTAATCAGACTTTGTAGGAGCGATTGTGCGTTCAACATCAAGTTGAAACAAGGCGATTACAAACTGTAAATATTAATAAATTACTTCCTCCACTTTTAAAAATGAATCAAAACTTTGCCTGTCATACATCATTTCCATCGTTTTGAACAATGCAGTTTCAAGCAGCTGTCTATTCCTCCCACCTACTGGTGTAAATATGCGCCTGCATGCATATTGTCATCATGTATAACTACAGTGCAGTACAACAATCCCTTTGACAGTTATCGGTTCAGTGCAGAAATAAAGGTTGCACTTTATTTTAGTTCACACTATAAAGATGAATAGAAATAATTTGTTCTTTATTCGACAGTAAACTAAATTGTATATCAAATTAGATAAAGACAAACATTTATATCTTAATTATAAACCATACTCCTAATTCTAAACCGCATATGATGCATTATTTCACCTAAAATTTACTATACTTAGATAAAGCAAATGCAAACACTTTCTTTATTTCCTGCCTCTTAGACTCTTATTAGACTTTCTCAGAGGTTAATTACAATTGTAGCAAACTAACCAAGAAGTCTAAAAGGAGTCTAACATATAAGAAGTAAAGATGACTTTTGGTGTATTTTTGCAGTACAGTTTCCTTGTAATTCATTGCAAATTAGCCTCCAAGAAAGTGTTATACGTGTCTTAACAGGTAGGGAATAAGGATGTTTTTTGCCTTAACGTGCAGTACACTTTCCCTGTAATGTGTGACTAATTAACTTAACCGGTACAATATTGTTTGGCTTTATTTTACAGTACATTTTTATTGAAACTGGCCTGAAAGTTAGCCTGTCATAATTTTTCAAAAAGCATAAATAAATGCATTGTACTTGGTGCTCTGTGTTTTGACTGACCAGTATTGATATGGCAAAACATTTGTCAAATTACAGACTGTGTTGTCTCAGTTATCGTAGGTCCATGTTGGCAGCATTAAGTGTGGTTTCTATATTGTTATTTGGTTGTGAAGGTAAATAGTGTTGAATTAATATTTATTGGATCTGATATGGCACTGCATTTTATTTCTAATTGCATGATCTTGTAAAATAGTGCGTAATAGTGTATTAGGATATCCTATTGGGTTTCTAAATTAAGTATGGTTTAGTATGATACTGTCTATGTTTTCTATATTTTAGGTCTAATGAGACATCATATATAGTTTCTGCTTACAGCATGATTAGGTATGTGGTTTATAATAAGGGTCCAACTGTTGTTTACGCTCTTATTTCTAGTTAAAGTCTGATTTGAGATAAAAATTTGGCTTGCTACATCTTACTAGTTTACTAGTAAAACTGTCAGGACAGCCAAACGAAGACTGTCGAACAAAGGCTTAGGGAGTCTCTCTGCAGGATTCTGTTGAGGAAGTCAAAGTAACTTACTGTCCACCACCAATTGTAGCCATGAGTTCTACCCAATTCCAGTCAGGACATCAAACCGGAGGAGATTTCACCAAAGACACATTGCTCAATGCTGAAACCCAGCCATCTCTGCTATCCAACATTCTTCACCGGTACTGAACTTGAAGTACTAGGGGGGCTAAGGAACTGCCAGTCTGCAGTCAAGAAGGCGGACACCATTTCAGCCCATGTCTCGCTGCAGACGCTCCAATTCCTGGCCCTTCTGGAGACTTGGATCACCCCAGAAAATGCTGCCTCTACAGCTGCCCTCTCAACTGCCTACTCATTCTCACACTCCCCAAGACAAACAGGTCGAGGAGGAGGAACTGGCCTCCTCATCTCACCCAAATGGTCCTACCAGGTCCTTCCTCTGGACCACCTACCCAGATCTGCCTTTGAATTCCATGTTGTCCCTGTCACCCTTGCTTTCAAACTCAGCACTGTGGTGATCTATCGCCCTCCCGGTCCTCTACACGACTTCTTTGATGAGATGGACACCCTCCTAAGCTGCTCCCCTGACGATGGCACACCACTCGTTGTCCTGGGTGACTTCAACATCCCCCCCAGAGAAGCTGCACACATCTGAATTCATCGACTTCTTCTCCACATTTGACCTCAAACTCTCCCCCTCTCCACCCACCCACCGGGCTGAGAAGCAACTTGACCTTGTCTCCCCACCCTCCCTGGCCATCTGAATCTCTGCGAACCAATAGATCGGTGCTACGAGCAGCAGAGAGAAAATGGAGAAAATCACGTCATCCTGATGACCTTGCTCACTACCACCACCTCCTCTCTTACTTCACCTCAACTGTATCAGCAGCCAAATCTGCCTTCTACCTGTCAAACATTAACTCCTCTGCCTCCACCCCCAGTAAAACTATTCTCCTTATTCTCTTCTATCCTCACCCCTCTCCCCCTCCTTCCTCTCTCACTGCTGATGACTTTGCAACTTACATTACCAAAAAAGTTAAAAACATCAGCCCCTTATTTACTCATATGCCATCCAGAAAGCACCTCCCCCGACCCTCAACTCCGATGGCCGTACCTGCTTCAGCCGTCTCTCCAAGGGTGACTATTTCCATAACAACAAAAAGGAGGACATTATGCGGCATATCAATAAATTACTACGGTGTACATAGGACTCTGGTATACTCTCATTTATAGTACAATTATGAGTGGTTTAAAGATGATGTTTGTGTAGCTGAATAGGAAAAAATATTAATGAAAAGTCAAAAAGTGTTTGTTCACACTATTTGTATTTATTCAATACATTTTGGTGTTCAAAAAGTGATGCCTGGTCACCCTACTCTCTCCTCTGAATATGTTCTCAAACTAGCGATGTCTAACCGTGCCACCACCTGTTCCCTTGACCCGATTCCCTCCCCCCTTCTCCAAAACATCTCTCACGACATCCTGCCATTCCTCACTACCCTGATCAACTCCTCCCTTACTTTAGGCCCTTTTCCAGCTCCTTTCAAGACAAACTACACTAAAGCCACTCCTAAAGAAACCCACCCTAGACTCAGCTGACATTTGAAACTACAGAGCTATATCTCTTTTTTCGTTCCTCTCTAAAACCCTGGAACGCACGGTCTACAACCAACTGTCCTCCTGTCTTTTACAAAAAGACCTCCTTGACCCTAATCAGTCAGGCTTCAGGACTGCTCACTCCACTGAGACAGCCCTCCTCACAGTGACTGAGTCACTTGGTGCCGCCAGAGCCTCGTCCCGTTCGTCAGTCCTCATTCTCCTTGACTTATCTCCTGTGTTTGACACAGTCAACCACCAAATTCTCCTCTCCACTCTGGCTGAACTTGGTATTGCTGACTCTGCTCTAACCTGGTTCACATCATACCTGACAAATCACACATTTCAGGTCACATGGAAAGGTTCCTTGTCCAAACCCTGCTTTCTGGAAACTGGTGTCCCTCAAGGCTCAGTATTTGGACCACCTCTGTTTTCACTATACACTAGATCACTAGGCTCTGCAATCACATCACATGGATTCTCTTAGCACTGTTATGCAGATGACACCTCTCTGTTCCCCCAGACTAAATGAATAGGTTTTAAGTTAACATTTAAATGTATCAATATTTCCAGCTCCTCTCAAATCCTCCAGCAGGCTGTTCCAACAGCTCAGATCGTAATGGCTGAAAGCATCATCAACAAATGCTTTTGTTCTGCTTTGTGGAACAACTAAAAAAGGAGAGCCGGAGGAGCTGAGGGGCATTTACTGGCTCATAAACTCAAAGCACTTGTGCGATGTTGGCTTGTGCAAGGCCATGTAGTGCCTTATAAACTAATAAAATCATTTTAAAATCATGAAGAAAACTAGCAGGCAATCAGTGTTAAAATAGACATATTGTGCGCTCTCCCTCTGGTCTTAGTCAGCACTTGTGCAGCAGAACTTTGAATTAATTGCAGCTGATTGATTGTACTCTTCGGGAGAACAGAAAGGATACGATTACAGTATTCTAGCCTGCTAGTTATAAAAGTGCATTAGTCTTTGTGTTGCTCAGAGAGAGAAATGGCCTCATTTTGGAATTTTTTTTTTAAGTGCTGTTTTTGTGATGTAGCGTACATGTGCCTTGAAATTTAAACCTGAGCGAAGCCAACGGTTAACAAGGGGAAGGATTTCACAGCCAAATAAATCCTGTTTTGTTATTGAGTTATCATGTGAGTTGTGAGTTTGGCGTTACTGATTAAATGTCAGCTGTGTGGTGAATTCAAATGGAAAATCCCCATTAACAATCATGATGTTCTTTTCGGTTTCAATCTCATCGTCACTGTAAGGACTTGGGTCAGCACTCACAGAGGCTTCTTGATTCTCCAGCAGATCAGTCTGTAGAGAGCCACTGTAGAGAGGGATTGAAATCAAGATTGCTACACAGAGAAGGATCACTATAGCAAACACCCCATCTGGGAAGGGCTTCAGTTCAGTTTCAGGGAATAGTTCCTCAACAGAAAGACAGAAGTGTAAACTTGAATGTATAGAAAATTATAACAGTATTCAGTATTAAAATGAAGTTAACAGGCAAGAAATTCTTGGTTGTGTTGTCAAATTTGGCGATGCATCTAGGCATATATTTTACCAATGGACAAAGCCAGGCTGCCCTTTCTACATCCACAGCTAATTTTCTGCTTACACTAGCATACAGACATGAGAGTGTAACAATCTTTCCACCTAGCTCTCAGTAAAAGCAAATATGCTTATTCCCCAATAATTTTAAAAATATTCCTTTGAACAGTACAAACAATCAGTTCATTGAGTGAATATAATAGAAATAGATTAGAAATTGAGAGAATTGGGTAATTATTATCTGTGAGTTTGGTAGTATGAGCAGTCGCTTAATATAATGGATTTGTTACTTATATATTTACGTGTTAGTACACGTGACTCGCTTACATAAGATGGGCTCCATGCAGAATAGAAAGGGAGTTTTTGTCCCTCAAAGCTTACCTACACAATCAACACCACCGCGAGCATTAAAGGACTAATCACCATCAAGCATGCCTTCCAGTAGATGTTTGGCCTCGACCCAGTCCTGAAATAGATGTCTTCACTGAAACTGTCAGAGGACAAGGAGACAAGAATAAATGTTAAATCACACAGGGATCAAAATTGCATACATATTCATAAGACCACAGAGTTGCATTCTAGAAAAGGAGAAGAGGTTATTTTTTCATTCCATGGACATAAATGACTCCAATAATTTCCAATATTGCAATGATGATTAAAGGCACAGAGTACACACAGCCGTTAAAGATCTCCACCCAGTAATTCCTTGAACCCAGGGAAAAGGTGAGACTGATCAAGAAGGATAACAAGATGTCTTTAGAACAGATTAACCTGATTTGTGGCTACCTGTTACGATCTCATTAGGGATCCACTTGGGCACCAGTTTGAGGTCTTTGATGGGTGTGAAGACTCCCTCTATGTTACCAAACATGGAAGAGAGGTCCAAGCTGAAGAGAATGATGAAGAAGAGAATGGCCCATACCTGCGAGCCTGGCAGACTCCCTCACTAACGCAAGGAAGATGGTAGGCCAATGTTGCAATAGCATATGCAGAATAAGAAAGAGCCATATGAAAGTATATTTGTTTCAACAAAATTAAAAAAAAATACTAAGGACCAGCTTGGATGGAGGTATTTTTTTTAATGCAGCTGTATTATCTATGAAAAAATATTAGTTAGGGCTAAGTACTGGATCAGGACTCTGTATGGGTGGATACTAAATATTAAATGACTTGGATCGGGATCGGGGTAAAAAAAACCTGATCAGGACATTCCTAGTATTAGTCACACATTACAGTTTCTGTCAAGAAACAAAACTCTTAAACCTTCTCTGAAAGAAACCATGCTCTTTTTATCTCAGGTGGTTGCCGTGTCTCTTTGTGCCATAAAACAATCCAGTAGTTTTCCTCTGTATTGTCACGTTGAACCTTGTGTTTAACCACTCCAACTTTATTGCAAGTGTGCTGAATTCTCAAATTGACTTTGCTACGTCACAACTGTCCATACTGTATCAAGCTGCTATCATGCAATGCTCTTTGGTGTTACTGTCACTGTGGTAGCAGCTCTCAGTGTGTGATGCTAAGTGTTTCAAGAGCAGCTAAAATGGCTTATCTTTTTACCTGTTCATTTTTCATTGTTTGGACACTGGCTCCACGGCAGGGGGATTTGGAAAGAGTGAAATTAGTAACAGAGCACCCCAGACCAGGATGGTGGTGTAAAGTGCCCAAAAAGAATGAAAAAATTGTGAATGCAATTCCTACCGACAAGAAAAAAATGACAATCAACATTTTCCATACCTCCAAAGAAGGTTTTCAGCTAAATAATGAAGTATCTGACAAATAAAATAGCCTGCCTCAGATATTAGAATCACTATAAAGAAGAAAAAAAAAACGGTAAAGGAAGATCTCTAAATAGTTATATACCACCCATTGATTCCACCCAGCAGTGGTGAGATGGAGTTCCAGACACAGATGCTGCCCTTGCAGAGCCTCTGCCTTACAGCCAGCTCCAGGGAGAGCAGAGGGAGGCCCCCAGACACCAGCGCTGTCAGGTAGGAGATGAGGAATGAACTGGTGACACAAAGTAAACATTTACTTCTCAGCTAGAAAGCAACAGATTAGACTTTAGTCGGACCCCCTTGAAAACGAGATGGTTCATCTCAAGGGGCTATCCATTAATAAATTTAATTTCTTTAGACTGTTTAATCAACATACTCTGCAAAGATTTGGGGAAAAATAACGTTGTGGATTTTTGAACCATCTAAATGAAATAGATGACAACTTCTTGTAATTGTCTTAATCAGGCTTTAATAAACAAGATTTCAGAGCATGGTAAGTAAGTGTACTGCAATACAATGGGCATCTTGGAAAACTACTAGTCCCGCCCCCCACTTTACTGTGTTGGAAACATGTCAGAGTGCCCCGTCAGTGTTTCATGAGCTATTAAATCCATTCCACTTACTTATTGAAAGAGTGGCCAAATTAATGCAACTCCAGTGTAGACTGTGTCTAGACTGTGTGTCACGCACTGTTACCCCAAAAAGACTTGAACAGAGAGTAAACTAGGTATCAAAAACCAAAACGTGACAGGAAAGAGGAAAGAAGGATTGGAAAATGAGACTAAAACAGAGGAAGAGGAAGAAAGGGGTGAAATTAAGAGGAAGGAACAAATAAAGAAATGGGGTCAGATTTTATTCTTACTATCTTATCTATGTATTTTTAGCGAAAAAAATACGTCTTATCATACACCTCTACCAGAAAGCTATAAATTTGCAATTAAATGTACATATTGATACATTTAGCTTTTTTTTAAAAAAAAAAAAATCTTCAAATATGGGCTGAAATGACAAGTGTGGGCCTACTGAGAGTTTTTTCTCATGTTGCTATAGCCAGCATGCACCAGAATGCATAAAATAACATCTACTCAACTAAAAATATTTCTCGAGGAGAACCCCCAAAACTCTGTTAAAAATTGTCCCACCCACATTTTCAATGGTAAATCTAGAAGTTGTCAAGAACACAAGTGATTAAATAACTTCTAAATATCTAAGTTAATTGATCTATGATTATGAGGATGACGTAAGATATAACAGCATCCTATGATAGCGTCTTACCTCCTCTATACATTTGGCATACGTAGGGGAAACGCCAGATGTTTCCAAGTCCCACTGCAAAGCCAATACATGTTAACAGGTACTGAACCTTGTTGTCCTATTTGGGTCTCTCCTGCGCCCCAGAGTCTTCAGTTTTGCCCATCCTGGGCTGGTAAACTGGCTCAGCACAAGTCCAGTTGAGTTACAAGGGTGCAGCTCTCTAAATACTAACATACACTTCATCAATCTAAATAAAAGTTTATATTTTTATCCAGTCTAAAATCCTTCACCCAATCACAGGTCAGCAAATGTCCAGAGAAACATCCTCTTGAATGGATTAGTCTAAATGCAGTCCGGTGCTACTCTCCAGCCATCTGTCTTATTCTATTCAGTGGGCTTTTATGAAAAGTCATATCAGGTGCAGTTTACATACAGATTGACAGATACAGATTGTTATTTAATTTTTTAAAGAAATCAGGCCCCCAAGAAGGGAGGGAAAACATCAGATATTAGGTTTAATTGGGACTGTGCTGTTTCTTGAATAATGGAAAACCTGGTGATGCTGGGTCAATGTTCCACTGAAGCTAACTGTTTGGATGGAGGGAATATAAAAAAGCCATAATAGCAGTTTTAAGTCAATAATTGTCCTTATTCAGTTATTAAAATGTATTCGTACAGTAAAGTTTGTATGTTGAAATTCAACAGGGAGTGTTAATATCAGACTTTTTAAGCAGACCTGAGAACAGGATGTTTCACTTATCAAGTCTGCTTTTCGCAGATTTAACTAAAAGGGAGGGGAAAAACAGTAGAGTTAAACAATAACAGTAAAAGCTTGTGTAGATGAGTATTTGTATCGCCTAAACCTAACCAACTATTTTTGTTGCCTAAACCAGTGGCGGTCCTAGCTTTCCCTCACCTTCCCCTAAACCTAATCAAGAGTTTGTGTTACTGGCCAGCTGGTGACGTTTTCATGTTCTTCCAGGGTCTATGGTGGTCTTTCTCAGACTCCTCCATTTCAAAGATTTGCAGTTTGGATTGGATTCTGATTCATTCATATAAATCTAAGTGTTGTCTTTCTATACGTGTCAGCGATGTGACAGACTGTTGATCTGTCCAGGCCGAACGCTGCCTCTCCCAAAGTGAACAGAAACAGGCAATCTAACCCATTACCATGCTTTCCTTCACTTGCAGCTTAACAAGGAAACAGTAGCCCCATTCACACTGCCGTTTGCATGCGGCTTTACGTAGTGCGCCTATTCCCCACCTCCGTCTCAGTGTGAATCTCTCGGAGGCGGCGAGGGGTGAAGTTTCGCTCCGGCGCTGATCTGCCTCTGGAGGTAGTATCAGGGCCGCATTATTGGCAAACCGAACCAGTGTGAACGGATAAGCCGGCTTCGCGTATCGAGGTAGGGCGTGTCGATTGGACGGTCGGTCAACTACACAAGTCCTTCACTCAACTTAATACAGACAAATGTCCCACAAAGCAACGTTACAGGACCAAACAAAAGTAACGTAGTAACTGTAACTGTCTTTGACAACTTTTATGAGGAAAACAATACGCAGATATACGTAGAGAAGCGTCTGTCCTCCCGCCTGTCCTCCTGTCTGTCCTACCGACTCCGTCATGCCTCTTTAGGAGCCACAGAGCTGGCTTTCTATGTGAATTACACGGCAGTTCGTCTTTAAGGCGGAGATGCTTGGCTGTCTGTGAATCACCGTCAGCGGAGAATCGGCGAACTGCCACTGCTGCGATAATGCAGTGTCACTGTGTAAAAAGGGAGTTTTACAACTTTGGAAGATACAAACTTGATATGACTATCTCAGCCTTCTGTAGCCTCAGATTAAATTATAAATACAAAAGAAAGACTGGATTTTGTCCCCCATGCCTAGGAGAGACTTGAAAAATTGTGAACCAACCCATTACTATCAAAATATTGATCACTGATAAATGGCAATATCTTGTTTAAGCCATCTATCATATTGATGACTAATACTAGGAATGCACAATAGAGAATTTTTTCCCCAGTACCAATAACAGATAATTACCTCCTCTTCATGGCCGATACCGATCAGATAACTGATTAGTTCACATCTTTGCATTTTGAAAATAAGTTAATAACCTGCAGTTTATCTGAGGGTAAGAAAGGCTAAGATGTAGTGAGGAAAGATTGTGTTGAAACTCATAGATGTTTTTCCCTCCTCTCTGAACCCTCACAGAACATGTCTTACGCATTACTATCGTGTGGTCTTCCTCAGAAACTGTAAAAAACAAAACAAAAAAACAACACACCAACAATGACAGCAGTAAACACCAAACGACTGCATGGCTTCTTGTCCCTTCATGTCTATGATTAAATATGCTCTTAAACACACCACAGACTATACATGAGACTATATGCTCATGTATATTTCATTTCTCTTAGAGTTCTAAGCTCTAAGAGATTCTCTTAGCGCCAGCTATGAGTATGTTTTACATTTTCATGTCATTCCAAGTTGTTGACAGTCTATGTTATGCAGGCGAAATACTGTAAAGAAATTAGGTTAATAACATTACATTTTAATGAGACAAAAAATATTTTAATGGCAAAACACAAGATACATATGATACGTTCATGTAAAACATTATATGCGACTTGCTCCAGGTGTACAACTTGTGGATGTGCAGAATATTTAGTTTTGTGTCCAGCGAAAAAAGATACAGTACGGCTATATTATAGGGAAGCCATGAAGTTGCACGAAACATGAGCAGAAATATGGAGAATTTACTAAAGTGCATCGATTACAAGTTTAAAATCTGCCTTAAAGGTGCAATATGGATGAGTTTTAGTTGAAATATTCAAATATTAACCAACATTACTAGCATAATGTGAAGAAATAACAGATTTCACACTATGATGTCTATGTGTTTAAAAAGTATCTACTGACTATAGCATGCTAACCAGCTAGCCCCAGCCCATCCCGGTCCAAAGCTCCTTTACCACTTTAAACACTAACGTCACCCCGGACCTACAAATTCACAGTCCGGACCACTAGCTGCACTGCTAACTGAGCTAACTAGCTAATAGCAGCTACAGTCATGCAGCCACAAGCAGTTACTCTGGTGATTTGCCGCCCCCTGTTGTTTTAAGTATGAGTTTGAAAGGTGGGTAATTCTTACATATTGCACCTTTAAGAATATGTGCATTGATATATATACACAAACCACCGCCTGACTTTAAAACAGCTTAGGGCAGTTGGCTTTTCTGTGTGGACGCTCTTTTCTTCTTGCAGTAAACAAACACCAGCCTACATAACGCATACATAGGGACTGCCAGACTGGGGATTCCTGCCAAAACAAAGATGACTGCGTTGATCCATGAAGGGTACGGTATTGATGCCATAGTCGGGAAATTCTCCTGTTAACCACAAAACAGAATAATTTGTTATCACTGTGTGCTGTTATATCAACAAGATTTACCATGAAAAAGTCTGATACATCACAAATGTGTCTACTTTGCAACACAACAAAAGAGGTAACAAGCTTGTGTGCTTACAGAGTTGGGATCCCAGACTAAATAGGTGAGCTCCTTTTGGGCTTGTGTCACCAGGTAGAAAACTAAAATAACTAGAACGATTAGTGGACTGATGAACCTCCATGAAATCTGCCAGAAGATGGAAGGCTTATGTCCCACCATGAACTTCAAGTCCTCGTTGAACCTACCACACAAAAAAGTTTTAATTAATTATGATGTATTGCATAACTTTATTTTTTTCAGCAAAATACACATGGTTGTCTTGGCCAAGAAGAAATATAATACCATTTAAAAATATTAATCGTGGCCATTAAGCCAAAACAATGAGCTATAAAACACTTAATAGTCTTAAAGCAGAGGGGAACTGCAAAGTCGCGTCAAGTTATTTTAGTTGTTAATAAACATGATTGATAGATGCAACTTTGACTGTGCAAACTGATGTATGTTAATATATACACAAAGTTAAGTAAAATCATTATCTCTATATTTCACAAACCTGTCTATACCGTAGATGTAAACAACAGCTATCATCTCAAACAATCCGATGGTCAGCAGTGGAACAGATCCAGCAAAGTTGTCAAAGAGAGTTACCCAATACACCCCTGAGTTCTGTGCAAACAGGAGGCAGACGATGAAGGCGACAAAACATGTTACTCCTGAAACACACATGCATAGGAAAACAAAAGTCAGACAATCAGTCCATCTGGGGTTTTGTCTATGGTTTAAACTACAAAAACAGTATACCAGTTACTGCTTCTTGGGGCCATCTTTTAGGTAAAATATTCAGGTCTCTCAGGGGGACCACCACTCCCTCAATGTTGCCGAACAAGGTTGAGAGTCCCAAGCAGAGAAGCATGATGAAGAAGAGGACAGACCAGATCGGAGAACCAGGCATCTTGGTGATGGCTTCAGTGAACACAATGAAGGCCAGACCGGTTCCCTCCACTCCCTGCACAAACACACATCAGTCACAAGACGGATAAGACCAAAAAACAAAAAATGATTGTGGGTGTGTTAGATTTTTATCAATACTGTCACCTCACTGAGAAGCTTCTGCATGTCACAGGTTTTAAAGTCCAATCCAAGAACAGTATTAGGATCAGATGTGTTGTAATAATTCAAGGCAGCCTCGTAGTTGCTTGCAGTGATACTGTCTTCAGGAAGGTCAAATGCATTTGATAATGTCACGATGTTACTGGGGAGAAAGTCAGTCACCGATTAGAGACCTTACACCGCTGCAGTCAACAATACAAATACTTTTTGAACCTACAAGTGAAGTATGTACACATAATTTAAAAAAAACAGTAATTTCTTAATCCAGTCATTGTAATTTAAGATAATAAAGCTTTATTTCTAAGACATTACTGAAGAGCAGCATTATAAATTATCAATTTCTCCAGACTTGTGTTTTGATGTTTGATTGGGCGTACCCATTTGTTTATTTTGTGATTATGCCTTTCAAATGTAGAATATACTTTTCGGACCGCTCTGGTCCAAAAACATTGAAACCCACACCCTGTGAAGACTCACTCGCTGATACAGCTGTCATATCTGTCTGTGGCCCTGAAGCCAATGATGGTGTAGGTGACTGTGGCAGCATAGATTGAGGTGAGGCCAGTTATAGCGGACAGGATCACAGCATCTTGCATGCAGTTGTTGCTTTTGGAAAGGAAATAAAGCAAAAGATTCAGGACACTCAATAGCCATGTATGGCTACTATGTTTTTTTTAAGTGAGCTAGAAATAAAAAAAGGGAGAACTGCTGTGAGGTTATAAATCACAACAGGTCCTTAATTAAATATCTCTTACTGAACAGGATTGTAGCTTGAGAAGGAAATGAGGCCTCCCCATGCTAAACTAAAGGCGTAAAAGACCTGGGCACCTGCATCGAGCCAAGTGGTTGGATTAATCAACTCGTCCACCTATAAGAGCAAAACATACAGTGTGATGTAGCTTCAAGCTATTTGATACATAATTGGCTTTGTTTACTATAGTGATTTGAAACATACATCTGGTGTGAAGAGGAACTTTACTCCATTCATCGCGCCTTTAAGAGTCAGTCCTCGGATCAGGAAAATAGCCAGCACGATGTAAGGCAGAATGGCTGTGACGTACACTGCCTGAGGTCATGACAGGAAAATAAAAGTTAATAGTTGTGATGATTTAGGAATGGATATGGTTTGTCTGATAGTTTGATATACCTTGCCTGAAGTGCTGATCCCCCGTATGTAACAGATAAAGATGACCGTCCAGGCAGAAAGCAGGCAGAGTACGATGGGCCAGTGGATTCCTCCAGAGTCATCTATAGAAGTCGAACTATTCAGAGTCACTCTGTAGAAGTAGTAATCCACAGTGGAGCTCCGTTGACACTCTGATACAAATTCTGCCGGGCAAAAAACAGTGGTTTGCAATTTTTTCAATGATGAGTAGATTGTGATTTATTACAGGCATACTGTGCAGGATTTGTTGTTTGCTGTTGGTAAAAAAAAAAAATCATTCAAAATTCGCCCATCCTCTCTGGCTCAACAAGCAAGACAGAGAGAAAGAGAGAGCATCAGTGATCAAGCGTGAGGGTGAGCGGCATTGGTGAGAACAAAGCAGGGAATGTGGATTTTCGGATTTCATTTGCCTTTCTGCTCTGTGTTTGTGTAGCTCAGTCCGGCCCTCGGCCAAACAGACACACAGACCTGAAGCTCATTATATAGTCATGATAGACAGAGAGTACAGAAGGGAGACAGTGATTAAACCTTGTCAATACTTTTTAAGAGAGTCTTGACGTCATACCCTGCACATTGTTACGGGATGGGTGCTCTCTCATACACTCTCAGCCCAAATGGTTGATGCTGAGAAACAGAGGGCAGGACCTCTCCAGATACAGACACAACTGCACACATATAGTGCGTCATTAGTGATGTTTGAGACGGACCACTGTTGTATGAATCTGTACAAAAAAGACAGAACAATTCTGCGTAGTGTACCTTTAATGTGCTTGAATATCCCTGTGTCTATATTCAAATACCTGTGCCATTTTCATTGAGAGGACACTGGGTCCAAGGCAGTGGGTTTTGGAAGGAATTGAAGAGGTACCACATGATCCAGGCTATCAGGGTGTTGTAGTACAGTCCAATCAACAAGGAAACCAGCATGGAAGCTATACCTGTGTAGGACATAATCATTAACTTATATCACAGTTACCGGGTTAACAGGAACATATTTGTGTTTCTGTTGTGCTTACCGACACCAGTCAGATAAGGGTTGATGGCCCTCCACACTCCGACGCTGCCTTTCCTGAGACGCTGGCCAATGCCAAACTCCAGCAGCAGCAGAGGCATTCCTTCCAACACCAGCAGGATCAAGTAGGGAATCAAAAAGGCACCTTGGAAATGTATGATCAGGAGAACAATTATACATTTATTTAGTTGTATCAATCACAATCATAGTTTTCTTTTCAGCAACCCCCCAATATCCAACTTGGATATTGAATATAATGGTATAATAATGTTTTGGTCTGGGCTGTAAAGCTTCCCCACAGAGCCTCGCCTGTGAACAATGAATAGTAATGTTAGTAATGTTAATGTTGCAGATCGCTAAACGGGGTACACTTCGGCTGTGGAAGATGTATTCAGATCATTGTTTAAGTAAAAAAGTAATTTTCATCAAAATCTAGAAATACTCTGTTACAAGTGAAATTCCTGCATTGAAACATACAAAGTAAAAGTACAAAAGTGTTAAAAAATCTGTCATTATGCGGAATGGCCCATTGTGTATGTGGAAAAAAAAACAGAATACGGATGTCTAATTCACATGTTGAAATGTAAATTTCCTATTGGAAGTAAGTTATCAAATAAGTGTAGTGGACTGAAAAGTACAGCACAGATGTGTATTGTAGTCCCACTTGCTGGTATTTACCGTGAGCAAACACTAGCTAACAAGCCAGCAATAAAGCTTGAAGGCTTGCTTGTTTTAGTCTATCAAATTGAGACAATTGTGGCTCCACTGCTGCGTTCATGCAAAATATTCCTGTTGAATTTACCATAAATCAAATTTCCCAGTTGTCACATCAGCCAAAGTCCATCTTTTGACATAATAAAAACACAAATTTACTGGATATATAACCTTATATTGTACCATCTAGGGCAATATTGTTAAACTTCACTAAGCCCTCTTTGTAGTTTTACAACTGTCTGTAGATCTGGCGTCATGGACACTCTCAAGCCACACACATGGGAATTTTCCATGTGCACCATCCATGAGATGAGGATTGTATAAGGTCACCAGGTTCTACTGTTTCATCCCCAGTAGATCATTCAACACTGTGGATATCTAATATCATTAGTGCCCTTTTTATACTACAATCATCAATCATATTTGAAAGATACAAAAAATACCAAAAACACATAGGAGGGTAGTCCTGCATGTAAACCACACTTTAATATGTCAAAAAATAAGGACTGCAGGATTGACCTCTGTGGACTTCTTAACCCTAGCATGCACCTTAACTGTTTTCATCTGAGCTTACCTCCTCCATGACTTTGACACAAGTAAGAGAATCACCACACATAAGATGTCCTGTAACCATTATTATCTGAGCACTCTCTTGTAAGCATGAATGAGTGATACAACTTTATAGTTTAAACCCCTACTCATTCTGCACTGCAAAATGTCCCTCCAGTCACTCCAGCGTACCTCCATCACACTTGAATCTGTCACACACCCTTCAACAACTTCACCACAGATTTCATCTGAGCTTACCTCCTCCATGACTTTGACACAAGTAAGGGAATCGCCACACGTTGCCAATCCCAATGCAGAAGCCGACACAGGTTAAGATGTACTGGGCTTTGTTGTCCCACTTAGGCCTGTCCCCGGCCTCCTCCTTCTCCATCCTCTCAATGTCTTCATAGGTGGGGATCCTTTGATCCAGACCTGGGTTATGAAATACCAGTCTCATGGCGACCCAACCGAAGCAGAGATGTTACACTTTTGTTCCTTGAAGTCAAAGTGAAGGCTCATTGTCCGCACTCGGGAGTCTTGAAACTAGTTTATGATCTTTTACTTTATTGGTGCAGTTCACAGATTAGTCGGTGCACACTTTGGACTTCTGTTTTGATACCAGCATTCAGTCATTTAATCTAATCAAACATGTATATGAATATTAAACATACATAAACATATAAAATGATGGAATTGTAATTATCATAGGCCCCTCATAGAAGAGGATTTTGACTCCACTGGTTCCTGGACCCCCACCTCTCAATTCATTTCAGCTCTCACTGACCTTTACTTTACTCACACTGCTGTGTGGCCCTGAGGCAGATAATGGGGAAGATAACTGTTGCATAATAATTTGAGGTACCGTCAATGATGATGACAAGAAGTTTCCTGTTCACAGTTGTTGCTTCAAGGAAAAAAACAGATGTTCTTTTCAAGCTTTCCCTAACAAGACATTTCCTGAAAGCTCCAAGGAGGCCAAGAGGAAGAAAACCTGCACATGTCACTGGATTTATGAACTAATTCAGACCGGATAAAAGGTAAAGTGAAAAATGAAGTTCAGATTCAGTCAATACTTAAATCTGACAGTAGAAACCATTTCTACTTGTCCTTGTCACTGTTAGGTATTTATTGTGAAGGTATTGTGCATCAATCAACTATCTGTTGAGATTGACATGCTTTGTTTTCTCTTCACACCTATTAAAACAGGCATACCAACTGGATTACCAATTGGCCAAAGTGGGCACCTGCCGTACCCCATATCTCCAGACACCCCCAAAAATTCCAGCCGTGTGCAACCAGTGGTTGGGCTAATTTCTGCATCTTTGCTTGGGATTTAACACTAAAACACAATATTAACTGAGCTAGCGCTGAGATGATAAGGGCCTTAAGGTGGGTCCTGCTTTACTATCTAATCTTGAAGTTCAGTTGAAAGGTGTAACATGTAAGTTATACTTTAGCCACCTGTTGAAGGTAGGTCAAAAATGTAGGGGGCAGCCCATCAGCAGAGTAACCGCTAACTTCTGCTCACTATAGAGTGCTGCAGGTATGACATATTTATTAAGGCTAACCCAGTAGTTAGCATCGCCCTGGTTGCCCAATCAAAAAGCCGATGTTTTTTTAAAAAAAATTGGATTATGGATTATTGCCTAAAAAATAAGATCTGTGAAAAAAAAAGTGTGAATATATTCAGCCTGTTGTAACCACTGACCTTATTTCAGGCATTTAAATAAAAACCCATTTAAAATCTGAGAAGCAGACTGGAAGATGTACAATGCTAACTGATTTCTGGGTTGTAGGACACCCACTGCACTCTACACTCTTTGCTATAGCTATCACTAGCCGTTTTTATACTGGGCAGTAAGCCACCAATATGCTGTCCTTTCGGCGGCTAGGTCCATGGATTTAGACAAAAGGCGGTAAATTGGGGGTTTGTTTTGGTCCGCCAATGTGGCGCCTCGGAGGGTACACTTATTTCCACCTCCATTGCTGTGTAAATCTGAGATGTCAATATGCCGGCAATTGCGTGAGATGGGCGGAGGTGTTGATGACGTGTACTGTTCCTGGCTCCTGGCTGTGCACCCATAGCCAGGAGTTTTAAAACCAGGTGACAGCTGATCACAGCAGTCAGTCCATCACTTCATCCGCGGACGTCAAGATGAACAACTGGAAAGCCACTGAGATCCAGGAGATCTCCACAGCCATATCTGCGAATGGCCATTGCTCTTTTAACATTAATAGGTGCAAACACCTCGGTTGTGTCCTCCTTTACAGAGGTTACACTTATTGACTGCAACTCTGTCCAAATCTATCACACATAGTTTAACTCTATTCTAGTACTTGTGGTCATCAGAGTATCATAAGGTATAATTAAGACTGCTCCAAGTATAAATACATAATCATTTTATATGATATTCTGGCAGACCATGAAAGTAGCTTTTGCTGAAGGTATCATATTACTCTTACACGTGTTATACTTTCGCTGACTTCGCTGCTAATAAATCACAACACTCGCTTTGCTCTTATACTGCACTATTAGTTCAAGTACAACACTAGCTGTGGGTATTGGTATGTGCACTATTATTGCACTTTAGCTCGAGTTGTTCCTGTGTAGTTTCTATTTTATACACTTTTAATCAGTTATTTTTTCCATTTATAGGTACGTATCTCTGTCCTTGTGATGCTGTAACACCTGAATTTCCCAGCTGGTGGATCAATAAACGGTTATCTTATCTTCTTATCTTATACCTGTTAAATATTTTATTGAAGGCCAAAATAATCACACTGTATACTGTTGACTGTATGAAAAGTCTTTCCTTGTTATAGGCTGTAAAGTTGAGTATGAGTGGGTAACTACTGTCTTACTTGACATTTTTGGGATCATGAAATTGCCCCTTTGTTTACAACATGTCAAACATTTATTTGAGAATATATTCTTGAACAAAGATCCAACTGGTGGACAACTACGATTGTAGTAGATTTCAAATATTGCATTTTTCTAATTTAGTTCAGATCTAATATAATTAACTAATTTTGTCCTTGTTAGATTAAAACTAGGCCTATATATATATAATTTAAGTATATTTCATTGTTTCCCTCACTTCTGAAACCACTCCAGAATTATTTATTGACTGATGGAACCACTGATGAGCCTTTAGGTCTATAGAAAGCATGTACCGAGCTCTAACAAATGACTTGATGATCGTGTTTTTATAAATGATTCAGTTATTATATAAGATTTCTTGCTTTTATCATTATCTTAGGATTCATCAATGGACAATAGTCTGGCGGTTGATCAAGAGGCAAAGTTCAGTTTAGCTGACTTCAATAAACTTTTAGTTATGTTATTTAAGTTACTTATTATAAGTTATGATGTTATTTATAGCTTACTTTAATAACACTAGAGACTGCTAATCTGTCATTTGTTAATTATTTAATGATAAATTATGTGACTGATACCAGTGTGATTGTTTGCCCATAACTATACAGTTGGATGACTGATTGAGCAAGTCATTTTTTACTTGAATAATAGTGCTTAGTTAATAATTTAACGCTTAAAGCACCGTACAGATTGCTGTCAAAGATTCCACTGTCCCTTTCACTCCTTACAACATGTTGCGGTCTGATCTGTCAGCGTGATGTTTTCCTCTCTCGGCCACCACATCTTCTGCGTCCTTAAACATTTATAGCCTACTTTATGTATGGCTATTCCATCACACCCCGATTTCAAGGTAAGTTGACTTAACATCAAATCTGTCTATGACTTTTAAAGTCCATGTCATGAAGGTCATCTTCATTACGAATCATTTCTAGCATAATTTGTATACAGTAGTTGCGAAAGTCATAAGGCACAAACCTGAAAGGGTTGAATGTTTTTTTTATTGAAATTCCTTTACCTACAGTGACTTTATGTTTCTCCCACAATTCTGTGCGATATTATCTGCCATATTGTTAGAGGTGCACCAACAACATGGCAGATTCATCTTGAAACCAGATGGTTTGGTAAAACAAATGATTTTGACAACAATATAGCTTATAAAACAGTATGCTGTCTTGTCTCTCTTCAGAAAGGTACAATACAACAAGAAACTACAGGCTAAATAGTGCAATGAATAAGTACAGTATCTATACAGCAGCAATACATTTGCACAAAACAACCAGATTACTTAACTGAAGTGCATCATAAAAACATCACTATTGTGCTTTCAGAAAAACCATTGAAGTTCAAATAATGGTAATTCTAATGCAATAAAATCTGAAAAACAAAATAAAAAATGTATTACATTATTAAACATTCAGGCCATTTGGCTCATTGTTTGTCTGGTTGCTATTTTATCCTGGCAGCGAATGAAGACCAGCCGACGTAACACATACAGGCAGTTGGCTTTTCTGTCTGGATGCTCTTTTCTTCTTGCAGTAAACAAACACCAGCCTACATAACGCATATAGAGGCACTACCAGACTGGGGATTCCTGCCAAAATAAAGATGACCACGTTGACCCATGAAGGGTACGGTACTGTCGCCATAGACGGGAACTCCACCTGTGTACCACAAAACAGCATGGTAAGTGCATTTGGTATGCAATGGCAGTCCAAGCTTTGCTGAAGTATGTTTAACTACTGTAATAAGGTTGTCATTGTATACCATAGAGGAACATCATATACCTAAAAATGCTTAACATGCCAGTTTGTGTATTTTGCAATAAGATAACATCAACAGCTAAATATGTAGGGATGCAAAGGATGATATTAGTTGATCACAGAGCTTGTGTGCTTACATAGTTAGGATCCCAGACTAAATAGGTGAGCTCTTGTTGGGCTTGTGTCACCAGGTAGAAAACTAAAATAACTGCAATAGCTACTGGACTGATGAACATCCATGAAATCTTCCAGAAGATGGAGGGCTTATGTCCAGTAATGAACTCCAGGTCCTTACTGAGCCTACCACAAAAGAAGGATTTAATTAGTTTTAAGAAAAAAATTCTAATACACTGACCACCAAAACAGGTAAGTGAATAACACTAACATTTAATTACAACATACAGTGTATGTAACACACAGTTACATAGCAGCAGAGCAATAGACTGTAATGAGATGATTAATGTTATTCACTTCACTCGTCAGTACCTTGACTGTTTTTTGACTGATCAGTGTGTCATAAAGACATCCCTTTTACACAGGACTTATACAGCATCTTCATAAGGCAGCGCATGTCAAGATGTAGAGAAATGACAGAAGGACAATGTGTTGCTCAGATAGTTTCAATAAGCACAAACCTGTCTATGTCATAGATGAAAACAATGGCTATAATCTCAATCAAGCCAATGATCAGCAGTGGAACAGATCCAGCAAAGCTGTCAAAAAGAGTTACCCAATACATCCCCGATTGCTGCGCAAACAGGAACGAGATGATGAAGGCGACAAAACATGTTACTCCTGAAACACACATGCACAAAAACAAGGAAGCATGTGTAAAAGCAGACCAGAGACAAACAACAAAGATGTTTCATTTAGAGGTGAAAAGCTGAGGAATTTACTGAGTTGAATTTTAAAAACCAAGTTACCAGTCACTGCCTCATTAGGCCAATTTTTCGGAAATACATTCAGGTCTCTAAGCGGGACCACCACTCCCTCGATGGTGCCAAACTGACTTGAGAGTCCTAAGCAGAAAAACATGACGAAGAAGAGGACAGCCCAGATCGGAGAACCAGGCATCTTGGTGATGGCTTCAGTAAACACAACGAAGGCCAGGCCTGTTCCCTCCACTCCCTGCACAAACACACAAACATTAATCGTAATGAAGATGAGACTTCAGAAAAACAATCAAAATTCAGAATCTGATATTCAGATGGCATTCATCAATACTGTCACCTCGCTGAGAAGTTTCTGCATGTCACAGGTTCTGAAGTCCAATCCAAGTACAATATCAGGTCTGGAGCTGTTGTAATGATTGAAGGCTGCCTCGTAGTTGCTCACAGTGATGCTGTCTTCAGGGAGGTCAAAGGCATTTAATAACGTCACGATGTTACTGGGGAGAAATGTGTCACAGAAAACAATTTAATTTAACTCTTGAATTTATATAAAGTGTTCTTTTAGTATCCTTTATACTCTGTGCAGACATCTCAATTTGCTGATATCACTGATGCTCCAATTATGCTTTTCTGGGTGATCTGCAGTTTGTGATGTTTCCAGTCTGGATGCTTTCCAGTGCTCCTCTATAAAAGTTGACAATAATCTAGCTCCAGAATTTAGCCTTCTTAAGTTTCCGTAGGAAGTTGAGACTTTTCTGCGATGACCATGATGGGTTCAGCTCCACTGATGTAGATAGAAGTGTGTCTCTTTTCTAAAATCTACAATTAGCTCCTTGGTTTTGAAGACATTGAGCAGTAGACTGTTGTCTGGCCCGCTGCAAGATGGTTGATTTCCTCCCGATATGAACTATTGTGTTTGTAATTTAGGATGAGGATGTTAGTGCTGTCAGCATACTTCACAATAGAGTTCTGTCATTGTCTGGGAGTGCAGTCATGTGTATACAGCATTGTTATGACCCTTGGTCGTATGAACAGTTCTCTGTGCTTTGTTCTCCAAGAATAACCCTCTTTCACCTGAGTGAGCATGTGTGTGATTGGTTTCAGGTGTGTCTGAGTAATTGCAGGTTGTCCCAGGGAGCTGATTGGTTCCTGCCTGGAAGCCAAGAGTTTAAGGACCGGCTCTTCTCCAGTTCCTGTGGGTTCTCCTCTGTTGTCCCAGACTGCCAGCATGGTTGATTGTGTACATGATGTGTTTTCGAATAAAGCAATCTAAAAATGCTTCGCTGCTGGTGGTGCTTGGAGGACGGGAAGAGGGGAGTCTCATTTTCATGCTGCGCCAGGGTTTCCCCTAGGCCCTGGTCGTAACAAGCATGAACAGGAGAGGGGGCTGAGTACAAAGCCATGGGGGGCTACAAATAGTAGCGGTTATTCTCAAGGTGTGTGAAGACTGAGTGGAGGAAAGTGGCATCGACTACTGAACCTGGTGCTGACTGTGGGTTGAAGTTTGTTCCTGTTCTGTTCAGTGGTTGGTCCAAACAAGATAGTGATGGATGAATAGAGAAATACTGGATTACTGCATTGTAGAACTGAATCAGCAGGTCCTGAGGCAGCTTTAACTTGCTGTCAGAGGTCCTTCAGGTGGGTCAGCACCAGTCAGTAGGGTCTGTAGTCATTTATTCCTATGAGAGGGTTTCAGTTGAGAGGGGTTTGGGGTGGACAGGGGATGCAGGCGGTTCTTCAGTTTATGAAAACTCGCCAGTAGAAGAAGGCATGATTTTTCTCAAATTATAAAATCTGTGTACCAACTTTCCCTTATGTAGAAGAGATTCTGTATGATTCTAAAGAATAAGGTGGGCAATGAATGTAGGTGAAAACGGTGGAAGACTTCCCTTGTTATCTTTTAGGAACATAATGGGTGAGGAGCTGTTTTTCGTTCAGTCCTTCTTTTTAATGAATTTAATGTTCCACACATTTGCCAGACAAATGTTTTTTGTGATCTTCTTGAATCAGAAAGCATTGGTCACTTCAAAGGTTGGGGGATCACCAAGGTTATTTGGTTAGGTTGATATCTGTACAAAATGGGCAATCCGAAGTTGCTGAGATATTATTGTCTGAACCAGACTGTTGGACCAAGCTACCAACCAATTCTGCCTCACCAAGGGCAACACTGGTAGCGTAGCCAAAGCTTACTTTGGTAAATGCTCCCCCAGGAGGAATGACACCAGTAACAAATAACCTCTTGAAATCATGAGCTTGAGAAGAAGTTTAAGTTATAGATGGAGAATGTTTGTGTTAATTTTTAGAGTTGATTTTTTTTTTTTTCCAAAAAAAGGTCCATTAAATTTTTTTCATAAACTCAAGATGAACTGTACTCACTCGCTGATACAGCTGTCATATCTGTCTGTGGCCCTGAAGCCAATGATGGTGTAGGTGACGGCGGCAGCATAGATTGAGGTGAGACCGGTTACGGTGGACAGGATCACAGCATCCTGCACGCAGTTGTTGCTTGGGAAAAGAAGTCAGCAAAAGAAACAAGACACACTTTGACTTTGTGTCTGAGAATGGCTAATATATATTTTTTTCAATCAATGTGAGAAAAATTATACTTCAACCACACTTACTGGACAGGGTTGTAGCTGGAGAAGGAGATGAGGCCTCCCCATCCCAGACCAAGTGCAAAAAAAACCTGGGCACCTGCATTCAGCCAAGTAGTTGGTTTCATCAGCTCATCCAACTACAAGAGTCAAGACATATGGTGTGTCTTTGAGCTATGAGAAATGTAATTTAAAAAAAAAAAAAAGTAACGGTAGAGATTTGAAAACATACATCTGGTGTAAAGAGGAACTTAATTCCACTCAGTGCGCCTTTAAGAGTCAGTCCTCGGATCAGGAAGATGGCCAGCACGATGTAAGGCAGACTGGTTGTGACGTACACTGCCTGAGGTCATGACATGAAAAAAAAAATCTTAAATAATTTTAGTAAGAATTTAGGAATAGATATAGTCATACAAACGGTTCAACAGACCTTGCCTGAAGTGCTGATCCCCCGTGCATAGCAGATGCAGAGGATTGTCCAGGCAGCCAGCAGGCAGACGACCATGGGCCAGTTGATTTCTCCAGAGTCAGCTAGAGAGGCTGAAGTATTCAGAGTCACTCTGTAATAGTAGTAATCCATAGTGGAGCTCCGTTGACACTCTGATACAAATCCTGTCAGCCAAGAAACAGTGGTAAGCAAATGTTTTAATCATGAGTTTGATTGCTAAATATGCTTGAGTCTCTCTGTGTGTATATTCAAATACCTGTGCCATTGTCATTGAGAGGACACTGGGCCCAAGGCAGCGGGTTTTGAAAGGAATTGAAGAGATACCAAATGATCCAGGCCATTATGGCGTTGTAGTAAAGTATAATCAAAAAGCACACCAGCATGGAGGCTATACCTGTGTAGGACAGAATAATTAACTGATATCACACTTTAAATACACAACTGGATTATTTTATCCATTCAAAACGTAAGGGCTGTTTGACCATTTTTGGTATCAAGGGAGTTGAGTAGTTCTGTGTAACACAGCTGTATGTTTAGCATTAGTGACAGTTTGCACTATGAAGATTGGGCCGTTTGCAACATTGCATTTCATAGTGGAGAGAGCCAGATATCCATTAACAGCTTTTTGTTGCTGTTGTGCTTACCAATGCCTTTCAGAGAAGGGTGGATGGCTTTCCATGCTCCCACGCTGCCCTTCCTGAGACGCTGGCCGATGGCAAACTCCAGCAGCAGCAGAGGCATTCCTTCCAACACCAGCAGGATCAAAAAGGGAATCAAAAAGGCACCTGGAAAAAGTATGATTATGCACTTTTATTGTTGCTTTAACAGGCAAATAAAGTGTGGATGTATAATATTAAAACTGCCCCATGAGAATATTATTGTCATTATTATTATTGATTTGTTTGAATAAAATCCCCCTCCCCCACAATTTCCTTTTACCTGGGACATTAATGGTAGGCCCCTAAGTGTATAAAGCTTCCCCTTAAACTTAATTCATGCTAATATTGTACTGTGTGCTAATCTGTATGATTGAGCACACAAATTGCTAAAATGAGTGAATCGTCAAATTGCTCCAGATTTCCAAGTCATCCTAACTTATTTGAGATGTGTAGTGTGGTCCAAGTTTCTGGTATTTCGGGTATTATTGTGAGCAAACAGGCTTACTTTCATCCTAAACATTGAGGCAATTTCTTTGTTCATCACATATATTCTGGCTGTAATTACCGTGATTATAGTTTCCCACTTCTAAATGGCTTCCATGTCAACATCCAAGTTGATAAACACCTCATATAAGTCGTAGACCATAAACTGTAAAGTGCTTTGTTGTATAACCTCTTACAGTGTCTGCTCTGAAAACAAACACATGGGACTCTTTCCTATTTTTGTCATCCTTGACATTAACATAGTAGAAAGATTAACCATAAGATGTCCTGTAACCATTTTTATCTGGGCACTCTCTTGTAAGCATGAATGAGTGATACAACTTTATAATTTAAACCCCTACTCATTCTGCACTGCAAAATGTCCCTCCAGTCACTCCAGCGTACCTCCATCACACTTGAATCTGTCACACACCCTTCAACAACTTCACCACAGATTTCATCTGAGCTTACCTCCTCCATGACTTTGACACAAGTAAGGGAATCGCCACACGTTGCCAAGCCCAATGCAGAAGCCAACACAGGTTAAGATGTACTGGGCTTTGTTGTCCCACTTGGGTCTGTCTCCGGCCTCCTCCTTCTCCACCCTCTCCAGATCCTTATAGGAAGGGATCCTCTCATCCAGTCCCGGGTTAGGAATTAAAAATCTCATGGCAACCCAACTGAAGTACAGATGCTACACTATTGTTCTTGGGAATCAAAGTGAAGGTGTAGCGTATGCATTGAAAGTCTGAAAATAAGACCATGATCATTTACTTTATTGGTGCAGTCCAGATTAGCCAGTGCACACTTTGGCCCCTTCTGACGCCATAATGTCATTAAGCCCAATCAAACTTCGTCATTCGACCTTTATCTATACTCAGGAGATCATTGACCAGTACTTACCTCAACAACATCAAAGGGAAGGAAATAACACAAAGAGATAACAAGGACAAAACAAAACAATACAATTCAATTAAAGCCTTCTAATTAGGGAAGATAATTTGATAAATTGAAACTAATGACATGTAAAGGTCAGAGGCTAAGATCAAATGATATAATGTGTAAGTATTTATTTTATTTAAGATGTTGTATTTTGTTCCACAATTCAGGTGTACTATAATAAAAGCAGTCTTCTAATGATCAGACCTAACTCAAGGAACATGAATCAGAGCAGTATTATGGTCATTTAACTAAGATATAATAAAGATTTAACTGAGTATCACGCCTCTCTTGGAGAGAATACCACATGACCACATCATATAAAATACAAGGAATGTACCATGAACCATGACTGTTGTTATATCTATCACTGTTTCATAATAACTCGGACTTCGACGTAATGTTGACTGTTTATTAGCACAGCAACACGACTTCATAACACATGGCTGATAACAATAATCTGGGGTTTAAAGGCTACCCATAATACATGGGGGTCGTCCCCACTAGGGATCTCATAGTAACCCAAAATACACAACATCTCCTCCCCTCTCACAATGGGTGTACTACAGAAAATAACAAATGAGTGTCCACTCAAATTCTTTAGTTGTTACTATAACATAACACTAACAATCGTAATAGACATGAACATTTCTCCATTCTCTTCATCTGCCCAGCTAACTGTGTTTGTTTACAACAACTTTCTCTTTTCTTTTTTATTTATTCATTATTATGCTACCTTAGGAGTGAGGGTAGACTGCCTCAGCCCGACTGTACCCATGGGGATTATCCTGCCCCGTTGACTTGGGTCAGTTTCTATCTAGCCTAATAACTCAGACGAACAGGAGGCCGCCGCACTCTGGTGGGGTATCGGCAGTCTGCAGGGACATCAGTCTCTGTGTTCTCTAATGGAGAGTTTGCTTCGGGTGCTGATGCAAAAGAGGGTGTCTCAGTCTCTTTCCCTGTCACATCCACAACTGGAACTTTTGTGTCTGATGTGGTTGAGTTCTGCGCTTGTGTACGTGGATGACCTGGTGAGTTGACAAGTGCATCTGTAGGATCTCCAAAAGACAGTTCTGCAGACGCTGGTGGTGTCTGTAGGAGTTGATCCATGTGACTTCTCCAAACACTATCAGCTGTTTGAACTGTTTAATGAGACTGGACCTGTTTGTGCAATAACAGTTGCAGGAACCCACTCAGGCTCGCCTCTGTAGTTCCTGGCCATCACAGATTCTCCTGGATGAAAACTCTGTTCCTTGCCTGATGTTCTCTGTACATAATTTGTTTCTCTTGTTGCTTTTGCACAGTGTCATTCACTACTGAGGAAAGAAGAACTGCCGTGAATTCACACGGAAAGCCGGCTCTGTGGCTCCTAAAGAGTTGTGACGGTAAACGACATGATGATGACGTTGGTGTGCTTTCAAGGTGTTTCCCTGCTGTCCCCCTGTCAATCTAAACCCGCGGATAGTTTATAATCATATTGTCAGAGAAGGTGGTAGTTGACGTGGTGGAAGGACCCAGATGCACGGACATGAGACTGAGGTTGCAGGGATTCATAATAGTATTTAATGCTTTTCCAAAAGACCAAAAACAAGGCGACATGAACGAGGCGTGACTAATCAATACAAAACAATAATCTGACAGGGAGTGAAGGGGAACAAAGGCTTGAATACACAGACACTGATGAGGGAACGAGGAGCAGGTGAAGTCTCGGTCTGGAGGGCTGACGTCACGGTGATTTATTTTCAACACAAACACTTGGTGAGTTAAAGTTTTTTCCGGTGACAGACGCCGTTTTTCAGGCAGAAATGTGACGAGGAGTAAGTCAGACAGGCGGGAGGACAGACGCTTCTCCACGTATATCTGTGGTATTTTTTCCCTCATATAAGTTGCCAAAGACAGTTACAGTTACTACGTTACTGTTGTTTGGTCCTGTAACGTTGCTTTGTGGGACATTACTCTGTATTAAGTTGAGTGAAGGACCTGTGTAGTTATCAGACTGTCCGATCGACACGCCCTCGATACGCGAAGCTGGCTTATCCGTTCACACTGGTTCAGTTCGCCAGTAATGCACCCCTGATATACGTCCGGAGGCGGATCAGCGCCGGAGCGAAATTTCACCCGTCGGGGCCTCCGAGAGATTCACACTGAGACGGAGGCGGAGAATTGGCGCACTAAAGCCACATCCAAACACCAGTGTGAATGGGGCTACTATAGTTGCAAGTAGATATTGCTATATATTACTAACGTTCTAATCACCTAATGATGCAATTTCCACTTCTTTTGTGTGGGTTTAGTGCAGTTGAACATATGAAATAAGTTGAAGGCTTACTCCCTGTAGTTGCAAGGAGATAATGATATAGATTTCTAACCATCTAACCTTCATTTTGAACCACTTTGTCTATTCAGACTTCATTTCCTGTTATTTCACGACCTAGTAGATGACCCTTGGATCATTCATCATTCATTGGTATCACATAATTACTAAATAATCAACTCTGGTAACAAGTACTGATTGGGAAATACTATGTGCATGTCTTGTACAAGAAAAATACGTTTCTAGGCATTGTACTGTGAACATCAACGCTTAAATATAAAAGTGGCTGGTAAAAATGCTGAGTGGCTGGGAGATTTTAGAATTTACCAGTCACAGTGGCAGGTGGCCAAAAAAGTTCATTTCCATCCCTGATCCACACACAAGCCCGTCTCTCAATGTGTCATTTAAAGCATATTTAAATTCACAGTGTTCAGCTAATCTGCGTAATGCCGCAACAAAACATGGTGACAGACTCACCCTCTTCTTGGTTTTGTCTGTGAAACCTGAATCTTTCTGCTATCACCAGAGGCTTGGGTGAAAAATGGTTGGTCAGTGTGTCCACAATTTCTCTGTACGTTTTAGAGCCTGGCTTCACTGGCTGTAGAAGGTTACGTAGCAGGTTGAAAGTCTTTGAATCCATCACACTCAGAAAAGAAAAGTGGGCACTAACTTTTCATCTGTTATACAGGTGAAACTCGAAATCTCAGAAAATTAGAATATTGTGAACTTCCTGATATTACATGAGTGACACTCTGAGGTGGAGTACTATCAGTCTGAACTGAAACTAGGCTGTGGAAACAAGTGGTTTCCTTTTAATGTAAATCTGAAATTAAAGGGAAATATTGACAATATCTGACACTTTAGAGGGCTTTAATTTTGAAATTCCACATCAGAACTTCCTGGTATTACATGAGTGACACTCCGGGGTGGAGTACCATCACTCTGAACTGAAATTAGTCCGTGGAAACAGGTAGTTTTCCTTTAACGTAAAACTGAATTTGAGGGGAATATTGAAAATATTTAACTATTAAATGGGCTTTTATTTTGAAATTTCTCATCAGAAGCTCAAAATATTGTGTTTATTTTGGACTTATTATTCACACAGATGAAATGTCATGGCCTCCATCTTCTAAGGCTTCAGTGTGATCAGAATTAGGATGGTAAAATGAATTAAGTAAATCATCAACAAATTAATTCCTTAAATGCCCAATTAATTAATTAACTAATCGTTCAATTAATTAATCAATCAATTAACAGACTAACTGACTGAATGAATTCATGTGAACTTGCAAATTATGTTCATCGGTCAGTGCTTTTATTTTGGATTCTGTTCTTGGACTGCATTACCGTAATATCTAATATATACAGGCGGGCTTGACTGCAGTCCTCAAAGGGACCGACTGAGCCAATAACTCCGGCCATTTTAAGGCTCATGGTTGAATGGTGCTCTTTCCCTCACAAACCGTTCCTTTCTGTAACGTCGTTCCTCTCCTCCAGCATTACTCATGGAGTTTGTCCTTGTCGATTTCCACTGCTCCACTCCTCCCCGAGTAGCTGGCAGCGCAGCAGCGTCCACCTCAGACCACAGAACACACCCGCACACCGGCGCTGTCTATCACCTGGTCAGTGCAGAGCATCCGCAGGAAAATACAGGACAAAACTCTCCTCCATCGCGGACCGCAGCGTCGGTCCAGACGTCTTCGTCGTCACATTTTGTTGTATCTTTTACTGTTTCATGTTACTTAATATAGCAATGATAACCGAGACTTCGACGTAATGTTAACTGTTTATTAGCACAGCATCACGACTTCATAACACATGTCTCAAAACAACAACCTGGGGTCAAAGGCTACCTATAATGCATGGGGGTCGTCCCCACTACGGATCTCATGGTAACCAAAAATACACAACAAATGTCAAGGCAGCGCAATAGACAAAGTCCAGAAGTTTAGAGTTAAAGAGGATGCATGTCCTTAAATCATATTACCATAGCGACCAAGACTGTTACCAAGACTGTTTGCAGTAGGAATATTAAAGATGGCTGCTTGATCGCTTGATTTTACTACCACTCTGATCTGTCAGTGCTACACTATGCCTTTTGATTGTTTTAACATTGTCTGCTTAAAACATAGACCACGCTTCTGACAGAGCAGACTCAGGATGTTTTAGGGGCAGGGGCAAAATGAAATAAAAAGGGCACCAGCTGTATGTTGTTGGGCACCAGTGTGCAGAAAGTCGTGACATTTATAGTAAAGAGAGGTCACTTCACTGTACATTGTTCACTTAAAGGGCACCTTAGCGGGCACTTTATCATGTTTTATTTTCCATGGTTGATAAAACATCCACAGAACCCCAGTTCAAAGTTTCCATGAGATACCATGTTGTAGTGGTGGTGTTAGTGTACATTAATCCATTTAACATTAGGTCATTATAGATGCATTTCAATGTATTTGTTGTTTTATGTGTAATTTTGATGTTAGGTGTTATCAGATTGCATTTCCCTGAACTGTGGAAGGTGCGGAGGTCGTTGCCAGTGGCTATATAATGCTGCCAGCGTCAGTGCTACTGTACACTTATCAGATAAACGACCACACTGGTTGGCTGTGAAAGCAGGTTATTGTGGATTTCTCTCAGTCTGAGTATACACCAAGTAATTTTTGGACATTTTAATGTGGAAATGTTAAATAATTATATCTTTAAACAGCTTTTGACATCTGTCTTATTTTTGATTGGATGCTTTTTTTTTAAAGCAAACAAACACGAGCCTACATAACGCATACAGAGGGACTGCCAGACTGGGGATTCCTGCCAACAAAAAGATGACCGCATTGATCCATGAAGGGTACGGTACTGATGCCAGAGACGGGAACACCTCCTGTTAACCACAAAGAAAATATAGTAAGTGCATTTGGTATGCAAGTGCTGTCCAAATGTGTTAAAGTATGGTTAACTACTGTAATAAGTTGCTAATTTAATACCACAGATGACTATAATTTAAATAAAAGTGTTTAGCATGCCATTTTGTTTATCTTGTAATAAGATAACATATAGGGCAACATGTGCAGAGATGCATAGGATGGTATTAGCTGATCTCAGAGCTTGTGTGCTTACAGAGTTGGGATCCCAGACTGAATAGGTGAGCTCCTGTTGGGCTTGTGTCACCAGGTAGAAAACTAAAATAACCAGAACGATTAGTGGACTGATGAACCTCCATGAAACCTGCCAGAAGATGGATGGCTTATGTCCCACCATGAACTTCAAGTCGTCATTGAACCTACCACACAGAAGGATTTTGATTATTTTTGAAACGTTTTGAAATACTTCAAGACATTTTTGACACAGAAGACTTTAAGTGGTGGTAATTTTACAGCAAATGTCAGGATGTACAGCAAACACAGGACAGCAAGGACAATGTGATGCAAGAATAGTTTTAATAAGCACAAACCTGTCTATACCATAGATGTAAACAACAGCTATCATCTCAAACAATCCAATGGTCAGAAGGGGAATAGATCCAGCAAAGCTGTCAAAGAGAGTTACCCAATACATTCCTGAATACTGGGAAAACAGGAGGCAGATGATGAAGGACACGACACACGTTAACCCTGAAATACATGCACACAAAAAATGAAAAACAACACGGGAGCTTGTGTTAAAACAGAAACCAAAGACGAACACCAAAGATGGTTAACTGAGAGTTAAAAAGCTTAGTTACCGGTCAGCACTTCATGGGGCCACTTTTTAGGAAATACATTCAGGTCTCTCAGGGGGACCACCACTCCCTCAATGTTGCCGAACAAGGTTGAGAGTCCCAAGCAGAGAAGCATGACGAAGAAGAGGACAGACCAGATCGGAGAACCAGGCATCTTGGTGATGGCTTCAGTGAACACAATGAAGGCCAGACCGGTTCCCTCCACTCCCTGCACAAACACACATCAGTCACAAGACTTAGAAAAACTAAAATTAATTGTGAATGTGCTAGATTTTTATCAACTTTCACCTCACTGAGAAGTTTCTGCATGTCACAGGTTTGGATGTCCAATCCAAGTACAATATCAGGTCTAGAGCTGTTGTAGTGACTGAAGGCTTCCTCATAGTTGTTCGCATTGATGCTGTCTTCAGGAAGGTCAAATGCATTTAACAATGTCATGATGTTACTAGGGAGAAAATGTGTCACAGATTAGTGGCTCTGGATAACTAGAATTTACACAGAAAGAATAGCTTTTCAAGTCTATATCAATACAATACACATCAGAGGGTTTTTGGGGCAATTATGTGTTCAAGGACTTATTTTTTTCAGTTCTCTCAATTTACGGGAATTTACATATCAGCTAAGAACAAACTGTATTCTTGCATTTGTCCCTGGGGTGTCAAGGTGTTACAGGATGTACTGCAGTCCTATGTGGACCACAGCATACCAACCTGATTACCAACCAAAAAGTTTGAACGCAAGCTAGCATTTGTTAATTGGCACTGAACACAGCCTATAGCTGAGGCTGATAAAATGTAATTTGTTATCCAGTAATGGGGTCGTAAACTAAAGTACCTTTTATACACACCACACCATATTCATGACATTATTCCCTGGAGAACATGAATGACTGTACTAAATGCCACAGAAATGTAGTTGTAATGATATTTCAGCGAAGCCACAAAGTCAGTCTCGTAGTGGCACTTGAGGAATAGTCGAGTAACCGCCAATGTCATTTGGAGATATTTCCAGTCTGGACCAAAGTGATGGAAAGGCTAAAAAGTACCCTCAAATTAGAACAGCAACCAAACTCTTCCAACTTACAGGCATGTGAGTATTGTACTGAGATAGACATGAAAGGAATCTGAGACATACACACTGATCATAAAATACTGAGTCATACTACTCTTGTCTTTGTCTGTTATCATGATTTTTCATAACCTTGATATAGACTGTACTCACTCGCCGATACAGCTGTCATATCTGTCTGTGGCCCTGAAGCCAATGATGGAGTAGGTGACTGTGGCAGCATAGATGGAGGTGAAGCCAGTTACAATGGACAGGATCACAGCATCTTGCACGCAGTTGTTGCTTGGAAAAAGAAGTCGGCAAAAGAACCAAGACGCTAAGTTTGTAGACTCTATTTTTTTGTTTTTCAGTCAAAATGATCAAAATGAGACTTTTACTTAATTTAGCAAACACCACAGGTCTTCTAAAAATCTCTTACTGGACAGGGTTGTAGCTTGAGAAGGAGATGAGGCCTCCCCATGCCAGTCCAAAGGCGTAAAAGACCTGGGCACCTGCATCCAGCCAAGTGGTCGGTTTGATCAACTCATCCACCTGCGAGAGCATGAGATACAGTGTGATGTGGCTTTGAGCTATGAGATGTATAATTGGCTCTTTGTATCATAGAGTTTTGAAACATACGTCTGGTGTGACGAGGAACTTTATTCCACTCAAGGCGCCTTTAAGAGTCAGTCCTCGGATCAGGAAGATGGCCAGCACGATGTAAGGCAGAATGGCTGTGACGTACACTGCCTGAGATCAATGCAAAAAAATTTGATAATCAACATCAGATTGAAGCTTTTTCAGTAATATAGTATCATAATTGACCATTTACTAAACCCCTCCCCCAAACATTAATTTTCCAATCTCAATTCAACAGAGGTCCTTCTGTCGAGCCTCGACATCTGTATGGCCACTGGACTGCTCTAATTCCTTGGGTTTTGCTAGGGTTTGGACAATGTTGGTTTGAGCTCAGCTGGAAGTGTATCACATTTTAAAGGACTACCCCTCAACCAATGGTGAAGCCTTTTAGAAGGCGAAGCTCATACAAAATAGAAACAGTAGTTACCTTTAGCTCTATGAGTACTTGCGTACACCTCTAACAACAAACTCAGCTGGATCTAGTTGTGTTTCTGAGTTTGCATGAGGGTTTTATAGCAGTAGGGTGTTACTGGTTGATTGGGCAGTAAATGTAAAAGGCTTTCTCAGGTGCCAAAGCAGGGCCTTGTGTGGGTAAACCAACAGCAAAACCTGTTGGAGGGCTATGAACATGCTCACAGAACTGGAGTTAAATCCAGGTAACTATTATTTATCATCAAAAATGCACTTTGTAAGAAAGAGAAGCTCGACAGGCAAAGCAACGCCAACTGAGGAAGGCTGGTGTGGAAAACAAATGGTCAATTAACTGATTGTTTGACAAACCTTGCCTGAAGTTTTGATGCCCCTTATGCAGCAGATAGCGACGAGTGTCCAGGAAACGAGTAGGCAGAGTACTATGGGCCATTGGATTCCTCCAGACTCAGCTATAGAGGGTGAGCTATTCAGAGTCACTCGGTAAAAGAAGTAATCCACAGTGGAGCTCTGCTGACACTCTGGTATGTATCCTGAAGGGGAAATAAATGTATATGAAAGATGGCACAATTTGGGTGTTTTGGTATGCATGTCTAAGTGTGAGCTGAATGTGTGGATATTGGAATACCTGTCCCATTTTCATTAAGAGGACACTGGGTCCAAGGCAGCGGGTCTTGAAAGGAATTGAAGAGATACCAAATGATCCAGGCGATTAAGGTGTTGTAGTACAGTCCAACCAAAAATGAGACCAGCATGGAGGCTATACCTGAGTAGGACAGCATCATGTGACAATTGTGATATTACACTCACAAGAAGACAGATATTCAGTGATAACTTTTGCTGTGGTGTCACAGGGTTATTATTATTTTGTTCCAGAGCCTATTTTACTTACCAATACCAGTCAGATAAGGGTTGATGGCCCTCCACACTCCCACGCTGCCTTTCCTGAGACGCTGGCCGATGGCAAACTCTAGCAGCAGCAGAGGCATTCCTTCCAACACCAGCAGAATCAAATAGGGGATCAAAAAGGCACCTGGAAAAGGGATGTGATAAGTGATTGTAAGTGCCATGACATTAAGAGGTATTCTCATCTATTTGGGTACAAAGTGAGTATTGCAGAGGGCAGGTCCTGAATAAACGGCCCTTAATTCAATCAAGCCTGATCCAATAATAAAAATAAAACATATTTATTGTAAATATTATTATTTGCATAAATTGTTCTCACATACAAACCATCAAAATACGCCTGATTTCTTTCATCATAACCCATGCATTATTCCATGAGAAATTAAGAAAACATGCCTTATCTCGAAAAAGTTGAATATGTACGAAAAAAATCCCTGATCCGTCCTTTTATCTGGATCCGCACCAAAAGTTAATTGGGTCAATTCTAGGCCGAGAGCTATCCTCCATCCAAGTTTCGTGGAAATCTAGTCAGTAGATTTTTGTGTAATCCTGCTAACAAACCAACCAACAACACAGGCAAAAACATAATGTCCTTGGCGGAGGTAATTAGTATTATGAGAACAGAATAGAAGAAAGAAGTTTGCTATTAACAGTAATTAATAGCAGATACATACAGAACTACAACATTCAGTTAAAGGTCGCTGATTAGTTTTTATATAATGTACTCACAGATCTTTTAATAACAATTTAGTTAGGTTTATTTATTTGTTTGTTTTATTTATTTATTTATTTATTTATTTATTTAATAATAATCAAAAACAAATCCAATTTCTAAACACTAAGAGCAGATGCAAGGTATTATTGCTGTTGTTTTGTGTCCATAAACTGGACACAAGTTAAAGAAAAGCAACAGATTATACATTAAAATATGCATACCTCTGAGATCTGTCCCATTTACTGTGGCTCAATCATCAGCATGCCAAGAGAATGACCCACTTCACAGTCACATTAAGAAAAACACACACATATCATGTACTGTAGGTAGTGTGAGTGCATTTAAAACATTCCTGGCATAGTTTTAACTATGCACCCCAGGGTGTATGTCTGACGCCATGACTTCACAAGACTTCTTGAGAATCATTCATTTGCTGTTGATTTTACAGCACTCTCCTGTAGACCTTAATGAGTGACATATTTAACCGGTGATTATATTCAAAGTTAAAAAAGTTCACAGTGTTAACCCCTCAGGGACACATACTGATTCGGCACTGCAAAATGTCCCATAATGAAATCATTTAAAAAGTACAATGATCTGCCATAATAGTCCGGGGTGCCTCAGCCACACATGAATTTGTCAAAACACCCACACATTAAACAACTCAACCACAGATTTCCACTGAGTTTACCTCCTCCGTGACTTTGACACAAGTAAGGGAACCGCCACACGTTTCCAAGACCAATGCAGAAGCCCACACAGGTGAGGATGTACTGGGCTTTGCTGTCCCACTTGGGCCTGTCCCCGGCCTCCTCCTTCTCCATCCTCTCCAGATCCTCATGGTTAGGGATCCTGACATCCAGTCCTGGGTTAGGAAGCACCAGTCTCATGGCGACCACATGTGTACTGAGCCAGAGAAGAAGTGTCTACCACAGCCGAGGAGTTATGCATATCAGTGTCCCCTTAAGGGTTTATGATGTTTGCTTGTCCCAGATTAGCCAGTGCAGACTCTGTACTTTTGTTTTAACATACACATTCAGTTAATCTGTGTAATAATTAAAACCTGAAACAGACCAATTCATATGGCCAGTTGGCAGATGGATTTAGGATTAGTAAATTTACATGACCACAATAATCCCATAACTCGGAATAATCCTGTTATTTAAATTTTTTTTGGCCTTTGTATGGAAAAACATGCAAAATGATGCTCTCCTTGTTCGCATTATGTATGTGAGCAGAAAACGCATCCGCTCGCGTTTTAATAACATCCAGTTTCATTTGCATTTTTACACATGAGCAGATGTGAAAGAACGACAGAAACCTCCGATAACGGCTTTTATCCAATAAAGCATTTGACATTGTGCTGTTTGCATGACCACTTGAATAATCTGGTAACTCCATAAATCAGATACTGATTGGTTTATTAGTCTGCATGTACACGTGCTCACTGAATGGTCCTCATTAGTCACACAAAAGTGAGAAGGGATCAGAGTCATTACTTTGGCAATTTGTTTTTAAAGAAGTCAGAAACAACCTAATTATTCTGATTAACATTGCATTCTCTATGTTTTGATTTTGTCTTCTGTTCCCACAAACTGCAGGCTGTGTCGCTGTCTCACTCTCCATAGCTTTCTCCTCCTCCTCTCTTTTCATTCAGGCTCCCTTCTGTATGACCACGGGCCCCTGGGACATACAACATATTGATGGATATGGATCACCATACCATGGATCATTGCTCTCTGTTTAATTATCTCCTTAAATCTGTATTTCTGTAAAATTTGGTGCATCTTCAGTCTGATCTTCTCTGTGTTACTGCTAATTATCTTGTGTTGCCTGCCCTCATCTGGGTCACCACGGTGGAGGGGAGGTCGTGTGGCCCGGGCACCACTTGGCGATGCCTCGGCCTGCTCAGTCGTTTCCTGGATCCACACTCTTTATATTATAATTTGAAAATATTTAAATCAGATATTCTGTCAATTCAGTTTGTAAACTGTGATTTGTTGTTCTGTTCTGTACAGGCGACATCTATAGCATGTCTGTCTGCCCTGGGAGAAGGATCCCTCCTCTGTGGCTCTTCCTGAGGTTTCTTCCATCTTTTTCCCGGGTAAAAGGGTTTGTTTTCGCAATATGGCAAGTTTTTCCTCACTCCAATCAGGGGTATAAGGACAGAGGATGTGGTTCTCTGTACAGTTTGTAAAGCCTATTGAAACAATGTGATCGTGATTTCTGATATACATAAAATTGATTTGATTTTGAGTCATTTTAAAGACAGGAAATTAAACCAGAGCTTTCAGTTGTTCAATGAAAAATTCAGAGTTGGGAGGAAAACCCTTCAAAGAACCACTCACCTCATTATAATCCACATGATTTATTCATTAAACTTTATAATAGCTTTCCACAGTAGGCCCCAAACCTTATAAACCTTAAATAATGGGATAAAAAGCACTGTTGTGATGAATGCATTAATTTTTCGCTTTAAAAAATCAGACATTCTTACAGTTTGTCAAAAGTTTTAACAAGAATTAACTCCTCTACTGAAGATTATACAAAAATTTAAAATAAAACAATATTTTTTGTATATGAGACACATTCATTTACTGAATCTACAGTGTTAGAAGAATAGTTGGCCCTATTTGGAAACAAAGTTAGATATGATTGAAACCACGCTCACATCTGTGTGGTAGTACGAACAGCTACAGTATATGGCTGGTTAGCTTAGCGGCTGAAACAGGGACACAAATTGGGATTTTCATGCTTCAGTTTTTTGTACAGACGAAACAAATGAGAATCAACATATTAAACAGTGAAGTTAAGAGGTGCTGGTAGGTGGATAAGCCTTTAAACACAACAGGCTAGCTGTTTAGCTTTGTTTCCAGTCTATTAGATGAGCTAAGCTAATTAGCTGCTGGCTGTAGCTTCACATTTAGCACACATACGATACATTTTTTCATCCAACTCTCAGCAAGAGTCCAACTATTAATTAAATATATAACATACACTTACACACAGTAAAACAAATATTACAATAGTACTAAAAACAATTGGGCTAAGGTCTTAAAACTGCTTCATTTTTTACAAGTTTACTTGTAGTCACTAGAGTACTCTGCAATCATTGTACAGGGAATGAGGAGGAACAAGGCAACAGTATGATATACAAACAACAATAAAACAACTCTACATTAATTGTATCATTAAATATTCAAATTTAAAGATACTAAAACTTCATCTTTTCACCCATTTGTATTTTGGCAGAGATAGTGTCCACAGTGCTGTCACTGTAGCCCTTCTTCTTGCAGCATTTCATCTGGATGAATTTGTAGAGGAAGACCACTGGGATGGCTAGACTAGGAACTCCGGCCAGGATGAAGATGATGACGTTGATCCAGGAAGGATATGGACGTGCTTCAAGGGTGGGGAAGTCCACCTACGACAAGAGCCAAAGATAATGTTAGATTTTACAGCAATGGATGAGACTCAAAAGGTCTGAAATGACAAAGGATTGTTTTATAACCATCAATGGGACATTTCTAATTTCTACAACTATCAATAATATAAACATTTTTAGACATCTCATCCTAAAAAAGCTCATTACACACTTACCGCCTCTTGGTCCCAGACCAAATACGTGAGACTTTTGGTGATTTGGGTCACAAAGTAGAAAACCAGGATAACCAGCATAATGATCGGACTAAGCACCCTCCATGTCACCTGCCAGAAAATATTGGGCTTGTGGCCAATCATAAACTCAATGTCCTTGTTAAACCTGTTGGAAAGCAATGAGAGGGAGACGGAAGGTCAGCTGAGTGTGCATTAAGCATCCATAAAAGACAACCTTTAATCAGATATATAAAGCAGCCTGTATGGCTTTGTGTGTGCTCAACATGTTCCTGCTGTACGGGAAGGAAACAAATCTCTTTGTGTCTGTAGTTAAAAGAAACAGCCTCGTATCACAGAATATCTTCTACTTACACATTTTATAACTCAACATTTATTGCTTTCATCAGCAGGAAAAGATATTTCCCATAATTTTCACCATTGTCTTTTTTTATCAGTATGTATTTTATCAGATATGCTGTACTTGTGTATTATCTCTCCTTTGATGACTGATATATCACTGCCGTTCTAAGGTCAGAGTACAGTGCCCCTTTACTTCCTGTTATTAATTTTTTTCTCGGCATCACGCATGTGTGGCAATAACAAGATCAAGAGTCGCCCGGCATGCTTACAGCTCCATGATGCTGTTCAGTGGTGCTTTGAGCTAAATCTTCGTGTCAGCATGCTAATGTGCTCTCAATGTCAGTGCCAGTGTGATGAATTTAGCAGGTATGATGTTTCATGTTGGTATGTTAACATTTGCTTATATGCACTAAACATAAAGCCGCTAGTGTGGCTAAAAAGCCATCATCTTGGATACTCTGTACAGCGTTGGCAGATAAGATGGAAAAAAAGAAATGCATAGTGAGCCAGTAGCTTTTGACTGTCTGTCAACCACCCCCATCCCCAGACCATCCCTTTGGTGGCCCTTAACGTCCTGGATAGACTCACCTGTCTGCACCATAGATGTAGATAACACTGATCATTTCACAGAATCCGATGACCAGAAGCGGAATTGAGCCAGCAAAGTTGTCAAAAAGAGCTAGCCAATAATTTCCAGAGCCCTGGGCAAATATCAACCCCATCAGGCAAGATATTAAGCAAGTCAGAGCTGGAAAAACATAACAAAAAAAGTTGTTATGCTCATATCTCTCGATCAAATGTCCTCATCCAGACATGTAAAAGTATTTTGTATTAAGTTGGAATTTCAGAAAAATTACCACAGAAAACTTCTTTGGGACAGCTTCGAGGCAACAATCTGAGGTCCTGCAGAGGAACCACAACTCCCTCGATGTTACCAAACATAGTGGAAAGGCCGAGGCAGAAGAGCATGACGAAGAAGAGGACAGCCCAAAGAGGAGACACAGGCATCTTGATGATGGCCTCTGTGAACACGATGAAGGCCAGACCTGTTCCCTCCACACCCTGAAGGAATGCACACCAAATATTTCTACCATTGACCCTCAGTGAGACTAACATTCCTAATAACAGATTGATTAACAGCAATAGTGAATTATCCAGATTTTATCTACTGACCTGACTGAGGAACTTCTTCATGTCACAGATCTCTAGATCCAGTCCTGCAATGATACTTGGATTTGTGTGGTTGAGGTGGGCCAAAACGTCGTTATAGTTGCTGTCTGTGATGTTGTTTTCAGCGTAGTCGAAGGCATTCGTCAGCTTCAAGATGTTGCTGCAAAAAACGCAAGATGAGTTCAGCCCGATATAACTGAATCCACAGGACTTTTTAAAGGCATCTTTTATGCAATTTAAAACTCACTCTCCCATGCAGTCATCAAAGTTCTGCGTGGCCCTGAAGCCGATGATGGAGTAGATAACCGTTGCAGAGTACACCGAGGTGCAGCCATTGATGATGGAGATGAGAACAGCGTCCTGCTCACAGTTGTTGCTGCGAGGAAATGGCGATCATGTGAGTAAAAATGTTCTGAAGGCTGTTCATTGTTCGACTGTGCAGTTTATGCAGTTACTCACTGAACAGAGTTGTAACTGGAGAAAGAAATGAGACCTCCAAAAGCCAGGGAGAAGGAGTAGAATACTTGAGCACCTGCATCCAACCAGGTTGTTGGATTCATTAACTCGTCCACCTAAAAGAGTACGGAAAATAGGATGTGTTAACAGTAAAAAACTCAGACCCCGAATTGGGATGTACCTGCTCTTAAAACTGACAGTAAACACTCAATAATTAATGTGGGAAGGTACGTGAAACAAGGAGTTTAAAGGGGAGCTATGTAGTTTTGGAGAAGAAATTCAAACTCAGAATTTTAATATTAACAATAGAAAGGAGGTAATAATACAAACTTGGGAATAATTATTTTAGAAACTATGTCTCACAGAGTTCTTTTTATGAAAATAAGTAAATCCCTTAATATGTATAATATTAATATATATATTTGTGTGTTACAGTACAATCCACTGTAATTATGGACATTATGTCTTAGGTTTAGATTTTGATTCAAAGTAGACACATTTTTTAATATACCCCTCCAGCTATTAAAAAGGTTAAAGGGGCACCATGTAATTTTGGAGAAGAAATTCAGACTCAGAATTTTAATATTTAGAATATTAATGAGGTAATAATACAAGCTCATAAATAATTATTGTTTCCATAAGTGAATAAACAAGCTGTTCTCAGACGAACAGAACACTATTTGGAGCTAGAAAGGTGGCAGGGTCCGCCATACGGACAAAGTAAAACAGTATGAAATGTTGTTGTCTGTTCAGCTTATTCAGTCATGAAAACGAACTAATGCTAACCTTAGCTGTTGTCTGTCGGAAACTAATGGGTTATTGGATATGTCGTTTTACCTTGAAATATGGCTTATTACGGTCTACTGCTGTTACATTGATAAACCTTGGTTGATGTGTTACATCAGTGCTTACATCTGGAGTGAAAAGGAACTTGATTCCCTCAAAGGATCCTTTCAGAGTCAGTCCTCTGATCAGGAAGATAGTGAGGACCAGATACGGCAGAGTGGAGGTGATGTAGACAGCCTGAGAAAAATGACAGAATGGTAAAATAAGCCAAAGATGTATATTTGAACGTCCATATATGCTCCGAATCAGGCCACATCAGATTTCTCAGATGTAATGTGACTCAGACCTTTCCAGTTGTCTCGATCCCCCTGATGGTGCAAACGTAGAGCAGAGTCCAGGCAGATAACAGGGCGAGCACCATCCACCACTGCAGACCTCCGGACTCATCGATGGCTGTTGAGGTGTTCAGAGTCTCTCTGTACCAGAAGTAGTCGGTCGTGCTGCTCCGAGCACACTCCTCCACCAAACCTGCAAAGGACGGAGAAAGAAATGGCAAAAGGCAAAATTAGGATTGCATTGCCGGTTCAAACTACTTATAATAATAATCCTCAATGTGTAAGATTAACAAAACATTAACATCAAAATTCAAAGTAGCTGACCCCATGTAAGGTATAACGAGCACTGTTGAGAGAGGATCAAAAACTTGTCTAACTAATATTTAAATATTTTATTCAGTCATCTCATCACCTTCATCTAATTTTCATGTCTGCTGTGTTATTGTTTTATTAATAATAACAGACAGAAACATACTGGACTCAAATTCAAAAGGATTGCTGTGACATTTATTCAATGTCGTGGTAACTTTTTCACCAAGCTGGAGAATCAATGGTTTTACTGAAGTACTTGACTTAAAATTGTTTATGACATGGATTTATTTCATCACTGGGGTAATATGCAGCTAAGATAATCTCTGACAAATGTATTTTGCACGATTGTGGGGCAAAGGAAAATAACTGAAACACATTCCAGCCTGTGACAGCAGTGCATCATGTTAGTTAATGCTACTAATACTAAACTAACACATAGCTGTTAACTATTCAAAAAGTGTAAAACAACCAAATAACAACATTAGATGACACATGGTGTAACGTTACGTTACTGTAGCAGCAGCCCTGCAGATACTACACATGAAGAAACATTTGGAAATATAGAGTCTGGTGACTTCGGAGAGAGCGATACACTCAAAGCAACATTCTGTAACTTTTTTTGACCTTAAAATAACATCTTTAAAACATTTTGAGTTTATAGTTTTCAAGACATAACATTGTTATGATGTAAATGTATCTATCGATCTGTCGATCTATCTATGACTCGAGTTCAGCCATTAGCTTTACTCATTTATTCATATGGCACTTGTTATATTAATATTAATCCAAATCCTTTTGGTCCTCAGCAATACACCTGCCAAATGTGAAGAAAATCAGATGGATGGTTCTCCAGATATTTGAAGGAGACATGGAGATTCGTTGCTTAAAGTTACTGTTAAGGGGATGGAAACCACAGACTTGGTAGATGTCTGACAGTTTTCATGACATATGGAGGCATACCTGTCCTGTTAGCATTGAGGGGACACTGGCTCCAAGGCAGAGGACTCTGAAAGGAGTTGTAGAGGTACCACATGATCCAGGCCATGATGGTGTTGTAGTACATGCCCACCAAAAATGAGACAGATAAGGAGGCGATACCTGTAACAAAATGAAACAAAATGCTTAGTGTTAATGCTCCTTAAAACAGGACTATGAGTCTTTAGCCATGCTATGCTAGCAGGTCTGTGAGGCTGTACTTGCAATTGTGATTTAGCTAAATGCTAACTTTGCGAATGCTAACAAGCTCACAATGGCAATGCTAACATGCTGATGTTAAGCAGATATAACATTTGACATATTCACTGTCTTAGCTCAACACAGCGTTGCTTTTTTAGAGCTAAGCACGTTGTTAAGCTGAGACTGATGGTGTTGCTGTTAGTGTTGCAGTCATTTGGTCAAAAACCAGAGGACTGAACGAGGTGAGATTTTGACCCGATGATGGAGCTAGTCTGCATCAAAGCTTATGGCAATCCATCTATTGTTTTGTTTTAACGTCTCACTTCCAAGTACACAAGTGGACCACATGGTGGCACCAGAAGAAAAGCCAGGAGATTCAAGTATATCCATCAGATTCTTGATTAAGTATTTTGGTAGGGACTGAACTGGATATTTTTCCCATCCTCTAATGTGCACGTTTTTCTTTTACCCACCAATTCCAGTCAGGCATGGGTTGATTGATCTCCACACTCCCACGCTGCCTTTCCTCAGGCGCTGACCAATGGCAAACTCCAGGTGCAGCAGTGGGATACCCTCCAGGACCAGCAGGATAAGAAATGGGATCATAAAGGCTCCTAGAGGTTCAACATTCACATAATGAGTTAACACTGTACAGAGTGATTGGCTTTACTCATCACTTTAATGAAGGTGAGTAAATAGTCAATGGTGAGCATGAAGACACCAATAAACTGTTAAAAGGATTGTAAATGTTTTATTACGCACACAAGGTACTATTTAAACCACGGATAAGACTCGGACATTCACTTTTGCATAAGGTCAAAGCAAGTAATTCCAGTTTAGTTCTGTATGAATAAGATTTGCCAGTTGAAGGACTATTTTCAAGGGATTCATTGATTCAAACTTAAAGGTCTCAGTCTAGAAAAACAGGCATTTCTATCATTTAAGAGCTTGTCAAAGAGCAAAATCCTCTATTTTATTAGAAATCTGATGCTCAGCCAGTCTCTGACTCTGAGCATAGATGTAATATTGTGTCTGTGCTGTCAGTAAACATCTCAAGGCACACGCACAAACTGTGTATGTCTCAAAAAGTTGTTTATATGAAAAAAAAAAAGTTTTGCAATGAGTAAATCCCTTCAAATATGTTAATTTGTGTTATACAGTACCATTTCATTTTCAGTAATTATCGATGTTAAGGGGCACTGTGTAGTTTCAGAGACGAAATTCGAACTCTTCCAACAATTTCAGAAATATTCATTTTTTCCATAACTGAATAAACAAGCTGTTCTCAGAGGAAAATAATGTCCCCAGAACACTGTTTGAAGCTGGGTATGTGGCAGGGCCCGTCACATATAAACAAAGTAAAACAGTATGAACTTGTGTTGTCCTTTAAGGCCAGTGTGTTTATTCAGTTTATTTGCTGATGAAAACAAAAAATGTTTAAAAAATGAGTCAGTGATGATCTTTCTATTCTGATTAAAACTGAGTCCTCAAAACGTCATGTTGCTCCTTTAAAGACACAGACTCTGGGTCCTTTTAATCATTCTAACACACTGGTCATTCTCATTCTCATTCTGTCATCCCAGCCTACCTCCTCCGTGGCTCTGACACAGGTAAGGGAACCTCCAGACGTTGCCGAGCCCCACACAGAAGCCCACACAGGTGAGCAGATACTGGGCTTTGTTGTCCCATTTGGGCCGGTCCCCTGCCTCTTCTGTCTCCATTCTCTCCAGGTCCGAATGGGAGGGGATCCGGTCATCCAGTCCTGGGTTTGGAAACTTCAGCTTCATGGTGGCTTTTCTTACTTCACTTGAACTTGACAGAAATTGTAAAATACAGCCGTTGAGTCTCCTTTTGATCAGTGGCAAACCTTCCAAGGGTTTGTGTCCTCTCTCAGTCTCCTCTGTGCACTGTCTCTCTTTGAGTCCTATAGCCCTTCTGTGCGTCCCGGGAGGGGGCACTGAGATATTAACTGTGACCTATGTCACTTCAGCAGCAGTTATCAGTAGCTCATTACAGTCTGTGTTGTATTATGTAACGTCAGCTCTTTTAGAGGTGCAGCTTTCTTTCTTGTGAATGGTTAATACATTACACGAAGTCCCATCACCAACTTTTTTCCCTGATGTTTGGTATTCATGCGTTTGGAAGGGAAATGGCATGATGAGGTGTGATGTAAACCAATGAGAACCCTTGATGTTAGGTATATTCAGATAAGTTTTAAAAAAAATTACTTTAAATTTTGCTTTCTATATCATTCCTCTTCTAGCCAAAAAAAGTGAGCCTAACCAAAGAGCTAAATGTAATAACAACTACAGTTTTTGTGTCATTTTGTTTGACTAGAATAGAACACCCCACAGTCAGATGCAACATGTTTTCCATCAGTGCTTATCTTAAGTAGCAGACCACACCTGTTTCCAGTCCTTGAGAAATCAGATTCTTTTATTGCACTGGGATGTACACGCGTATCAGCGCATCATTTCACTTTGTAAAGGCACATTTGGTCTTTGTTTTCTTAAACTCGAAATTCAAATGCTGCACCGTGATTCGGCTGATGTTAGTGTTCACATCAAAAAGTTTGAGCCCTAAGGAAGTGAGATTTCTGCCTTGTAATTGTTAAGTGATTCATAATGGGTATAAACTTTATCAGTGTTCCTTTCTACTTCAATTATTAACCAAAAAAGCTTGATACTTTTCTAAACTAAAGTAGTTATGTTGTGTTAACAGAACCAAGTGTTCTTTACACCTAAACCTAACCAAACCACTACCATTTCACAACGTTAATAACTGTCCAAATGTCATAATATGTCGCAATATGTGTTTGTCAGTGAGCTTTATTTTCTAGCTGGTTATTGCCTATTTATCATTGCTAACTTGACTTTGAAGCCATTCACATGCAAACATGACAAAACTGATGGCAGAAGGATAGCCTCCCCGCCCACAGGACTTGGAAGCTGAGTGCCAGTGAAGGAATGTGACGTAGGTTGGGGCCTGACCTTTAAAAGCCTTGAAAGTAATCAGCTTGAATTGAATGATGAACTAAGATGAATGGGTAGCCAATGTAGTCTAGGACTGGGCTGATGTGCTTATGCTTTTTAGGGCCAACCAACATCCTTATAGTAACATTTTGGGCCAAAAGCAAGCAACTTAACAAAGACTTGGGAAGGCCTAAATATAGGGAATAACAATAGTAATAATAATAGATGTAATGTAATGAAGGCATTAATTACTTTTGTCATTTAATGGAAAGACAGTACTGAGCTCAAAATCAAAGATAGAGATAGTGTCACGTCTACCGTCACGAACAAAAGTCAGGATATTCTTTGGGGGTTTATATGCTTTATTACCTCAAATGATTATGTGAAGAGGAACATAGGGTTACAGTGGCTGAAATCAATAACAATGTGTCAAATGATAATATGAAAACAAAGTTTCATGTGAAAAGGGTTGGTGGTAGTGATGAACCTAAAAATAACTTTAATCTTGATTTTGATAGGGGTATGTGTCACAGTGGCAGTCACTTACACTAGTCATTAATAACATCAATAAGCTGATTGTCACGTTTTAGTACAAGGCCTTGGTGTTATCAGGCCCAGCACCTTATCTCATATTCACTCTCAGCAGGATTTTTCCTCTCATCGTCTGTGGTTACTGACAGTGGCCGGTCCTTGAGAACAGAGTAGACTTTAGAGCTTACTCTTTGTTGAGGAGATCGAATTGATTATAAGATGTGTTCAGTACATCTGGCAGCATGGTCTCACAAGACAGGTGTTTTTTCAGAATTTTGAAATGAAACAGCACAAATGACATATAATTTGTTTTTTCAGTGTAGCCATAACCAGACGTTTTCTCAAAACTGAATAAAGATACTAAGCACTTATGTATTTGTATTAAAGTTTGTTTTTTTTTTAACAAAAATGGACCATAGTTGAAAAGTGATCCCATATAATCCAATCTGTTGATCAGATTTAGCTCAGCAAGTGAAAAAGACATTCAGTGTTTGACACTGCGGCACTTAACCACTAAAGATACAATAAACAGCACAGTCCAGTGAAATGCTCTTTTTATTCTATGACTTTGTTGTGTCAGCATCATAAATGTTGACTTGGGCAGATACAATATTGAGTTCATGTTCATTGATGTTTTTTTTTGCTGCATCTTTGGAATAATTTATACAAAGCAAATCCTGGGATCCAAAGACTGGGAAGCGAGGGCAGAAAGTCAATAAAAATAGAGATCCAGCTGGGATGGGGTAATGTCTCCAAACCTGGGACGTTTGCCTGTAAATATGAAACACAAGATTTCAAAATGAAAAGATGTTTTGCTAGATATAATTTGGAGTAATATAGCTAATGACAGGTGTGAAATATACTGAGTTTGGATTCCAGGTGATGTATGTCAGCTTGTCTCTGACTTTGTTGACAATGTAAAACACTAAGATGACCAAGACAATCAAAGGGCTGACCACTCATACAGCTGACCCACACATATAACACCAAGTCTCATCATTGACAAAGATCTGCAGGTTGCAGGTTCTGAGGTCCAGCCCTTGAATGACCTCTGACCCTGAGAGCATGCTGAGGAGCTTTTGCTGCATTTCATCGCATTTGCTCTCTGTCTCTCATGATGTTTCTTGAAGGGGAACATTAGGATCATGAGTAATTAGAGAAAGATCCACACGCTGTAATGCTATCACTGTGAGGAAAATCTAATTTACTAAGGAGATGATTTAGCTTTGCCTTGATTAACTAAAATAAATGGATGTAATATGTCATGCACATACCTATTAAGGCAGGCATCAAACTGCTTAGTCATCCAGAAGCCACTGATCTTGCTCAATATTGTTGCCAGAAAACAAAAAAAACCTTTAATGGACCACCATAGTAGTGCAAAGCATGTGTGAGGAATTCTAACCACGACTGGTGATGCCACCAAGTGTAGTGAGTGTATCCAACAACCCAATTTTAAGCGAGAACTTTCATATTGGACCAAAGTCACTCCGGCATTCACTCACCAATTCCAGTCAAGTAGGGGTTGATTGCGGCCCAAATCCCCACACTTGACTTTCCAAGGAGTTGGCCAATGGCAAACTCATGGTACAGCAGTGGGACACCATCCAAGATGAGCTTGATAAGAAAATGAGATCATAAAAGCACCTGGGGACACACCAAGGTAAGCATAGATAACTGTCAAGATAATGTCTTCCTCACTGCATGAAATAAGCACTTTCTATCTAATTGTATTTCCCGTCTACATAATTGCATGATTATACATGTAGCCTATCAAGTGTCCTTACATTATTTTTTTGCAGTTAACCTTTCAAAATGTCAAATGTCATGGGAACATCTTTGCACAAACAAAAGGGAGTAACAGGAACTGTTATTGTCTCCAGTATCAAGCATGACGCTGCACGTGGAGTCGGATCAGGGCTGAAAGTTCACTCTGCTATCTGGAGTTTCTTTAGATAGCGGAGGTCTAAATCAGCTGATAGGAAGAAGTAAAATGAATCACACATGAAATGATGATTCTTCTGAATGATCCTCTTAAATTCTGAAGATAAGTTTGTTCAACATTAACATGTTGTGTGTGTGTGTGTGTGTGTGTGTGTGTGTGTGTGTGTGTGTGTGCGTGTGCATGTGCGTGTGTGTGTGTGGATTGCGTGGACTGTATTAAACCTAACCTAACCCCTAGCCCACATCAACTACAGATTCAGTGGCACTCTCAGTACTTACATGGGCTAAATGTTAACCACTCCAGATTAATATACAGACTCTCCCGAGCAGCAGCTCAGCAGTTGGGAAATCATATTTCCACCTTTGAAAGTTTTTTCAGCTTATCTCAGTCATGTCATGAGGGTATTGCAGCAAGGTCAAGGTAAAAAGGAGTCTCTTCCCTCAGCTTGCTCTGTGTACAATGTACCTTGTGTTAGCTGCTTTGTCACCTTTAGCCACTCTCCTTCTGAGCTTCAGTATTTGTAGTTGTTCTGTTGGGTGAAAATGTTCTGTAAAACAGCTGTGTTTGTAGTGTACAGCCTGGTTTTATAGGCTATCATATCTTGAACACACACTCTCTTCGGTTTTCTGGAGAGACATAGAGATATATTTTTTTTCTTAAACAGTAAATTGCTGTGCTGCTCGAGGAATGGCAGTGTTGTTCTGCTGGTCCTCCTCTTCGGCCCAGACTAAAATGTCTAACTGCTGAATGGGCTGGCCTGCTGTAATAAATGTGAGGGGTCAAAGGGCGAAGGGTTACAACAACAGACCAGGACACAAAAAGCTCCCACTAACCTGTGAATACCACTACACACGGTTAAACACGGACTTCGAGATGAAGGCCCACCTCATGGACAGGTCACGCTGTCACCCTCTACTGGAGTCACTGCGATTGAGCGCTTATCCGTCAAATCACGCAGCACAGGCACCGCGATCCACATGCATCCACTGAAGGTTAAAAAATATTTAACCGTCCCGCTTTGGCTCGTTGTGTAGTTCCTCCAAATGTTGTCCTCGCCACACTATTAAACACTCCTGAAATACATGTTGATGAAGGTTCTCTGTCATCCAGGTCATGGAAATACGAAGTGCTATATCGTAAGCAACTGCAAGAGTCTGAAACAAGTCCAGTTGTATTCCTGAAATACACCCTTTGCACCCTCATCATGTCAAAATGTAGATTTGGAGTTGAGGACCAGAGACCTGCTAAATAAAATGACAGTTTTAGAGTTGTACATCACAGAGTTCATCCATCGCCACATGCTGTTGTTCAACACATCAGCAGTTCTTTGCTGTGAAACTGACGCAGCTATATCAACTCACTTCTATGAGCTATTGATTTAACCTATTTATAGGTTTACAATGATGCATCATGGTTTGAGTGGCATTTCTAATGGGGTATGCTTCCTCAATATGTTTGTTGTCCTTACACTACACCTAACCAAAGAAGCTGTGATAAATTATGAACAAATGCTGCTTTTAAAGGTCCAGTGTGGATTTAGTGGTAGTGATAGAATACAATATTCCTGATTATGTTTTCGTTAATGTATAATCATCTGAAACTAACAATTGTTGTGTTTTCAATACCTTACAATGAGCCCTGTCTAGCTACAGAAAGAGCTACGAGTTAGTGAGTTATTTGTAATCATCAACCCCTAAATCCCCTAAACCCTGCCCGCTGGCCCTGTAAGACACAAACTACCTGAAGTATCAGAATCGATGCATTTCATTTTGTGCTAGGCACATTGTAATGCCTTATTTGCAAATCACAATACATAACGTCCAGGAGTCATGGACCAATGTGCAGTTTGTGTCGTATGTCCATTATCGGAACTGGTTTATGTGCATTACTCTCATTTTAGCTCCAGATTAGAAGAGTGTACCTCCTCCATGACTCTGAAACAGGCAACGGAAACTCCAGACATCGCCATGTCCCACACAGAAGCCCACACAGGTGAGCAGATAGCGGGCTTCGTTTTCCCATTTTGGTCGGCCTCCAGCTTCCTCCTTCTCCATCTTCTCCAGCCCGGGGTTGGGAGTATCCGGTCTCATGGTGTCTGTGACGGGAATCCACCCAACAGATACAAAGTGCCACGCTGGCTTCCTTGGTGGAAATGCTGCTGTCTGTCAAGGACAACCAGCTCTGATGGTGTGTGAAACACATCTGGCATCTCGACAGTACAGAGTGGACCTGAGTGTCCCTGCTGGGAAACACCAGTGCCAATAATTAATGTGGCTTGGCTGACTGGTGTATGCGGCCACACACGCGTAGGTGCAGTGTGTGCCAAATCATGCAAAATCAAACAATCTTTTTATCATTTAATTTGTTACCATTCATTACTTGGTGACCATTTAACATGGCATTTTGTGGATTTGATCCACACTCACAGTGGTTTTGCATGATGAACTGTTAATAAGCAACCTTTTATGAAGTTTCCAGGAGATTTCCTCAAAACCAATACATTAAAGAGAAAAAGAAAAACATTTAAAAAAGTCTGCAATGATAAAAACACCATTGTTCAAGTTTACCCATGAGCTATACTGAAGAGACAGCAGCAGTTGTGACTGCCAGAGCACTTGTGGTATCAGGGCTTTAAATCCGGCATTGTGTGGGTTGTTCTGTGCTTTATATTGACTTACTTGCTTACTTTACTTGATGTGTTTTTAACTTAGGTTTATCAGTGTTGAATGTAGTGGCCGTCTCCCCTCCAGTGGTAACAATGGGGCCATCTCCACCGGTTTTCTTTCAGTGAATGAACTGTTAATATGTTACACAACAGATTTTGCTCACACACACACAGATGATGTCTACAGGTGCACAGACAAATGGCCAAGTGGTGTAGTAAATGGTCAATGGACTGCTTTTATAAAGCACTTCACTCGTTCGCACACCAACGGCAGCAAGTTACCACCACACAAAACAATGGCCTGACCAATGGGAGGTGCTGGGGATCGAACCGCCGACCCTGTGATTAGAGGATGAGTCATGAGTCAAAGAGCAAAATCTTAGACAACACGTCAGAGTAAAGGGAAATTTAAAGAGCTCTCTTATAATATGCCACTGTGTTTAAAGGTACAGTTCTCCCCAATATCAAAAATACGTATTTTTCCTCCTCCCTGTAGTGCTGTTTGTTCATCTAGATTGTTTTGGTGTGAGTCGCTGCGATTTAAAGATATTGACCATGGAGATGTCTGCCTCTCTCATGAATGTAGTGTAACTGGATGACACTCGTGATGCTAAAAAGCAGTAAAAACTAATCAGCAGACCTTTGTTGTGAGCAGTTTAATGTATGAAATAGTTCTTTCTCCCCCGTCAACATATGCCTGCGCAGGAAGAAGCGTAACTACTCGCGACAGTGCGAGATGTAAAGAATGAACTAGAAAGAGACATTGTGTCATGGTTCGGTGTCTTATGTTTTGATTCCATGCCCTCTTATGTATCCTTTCAGTGTCTCCTGTGTTCGTCCCTCTATGTTTTCCCCTTCCTTCTTATTGCATGTTTGTCTCACTCTGTCTGCCAGTATTGTTTCCTCTGTGCTTCCCCTTCGTTATCTCACCTGCTGCTCCACCTCACCTGTTCCTCGTCTTGTCGTTAGTGTGTCTGTGTATATAGTCTTTGTCTTCCCTCCTGTGTTTGTCAGTTTGTTTTATGTGATGTCCCCCTCGAGTTCCTTGTGTTTCCACCTGTTTCTACAATCTGGATTTCTTATTTCAGCAGTTTGATTTGAACTTTGCTTTTGGTTGCTACTTTGCTTTTTGTCCTCTTGACTAGTTTTTATGTCTTGCTCCTTTTGTTTTTGTACTGGTTTCAGCTTTTGTAAGATTAAAGCTTGCCTTTTGTCCCCTGTCTTGCTTCCTGTGTTTGCTCTGCATTTTGGGTCCTAAATTAAAACCTAACTCTGACACATTGCTATGGAGTTTTTTTTTTTCAATTATGTAAACAATAACTATCTTAGGTAGCTAGCCGCTCATCGAGGAGTAGATGCACGCTTGGATGGCGTTTGTGAAAGAAAATAGTTCGTAGCCTGCATGAAACTGTTCACAACAAGGTCTGTGGATCATCTTTTGTAACCGGGTCATAATTAGTGGAAACACTCATTGCTGTTGAGCTTTTCACATGAATTGTTTTAGCACTTGGAGCACCATGTGCCAAGTGCCATCTAGTTCCATCAGAGTGGAGAGAAGGCAGGCATCTCTACAGCTGATATCTCCGCACCAAAACAATCTAGATGGATCAGAAGCACTGCAGATACGAGGGGAAATATGTAGAACTGTCCCTTTAAATTAAAACACATGATCAGAAAAAGGCCTGCAGGTATGATTATTTTTATTTATGTATTTTTCAGTCTTGTGATCATACAATTATAATCTTGCCACCTCATTTTTTTTTGTTTTGTTATCACAGCTGGATCCAAACTGACAAAAAGTTGTTGCAGTGAGTTTACTACATAATGACCCCATATAGGAACGACAGGTGGTTCAATATTCTGTAGGAAAAAAGCCCATTAGTCGGAGGATTAGTCTAGGTCGGAGTAAACCTGGGTCAAAATCCTGACCAGATCACAAGAATAAGGATATTTCGCCCAACTTTGATGTGCAATAAAAAAGTTGTTTTCCATAAATAGTCCAAGATTGATATACCACTGAGCTAAGTACTTCATAGACTACTTGCATGCATAATATGAAGTACTTTTACTGTGTACTTTTAGAGTAATCCTTTGTCAAAATCCTGACCAGATCACAAGAATAAGGATATTTCGCCCAACTTTGATGTGCAATAAAAAACGTATTTTCCATAAGTATTCCAAGATTCATGTACTACTGAACAAAGTACTTCATAGACTACTTGCTGACTACTAAAGCTGAGATGAGGTAAAAAGATATGCATTGTGCTTATGTGACTGTTGTGGTAGATGATGTTAAATAAATCATACAGAGAGGCAATCTGGAAAGGAAACAAAACAAACTGTGTCCTCATTCCACTGCTTTCCCTGCATTGAATTTGAAAGCAGACCTTGAATTTGAGGGTTCTACACAAACCCTCGATGTTGCACCTGGAAAATGCTAGAGCTACTCTCCCAATTTGGGTGGCACAGCTCCGAATCCTCCTATTACCACTGGGACCTTTTTGGTCTTCACCTTCTACATCTGTTCAAGTTGTTCCTTCAACTCCTGGTACTTCTCGATCTTTTTTGAGCTCCGTCTTCTTGGTGTTACTGTCAGCTAGGATTGGCATATCTATCTCAACTCTTCTCTTCTGCTCCTAGTCAACCACAGTCAACGTTTGCTGGCTGATGGTCAGCTCACTTCTCAAGTTGTATCCATGGCCTTATATGCATGGCGTGTTATGACTGGAAAAAGACCTAGTCATGAATCCAAGTTTCAGATTTGCACAGTGTTGGAGGAACATACTCTGATCTTTTACTTAACATAATACCATTAATAATACTCTGTTACAAAGTAAATTTCATCAAAGTTGGGCAAAATATCCTTATCCTTGTGATCTGGTCAGGATTTTGACAAAGGATTACTCTAAAAGTACACAGTGATCGTACTTCATATTATGCATGCAAGTAGTCTATGAAGGACTTAGTTCAGTAGTATATGAATCTTGGAATACTTATGGAAAATAAGTTTTTTATTCGACCTCAAAGTTGGGCGAAATATCCTTATTCTTGTGATCTGGTCAGGATTTTGACCCAGGTTTACTCTAAAAGTACACAGTGATTGTACTTCATATTATGCATGCAAGTAGTCTATGAAGTACTTAGTTCAGTAGTACATGAATCTTGGAAAACTTATGGAAAATACGTTTTTTATTCGACCTCAAAGTTGGGCGAAATATCCTTATTCTTGTGATCTGGTCAGGATTTTGACCCAGGTTTACTCTAAAAGTACACAGTAAGAGTATTTCCTATTATACACGCAAGTAGTCTAGGAAGTACTTAGTTCAGTAGTATATGAATCTTGGAATACTTATGGAAAATAAGTTTTTTATTTGACCTCAAATTTGGGCGAAATATCCTTATTCTTGTGATCTGGTCAGGACTTTGACAAAGAATTACTCGAAAAGTACACAGTAGAAGTACTTCATATTATGCATGCAAGTAGTCTATGAAGTACTTAGTTCAGCAGTATATGAATCTTGGAATACTTATGGAAAATACGTTTTTTATTCCACCTCAAAGTTGGGCGAAATATCCTTATTCTTGTGATCTGGTCAGGATTTTGACCCAGGTTTACTCCGACCAACTAATGGGCTTTTTTCCTACAGAATATTGAACTACCTGTCGTTCCTATATGGGGTCATTATGTAGTAAACTCACTGCAACAACTTTTTGTCAGTTTGGATCCAGCTGTGATAACAAAACAAAAAAAATGAGGTGGCAAGATTATAATTGTATGATCACAAGACTGAAAAATGCATAAATAAAAATAATATACTCTGGTCAGGATTTTGACCCAGGTTTACTCTAGGTCCAAGTTGGTAGAATTGAAACAGACAGAATTAAAGTACAACCTGCATGTAAGTGCTTTGGCCACCAGAGGTCGCCATTTGTCAGGTTTGCACTTTAGCTTGCAGCAAAACTCTCAACAGTAAATAATTATCTTTGTGTAGCTCCAATGTAGACCGGCAGTGTGTCTGTTGTGCTCTGTAGTGACTTTACACCACACTTACACTTTATATATCACGTTTGATCACACTGATTCAGTAGGCTGTTCATTCAATAGCCTCATTGATATAACTTATAGGTTATTATAATATTATGATTACTTTATGGTGTAAATAGGCCTAAGGATCTCTGAAATTGTCTAACTGGAATCTTAGGTTATTATTTTACTTCATATTTTCTGTATATTTCATATAGGATTAGCGCAGTTCATTTTGATATAGGCAGCCAGTGGTAAGCCGGGGACAGCGATCTGAAGGGAGGGAGAGATGAGGCAGAGGGGGAAATAGATATGGGAGGGTGGGGGTGAGGGGGGTGGATTTACTGGGACTCAGACAGACAGACAGCAGACCGGCTGTCCCAAGCTGAGCTGATCCTTCACTCTCCAGCAGCAGGCTGAAGTCCGCCCGCCCGCCCGCCGCCTCCCCTTTACCACCGGCCACCTGCCTCTCCGAGAATAACACAGCGGCATCAGGGCGAGCACAGCCAGAGCGAGCAGCCGCTGTCCTGTGTGCCACCTCTCCGGCTTCCATCAACCCTCCCCTCTCCCTCCTCCGCTCTGTCTACCGGTGTGTGTCCTGCGGGAGGACCGGCTGCTGCTGCGCACAGGGCGCGCTTGGCGACCCGGGTTTGTTTGTCGTTACCAGGAGAGGAGCGCTCGGCTCAGCTCAGCTCAGCTCAGCGGCCGGAGGCAGAGCTGCGACGGCTCTCACTGAACCGGGCTGCCCCCTCAGAGGAGCCACTTGCATGGAGGCACCATGGCCACGTTTGTCTGCAGGGTTCAGTTCTTAGACGACACCGATCCGTTCAACAGCACCAATTTCCCAGAACCGACGAGACCCCCGCTGTACACCTTCCGAGAGGATATCCCCCTCATCAACCAGTTAGCAGGCGTCCACCGGCTCCTCAAAGCCCCCCACAAGGTAGGATCACCAGGGAGCAACTCATCCTACACTTAACTTATGTGGACATGTGGAAATAAGTGATAAATGGGCGAATATGGGAATTTGAGAGTGATATATTCCACCATGAAGCATGATAAGAGCACTAAACAAACTCCAATCTTAACAGAATTTCTGTCATTCTGAATCCTCAGCTTTAAATCAGGGCTGCACTGGGTTTGTTTTCCCCACTTTTAAGACTGTTTTTCACTTCAAGCCTACTGCAAATAAACTTCCATCCCCACCATTCAGAGGCTATTTTGAGAACCCATGCGAGCACAACTGATTGGCTCTCCAGCCGGAGGACTGACAGAGGTTGCAAATGTTTGCCTCAAAGGCCACGGCAACATTAAACACAGATCTCACATGAATTATCCCGCTTTAATCCCTTGTTTGTGCACATTTTTTTCATCGGGAGAGATGCTTGATCTCAGAGAAACCTCGGTCTTAACCTCTGACCTCTCTGTGGACTGGGAGAGAGATGAGAAATACACACACTCCTCAAAGCAAATCCTTTCTTATTTGCTTATACGTTTTGCATAGCAAGTCACAGTGACAGGTGTGGTATGGCATTAGTGCAACTGGATATATCCCGAGTTGCCTCATTCAGCTACGAGTGCCAGTCATGAAGCTCCCAGCGAAGAGCCCTGAATCAGAGCTGATCAAGTGTCAAGTGTCAGATTACGATGGGCGTGCGAGCCGGGGGGGGAAAGTGTCCACATCTTTGAATTTCAGTATTTAAAGCAAACCCAGAATATAAAACACATCAACACATTTCTCGCTGACAAGGTTGAGTCGCGCAAACGCACCCACAGAGGCCGTACGAGTGGAGCAGACACCGTGGGACCTTAGTTCTGTGCCTCTGTTTGTATGGATGATCGAGCATCAAGCTGAAATGGAAGTGAGAAACGGAAAGAGAGAGAGAGAGAGAGACGGGGAGCGTTCCACTGCTGGCACACGACAGCCAACCAGCGTTGAACAGCAGAGCGGTTTTCCAGACCGAGGAGATCTTTCGCTGCCCCGTCTTTAAAAGCCACAAAACAAATGAAAAATGGCCCGCAGCACAGAAAAGCTTATGATTACAACCTATACACGGGCAGATGGCACAGCATGCGTTGGTGTTTGCAATTTTGTGCGCATCAGGAGGAAGACTGTGCGCAATGGCAACTGGATATTTGGGCTTAGATTATAGGGATGGAACTGAACTGGTGCAAATTGGCCCCGTCAGGCCGTCCAGATCTGAATGTTGGCGCCTTGAAAAGCTCGAGTGTTTGTTGGAAAATGTTAAAAAACTAGCAAGAGTTTGACACTTTCCTGAGTATTGCTTTGTCTCGTTTTGTCCTAACCTTCTGTGCTCGTCTCTGAAGTAAAAAGGCCTACTGTATTATTATGTTGTGATGGCGGAGCTCTGTGTATTGCTGTCTGGGCTGCATTTAAAGTATAGGTCACTTGTCCCAGAATTCCTGTGGCCGGGGCCTGGATCCCTGCGACACTTTGTTCTCCTCACTTTGGCTGCCGCGGTTTTCCTGACCTCTTCCTCCAGCTCCTCGTCCACCTCTCTGACCGTGCACCAGTTCGTACACTCGAACACAAACACACACAAACACACACACACACACACACACATATGGTTAGGCCAACTTGCCAGGGCTAAATCAGGGCATCACTGGTTTATGTGTCTGTGTGTGTGTTTGTTTGTGTGTGTGTGTCTTTTCTATCCAAACTGCTACACAAAGAAGTTTCTTTTTTTTTCATTCTCACAGAAGATATCATCACTTTCTCTTCCCCTAAGAAAATAACCCACACTAAACCAGGCTAAATAAGTGTGTCAAAGTGTGAATGTGAAAGATGAATTAGGCACTTAAAGGTGCAATATGTAAGAAGTGGGCACCTCTTGAATTCATACAAACAGGGGGCAGCACATCAGCATACTGGACTGGAAACTCGGGTGGTATCACTAGAAAGGATGGGCTGTGGTTAGCCGGTTAGCATGCTTACGTCAGTAGATAACCTGTACTGATTGATACTATTTTGACAAATATATGATGTCAAAATACTACTGTTGATAATTTTAGTGATTTTTTTTAATTTTATTTTTTATTCCTACATATTGCACCTTTAAAGCAACATTATGTAGAAATTGGCAATTCTTTTTGTTGCACGTTGGCGCCCCCCCACAGTTTCCCACGTCTGTGACAACTGGTCCGATGTAATGTAGGTGCTGACTACAAACAAAAATCATGACATCATAACAACGTTATGTGTTGAAAACTTGTGTGTTGAAGTTACACAGTGCAGAAACAAGTGATGGGGGGGCAGAGTTGCTGAGACAGAGACACCATTCACCCTGTTACAAGACCAGCAACATGGTTCTGAAGCTGTTATTTTAAAGGTGCACTGTGAGAAAGATCTTCATTGACTGATTATTTTATGCCTCAACAAAGTAGATAATAAACTCTCTTTGTTTTCATGACTGAATAAATAAACTGACCTTAAAGGACAACACAATTTCATACTGTTTTACATGTGGCGGACCCTGCCACCTTCCTAGCTTCAAACAGTGTTCTGGGGACCTTATTTTCCTCTGAGAACAGCTTGTTTATTAACTTAAGGAAACAATAAATATATCTGAGTTTGTACTATTACCTCATTAATACCGTAAATATCAAAATTCTGAGTTTGAATGACTTCTCTAAAACTTGCATAGTGCCCCTTTAATGTAAGAAAGTTACATAATGTTGCTTCCATGACACATAGATGTCCAGCCCAATGCAGAAGCCTCACCATCAGTCAAACGGCGACAGTTTTGCAGTGAAAAACTCTCTTTCCCCTCAGAGACAACAAAGCCCAGACTTCACAGCTCAACTTTTATTTCATTACCGAAGGGCTCCCATTAAAGCAGCTCTGGGAGATTTAATAGCCGTGTAGAACACACCCTCCTCCACGCTCTTCAAAGAGCCTGGTCCTCTGTGGCTCTGACTCCGACACCAAAAAAGTTCTTAAAGACTCGTCGTCTAACTTACGTAAGAGCTTTGTTAACTGTCGACCCACCGTGATCGCCAGCAGGCTCGGTGTTGTTTTAACGTGGAAGTAATTACTCCCCCCGATTTTTCCCCCTTTGCTTGGCTCTTTGGGGAGAATTTGATTGTGTAAAGTGTGATGAGTGTAAAGTATACTAGCCACTAAGTGTTTCCCTGGCCCGTCCCGGAGTCTTGAGTGTGAAGAGCTTGTGGTTCCGTCTGGAGCTGCCTCTCGGCCGGCTCCGTCAGCATGATGCGTTTTGTTATGTTATTACTACTATTACCCAAACGAAGTGTTTTAGGAAAGAGACACCCTTTGGAGGGTGAGCTGTTAACGCGTTGTGTTACAGAGGCGGCCTGGGGCTCACTTCTCGCAGTCCGAGCAGTATTTGTATGATTGAGTAATGTGTGTCGATAAAACGAGGCAGCTGTAGAGAGCAGGGAGCCGGAGCTGGAGGTGGTGTTGAATAGAATTTCAAAGACATTTAAAAAAGCCTCGCTCAAGGGCAAGACACGCTGTTATGTTGGAGTGGAATAAAGATAAAAAATGCTGAATAATGCCAACAGATTGGGCACAAGAATGACATAAAAACGGGGGCAGTGGGACAAGACATGATTAACCCCTCACCCCTCCACTGTCTCACCCCTCCTACTTAGTCAAACCTCAATCTGAGATTTACCAAATCTCACGTGTTGCAGTGGCACGAAAAGTGTGAATAACAATGGCCCTGTGCTGCAAGGGTTCAATTGGTGGTGAAATAATGGTTTTCTTTTTGATTAGTTCATTTTTGAAGGGCAAGGAAAAATATCAAAATATGATATCTTTATTGTGATATTAGAGTATATATCCTCATACATTTTGGACATTGTGATATGGCATAAGTGTTGTCTTTTCCTCAGTGTCATTTTCTGGACCCACCAGCCTGTTCTACTTGTCTTAGTACTTGCTTTTACCCATTCAGTCATTACATCCACATGACTGATGGTTATTTATCAGAAATCTCATAGTGTTGATTTTGTTGCCAATTTGGATTTCAGAATATCCGGGTATATGTATCGTGTATCACGGTATAGCCTCAAATATTGCAATATTAATTCAAGGCCTCATCGCCCAGCCCTCATTTTGAACCATGCTAATGGCCCAAGCAGGCTCTATGGGTAGCGGTGTTGCTTTGTCCTGTGGTCTGTTCATAACTCTTAATTTGCACTGAAATATCACATCAACTATTGGATGAACTGGCACAGAAAGTCTGCATTGACGAAGAAATAATCGTTTTGACATCGTTTCGCAGATGTCTGTGTATTGTGTTGCAAAGATATCTGCCGAATTTAGCATGCTAGCCAGCTAGCTCCAACCCACTCTGTCCTGTAATACCACTTTGGACCTTGAAAGGTGATAGTGAGTCACTGCAGAGTCCAGTCTGCCCAACACCCAACAACACCAGGGTGGTTTTGTTGCCAGGTTTGGCTTTAGCATCCCCGAGCTGTACATATTGTAACCCCTGCTCAGGGTACGGAGGCAGCCGCTGACTGATGCTCGACCCACTCTGATGATATGATGCCCCCTATGTGTTTGGAATGTCATTTATTTAGATTTTTAATACAATGACTTTCTGTTCAGCCTGATGTGCTAATTAGCAAAGTTAGCGTTCTAACAGGCAAAACCAAGTTGGTGAATTTTGTAAACGTTACACCCACTTAACTTCAGCATGTTGTCACTTTCACTGTGAGCACACTGCAATGCCAGACTTAGCTTTCAGCTTATTAAAAGGTCCACTCGAGGCCCACTTGCTTTCTTTTAACACAGCGCTCTGCGAGATAATTTTCTCCTCTTCCTTCTTCTTTTCATGGTGGTCTACCTGGGAAAATACAGTTCTGACACATTTTTAATTGGATTTTTAATTAACCTATATTTCAAGTGTTGTGTCTGATAACTGTGTGTTTTGCTCTGCGGATTAGCTGTTTGACACAGACGGATTAATTGCTGTGGTGAGGGGGTGGGCGGAAACTGGAGCAGGACCCAAAGTCGCCTCGATTTCTCATGGTGCATTGTTCCTCGCCCTGAGCTTTGGATTTCTTTAATGATAAGTTAGCGTTGGGCTGCAAAGTTCATTGCAACATGGAAGACGGTCAGCTTCTCCTTGTAACGCTTTGGCCCTGGCATTGCCCACCAACCCCCCTTTCACTCCCAGCCCCTGCGGACACACCCACCCTTGAGCTCCCGTGTGCATGCTGCCCCGGTGCAGAGTAAATATAGCACCGTTATATTTACACTGTGAGTCCATCCGACAGTCTGTCTCTCTCTCTCTGTTTCCGAGTGAGAAGGAGGGACAGACAGAGAGCAGCAGCAGCAGCAGCGGGTCTTGTGATCTGCGGTCTCTGCCCGTCAGAGAGCGTCGTCATGCAGCCCGACCACACGGCCAGGGGGGCGTTTGGCTGGGCACCAGAGGCCGGGCTAGGTCAGGCCTATCACTAACATTGAGGTGCTAAATGCTAAATCAGCCCATGACTCTGATCTCATTCACCTATTCATACGCAAGCTTTGACAATAAGGTGCAAAGCTCCGAGCTGATTGGAACAATAACGCACTGATGTATGTTAGCTTTGACGCGTTGTAGCTGGGACGGCCGCTTGCACCTGCTGTAATCTTGTGACTGTACTCATAAACATCAGTGCCAGGGCTGTGCAGATATATTACTCTGCACCTGGTTTCAAACTCAGCAGGGTCTCTCATTGCACAGCGGAGTGGGTCGATTCTGACGTAGGCGCTACCTTAGAACATGCCATCGCAGATGGCGTTGGCTCAGGATTGATCTGTGAAAACCAGAAAGCACGCCGTCATGTAAATTACGTATGTGGGAATGAATGTGATTGCTTCTCTCATAACTGTACAGAGGGAAAGTGTGCTGTAGCTTCACGCTGAACAAGATTAAAACAATATCTAAGTGTCATTTTTCCTCACAGCTGCTATTTGAATGCACTAAAATCTCTCTCTTTCGCTCTCCGTGTTACCCTCTGGTTCTGGTTTCATGTTCTGCAGCCTTTATTGCTACGTCTCTACTAGTTAATTCCCTTAACAGCTTTGTAATGCCAAAAGCAGAGCCACACCGCATATGGCTCTCTCTCTTTTCACGGATCACTGTACACACTCGTGTTCAGATCCGTTCCCCCCGTAAACTGGCTTTATTTTACGGGCTCAAATTGTTTTAAAGAAAAAAAAAAGGGTGTGAAACACATGCAGGGGCATGGTGAGGGAGTATTAAAAAATAGCCAGCCCGGAGACCAATGTCATTCCTGCGGGTGGTTCATGTACGCACATCACGGTCTGGCCAGGGAAAATTCACATGCTACACATCACATTTTCCATCCCTAATTTAGGTATAAATGCCAATTTGAAGTCGGAATCCTCTTTTGCTTTAGTTGTTGCCCCATTCAGTTTTGTTTAATTTGGTTGAACACAATACCTGTTTCAATATTAGACTTTTGTGTTAATACGTTTTTTAAATTCTTTGTTATAGCTCGATGACTGTACGCTGCAGCTGTCCCACAATGGCACCTATCTGGATCTGGAGTCCTCTCTGGCTGAGCAAAGGGACGAGCTGGAGGGTTTTCAGCAGGATGACACAGGGTGAGACTGATCCACCAAAATACCCTCAGAAACAGACTGATACGCACTCACTCTTCACTTTCAAAACAACTTTGACCATTTGAGGCAAAGTAATGAGTCTCTTTGCCCCTTCTCTCTCTTTCTCATTCTCTTTACACACACACACACACACACACACACACACACATATAATTTCCGAGTTTCTCCATTCTTATAAAAATGGGAAGAATCACAAGCTGCTGGATGTGGATTTCTTGGAAGCACAAGTTCACGGAAAGTATGAAGCACTCTGGAAAGCGGGACAGATGTGCCCCTTCCTTCCACAGCTACAGCTCGTCTCTCACTGTGTTTTTACCATAATTGATATTCTGATCTTCTTTGTGACAAAATTTCACAGTTCGCAAACCTGTCAGCTCTTTGTAACAGCACTGTTGCGAAGTATTTTCAGTCGCTTAAATCTCCCAGCAGCAGCGCTGGTGTCTCTCTTTGAGACAATAAGAGAAGTGGAAAATGGAAACCTGCCACAATGGGCTAAAGCTTTACCCCAGACAGGTAAACCACCTGTATCCTGTCACACCTTGTCTTCTGATCAATTAAGTTAGTAGGTCATGGCCTAAACAATAGCCACACTTAATAAATATTTGTTATTTTCTGTGTGAAATAACACATCAGTGTTGCATACCGTAATTGAATGTTTTTTTTTTATATAATTCAGCTCTTTGAAATAATTCTAAAAACCTTTAAATGTAAAATATTACATTTGGTGCTACATTTAGCATTTGGTGCTACATTTAGCTTTGGTGCTACATTTAGCTGCACCAACTCCAGTTAGTTAGCAGAGTTAGCTAGCATTAATAACTTTTTTTGTGTGTATGTAGGTCCTGTCTGTGCATTAACTTGCCAGGAAGCTAGTTAAATGAGCAAACCATACAGTTAGCTAACAAATAAATAGGCTTTCAGTTCTAATGCTATCAGAGCTAACACGACTTACTACATATTTGGGTAGTTAACTCCTGTAAATTCGCTGGTTTAATGTTAAATCTTCTCCTAAGGCTATGTCTAGCTATACCAACTTAAGACACAGTTAGCTAGCATGAATAGCTTCTTTTTTGTGTCCTGTATGTAACATTAACATTAACTAGTGACCAAGCTAGCTAAAATAGTAAACCATACAGTTAGCTAACAAACAAATATGCTAGGATTACAGTACTCTGGGCTACTGCAGCTAAAACTAGGCCATTGAGCTACTACATGTTTGCTAGCTAACTGTTTAATAAATTCAGTGGTATGAGCCAGTGTTGCTTAATGTTAGCTGAACAGGTATTGTTACATGAGCTAATTATCTGTATAACAAACTGGCGAATGTTATCTTCATTCAACTAATGTAAGCCTACAGCAACAATGTCAGTGGTGAATTAGCCAGCCGGGCATCAAAACATTAGATAAATTGTGTTGAGGCACGACTTTAGAAACGCACTTTGTTCTCAGCTATTGCCTTCAAACGTGGGTGACAATAAGGCATTGTCGTGTAGAGCCCTGAGAAATACACTGCTCACCCAGCTGTTAACTGGCTGCAAATGTAAGTGTGCAACAGTGTGTTTGTTTGAGACTTGTGGTATGTTGATCTGTTTGGAGTCTGGGGGCTGCAGCGTGATAAGTGACGGCAGTCCAACAGAGCTGTGTTGTTCTCTGTGTCTGTTTGCGTGCACTTGTTTCCATGTCTACATTTATTTGTTTGTCTGTCTGTGTGTGTGTGTGTTATTATTTTGCATCCGGTAAGCCATGTGATGGATGATGGACAGGTGAATGGAGGTGTGTGTGTGTGTGTTTCTGGTTAGATTGGAGCAGCCTGTCTGTCAGCATACCAAGGTCATACTGTACTGACAGTAGGAAATGAATCACACGTTGGTTTGGGTTTGACCCTTTCTTGGCAAAACATCACAAAGGTTGAGGATGAATTCTTCTGAGTAAGCCTTACTTGTCCTCCCTCGCTATTTATATAGTGTCAAAAATGAATAAACTATTCACACTCAATATCTCAGCCTCACACCACATATTTCACTTGTGCTGCAAAGTCAGGCAGATTCTGACAGCTGTTGCAACATCTTAAAAGCATAGTGATAGCACTGTGCTGTATTTATAGCTGTTATTTAATTTTGCCCTGCCTGTGTCGTGGTGATTGGCTCATGGATACTGCGTACAATCACATGCAACATGAGAAAGTGTAAAAGTACGGCTTATTTATCTGCTTTTCACAGCCTAGAAAACTGAAGAATTCCTTTCACTGAAAAATTCACGACCACATCGATGCAAAGTGATTTTCACCCGGAATTTGTGTTCCCACGCTTGAAAAATGTGTCGTGACTCCAGCTGTGGCAGGACACTGCTCACCACAGTGGACAGTAAACAAGGTCCTCTGGTGACGAGGACGGCTCAGAGCAGAGCAGAGCAGCCAGCGTCTGTTTTTGTATTGCTGAATATATGTTTAGATAGTGACATGAATAAGTGAAATGATAGTATGACACATACTTGCGGTGTGGATGCATGGACAGGAACTCTTGCATTGTTTCAAAAGAGACACCATTTGTTATAAATACCAGCTTGATATCCATCTAACTCGCGTTTTCTAACCCCAACACATCCCTTTTTTATCCTCATTGTTAGAAATGATATATGGTATGTAAAGTCTTCATTTACGCGAACATGCTGTTACTGCATCTGGAGTCTTATTGTCTTTCCACTGGCCTCAGAGACTCCGCTGTGACTGTCATGTTCACACAATACAGGCACTATCAGCGAGGTAGAGATAGTTAATAGAAATTAGATTGCAAGATGAGATGTTTTTATCAGCATCTCGACAGATCGCGTTAACATTTTGCTCTATTTCCGAGCAAAGCTGATAACGCAGCTTAGCAAAAGGATAAGAGGCCAGCTGGGCTGTTGTTTGGGTGTGTGTTATCCTCGCTGCATGTTATGCGTGATGGGTGTATTGCAGCAGCAGTGTGTGTTATCGCAGCGGTGTTTTCCCTGCTTGGGTTGGATGCTATCAGCATGTCAGTGATGGAAGTCGGTGATTAGCTCCTACAGACTGGAGGATCGCAAGTTACGAGAGAGCGTTTACCATCATACTTCAGTGTGCTCATATTTGTTTTCCTTCTGGAAATATGCTGGATATCAATGTGTGCTCAGGACGGCACAAATAGTACGTGGAGGTGTTTGTGTGTTGTGTCTGCTCCTGCATGTCTGTCCTCAGATGAGTATCAGCATAGGGGCTTAAATTCAATGCAGGTTACTGTTTGTCTCCACTGTTCCTTCCATTCCATCATAACAAGTCTTTGCCCCATTTTTCGGGTTAAATCTATTATTTCTTGAAACAATTATTTTTCTTAAAGGATAAGTTCACCCAAACAAACAATAATCAATATTTAGTCATTATCCACACACCCCCAGGCTGATAGATATTCGGGTTAGGTTGCGTAATCCACCAAACATTTTCTGGAGCTTCACAGCGAAACAGAGTTGCAGCATTCTCCTTAACAACTGAAGTAGCCGGAGACTTGTTTTAAGATGTCAAAACACAAAACACATGTCCGTCATGATCCAAGTCTCCGGAAGACCCAAGATAACAAAATTATTCAAAAAGGTGTTATTTACACCCTTATTTCAGACAAAATCTTCACTGTAGCTGGCGACAAGTGTTAGCACGTTAGCAAGCTCAGGATCTTGGGGCTTTTGAAGACTTGGATCACACTGTACAAGCTGTATGGTGCAATTTAAAAACAAGTCTCCATCTACTTCAATTGTTTAGGAGAATGCTGCAGTGATGCTTTGCTGTAAACTTTACTCAACTTTCCAGCAGCATGAGAGTGAGCAGATAATGACTGCATCGGGCGAACGTAGCCTTTAAAGCAGCAGCCAGCTGTGAGAGATCTATTCACGTCCTTTTTGTTGAAGGGTGTTCTCTAGAGTTAACTAGCGCCAAGAAAGTTACACTTGATTCCATAGTTGGTGTCCACCAACTACACAATACACTCTGTTGCTTTAATAAAGATATTATTGAATCAATCATAATTCTGTTTGCTTCTTTCCTTGTCAGGTCCAGAGGGAAGAAGCACAGCGTTATTCTACGGACCCAGCTGACTGTCCGCGTACACGCCTGCATTGGTGAGTGCTGTGTGACATGATTATGCATGTGTCTAACATGAGCTTCTCCCTCGACACACACACACACGGACCGTCAGTCACATCGGCAGGCCTAAGAACACATTGTACTGCTGGTTTACATGTGGTAGATGCTGAAGTCAGACCTGAGACCTCCCACTCAGAAGCGGGTTCGACTTGTAGGTCAAACCTCTCCAAATTCTACAACGGGTCTTCACAGTGTGATGCCCTTGACTGTTCTCAGTCTGTAATGGTGATGAGGAGGGCAAGCGGAGAGGGGGGGTTAGCATGGCTGAAGGTGAGAGGCTGGTGAAAGACTGAGATAGCAGCAGCACAAAAGGGAAGTAAGTTACAATGAAAGAATAGAGGAAGGGATCTGAATGAGACATTTACACGGGTGCATTCATACATGCAGACTAGATCGCCACCATAACTTAGCTGATGCAGCAGAATTGTTTTGAGAACCATTTCAGCCTCCCAACACCCATCACCATTCATGTTCGATAAAACCAAAGTCCTCCGAGGCCCAGCAGTCCCCTTTAATTCAGTCAAGCCTAATCCAGTATTTGTATCACTTGTAACCACCCATAATTGCTTAACCATAATTTGAGATCACCAGATCTGTGACAGCCAACCACGAGGACAACAACTCAGTATTGATGGAATCATAATCTCCATTTTGTTGAGGAATATTTTATTACATCATTTATACTCATTTATGCCACATTCCCTGAGAAATAAACAAGCATTTCAAAAAATGCCCTACCTCACAATGATAATAAAGGTGAGATTGATGGGGTCTACTCTGGACCGGCACCAATCTTCCATCCAAGTTTCATGAAAATCTATTCAGTAGTTTTTTATGTAATCCTGCCAACAAACCAACACACAACAGTGTTTCCCACATAAAGGCTTAACTTGGGCGTTCCCCGCAAGAATATTAATGATTCTGAAGAAAGTACACAGCCATTCTGTGCGAAAACTCCCTAGGTGGAGTTAATAAGAAAAACAAAAGAGTTTGACATATGTAGTTTTGTATGTCACCACCTACTGAAAAGATTGGTGTAAACATTTGTGAATCCCTCGGGAACCATTGAAATAACTCCATGATACTTTGACTCTCAATCTTGAATAAATACCTGCAAAATAAAGCCATTCAAGTCAGTATATTTACTGCTAATTGGCCAACTGTTAGCATTGATACATGACAAATTAAGATTGGAAGCATAATTTTCTCAAAGCACCTCTGTGCCCAAGGGTATCATCAGCATGATGTGGCTGCTAGAATTGCTGTGGACTCTTTGTGGTATCTTTCACTGTAATATTCAGTCAAGTTAACAGAACTGGCCACTTATCATTAATGGCTGTGACAGGATCTCTTATTCTCACTCAGAGATGGTGCCTGCTGACTTATCGCATAATGTGCAGAAGGTCTATGTCAGTGAATTTGACATCAACGAATCTACTAAGAGCTTTAATGTAAGCTGGCCAGCTGCCCAGTCACATGACAAGCTATGTGCTCCTCTTTCTTCTTTCTGTGTTCGGTGTCTCACGAGGGTCTTTACCGGCTGCTCTCTGTCTGCAGCTGCGTCTCCGAACACCCATTATAATCACCTCACTCTCTCCTGCCCTCCTTCCTCTGGGTCCGTGCTCCTCACTCCTTCCCCCCTGTGACTGTGTCTGCATGTCTATCATTCTCCGTGCCGGTGATAGCAGCGCTAAATCTGGATCCCAGAATCGGTGCCTCCGATTGGTTGAGAACGTGATGAGGTGAAGGGTCACTCGGAGGGGGAGTAGCGGTGTTAAGGAGAGGAAACGTGCACAGAAAAAATAAACAGCCTCTGAATTTATGATGTATTCTTTACTAATGTGAAATAATGTACATTTTTACAGTGCAGTCATAACATGAAAAAGCTGAGTTAAAGGGTAACGCCACCAATCTTACATTTAAGTGTTTTCAAAGGACATGGGGAGTACTACCGAATAATGAAAAAGAAAGTTGTATAACAGGCTTCTGTGGCTCCAGAGGAAGCTGCATGTAATCTGGTATATACCCTCAAGTGATATCACTCAGTGTCTAAATTGCATTGTGGGAAATGTAGGCGCTTTTTTTGAATAGGGGAAAAAGGAAGGTGTGGAATGGTCCATAACTGTCCATGATAAGTCCAATAAGTTATAGGAGTGTATTTAAAAACCTGGTGCCTACATTACACACAATGCAACACAACCACTGAGTGATGTCACAGGAGGAAATTCATCAGATTACAAGCAGCTTCCTCTGGAGCCACAAAAGGCTTAATACTGCTTTTTTTTAACTTATTTAGTAAAAGTCCCTGTGAACTGTAAAGGCACTTTAATGTGTAAAATTGGTGGCGTTGCCCTTTAATTAGGATATAACAGTTGATTGTGAACTACTATCATTCACGTGACTTCAGGAGATATTTTCTTCAGATGCTGTAAATAGTATATTGCCCGTATACACACACATCCTACGCAAAGGCCTGAGTGAATCTAGTGTGAAGTAGAGTAAGCTAAATCTTTCTCTCACACACACACACACACACACACACACACACACACACACACACACACACACACACACACACACACACACACACACACACACACCCTTATAAGGGGTTTTCCCATGGCTCAACTTGCTTTGAAGAAAACCGGTTATCTGGCTATACTTGCATGTCTCATGCGGCATAATTAAACAAAAACAGAACTTTTTTATTAAAAAAAGGCCGCATCATTGCCATATGAGATGCATTTCCTTTTGAAGGGCTCGAGTGAAACTTCAATTTTGCCCGGTGCCAAAGCTTGATGACAGAGCTTGCCGAGTACATCGGCCGCAAATCCAGATTTCATCCAGCATGGCACAGATGCTGGGCAGCGACCAGATCCCAACTGGAGTGGCACTTTGTAATTCTGCTGCATTATACAGACGTACAGTATAATCAGATGGCGTGAGCGAGAGAGAGAGATCCATTCACTTTAGAGGTCTGCTGAACATTTTTCCAACCCCCTCTCAGAGTTGCTTCAATGAGTCGGTTCAGCTTTCCACTCATCTGCCCGTTTAACGCTCTCTAATCCTGCGAGGCCTTGACCTTCAAATCGCCTGAATAGTGGTCAGCACACTACTCAACTAAATGAAAAGTCTGTCACAATCAAGGGTACAAACCGCTTGTGAAATCAAGTATCTGCAACTTACAAGTACAGCAGGATTTGGTTGTCATGGGACTGAGTTAAATGCATGGATCGCCGACTGTGCCAAGCTTGAGAAGTATTTGGTGTATGTGATTGAAATGCAGGAAAGGATCAATTCCGCACAGTTTCCTAATCTTACCGGCTTCGTCGGCTTTCAGTTCTGATTGACAAGGATCAAGGATTTGATTGTATTACGGTCAAATATCAGGGAGATCTTAGGGTTTGTGACCTCCTTCAGTCGCTCATTGATCTTCTTTCAGGGCCACGAGGTTGAACAAACGACTCTAACTGTGTGAAACGCAGCTCTTCTTGGCATTTCTTGGCACCGCTGCTAACGGGAAGATCGAATGACATTCAGGCTCGCCAGCTCGGGATTAAGGATGCCCTGTGATGCGTGTGTGTGTGCGAGCGAGGGTGTGATAATGTGTGTGAGTTAATGAGTTTTTCTGTTGTATATGAAAAGGAGGGCACATTGGCATGGTCAGCAAAACTGTAACTGCAACACTGCTGCTCTAAGCACTGCTCTGTGGGCGCCTCTGTGGCACTTTAATGATCCAGCTCTTCACAGCGCTCACTGCGTGACTCCCACCAGGAGATTGGGGTCAATTTTACAGGAATGTATCTTTTTTATGTAGGGCAGGTGACCTTAGTGTCCTCAGCTTTTGGCCTCATCATTTCTCCCATCTACCTCTTTATCTCTCTGTCATTCAGTGCCCTCTCTCCTTCACTTCCTCCCTCTCCCTCGGCGGATCCTGTGGTCTGCAGTCCCATCAGGCTGCCAATCAGAACCCCTTGTTTAAGGGTTAATTTTAGCCGTTTCCGTCGCGGCAGAGTTGTTGTGGACTGTTAGCTGACTGGTGGAGTGAGGTGGCTCAGGGGTGGGGGTGAAGTGGAGGTGTTATCTTTAGAAAGTGTTGACAGCACAGAAACGTGCGAGGAAGGCAGCGCAGTGCCGAACCTCTACTCGCTAAAAAGCTGGAGCGAACAGTTGTTCAAAAAAATTCTGGCAGGGATTCAGCCATTTTAATATCTGTGCCTTTCATACACATGCTACACTGTGTTCAACAGATACTTGCTGAATTTGTCCGTCTGCTTTTTGATGCTAGGCAGGTAGCGTGTGGTCCGTTTTCCTGAGCTTTTGAGCTACAATAGCTGTCTGCTATGGCCAAAACGATGCTATGAAATCACATTATTAGCTACAATTTGCTTACCAAAAGTCCAAATTGCATAAGTAGTCATAAAAACCGTTGTTAATATAAATATATCATATACAATACAAACTACAGCTGCTTGTAAATATTTTTTGTAGGGTTGTCTTGTATACAAATGAATGCATTGAAAGATGAAGTCAGAAACACATTAAAGATGGAGGGTTAAACCCCATACGGTATAAACCCACACTGGCCGAGTTAAAAAAAACTATAATTTTCGCATTTGTAAACTGTTAAACTGCAGATGACTTACCAGAGTGTTTTCAGAATCCCAGAGCTTTTGTTTCCCATGCCGTCTCATTTCCCAGCCTCTCCTCGAGTGAAAGGATACGCAGTAATTAAATACAGTTTAAGTGATAGAGAGGCTAAGCTATCTGACAGGTAAAGCTCCCTGTAATGAGCGGTACAGCAGGTGAAACAAAAGAGCTGGAGTGCAGAACAAAAGACCTCGCATGTGTTTTGGAGCCTGTTCAATCCCTTGGCACTTACCTCTGGAATTTGGCCCTTTTTTAAAAAAAAAAATTGGCTTCTATACCGTTGGATTTCTGCGCCCCAATTATCCGTCCCTAATCACCCCCCGCAGTATGGTGAGGGAGAGGCGGGGGCTGGAGCTTGAGGTGGAGTGGAGGTTGACTTGCTTTGATTTTCTGTGGTTGTTCTGTTACATAACAAATTTGCAGCCTGTATAAAACAGAGTTGAAGATTGTGTCTCTGTCTGTCTGTTAGTCCTCAACTTTCCTTTTTACCCCATGATTCACTATTACCATAACATGCTTGTCCTCATCAGTGGAGCAGTCTTACCAATACTGAAGTACTGTACTGAAGTATTTATGTTTTACTTGAGCATTTCCATTTGATGTAAGTGTATACCACTACATCGTAGACTTCACTTTTTACTGACTTTATTTGCCTGACAGCTTTAGTTACTGCTTACCCACCATGTATCTTCAAATTTGATGATTCTGACAAACTGAAGGATTAAGTGTTCCTTTATGTGCTGAGAACTGTCTCTGACTTCTCAAGCTCAGTAAACTAACCCCCCGTGTATTAGGTGGAAAATGTCATAAAGCTGAAAACAGGCTGTTTTTGAGAGCTCATGAAAAGTTGACTCTTTAGAGCTACATGCTTCTCACAGGACAGCTGTAGATGAGACTACCTCACAATATATAAGGTAGTTAAAACTGTTTCAACTTTAAAGGTGCACTATGTAGTTTTGGGCAAGGCATTTTATGCCTAATCAAGCGCTTTTCGTTGTCATGACTGAATAAACTCTATAAACAAACAGACTTTAAATGGCAACACAATGTCACACTGTTTTATTTTGTTTATATGTGGCGGACCCTGCCACCTTTCTAGCTTCAAACAGTGTTCTGGGGACCTTATTTTCCTCTGAGAACAGCTTCTTTATTCACTCATGAAACAAATAAATACCTCTGAGTTTGTAATATTAGCTCATTAACATTGTAAATATTAAAAATCTGAGTTTGAATATCTCTCCAAAACTACATAGTGCACCTTCGACTACATTTAGCTGATGATATGTACTTTTGTGTCAGTAAGGCTTTGAGGGCTTATAATGAAATGTATTCACAGGGTGGTATTAGTGCTTTTTTTTTTTCACTGCTTTGAATATACATACATGTGGGTTGGAAGCAACTGTATTTACATTCTGTAAAGATATATTTGGAGGATTTGGTGGCATCAGGGAGAGTTACACAAATCAAAATCTCCATAAATATGGGCTTACCGACATGGTGGTCCCGAGTGATAGAGCTGCAGTCGCTCTTCGGTGTTGCTGTAGCGACGGGGGGGGCGCGGTGGTAGTGACAGCAGTCTGGCCTTGAGATGCTGCCGAACGAGATGACTACAGCTGGTTCGAACAGCGATTTACTGTGTCGGATTCCCCCCCGCTGTGGGAGATAAGGCCTGGTAATGGCATGGTGTGACGGGGAGATAATGCTGGGTAATGGGGAAGCTGGGAGGGGGCATCGGTACTGGACATCTGTGGCTGTACAGTTGTAAAACTCCAGACAGTTTATGGCTTTGCGGACACTCTGCCCTCTTATATCTAACCTAAGCCAACATGCTTTAACTACTTTTCAATCTGGCATCATTTCTCCCTCATCCTCTATTAGTCTGCTTTGCCCGTTTGTCCCCGTTTGTCCTGCAGGTCTCCTGACCGGCTTCATTCAAACACCCTGCTCTCCTCTCGTCTAACGCCAGCATTTCTTTCTTTTCCTGGCCTGCCTCTGAATCTATATTTACCCCGCGCAGCTTCGCACACTGTCCATGACTCTTTGTTCTCACCGACACCTGTGGCTTTGGCTCACACAGTCGTGTCTTATGATCTCTCTGTGTGCACGTGTATATTTTACAACGCTTATGAATAGTTTTTCAAGGCAAGTTCGGATCCGTCTCTCGGTCTTGTTTTATCCGTGCGCGGCTGTGATCATTCCCGTGCAAATGAGCGTGTGCGTTAATGTGTCCGTGTTTTCTTTTCACAAAAATCAGCAGTTATGCATTCAGAGTACAAGACGCCCTCATCTCTTTTTTAAAAATTTTTTTAATCCGTGTTTCACAGAGAGAAAGGAAAGGAACGAGAAAATCACTCAAATAGTTTCCCCTCTACCCTCACCAGCAGCTGAGACCCTGAGGAGCGACTGAGAGCATTGCGCCCACATGAGTCATGCCTTAGTTACTGCTGTGGGAGATGGAGAGATGGGCTGATGAGGCATTAGGGATGGAGGTGTAGAGCGGTGGTTGTGGTGGAGTGACTTTACAGCGGTAGCTGCTGTAGAAACGCCTGTACGATGCATCTATCCTGCAGCTGTTCTCCATTTCTACTGCAGTAGCACTTCCAGATTGTCTTTTAAAGCCTTTTTTTAGACCAACTGTAATGCTTATACACGCATGTTTTTCAAATGTGTTTTATGAAGTCGATTGACTCCTTTCCTATTGCCAATGAACAAATATACCTTTCTTTATTAGTTTTCTTCTGCTACATGTTCAATGTCACTAGTGCACCGAAAACAGTGAACAGCAGAAGGCATGGAGGCCAGTGACAATAGCTGCCATTACATGAACCCTAATATTCTAATAATAATAATAAGAAACTCCTCAATCAGAAGAGTTTGATCCAAACCTGCCCAATCTGAATGAATTCAATCAGATTGAGAGGAGTGGTGTAAACCTTTGTTCAGTTGAAAATATTATAACCTAACAATCGTGTGGACACTTAATTTGATTGTTTTGTCTCTGTTTGGAATTTATATTATCATATGTTATTTAAATGTCTTCTTTCTGTGCATGTTAGCTTCACATGGGGTGACACTTCTTCCATGAGGGATGTTGCCGAGCAAAACCGAACTCATCTGTGGCCGGTACAACTTTTTCCTCAGCGATCAAAAGATTTAGGCATTGTTGAACGCCTCAGCCGAACCAGAAAATATGTTTCCAGGACACAGTGTGGGCCCATCGTGAAAATGAAAAACAGTCAGAACAAATGAATGAATAAATTGAATTTTCTCAACTAATTTGAAAAAAGAAAAAATGACTTCTTCTTTCTCTGCTGTTATATTTTTGGCAGATTAGATGCTTCACAGCAGGCGGAGCTCCTAAACACATGTTGGAAAAGTTTTATTCTGCTTGGAGGCTTTGGGGCATGTAAACACACATCTTATCTGATCGTTTCATTTCGCGTCCATGTAAATAGTTAAGTTGGATTCTCCGATCAGAAGGATTCCACTCAGATTGCATGAACATTGTCCGTGTAGCCACAGCTAATGTTAAGGTCTTTTACTTTAGTCCCTCTTTAAAAGTCAGTGCTAACTGAACAATGTTAGCGTGCCGCTTGAACATAGATAAAACTATTGACACTAAAACACAATTAAACGTCCACAACTCCCAGGGCGTGCCATAGCATTGTACTGAAAAAGGGGTGAAACGTGTCCACCAGGGTGTTACGTTCCCATCATGGTTGATCAGAGCTGATGCTGAAAGTACTCATGACAACTGCAGAGTCATTTGACCTGGAAATGAATGCCGACTGTACCCTTTCCCTCTGAAGACAAAGGCCAGATGTTAGTGTTAGTGATTTGTCTAGTTAAAATGGGTCTAATTGTAAAGAGTTTTCTTACAGTTTATTCCAGTAAGCAAATAGAAACAACAACTGTGCGTGTTGCGCTGCTTCACAAATCCATACCATGCAGTAAAACTACAACATGCTTATTTCTGGATTTATTGTGTTGCTGTGTAATCCAGCTGTATGTGGCAGCTGTGCGTCTCTCTTGTCGCCGTGACCAGCGGTGGCGTGGTGGGTCCTCTCTGCGTGTGCTTTCTGTGGATGTGGCAGGGTTTTCCCTGGCCTCGAGTTACGCTGACAAACACGAGCGGCCCGACTGTTGTGCTGTGGCACAGCTCGCCGCTGTTTGGGGTTTGCTCTCCCAGTCCTCAGTGCACTTACTGGAAGAAAGTAAGAAATATATCGCCGCGTGTGTTTTGCTGCGTGCGCGTCTGAGCGTTACGTCTGGGCCTGTTCATATAGGCAGCCCAGTGCGCCCGCACAAAACCCCTGGCTGGTCTGTTTTAATCATTTTGAAGCTATTACATAATGCAATAAAACATTACAATTACCACAAGCTAAACATCCAGAACACACACTGGAGAATCTGCGGGCTTGGCATCTTTTCCAGCCGCTGGGTTTTAGAGATGATGGGTTTAGGGGATGTGTGGAGGGAGAGAGAGAGAGAGAGGGAGAGGGAGAGAGGGAGAGACGGGGAGAGGGATGATTTCCAGGGAAATGGTGAATCACTTAGGGAAGGAAACACAAGGGAAAAACAAAGCGAGGAGGAAATGCACCTGCCAGACAGCAGCAGCAGTTGGCCGGCAGCTCCGCGGGTTATGTCATAGCCCCGCGGCCCGCTGACTTACAGGTGAGGAGAGTGAGGGAAAAAAGAAAGAGAAATTAGGTGTTTCTCCTAAGTTTAGCTCACTGCGGTGCTGCTATACTCTAATATGCCCCTACTTTGGAGTTCCCCACTAAAGAAAAGTTAGGGAATGTTTCTTTGGCAGCTTAAAGGAGCAATACGTATGTATATGTTTGAAAGGTGGCCAGTTCTTACGTATTACGGCTTAAATTCTGAGAAAATTTGGCTGGATGACACGAACCTGACTGTGCTTCTACCCCCAGCATTTTATTTTTATAAGTCCAACATCAACAAATGTTTTACAAAGTGTGATACAGTATGTCTTTACTCTGTTTAGTTTGTCAGCAGGTTAATTTCCCAATTAGCCCAGAGGTAGGTAACTTCAAATTTTGTAATCTGTATTCATTTTTACGCTCTCTCATTCACTCACACACACACACACGCACACACATACAGCCAAACAGGCACACACATACTGAGTTAATGGGCCCCCTATCATCATTCCTACTGTAAACCAAAACCGACAGACAGAATATTGTCTCAGAAGAGTGGAACTGATACGGTCTCTTCCCTGTCTGTAAATATACCGAACTGTCTCATAACGCCCGTATACAGTAGCTTTTGTCATATGTCATCATGTCTGCATATCATATCAGGCTCACACACAGAAATAAGGGTACACACACACACAGAAACACACACACACACACATTCAAGGGAGGAGTATAATAACAGGCAAGTGTGGTATGAGTCAGAGCAAGATTTCACTTGGCTAATCCACTCAGCAAGCAGCACATATCCCTCAGTATCCTCTCTGTTTACTCGCTCAGGCTGCTGTTAGTCTAACTCTGGTTTCCCCGTCGGTTTCTGCCGTGTCTGCCTCGTCTCTTTTTTATATCCGTCTTCCTCTCTCTTATTTGCCAGGCTCCCCCTTTGTCATATTCAATCCGGCCAATTTGTTTGGATGATTGTTTGTCAAAAAGCTGCCAAATTTTTATTTTCAAGGCCAATAAAAGAGCAGTTTAGGCATTTAAACCAGCCCGTACGTGGTAATTTGGCTTAGCCACATTATTACATGGTATTACAAAATCATCAGAGCTCTTTATGAGGCACAACACTTCCAAAAATGAGATGATTTAGGTACACAAAGCTCTGGTTTAATTTCATCTCTCTGCTCGCCCGGCGTTGCACATGCCCAGTGAATCCAGTCAGTCAACAATGACATGACACAGCAAGCGTGAGAAGTGAGTGAGGAACAGAGAGAGAGAGAGGGAGAGGGTGAAACAGAATGACAAAGGGTGAGGGGAGAGCGAGGGAAAACACTGGACGCTTGTTTCACACGTGCTCACTTGTATGTGGGATTGAACACCACAATATTTCCCACAATCAGCTTTTGTGTCGGGCTGCAAGCTGCAAAAAAAAAAATCAGGTCGCACTTTGTAACAACGCACCGTCGCAGATGAAATGCAATAACAGAGAAACTCTGTGACATGACGTAAATAAAAAGAATGTGCAAGAATTACCGCTAACCAAGATATTGATCATTCAGAATTTAAAGGAAGAGTTTGACAGCCAGCAGTCAGTTATATTTCATTTTTCTCATGCATACAAAAAATGGATGTGTAAAAATGACGCGATCAGGTTATAACTGTGTGTGCCCGACTATTTCTTGGTTGGGAGCTTCGATTTCCTGGAAGCCCTGGAAACACTCAGCGTAGGAAGCTCAAATGTCATACTGATGTGTTCTGGGCTGCGGGTCCTTTAAACGTCGGCAATCTGACAACATTTTTATCATTTCACTGTTTCCTGATTGATTTGCAACTGTAAAACAACAGGTTTGATCACCGATTGACTTCCATTAGACAGCAGCTCACTTTAGCATTCAACCATATTCTAGCTAACTTCACTGTTTGATGTGATTCTGTTTTGATGTGATATGACTAGGAGAGGCCGCAATTAATGCAGAAATACCAGCACACAACTCGGAGCCATTTTTTTATAAACCTGGAAGTGAAAAACACTGGATGTGATCAGTTGGTAATGTTAGCTAGGAAGTTGATGAACAGTAAGATCAGCTGATAAGTTATCAAATATGTTGTTTTACCTTGAAATACGGCCGAATGTGCCTCAAGATTTTCACTCATTGTCTCTCTTACTGATCAATGGAAAAGGTGTGAAAATGACAGCAATTTGTCAGACGTTGACACGACTTGCACCCTGGAACACAGCAGCACTACAGGTCTTTAAAGCGTTGGACATTAATCCGCAGCACTGATGGAATGTATGAGGCTTGTGTTGAGAAACACCAGAAGTAATAATAGCCTAAGCACATCATCTCCCACTGCAGTCTTATTTGTTTATGATCAGGCCTTTAATTGAGCCTTTCATTACATAAAGCTTTAGGCCTGTTTTACAGTTACACTGTGTAAACTTAATATCCAGATGCAAAGATACAATAAAACACATTTTACAGTAAAACATACAGTACAATAGTGTACGGTATATATACATATATTGATTTGAGTTTATTATGAGTTGTCACTGTCCATTTGGATACAGTCTAGTAACTGAGGTAGTCCATGTGTTTGTGTGTGTGTGAATATAGAGCAGCACTGTAGCTGTCTGTGGGGCTCAGGCGCCGTGATAACAGTGTGTGTGGATACATGTGTTTGTGTTGTGGGCATCTATTCCTGTCTGTGTGTTTGTGTTTGCGGGCTAATTCTGAGGTGCCCGGGGGCACATGAAGGGCACAGGGCTCCTTCTGGTCTTGGAGTGTGTTGGTACATACTATATCTGTGAGTGTGTGTGTATGTGTGTGTGTGTGTGTGTGTGTGTGGCAGTAAGTTTCCTTCCTGAGGACATCTGCTTCTGAGCTTCTTTCACAGCTGATGTCCTTCGTCAGGGTTCAAGGTTACAGTCTGGAGATGTTGAACTGTGTGTGTGTGTGTGATGGTGTGTATGTTGGTATGCTGCATGTCCTGTATATCAGTGTGTTAACTCTGAAATACAGCAGCCGTTTGTTTCCACAGGGGTGGATTTATGGCGTTCATATAAACGTTTGTTTTCATTTACTCCCAAGTGTTTCCTTTCACAGTACGTTTGCATTTAGGCCTCTGTTGGTTTACTGTATCTGCCTGAGTGTGGGTATGCATGTGCGTGTGTGTGTGTGTCATTGCTGAACCTAGTGTAATCTCTGTCTGTGTCCGCAGCCATTTTTCAAATCTCATGAATCCCACAGTAAAACCTTGGAGGTCTCACTCTCCCTTTCTTTCTCTCCTTGCCTCTCTCTCCCTGTCTCTCACACAAACACACACACACACACACACACACACACACACACACACACACACACACACACTGAGCTCATGGGGCCTCTATCGTCATCTGTACCATCAGCGGCCTCCAGTACTCAAACTGTAGGCCAAGACCAACAGACAAAAAATAGACAGTCACAAAATAACTGAGTTGTCCTGCACAGTCTGGCCTTTGCTGCCTGCCAACTTTTCCTTTTCACTTCACTTGACATGAGACTGAAATCATGCATTATTGTCCAAACTGTATTCCAGTATGACAGATTGATGGAGTATTTATTCTTTTAACTACAGATTAATGGACATGCCACTCCACGCATGTGTGCGCACACGAAGGAAATACCACCCAAACGTACCTTCACATATGGGCACTGATAAAAAATGCAAACGCTTATGTTTCCTTTTCCACAAAGCTCTGTGTCTATATGTCAGTCCATTCATTTCTGTAGGAACGTCCGTGATGTATTTGAGAAACTCCTCCTTCCGTTGTTTTTGCTCCAGAATACAGCTTGAGATTTTTGAACAAGATTTTGTATGCACTGTATGCGACAGGAAGTTAGCATAAAAACAAATTAGCTATTGGTGAAAGTCATAGAGAGTGTTTGAAGGCATAGTGTATTTAGCTAATGTTGGTAGCATGCTAGCTGTGCATGCAATGATTTGCATTATTTGGTCCCGATGATGCTACATACAGTATGCATATACAAACAGAGAAAATTAAAGGATAAGCTAATTAAAAAATCTCTTAAACCACCAAAGTAGATGGGGACTTGTTTTAATATTTTAAAAACAACTGATAGTAAACATAAAATGGCTCCATACAGCTTGTCCAGCATAATCCAAGTTTCTGGAAGCCCTGAGACCCCAAATTAATTCGAAAAGATGTTATTTGCCAAAATCTTCACTGTAGCTGCAAAGTTAAAAGCGTTAACTGTCTGAGGTGGGTGCATTAGTTTGACTGCACGTCAAGGTTGTAAATAACATCTTTTCGAATCAATTTGTGATCTCTGGGCATCCAGAGACTTGGATTATGCCAGATGAGCAGTATGGAGCCATTTACTTGGGGAGTTTTAGTTGTTTTATAATGTTTTAAAACAAGTCCCCATCTACTTCAGTTGTTTAGGAGAATGCTGCAACTCTGTTTCGCTGTGAAGCTTCAGAAATGCTGTGAGGAATTCACCAGAACTTCTGTCGGCATTGGGATGAGTAACTAAATGTTGAATTTAGATTTTTGTGCAAACTTTTCCTTTAACTTCTGTCCCCCTCTTATGGTGGCATTTCTATCCATCCACAAAGAAATGCATTTCCCTGCGGTGAATACTTGCATTGTTCATCTGTAATTACAGACACATCAGGGCTATTATTAGTGCAGCAGTTGGTTTTGTTCTGAATTGTTTTCCAACAAATGAAGACAAATCTGCCTTGTCCTTGTCTTCAATGATCAGCCAGGGACAAAATAAATTCCTGACATGTGAAACTGCATTGGAAATAACTTGAGTTGTCTCATCTGGTTGACTTCATTTTTCCTTGACTTAAAATGGGGCTGCAAGGCAGCATACTCACAGTGCACTGTATGAACACAGTATCTCAGCTTGTTACAGTAAGATTGATACCCCAACCCATCTATATTTAGCGGTGATACCAGTACGGAGAGGGGAAAGACTTCCTCGGGTTAAATGAAGCTCTCCAGCGTGCCATTACACCTCATGCTCCTCTCACTTCTTTATTTAAGATCCCACTGAAGACCTAGTTTTAGAGCCAACTGACTGATTGGCCCAGACAGCCGCGTGGAGGCTTTTTTAGAGGGGTGCAATGAAATCCTCCAGAAATACGAGTCAGCGGTTCAAACTGAGCTTAAATGCAGGACCACCAGCTGTGACCCGCCCCCCCCTTCGCCTGACCTATAGACAGTTGTACCATCCTGAAAAATATTACCCTTGGATGACCTCAGTGCGTGCCTATCTGTAAATATCCTGATATTGTTTGGGTCCTTTGTAATGTCCCTCTAAATAGTAAAAGCTACATTTGTTTCATTCAGTTAGATTTTGAATGATCTTAGTTATGCTTGAAGGATCATTTTCAGGTTCATAATTCTATTTTCGGTTACTACTAGAATAGGTTTGCATGATTTAATGGTCAAAGAAACACATCAGCAGCACTGCCTCCCATTCCCCCCTCCGTCTGAGACGCTCTGTTTTAGTTCCTGTCTCTTTAAGGCCCTCCTCCCAAACACTCACACTGCTCTGACTGGTCAGCTCACACAAGCCTGAGCCAGCACCACTCACCGAGTTTCCGGCCGGTTCTGTTATATTTTCAACTTCCAGTTAGCCTTGCTTCTATTGTGAATATAGGCATCAATTGTGCAATTGTTTGACATGGTGATGCAGTGTGATGTCATGAAGTCACAGAGTTAAAGGCGGGACTACTGACAAGGCATTTCAAGCTCTTCTTTGGGAAAAAGCAGCTCTTGTTGGTGTGAACTTTGGGCTTTTTAACTTTCAAGACCTTTTACATAGAACCCACCAAAGGCAAGGAAAACAACGAAAAGGTGTAATGAGTCTGCTTTAACATTTAACATTTGGAAAAAGAATTAGAAAAATAAACTCTGGCTGATCATCACCTTACAAGATCATTTGGAAACAGTGTTGCCTTGTTTCACATTACACATGGCAACATTAGCATAATCTTTGAGTCGTGTCTCTGTCCACCTGATGAACTTGAGTCCAGTATTCTGTAACCTGAAGCTCTGTTCAATGGCGTCACAAACTCCTGAGGGAAATTTAGCATCTGGCTCTACTTGCTACTAAACACTCTGTTATGTCCACCCACTAGTTGCTAACTTTGCCCGGTTACTGTTTGTTATTGGTAAGATAGCGGACAAAGTTTTAGAGCGATTTTGTAAAAAACCTGTTCATCCGATCGCACCACTTTTTCTGACACCAGGTGGCCTCAAAGACACATCTGCTGAGCTGGCTGCTTATTGTTAAATCTGAGGATTAAGCCTAGTTGTAGTAAATTGTTGCTCCACTTTGCTAACGCCAACAAAGCAGAAGTACACTTCAGTCAATTCGGGACACTGGGATTTTTTTTGATGCGTTGCAGCAGTAGCACAAAACACAGAGTGGGTTTTTGAGTGTAATTGCTGCGGATTAGGCCGAGCATAGCCTCGGGCTGGCCTGTGTGTTTTTCTGTTTGGAGATGTGTAGATGGTGCAGTAAATGTTGAGGGATTAGTCGAAGCTGAAGGGTCACAGCACTAATCTCATTATGGCGGGAGGGGAAGGAGGGATCTGACCACTCCTGAACGACTTAGCAGACAGCCTCAGCAACGGGGGAATCCCTGTTTCACTGCAGAGGACGGTCCCACGCATACATGTCCATGTGTGTTAATGCGCGTACAGGTGCGTGCATTGTGACTTTCTCACTGGGAGTCTGCTGAACATCAGTAAAGTCTCACAAAGAGTTAGTTTAGAAGTTTTAGATTGAAACAGAAATTTACACTGGTGGAATTTTTCCTGGGAAATCAACTCTAAGACGGAACATGGGGCTCAATGACTCGTTAAGGCTGACATGTTGCAGTGCATGTGAGGTCATGGTGGAACAGTGTGGACGAGAACGGCCAGTCCTCCAAAACAAAACAGTAAAACTCAGAGCGAACCTATAAATGAAACGTGCCTTTCTGTCTGTCCTTCATCTGTCCGTGTGCACACACACATGCATGCGTGCGCACACACACGCGCGCTCAGCACAAGCCACAATGACACATCCCAGTGAGCGTTTCAGCTTTTCGTGTGACAATAATAAAACCGAGGGCCAGGAAAAAAGGAGAAGGACCAGCAGAAGACACGTGGACAGTCAGATCCTCCATTCAAAATCCATCCTCTTGCTTTTCCCTCTCCTTTGTCTTTACTTCTCCTCATGTCTACTTGTCTCTTAGACCATGGGGGGGGGGGGGTCTAATTAAGATGCCATGTCTTCCTGGTTTGTGTTTAGCTGTTATTTCAGTCTCCCTCTGTTAGGCCAAGCTGTTTGGCCCGGAGGTTGAAGGTGAGAGTGATTTGTTTGAATTATTTCCAGCTTGAATGCGCCATCACTCCGTAGACACGCAGTGTTAAGACAGCTGCAGCCCTTTGTACCAATGGGAAAACGGCCCATTGATTATTTAGCATGTCGAACTTTGTTTACTCTGGAGCAGAAGGACAATTATGTTGACAGGACTTTGTTAGCATCTATCGGGTGATTACAGGGTATCGCCATGACGACATTAATGTTGGCATGTGAGACTGTTTGTTCACTGCAAAAAACATCTTATAAAGTTCAACAAATTTGCTACTAACTGTTTAAGCCTGAGGTGAAGGAGTGAAGGATTCTCTCAGTGTTTTAGTAGCATGAAAATGACAGAATTCGACTTGAACAAACTCAATTTGCTGATTACTTTGTCTGTTAAGAAATACAGTCATGTTACAAACAATGTTTCCAGACAGATTTTTAACCTACCTACCACTGTCATCTAAATTCAGTTATTTTTAAACAATTTTATTTGTTACACCCAGGGGTGGCGTGTAATGTAGTACCTCCAACGATCCCTCAGCAGCAGATGCTAGTCTGGAGCTCCATCAGAATCTAAAAAGAATACTTTCAGAATCTGAAAGTTTAATTGTTTCCTTTTTTGAAGAGTTTCCTTTGTCCTGTCAAGTTTATAACTTGGTTTTATGATGCCAGCGGGGTTATTGATAAAGGTGTCCTCTTTGGTCGCTGAAACAGTTGTCAGACAAATGTTAGCCTTCCCTGTGCTCAGCCTAACCTGCTGCCTGGTTAAACCAGAACAGCAACTGCAAGTATACTAAACCAGTCCATTCATGATATCGAGAGAATATTACAGAGATGAAAGAAGAGAAAAAAAAGAAATCAGAATACTGAATAAACTCGCTCTTCAAAATTGCATTTTATGAACTTTTGATTCAGTGTGCATTTATTTACACGACTGTTTGTCCTCCTTTTAAGCTCTAGCCAATCAGAATGCAGCGTGCCCACTTTTGAACACCTGACAGCATCACTGACGGACCACCAGAATGAATCCAGCCAAGTTTAAGACTTATCACTGCTGCTGACATGCTCCTGATGGACAGCAGACGTTTTAGTAAAGGTTACCCTGACAGTCCAACTCATGGCCTGATGAAGAACATGAACATAAAACGTGACCCTCGAGGGCCAGACGGAGTGTTCCCTGCATCATTAAGTGGCCACTTGATTTCCAGGGAAACCTCGAGAGACGAGAACAAGGAAATCAAACCAAACTGGCTTTTTCTTTCGTATGAGATGTAGGTCATCGCACCTGCCACCTACCTGTTTTCTATCTGTAAAAAATAACATGAAATCATGTGAAGACAGTTTCAGTGCTGATCTCAGAGTGTGAATTGAACCGACTCTTTTCTGTGTGACAGGTAGTATTTTTGTCAAAACGATCTCTGTCAAATGGGGGGGAAACAGAAATGGCTATGATGGTTACCTGACGCAGTAGAAGTCAGCTGGATTTGACACAGACACTCCAACACGGTGGTTGTTCTTCCACCGCCAGGCCCTGAATGTAAACTAAACATCTTCTCCGTCAGCTGGACTTTCTCAGAGAAGTCTACATTTTACTCACATGAAATGACAGACACATAATATACGTTGTCTGTGTATTTTTGGAAGGGGAATTCCACTTATACTGCCCTCTCATTTGTCTCCCCTGCCTTGATCCCCAGAAGCAACAGGCTTTCTTTCCTACTCAGTGGTCACCCCCTTTCCTTTCCTTTCCTTTCCTTTCCTAAACTGTCTTGTCTTTTGTTTCCTTTCACTGTCTGTCCTTTTCTTTTCTTTTCTTTTCTTTTCTTTTCTTTTCTTTTCTTTTCTTTTCTTTTCTTTTCTTTTCTTTTCCTATCATACTCTGCCTTTGTGGTGAGTTTGGAGTCACTTTTTCCCACCTATTACACACACTGGTGCCAGTTGCCTCTTGCCAGTTATGACCTGGATGATTTGATTATCTCATCTGTAGCCTATCACAGATGTATTTAATGAATGCCGCTGCTGATCTCACAGGAAGGGTCCTGCAGATGGAGAGACAGACAGACAGCATTCTTCTTCGTCAGCATGCGGAATGATAATGATTTTGACCCTGGCCTTGGGTTAGCCTTGTCTAGCTTAGCCGCGGTTACCACCGAGCTCCAGACGGCAGGCCCTTACCTTCATACGCTTTTAACCCGCCCCCCTCTCTCTGGATGCACCGAAGGATTTGTCATCAACACGCAAACTCAGGATTTACTCACAAAGGTCCGGAAACCCCCTGCTGACACACAGTTGAATGCACAACTGTTCATACTCTCACATGGACACTTAACTAAACAGACTTTGAGCTTAATGCAGAGCACTTAGGAACAGCATTACTGTTGAGTGATTATTACATGGGCATGCAAATTTAGATACAAGTATTATGTGTATTATTAGTAACATGCAAACACTTGTATGCTACAACTATAATCCAAGGAATCTCTGTCTGTCTGTCCTTCGCATATCAGGAGACACGTTCATCAGATATCTTTTTAAACTTGTGCAATGTAAAATTTGGTGCAGTTTGGACCGTTCAGTATTAATACATTTTGAAAAAAACAACGACCACCGCTCTGTGCAGCGGCAGGTGCGTGGCTTATGTGCTCTGGATTCTTTGGCTCTGCAGACTGACGCTGGGCTCACGCTCCAGGACTTTTAGAATCCTGACCGATTTTGAAATCGGGTTTTGTCCCGTGTGTAGTGTGTATAATGTGACATCACCAGATGATCTGTGCTGGACAGCATGTCTGGAACGGGTAGTAAGGGAAATTATGGAAAGTATGATCAAATGTAGTACAGCAACAGTAATATCTGTATACACGAATATTTGAGAGGGAGAGTTACTTACCTTGGCGTTAGGGTCTCCAGGGGTCCTTCTCTGTGATATCATTTCCTGTCACGTGGTCTTTTTGCACATATTCGACAAAATGGCTCCTTGAGTGGTGATTAATTTCCCCTCGGGGATTAATAAAGTCATCTATCTATCTACAGCGCCTTGACACTTCAGGAAGTTGACTTGACTGGCATGATTCCCCAAACTTTTGTCTCTTTTTCCCTTTTTACTATTCAATACTTCTAATGCCACAATAGTTGATATTGTGTTTTATTGAGAATGTAACTTTTTTAAGTGTGTTTGATTATTTGGTACAAAGTTTTTATGTATGCACCATATCAACATTTTTGTCATCATCCCGTTAAACCAGACATTTTAGACTAGTGCTTATAAAGAATTTACAAGAGTACTATTTTCAAGTCATTTTGGAAGGACGTACTATACTGTAGAAGACGATGAAGTACTATAAATGCATTGAGCCCCCCCAAAACATACAGATATGAAAAAGGATTATTACAATGTTAATATAGGAGACAAAGAAATACCCAGTATTGGTCACAGGATCACAGGGGCATTTTGAGGCTACATGATATCATAGAAGCATATTAATGACCTTTTTGTGTCCAAGGATAGAAATAATAAGGCTAAATATCAGTGTAGAATGATAAGAGCTTGTTGGTTCTGAGTGCTTTCCGTGTCGTGACCTGAATACCTCACCACTGAGGCCCGGCCAGCCGCTCATTAACATTCCAATACAGCTCTAATCACCACTGCAACGTGCGTGTGTGTTGGTGTGTGTGTGTGTGTGTGTTTGTGAAGGATCGAGACCACGCACGTGTTGCTGTGCGAGCGAGGACGCGGTCAAAGTGTGTGATGAAGTGCCTGCCCCAGGTGATCAGAGCCGAGCGGCATGATTGGTTCCATCGACTCCCAGCGCTCCTCTCCCATATCAAAACTGTTGTGCGGCTTTTTTCCGCACAGCTGAGACTCATTTCCCTCACGAGTTTTATGGAGCTAGTCATAAAACACATGAAGATTGGTATCTATCACCAATCTTCATGTGTTTTTGAATAGGTGACCATGGGAATAAACAACGCAAACAGACAAGCTTAGTTCAAGTCAGAAAACATTCTGAAATGTGCCACGAATAAGCTTTATCACTGAATGAAAAGAAACATAACCACTTCTTTGTCTCTTTCTCTCTCCAGAAAGACTGTATAACTCCAATGGACGTGACTTGAGAAGGGCACTGTTCTCTCTAAAGCAAATCTTCCAGGTAACACACACACACACACACATATTTCACATGCAATTACTGTCAGTTTGTTGTTGCAGAGTACAGTTGGTTATTGTGGCCGCCGTGCGCTTCCATGATGACAGGGATCTCCATCAACGTGGCATTTCTCTCCCCGTGTGTGTGTGTCTGTGTGGGGTGTGTGTGTGTGTGTGTGTAGGTCTGTGTGTGGGTGGGTGTTTGTGTTTGTGTGAATCTTTATTTTAAGACGAGAGGAGTCAGCCACCTAAAATACCGAGGGCTTTTTCTGGAGCAAATGTAACAACTCATAGTTCGGCAAACAAAGCAGCAATGTGATAAAAAATGACTGTAGCATTTAAACGCAGAATGTGTAACAATGTGTAACATTTACACATTAAAATGTTTAAAAACAACTCCAGCTATGTTTTGTATTTTGTTGGGTTCTGTACTTACACTACCAGTGTTGTAGAAAGTGCCCTAAACTTGTAAAAGTCAAGATGCTCTGTTAAAATATGACTTTGCTAAAGGTAAAAGTCACCCATATGAAGAGTAAGTATCTGATATGACATGTAGTAATTTTTGGGCAACAAATGTACTTAAGTATCAAAAGTACAAGTGAAAGTAAATGAAAAGTACATTTACATATAAATTATAGATATAAACTGCAGACTTGGCATTGGCATTATCGACCCTGCCAATTATCAGATCTGATATTCAACATTTTTCTGATTATCAGAAATGTATTTTTTTTATCTAATTGCAGATACATATATGCTGCCTGGCTTTGATGCAGTATGTAGTCTGCAAAGTAACAAGTAACTAAAGTTATCAAATAAAGGTAGAGTACAACAGTCTTCCTCCAAATGCAATGGAAGAGAAAATTGAAATACTCAAGTAAAGTACCACAAAGTTGTACTTCAGGACAGTACTTGAGTTAATATACGTAGTTCCGTTCCATCACTACACTATACCAAATATTTCCAATATGTTCAAACCCAGAGCTCAGAGGTCCATGATTTTACATCACCTCATCTGTTAACATTCTGCCTGAGTAACATCAGATTTATTCATCAGCAGTCGTGGCTGTTCAATAACAAGGACAACAACTCCCATGATCCCACGCTACTTCATGACATCATCAAACGACATCTTCTGTTTTCATAGTTTTGACTGAGCAACAGAAATTACATCCTGTGTATTTAAGTGCTATCATTACACTTTATTGGCCAAACAAACGTGGAAGTTACGTCACTACCTGATGGCGTTTCAATTAAAACATCCATTACATCTTCTGGTCATTCCACTGCTGCTGCATAAATCTTCCTGTCCTGTCAATGACATGACATTCTCTCAGGTTCAGTGTTTGTGCTCTGTCAGAACTTGGGACTGTGCACCTGAAGGCAGCATCAGTTTAGGACTCCTTTGCCTTTGGGCAGCCAGCATTCTATTTAAAGTGTTTTCATCATCCCCGTAGTTTTGTTTTTGTAATTAGAGATGAAGTATCAAAAGCAACAAATTGGGAAACACATGGTTGTTGACATGTGTGCTGTGTGTATCAGCTGGCCTTAATCAGTGGGCAGCTGCAAGTTTATGTACTTTCAACTTTAATCTGAACCCTGAACATTACTGACACCATGTGGTATTAAAAGGAAATGCACATTTATGAGTTCTGAAGAGATATTTTGTGTGGATCTGTATATACATAGTCATTGTACGCTGTCTTAACTAATCCTATACTTCCCCTGTTTTACTTCAGGATGACAAAGATCTGGTCCACGAGTTTGTGATGGCTGAAGGTCTGACGTGTCTCATCAAGGTGGGAGCTGAGGCCGACCAGAACTACCAGAACTACATATTGAGAGGTACAGTCTCTCTCACTGACGAATGACCGTAAACAGACACAGAAGTGCAAGAAGGAACTCTGACATTTATATAGAATATATTTATAAAAGTGCCATTTGAAGAGAAGAGAAAAATCTTCACTGGTTTATTTTAATGTCTAAATAAACTGAATAAACCAACTGTCCTCAAAGGACAGCACAGTTTCATACTGTTTTACTGTGTTTATATTTGCAGGACCCTCCTCAGTAACCACTACCTCTCTAGCTTCATGTTTTTGGGACCTTACTTCCCTCAAGGAAGGCTTGTTTATACGGAAATATATCAAATCACTATTTCTGATATGTAGTGTTACTTCATTGATCTTATAAATATCAACTATCTGAGTTTGAATTTTATTTCAAACTGCATAGTTCACCTTTTAGGGAAAAGAAAAATAAAGAAAAGAAACAAGCAAAAAACAATGCACACAACAGCAGATTGAACATGTTTTATAACATTTTATTGCCACTTCTATTTAAGATTAGCAAAAGTTTTAAAAAAACACCTGTGACAGAATTTGTTTTTAGGTGTGTGTGTGTATGTGTGAGCTTACAATAGGCACAATCAGTAATACAAATAATGATAATAGGACCAATAATAACCATTTGTTGATAATAGGAGTCAAGGAAAATAAGCAAAAGTAATACTAGTGATTCGGAATATTAGAATAACAAATAGAAGGGAAATAAAAGAAATCTGTGGTTAAAAGGAGATCAGACAGATGAGCACACAGCAAAATAGAACAACAATTAGTAAAAATACCTGAAAGATAATTGGTACATTGACATATAATATGATAATAGCATTCAAAAAATCATGACAATATGAGGTACAGTACAGCAACGAAAAGACACCTAAGCAATGTAGCATTTTAGAGGTGATCAAGTAAAAATACAGTATACTTTCGTAAGATCTGAACACACAAGTTACCGTACAAATTCTCACACATGCTTCCCATAATTTCCAAAAGCACTAAATACACTCAGTTCCCCAGAGAGCTCTTTGATTTCTCTTTCACACACACTTAAACAAACACACATGGCCATTCCTCTCCAGCCTTTTCCATCATTTCCAACACAAACATGTGTCACGACTAATCATTTCGCGAGTAGCGTAATTATGTCGGCTTTTTGTTACTATTAATTGCCTAATGACTCGCTATTTGCAGCCAAGCGCCGAGCAGTTGTCAGAGGATCTTTCGTCCCGGAACAAAACTTCTCTTGATAAACCCCCAACTGTGCAAACACTGTCGCGAAGGGCATTTACAGCTCTTTATTTATATAATAATAATTCATCCGAAACCATTTGCAAGCTTGTCTATCAGGTGTAACAACCGAGCTGCCAGCAGTGACTCTATGTGAACATGACATCATCTCTCAGTTATGCATTGATTTGTTTGTGTGTGTGCACATGCAGCAGCCAAAAAGAAGAGTATACTGAAAGAAACACAGCGCAGATGTTTTGAGACAGTGAGTCATCCAAAAGTGATTATCATAAGACTTATCATAAGACAGTTTTTGAAAGCCCCTAGAGCGTCACAGGCTGAGACACTTTCCTGGACAGCGGGTCTGGGGAAATCAGTCATTTCAAAATTGTTTTATAATTCCTTAATCAGAATGCCGTAGGGCCGAATCGAGCTCTCCACTATCCGTCTCTCCTCCTTGGCAGATGCTCTTTTGTGAACACGAATGAGCCAGTAGTGCGATTTTGAGCAAATCTCTCTGTTTTCAGGATTGATTCTATTTTGCAGGATCACTTTGTAGCTCTTCCCTGTCGTCTTCGATGTGAAGGTCTTGGCGTACCGCTCTCTCTCAGCGACATGTATATCTGGTGTCGAGTAGATTCCCCGTCCGTGTACAGATCCTTCTCCTGCTTTGTAATGACTCCTGATGATGCCTTTGGCCCCTTTTAAGCTCGTCCCATGGTAGGAAACAGGCCATTCTCCAGGTACAGAGTGACTCCTCCATCCTTTGGTGCCCAGCCAGGTGTCTCCGTCTGGATATTTACCTTTGACCCTTAAGGCCATGCGGTACCAGCCTTTTGGGCGCTCGTAAAGCTCATCACCTCTCTTACACTCAGACCAGTCAGAGAGATCGGTGAAGTCATAGTCATATTTTGGATCAAAAAATTCTTTCAGATCGATGAAAAACTCCTTCACATAGGCATTGTGCTCCCTGATGACGGTGTTGAAAAAAAAATCATCAACAGACAAAAGTTCTGCTGTTTTCCCTCGTGTGTGGTCTTTAAGTCGTAGGGTTTGTCCAAAAAGGGAAGATATGACTTCAGTTCTCAAATTTGAGTCCAAATACATACTTGAGGAAGATTGGAACAAAGCTGATCTCTGTCACTCTGTCGCGGTGCATGTAAAGTTCACTCTGTCCACAAACTTTCATCCAAGATGTGAGGAAATACGCTACTTGTCTTACACTTTCACTTCTGTCTCATGATCTGAACTGAAACTGACGGACATGCTTCGACATGTTTTGGCAAAACAACACACGACGGTTACAACAGAAACCTAATTTGCTTGTAAAAATGAAACTGCATGTAACTGCCTATTTTAATTTTAGTTCAAATCCTATTGAATGAGAGGGAAACCATATGTCACCAAGGGTATATTACACATACTGATATGCCCCTTTCTGTAACAGAGAATACAGTGGAAAAACAATTTACTGAGGCTTGAAAAAGGAGAAATCTTTTATGTTATTTCTGGCTCTAATTCTTTGTACATTTTCTTCACTTCACATCTTATCAAGTCATTTCTGTTGTGCTAATGACCATGATCATTCTTGTTTTGTGCAGTCAGCACAGTTGCACAATATCATCTGTGTTGTGTGTCAATTTCCACTGGAAAACACCCAACACCCCAGCACCAATATAAAACTGAAAGGAAGAGTCTTTATTTATTCATATTTATTCTTTCAGGTGTAACAAGGCAACTGCAAGTTCATTGAAAATTAAGTGACTATAGAGTTACTATATAGTTATTCTGATACAATAAATCATCAGATGTTGATATTATATTAAAGGGGACCTATTATGTTTTTTTCCTTCCCTTCAGTGTTTCTTATAGGTTCTTGTGTATGTAAAAGATCTTGAGAGTTTAAAAGGTCATTTTAAAAGTTCGCACCAACGGAAGCTCCTCTCTCACACAGATAAACACTGCTTCTGAAATGCCTTGTCAGTAGTCCTGCCTGTAATTCAGTGACTTTGTTACATCACACTTTTGCATTGGCATGTAAATGCATAATTTGTGCCTAGCAGCTAGATTGGCATGTAAGAATTAGTTTATCACAGCTGCTCTGTTGTTTTTTTAGCGCTGCTGGCTCAGGTGTGTGTGAACTGACAAATCAGAGCAGACTGGGTCTTCGGGAAGGGGGGCCTTAAAGAGACAGGAGCTAAAACAGCTTTTCAGAAAGAGGATGAATACAGTGCTGCAGCACTGGACAGTATGAGCAAATGGATGTGTTTTTGAGCATTAAGGCATGTAAACCTATTCTAGTTGAAACCCAAAATAAAATTATGAACCTGAAAATTAGCATAATGTATCTTTCTTTAAGTTTCTTGACCTCTGGAATTCTTTGGATATTTTCTAATCACTACTTGTAGTTCTTGAATACAGAAGAGGATTAGGGCCACTGTAACAAAAATTATTCAAGGTCTGACTTTTTAACTTAAAGCACCTGAAAACTTAGTATCAATTCAGAATTTCTCTACAACAAGAAACACTCAGAATAAGTGAAGTTAGTAAAAGTTAAGAAACGAATCAACTCTGGTTATTGTTTGTGAAGTGATTAAGACTGAAGAAATCAGTTTTTTATCTTCATCAGAACTGTGTGGGTGCAGCTGATTGATCTTTTTTTCCCATCAGCCCTGCCCAACCATTGAGACATGACTCCACAAATCTTGTATAAAATAACAAAATGTATTATTATGTACATTTTTTTTACAGAAAGTATGATTTCAGATACAATCCCACCTGATTGTGGAAATATGTTTTTCAGGGCCATTACATGAGTTTTATGTTCAGGGTCCATCATGTTTGACCATAAAAGAATCTCATATATATGACATGTTTTCAAAATGAAACACAAATAATGACTGAAACATATGAGTGATAGTCCAAGTCAGAAACTCAAAACGAAGAAACGTGATCCTCCATATGAACACTTCTGGATCAATATGAGTTTATACAATACTTAAACCAAAGGTGAAAACAAATGCACAAACTAAGCAGAAATATGCACAGAATAAACCCCTTAGAACAACAGAGTAACAAATACTCGCTCATTAACATAATCAGTTGTTAACTTCAGTCATCATCATCATCGTAGCTTCCACTGACATCATCAAAGTCATCATCATAATCACCATCACCATCATCATTGCAAGTGTTGTCAGAATAGTCAGCATCAGGTTCATGTCCATCATTGCAGCTGCCGTCATCATCAAAATCTTCATCGCCATCGCCATCAACGTCGCTTTCATCGTCATAGACGTAGCCATGGTCATGCTGGCCATCGTCATCATCGTCCCCACCATCGTTGTCATCAGAATTGTCTTGGACAGTGTCGTCATCGTCGCTTTCGTTGTCGTCACCATCTCCATCATCATAAACATCATCATCCCCAGTGTCATCAACACTGCCATCATCATGTTTGCCATCGCCGTCATCGCCATCGTCATCGTCTTGATCACTGTCATCTTCATCGCTGGCATCATCATCATCATCACCAATATCATCATCTTCATCACCACTGTCACTCACACTGCCATCATCATGTTTGCCATCGCCGTCACGATCACTGGCATCTTCATCACCATCATCATCACCAATGTCATCATCTTCATCAGTAGATCTGCCATGGCTGTCGCTGGAATAGTCATCACTGACCTCGTAGCCGTCTTCTTGGCCGCTGCCATCTTCTTGGCCGCTGCTATCTCCATACACCTCATCACTGTCATCACCGTCAATTAGTTCCTTAATCAGAATGCCGTAAGGTCGGATAGAGCTATCCACAATCTTTCTCTCCTCCTCTGCAGACGCTCCTTTACGAACAGGAACTAGCCAGTAGTCAAATCGTTGGCAGATCTCCCTCATTTTAGGATTGATCCGGTTTTGCAGGATCACTTTGTAACTTTTCCCCGTCGTCTTCGATTTGAAGGTCTTGGCGTACTCCTCTCTCTCAGCAACATGTATATCTGGTGTCGAGTAGATTCCTCTTCCATACAGATCTCCGTTGCCTGCACTGTAATGACTCTTGATGATGCCTTTGGCTCCTTTTAAGCTCGTCCCATGGTAGGAAACAGGCCATTCTCCAGGTACAGAGTGATTCCTCCATCCTTTGGTGCCCAACCAGGTGTCTCCGTCTGGATATTTATCTTTGACCTTCAAGGCCATGCGGTACCAACCTTTTGGGCGCTCGTACAGCTCATCACCTCTCTTACAGTCAGCTGAAGAGTCGGAGAGATTGGTGAAGTCGCAGTCGTAGTCCGGGTCAAAGAAATCTTCCTCTTTGATGACTGGTTGCTTCACGTAAGCCTGTCGTTTCCCGGTGAGGTTGTGGAGATGAAATTCATCAACAGATAAAATATCCTCTGCTGTCCCACGTCTTTTCTTGTCATAGGGTTTGATTGTTTGTCCAAGAAGTGAAGATATAATTTCAATTCTCAAGTTTGAGTCCAAATACATGGTTGAGGAGGACGTCATCGTTGTCGATTACTTGACGTCCTACCTGAATTGTCGTCTACCTTTCCTGTCCACAGTCGTATTTTGTAATCAAAGTAGACCTACCAGAATAGTCTTTTACTTTCACTTTCACTTCCAATCATAGATTGGATTAAATAAAGTCCGTTTTGTTGCTTATAGTTACAACAAAAATCAACAACTATGACAGAAACACGTTTCACATCGTTGTTGTCCGACGGTCGATCAGATAAATCGATTATCGATTAATGTATTATTTTGGCTCGGAGGCAGCCGCCTCCCTATGTCTGTAGTCTCGCTCAGTGTCCCGCCCACAACACTATCTGATTGGTCAAACGTCACGCGCAATAGCCTATCAACGCTGGAAGCACAAGGGAACGAAGAAGGGCGAATGCGCAGAGTGGAGCTGCTCCAGCGAGCGGAGACGGAGGTGTGTTTGAAACGAAAGGCGGTGAGGCCGAAGCTGCAAAAACATCACAGACTTATCGTCTGTTTCTGTGACGACGTGCATGCCTAGATCACGTAGTTACAGCAGTGTTAATACCGGAAGTTACAGTGGCACGGGGCACATCCGTGCGTGACGACTGCGGTAGCTCTGCTAATGCCAGCTCTGTCTGCACTCTGATCATGATCAATAATGTGAGGATAATGGCCGGAAATACTGCCCTTCACCGGTACAGACAGTAGCTGTAGTGACGTGTTGGCTTGACGTCCATCATCAACACGTTATTTTCACTGTCTGTTTTTATTGAGAGCTGCGCGCGTGACAAGTAAGAAAGAGGCGGATGTCCCGACGGCGCCGCTGCAGCCGGACTGTGAGGCGGGAGTTTCCTGGACGCAGACGCGCTGCAGCTGGTGTCGGCACTGCAGTGAGCTGAGCCCCGCGTGAGCGCGTCTGTAGTGAAGTGTCTCTACATTTATGAGAGAAGAACATAAACTGTCTCATGGAAATCTGCTGAGCAGCTGCTCTCAGGCTCATTCGGTCTGCCAGTTAAACGTCTTAATTTATTAGTTGATTTAATCTGGTAGGCTATCAGTAATCTGAATCTCTTCAGTAACAAATAGTTAAAGTGAACGACCTTCTTTTAGTTGCAAATGCGAGTGAAATGCTGGCACTGTGGAGCCCTGATACACATCAGACTAACCACATGCTGGTTTCTGTGAGTACAGTGGAAAACAATATTGAGAGGCTCGAAAAGAAAACTATTTTCTGATCATTTCTAATTTTTGTCTCTTATAAGGAGGTGTCCATTTTATCAAGTCATTTGTGTAATCAGGACTATGATCACTTCTGTTTTGTGCACAGTTGCACAAGGCGTGTCAGTTTCTGCAGGAAATTACCCAACAACCCTGCACCAATAAATCAAGGGAAGAAGGGAAGAGGATGTACAACTCTTTATGCATACAAAACTCAATGAACAATGAACATGTTTTCAGGTGTAACAAGGAAACTGGTAGTTCAGAGAAACGAAATGAAGCATTAAAAAGTTTCTGAACCACACGATTCTGTACATATTTTCTAACCACAGGTTGTGAAAAATTTGGCTTTACAACAGTATTTCTCTGCAACAGTTATCACTCAGAAGACAACGATTGAATAAAAGTTAGGAAACAAAGCTTTCTTTGGTTATTATTTGTGATCAGCACACAAGAAGTCAGTTATTCCTCCTTCATCAGAACTCATTTACTTTCCTCACTTTTTCTCATCAGCTCTGTCGACTTCAAGCACTGAGAAAAGCACAGATGAAACACAAATAGCTACAGAAAAATTATGTAAAATAACAAACTGTTCTGATTTAACTCTTTTCACTCTGAACTTTTTCTCACTGGGAAAAAAAGGCCCTCAAATGAATCACCATCGTCATTTTATTTCCTTAATCAGAATGCCGTAAGGTCGAATAGAGCTCTCCACTATCCGTCTCTCCTTCTCTGCAGACGTTCCTTCGTCAACACGAATGAGCCAGTAGTCAGATCGTCGGCAGATCTCTCTCGTTTGAGGATTGATCCGGTTTTGCAGGATCACTTTGTAACTTTTCCCCGTCTTCTTCGATTTGAAGGTCTTGGCGTACTCCTCTCTCTCAGCAACATGTATATCTGGTGTCGAGTAGATTCCTCTTCCATATACAGATCTGTCTCCTGCTTTGTAGTGACTCCTGATGATGCCTTTGGCCCCATCTAGGCTTGTCCCATGGTAGGAAACAGGCCATTCTCCAGGCACAGAGTGATTCCTCCATCCTTTGGTGCCCAGCCAGGTGTCTCCGTCTGGATATTTACCTTTGACCTTCAAGGCCATGCGGTACCAGCCTTTTGGACGCTCGTAAAGCTCATCACCTCTCTTACACTGAGATGAGTCAGAGAGATCAGTGAAGTCATAGTCATAGTCAGGGTCAAAAAAATCTTTCTCATCGATGAAAAACTCCTTCACATGAGCATGGTACTCCTGGAAGAGGTTGTAAAGAAGAAATTGTCCAACTGACAAAATATCTACTGGTCTCCCGCATTTTTTGTCATCATAGGGTTTAATGACTTTTTCAAGAAGTGAAGACAAAACTTCAAGTCTAAGATCCGAGTCCAAATACATGGTTCAGGAGGTTATTATTAAGTTCTTGTAGCGTTCTGTCGGTCAGTGTCTGCGCAGCTCAGCTCTCTTCTCTCTTCTCAAACATGTAAGCCAGTTCCACATGTACTGAGATGAGGCGTCAATTTCAGTTTCACTTGTGGTTTGAAAAAAATAGCCTACGCCTACATGCTTCGCTGACTTGACATAAAGCAACACGTGACAACTACGACAGAAAATGTTTGTGTCTTAATTGTGTCTTTATTCCAACAAAAGTTCCTAAGGTTAACTAAATAAAGGTGTCCAGCAAGGCAGACCGGGAAATTCCAGCGGCAGGAAGGTGCTCAGGCACAGGGCGAAAACAGGAACTGGAACAGGAAAACAGGCAACGAGGCAGCGAGGTAGCGAGGCACATGGAACTAAACAAAACACACGAGGAAGAGAACATGTTAATACTAGGCAGCAAAGATTCTCAAAACGAAACACAGTCAGCTCCACCTACAAGACGGAATTATCTGGCAGGGGAGTAGAGGGTGAAGACCAGAGGCTTTATGGAGGTAGTGATGAGCGAGTGGCTGCTGGTGTGCCTCGTCAGCTCAGCCCTGCGGAGAACAAGGAGGCGGAGAAAAACAGGCAGGACAAAGACACACAAAAAACACAGAACCCTCACATATTTCCTGTTACAAGGACTTGAACTGTGCCTTTTTAGTTGGTGTTTTGAATCACAGTTCTTTGAGGTGTCAATTTTCCTCACTTCAAGTCTTATCAAGTCATTTGTGTTATAAGGACTATGATCATTCTTGTTGTGCCCATGTGGCACAGCTGCACACAACACATCTGTCATCTGTGTAGGTTTATGCAGGAGATCACACCCCTGCACAAATAAAACACTGTAGGGAAGATGGTATATAACTCTTTATAAATATACAAAAGCGACAAACAATAAACATATTTTTCAGGTGTAATAAGGAAACTGGATGTCCATTGAAAAAGAAGTTGCTATAGGATACAATAAGTCCTATATTGATTTTTCTCAACAGTAAACACTAAAATAAGTAAAAGCTAGGAAACAAGGTGGTTTCAGTTATTGTTTATGAATTCATTCACACTCAGCAACTCAGTTATTCTTCCGCATCATAACTGTGTGGGTGCGGCTGATTTTCCCCATCGGCCTTGTCCACTTCAAACAGTGAGAAGAGCAAAGATAAAACACAAATACAGTAATTCATGTGTAAAAATCATAGGCCCTTTATTCATTACAAGTCATGTCTTATAATCTCAAAATCAACATGTTTATAAGGACTTACAAGGGCCTTATTTCCTATTAACTAACACTTATTACAGGGGCGTTAATATAAAGGGTTAATGTAATACTACTACTGGTTTAAATAAACACAAATACCAACAGAATAGTAAGTTTCAATGACTACATTAATGACTAAAACATGCGGGTGACAGTCCACACTAGAAGCTCTTTGACAAAGCAAAGTCATGTGTTCATGTTTTGATCCTCCATTCAAACAACTCTGGCCAGATATGAGCTTACACAATACTTTAAAATAGAATGCAAATTTTAAACCAAAGAAGACAACAAACCAATGAACAAAACAGACTCTAATTAGACATCATCATCATCATCATCATCATCGTGTACTTGTAAACCTTTTGTTTATTTAGTCTTGTGTCAAACATTATTATTAGTTTGTATCCTGTTTCACTTAACATCATTTCAGTATTATATTAACTTTATCACAGCTATGTGTATAATGAAATCAGTCCAAAGCCAGACATTTAATCCTCATACTTATATTATTATATATTTCATCGTCGTCATCGTCACTCTCCTCATTTATTTCCGTAATCAGAATGCCGTAAGGTCGAATAGAGCTCTCCACTATCTGTCTCTCCTCCTCTGCAGACGTTCCTTCGTCAACAGGAATGAGCCAGTAGTCAGATCGTCGGCAGATCTCTCTCATTTGAGGATTGATACGATTTTGCAGGATCACTTTGTAACTTTTCCCCGTCGTCTTCGATGTGAAGGTTTTGGCGTACTCCTCTCTCTCAGCGACATGTATATCTGGTGTCGAGTATATTCCCCGTCCATATACAGATCTGTCTCCTGCTTTGTAGTGACTCCTGATGATGCCTTTGGCCCCATCTAGGCTTGTCCCATGGTAGGAAACAGGCCATTCTCCAGGTACAGAGTGATTCCTCCATCCTTTGGGGCCCAACCAGGTGTCTCCGTCTGGATATTTACCTTTGACCCTTAAGGCCATGCGGTACCAACCTTTTGGGCGCTCGTACAGCTCATCACCTCTCATACACTCAGAAGAGTCAGAGAGATCGGTGAAGTCGAAGTCGTACTTTGGATGAAAAAATTCTTTCTCATCGATGAAAAATTCTTTCGCGTAAGCCTTTTGCCTCCCAATGAGGTTGCAGAGAAGAAATTCATTAACAGACAAAATATCTTCCTTTCTCCCGCATCTTTTCTCATTGAAGGGTTTAATGATTCCTTCAAGAAGGGAAGACAAAACTTCAGTTCTCAAATTGGAGTCCAGATACATGGTTGAAGGAAGGATAGGAGTTGCCCTCTTCTTCTCTTGCTTACAATGTGTGTGAGCTCTCTCAGCTTGTCAGTGGAACTTATATGTAACAGGTGGTTAAATAAGATCTGAGATTTTTCTTTCACTTTCCTTTTTCCAAGTTTTAGATGCCACCTGTCCGCTACTTTGACATACGGCAACAGCTGGGACAGACTGGCACACGAAAGCAGAGTATGATCCAGAGCTGCCAGCGTCATACAACACGCAAATAAACTCAAGGGTTGTCGTGATACCATCATTTTGTCTCACTGTGAAAGTTAATTTAAAACAAGGCTCAGTGACAGTTAATCATGTCGAAAGTTAGGGAACACAATAATGGTTTTCTCAAGAAGGCATATAAGGTTCACAAGCCAAATGTGAGGTAATGGGACTGTCCTCTAAGTGAGCATCAAGTGTGATATGTATCTGGTACTGCTAACAGTACGGGGGCACTCAGTTCAGTTTAAAGAAACTTAATGGACCGGACTGGTAGCTTGACCTGGGTTGGCAGCACAAGATTACTCAGTCTGGTTCTGTGTCTCCTCATGAAAAAATATGTAGCACTTTAACATTAATGTAAAAGAGATCAATCCACTTTTTATCAAAAGTTGAAGCCTAATCTCTGAGCTGTCCTCCCACACACATATTGTACGTTAAAGCAAAACACTGAACCTCAACTTTTCCCAAGTGACTTACACTGCAGCTTGCTGCCATTGGCAGGTGACTGAGAGGCAAATTGTAAAGCACTAACTACAGCCCAACGTCCAGATGAAATGTTTGGTCATTGGATGGACTTTTAAAAACATTGCTTTGCTCACTTCAAATTGTTTTGGTTAAAATATTTGCTTTCTGGTTTTTCTCTCTAGCTCAGGTTGTGTGTGAGCTGGGCTCACACTTGTTACAGAAACGTAGATTTGACATATGGTGAAAGAAGATATGAGAATTCACTTTCACTTAGACTCCTGGTTTGGGTGTAATGTAATCTGCTCTGTGCTCTGACGTACAGCAACAGATGACAGCTACAACAGGGAATGCTGTAAGACTTTACTAACTGTGATTTAAATACAAGTTGAAAAGGGGAACCTGTAAATGAAAGCACAAGTAAGAGCTCAATATTCCTTGTAAAAACACTCACAACACAGGTCTTCCTTTGAGAAACAAGACAAGATAAGATGTACCTTTATTGATCCCTTCAGTGGAAATGACAACATATTTGAATACGTTTTCTTTATAAATTCTTATTAAAGGAGAAATATTATGCAAATTTCCAGGTTCATAATTTTGTTTTGTCTTAATTCCCTCTAAAATGTGATGAAGTAGAGTTATAAAGTTTAACATACAGTGAAAATGCTCAAGTAAAGTGCTGAAAACATACTTTTATTACTTTTCACTGCTGATAACCTGAAACTGTCTTAGTATAGGCATACATTAAAACTGGGTACAAATGAAACAATACAACTGAAGCTGAAGAATATTTCTAAATCCTTTCCTTTTTTTGTCATAATGAACCACAGCATAGAGAAGGATCCCTGATGGCTTTCCCTGTTATTTATAGCTACTGTAGATGAGCCCTTGTGCTGCACACAGTTGCCATTTGGCGTGCCCGGTTTGTTTATAGCAAATGTTGAGCCAACTTTCTATATTTGTTCTGACCCTCTAACGTTTTGTTCCCCCCTTCCTCCCCTCTCTCAGCTCTGGGGCAGATCATGCTGTACGTAGACGGGATGAACGGTGTCATCGGCCACGATGAGACAATCCAGTGGCTGTACACTCTGGTTGGCTCAAAGGTACAGCCGAGCATACATACGCACACACACACACAAAAAAGAAACAACCTCAACGTACACACACACACAATGAGTTAGCCTCTCATTGTTATTCTTAGCTTTTATACCCAGAAACACAAACACATCTGCTACTGATCGTATTCTGCGTCCTGACCTGAGGGTGGTGTCTTTTGATGGTTTTGTGGTGTCTTCGTTATTTTTAAATGTTCACTTCTGCTTTGCGCCGAAAGTCAGTCTTAACTCCAGTCCAAACCTCAACAATGTATTGTCTCTATTACTTTCTCTTATTTTATTTAAAAGTGTCTTTAATTCGATTTATTTTAAACACAGACGTATCTGTAACCAGTGGCGGATGATGTTCGAGGGACAGGGGCAAAAAAGATAAAAAGGGCACCACATGTATGTGGGGGGAACCAGCCGCAGGAAGTTGTGATATATTTAAAGTCATGGAAGGGCACATCACATATTGTCCTAATAAAGGGCACCCCAGAGAGGCCTTTAGCATGTTTGTATCTACCATAGGGGCGTCCAAGAGGCCACACATGGGGTCTCAAATAACTGTTACGTTTTATAAAATAATGGTTTCTTGCGACGTGAGTTCGTGACTTCTTACCCCCCTTCCTTTAGTTCCGCCTGGTGGTGAAAACAGCTCTGAAGCTGTTGCTGGTGTTTGTGGAGTACTCCGAGTCCAACACGCCACTGCTGATAGAAGCCATCACTTCTGTGGACACCAAGAGAGGTATAAATAGCTTAACACGCCACCAGCTGCTGCGGAACATTTTCTCTTTCATTATCTTAGCCTGTTGCTGTTTACTGTAATTGTTCAGTTTACTGCCCAGGCTCATACAGAGGGGTGACTCAGCAGAGAGTCACTGATGTTTCTTTTTTGTAATGAACTGATTTCCAGGCAGCAAGCCGTGGTCCAACACGATGGAGATCTTGCATGAGAAGGATGGAGTGGACACAGAGCTGCTGGTCTACGCCATGACCCTCATCAATAAGGTGTCCGCATCTGCAGTGTCTATGTTCTGAAGTTTAACATAACATTTTCATCATTTAGTGCTAGATAGAGTAAAATATAACTCTGATATGACCCCAGGTACTTTAAATCATTCCTCATTTCTGATTTATTTCATTGTTTAAGTGTTTAAATTTAATTTAGCCACCAAAATGTTTCAGATTGAGGAATGAAACTGCCAAACTCAACATAATCTGAAATATAAACATAGTCATTAATACATTTGTAAATTGTGACATGAATTCATATTTTTGTTTTAAGATTTGTTTCTGTATTTATTCAAGCCAGTGACTTTGGCACTTTCAGACCTTTGTATCAGATCAAGGATTTGAAGCCTCAGTTGCACCTTAATGGCTGATCTGTGTCTGTTTTTTGTTTCTTGTGCAGACCCTGGCAGCACTGCCTGACCAGGATTCATTCTACGACATGGTGGACGGTCTGGAGGAACAGGGCATGGAGACCGTGTCCCAAAGACATCTAGGGCGGAAAGGCACTGATCTGGACTTGGTCGAGCAGCTCAACATTTATGAGGTTTGGGGCACAGAGAGTCACGAGATGACAAGGAAACTATTGCAAGATGATATTTACCTTTTATTACAGATCAAACTTCTTGTAAGAGCTGCTCAGGCTGAGTGAATATGACTCAGGACTGTATTTAAAGTACATTTGCTCAGTACTAAATCTCACCCCACTTCTCACACAGTCAACCTTCCCCTCCAGATGACTCTACGGCATGAAGACGGCGACGATGACAGCCAGCCTCCACCAGCGGGTCGCCGGGACCGCCGGCGAGTCAGCCTCGGGGGCGGGGACAAAAAGCGCGGCCTGGAGAGGAGGCGGAGCCGCAGGGCGTCTCTCGGCCGATCCGGTCACGCTTCCCCCTGCAGCCCGGCGTCTCCGCAGAGAGCCGGCTTCCAGCCTTTTAATGGCCAGAGAGCTGAGGACATGAGCGAGAGGTGAGAGGAGGGGAGGGTCTGTTAGAAGTTAAAGGGTGATTCACGATTTGTTCTCAGCAGGTGTAGTGAGTGATCTAAATGGTGCTCAGCAGAGAAGCTCTGACTGTCTTGTACCAACACTTTCTGCTCCAGAGCACTGGCAGGTTTCCTTCAATCCATGTAAGTTCAAAGGTCTCTCAGAGGAAAAGGTCATCAGCTGACCTTTGTGGCCTACTGCTGCTTCTCACCTCCATGCTGTAACAGCAACTAGTGCGTGTCCTGTCACATGAAGCACTCCTGAGTGTTCTGCAGTGAAACACCGGTGCACATTTGTGCTCCACTAAGAGATAAATAAATCCTCAGCAGCCTTCAGGCCTTCAGGGTTTGCTTGTCCTTCTAATACAAGCGTACACTTTATTAAACCAGCACAGGCTTATTTCAGTGCTGTGTGTGTATGCACGACAAGGGGAATTTGGAGCCGGTTGGAGCTGTTTACCTCAGGTAAATACTTCCTGTGTGCTTCCTCTCATCCGTCACTGACTCCCTTTCCGTGCCTCCTCCTTCATGCCTTTATCCTGTCAGTGTGCAAGATGCTCAAACAGGAGTAAAAATCCCTCAGCATGTGGTTTATTTAAGTGATAGATTATAATTGTTCATGTCAGGGACTGTTTCCTGCTTTAAATTATGTACACACACACAGAAAAAACAAACTTGTAATGGCTGTCCCCGTCGTCACACACACACACGGCTCTGGTCTCGTGGAACAACACCTGGCAGCGCGCGCCGACTCGACTGCAACAAGGCTCATCCGGTTTCACGAGACAAGGCAGTTTGGTGTTGCTGATCCCAAGTCAGTTGTCCAGCCGTGGCATGCTCTCCTCTTAGCATTCCCTTCCCTCTTCCTTCTCATCCAATTTTGTCCTCATGTGCATATTAAAGTAACTATCTGGAGGCACGGCGTGCGTAATGAGAAACATTCATCCCCCCTTTCTCCTGCTCCATCATTCTGTTTTCATTCGTCTTACCCCTTTCTTCTTTTTTTTCCATCACTTTATCTGATAAATGTCACGTCCTTGTTTGTCTCTTCCGTCTCTTCATTACTCTGTTGTGGTGAATTCCATTTGCATGCCTTTCTCATGTATCGCATCATCTCTCCCTCAATCCTCCCCTTAAATGTTCCGCCCGTTTGTCCGTTCATCCACCCTCTGCAGAGAGGAGGAATGTGAGGATGGCATAGAGGAGGAGGAGGAGGAGGAGGAGGAGGAAGAGGAGACTCCAGTGACTGAGTCTGGTTCGGATGAGGAGGGGGCTGATACAGTGTCTAAACAGACCACCCCCAGGTATTTTAGGACATGGTGGTAACCGGGAAATGAAATAATGTCCTGTGGTCTTTAAAAGTCTCCTCTTTCAATGTCTTTGGTTGTGTATCTGGCTGTTTGATCTCCTTGTGGCCGATGTACTATGTAGTTTGTTACTATCAATGCAATAATCTGTAACCTCCGTTCACATGGTTCCGACTCTCTCCTTTGCACAGTTACTCTTTCATCCATTTATTCCTCTAAATCCGTTCCTCTGTTTCTAGCCGGGCTAGACCTCTTCCATCCATAGTTCACCGAACAACCCTCCAGTCCATCACCATCACTTCTAGAAAGGAGAACATGAAGGACGAGGAGCAGAGGAATCGGACTGAACCCACCATCCACTCCCCCTCTTCTCCCGCCTCCTCTCTCCCCATCTCCTCCCCTCTCAGCCCCCCGGCCCAGCCCTCCCTCCTGGCCTCCCTGCTGGCAAGGAAGAGGTCCATCGTCACCGTCCCGGCCACCAAGGAGGTCAGCCCGCCCTTGCGCGGCAGCACCCGCCTCTCCCCCGACCGCCTGCCCTACCTGCCCCACTCGCCCTTCCACCTCTTCTCCTACGACCTCGACGAGGAGCCGTCGCCCCCGGCTTCGGCTAAAACCAGCGAGGAGTCGCCCAAAACAACGTCTCCCAGGTCAGACGGACAGCAGAGCTCAGTCTCCAGAGCTCAAGAAGCACAGAGAGTTTTCCCTGCGTCTTCTCCACGCTGCACTTTTCAGTTTCCACTTCTTTTTCTGGCTTTTACCAGCTTGGATCTCTTTGCATCACTTTTGTTAATCACCACCTCCACTCTTCACCAGTTCTTTTCACTTCTTTGACTGCACGGCTTCACACCTTCAGCCTGTCAACGCTCTTATTATCACCTGTCGTTCCTTTTTCCTCCCTTTCTTCTTTCTTTTCTTAGTTTTGACACTTGCTTGCAGTCCTCACTTTCTGTTTCTCACTGTCACCACTTTTTCCTTCTTTTGAAGAACAGCACAAGCACAGTAGCTTTTTCACGGATGCATTTTTCTTCACCTGTAGATCTGTAGTTTCACTTCTTGCTTCTGAGCTTCATCCTTTTAGTAGAATTTTAGCATTTTCTCATCCATACTTTCTCCCTTCACTGTCCACTTTGATATTATAAGTAAATAGTATTGTTGTATATGATTTTTCTCTTGGATAGGACGGTCTGTCCATATGACGTGAACCTCACCTATACATGTCTTGTTATGATAATGCTATAGTATATTCAGGATGCTGCAGTTTACGGCCCTAGTCACAAATGGTGCATATTTAATAGGTCTGCAACAAACAATTATTCTCTGGATTAATTGATTAGTTTGTCTAGAAAATGTCTTTGGACTGTCATAAAGGAGTAAAACAAACCGAACATTTTGACAGTTAAGAAGCTAGAATCACAGAATTCTGACTCTTTTTGTAAAAAAAAAAATGACACAAACCGATGAATTGATAATCAAAATAGTTGGCAATTCATTTAAAGGTGCAGTATGTAAGAATCGGCCACCTGTCGAATTCATACTCCAAACAAATAGTGGGCAGCATACCACTAGAGAAAGCGCTAACTGCTGCTAACTATAGCGGCTGTTAGCTTGTAAGCTCAGTTAACCGTGCAGTTAGAGGTCATGTTCAGCTGACTCTGCCCGGACTGGGAGCTTGGAGCACCGGAGGGCTTGTTGGTTTTCTTTAGTATCGAACTGTCACCTCTGGAAGTACAAAGTGGATAGCGGCTAGCTGGTTAGCATGTTAACTTCAACAGATATACCTGCAACACAAATCACAGATGTCTTTGACATAATGTTAAAACTGTTGTGTCTTTTTGAATGTTTTAAACAAAAAAATCTTACATATTGCACCTTCAATAGTTGAGGTTAAACAAGACAGCTTAAAAAAGAAAACTGCTGCCTGGATAAATGAATCCTCAAAGTAAATTTATTATAGCAGAGGGTCTTGTCAGATTCACAGTGGACTTGACGGATGGAGAGACACCTTGCCTGGCATTTTCAGGGAAACACAGCAGAATAAACACTACAGCAGTTACTAATTAAGGTCGCTCTAGTGTTGCACCAACAGCATTCCCGTTATGTAACAAGGTGTCGCATTCGTTTCTCGCCACCAGTTTCGCACCGACGAGTTAGTCACCAGGGTGTCGTGTAACCGGGTGACTGCGGAGGTCGCTCACTGTCACCCATTTTCTCACCCCTTCTCTCACCCAGGAATGGAGGTGTCACGTCCTACGCCTCTGTCAGTACCCCGAGTACGCCCACCAGCCCCAGGTGAGAGGAGTCGACGTGTCCCTGTACACGAAAACTTCCTGAAAATACACACTTGTGTACCGTTAACACATTCCCATGCAAGTTTGTGTGTGTTTGCCGGAACGAACACACACACACACACACACGTGTGTAACGAGCCTCAGACTGTGTGCAGCCCTGTGCTGCGTTCATGGTGCTGACATAGCGAAGTGAATGTGACTGCAGCTCTCTGGTTCTCTAGTTACTAAGCTGCTCCTGTTTCCTCCACGGAGAATACCGTCATTAAACGTAATTTATGGCCTGTTACATACGTATGCACACGTGTATAAGCTCTGTATATATATCGAGCATGTGATGTGTTATGTTCATGAACACATTCAGATGTTTATATTGTCTCATCACCTCACAATGGTGCAGCAGAAGCTAGCAGAGGCAAAACCGTGATGCAATCAATAGATAATAAAGACATTTTTAATGTTGCACTGTGCTGAGTGTTTGACAGACTTGGTGCTTGAGGATCGCAGCATCACACTGGCTGTGTAATGGCAGAGGTGTAATCAAACCTCTTTTTTTCTTCCCTGCAGGCCTGCTTTGGGAGGTCTTCTCTCCTCCTCATACCGACAACACCAGGAATCGCTGGCGGCCGAGCGAGAGCGCCGCCGTGTGGAGAGAGAGGAGAGGCTGCAGAGGATAGAGAGAGAGGAGAGGAACAAGCACAGGTGGGGCATCGCTGGCTTTGTTTTTAGACAAGCAGTTTGAAACGACAGAGTACGTTATTTAAAAATGAGATAATTCAAATGAGCGCTCCAGCACTGGAAATGTACTTCCATGAAGATGGGGGACTCGCATGAGACAGAAAAGGCAGACATCATCTGACTTATTGCCTCAAGTACGAGCCAAGCTCCAAAACGCAGGAACACTTTTCATAATGCTACTCAGAATCCTCCTAAGTAGGGTCGTGTCTGAATCTGAATTTTCCAAGTTGACGATCACAAATGTGGGCCGGACCAGATGGTTCTCGAATCTTGTTGTGACCGTGAGGTTGCAGGGCAGCCAGTCTTCAGGACGTCAGTGCACCTGGCCAAGAAATAGTCCTGCAATTAAGACAGTGTGATGGTTCAGTGTCTTGTAGTGCAGTGAACGGTGTCTCTGTCTCAGCCACTCCGCCCCCATCACTTGTTTCTGCTCTACCTCAGTGAGAGGGTAGGATCACAACGTTACATACATGTTTACTTCAACACATAGCATTGCTATGACCTAATATGTTTTGTTTGTCGTTAGCACCTACATTACATCTGACCAATTGTGACAGACCTGGGATTTGTATTTACGACAGTGGTGTCGCATTCAGAAACTGTGGGGCGCACCAAATCACACAAAATGCCAATTTCAACATAATGTTGCTTTAATTAGCTTTTAGTTTGAGCTTTTTCCACCTGTTTCCAGTCTTTGAGCTGCTGGCTATAATAAATATAACAATGGTGTTGATATTCTCATTGAAGTCTCGGCAAGAAAGCACAAAAGCTTATTTCTTAAAATGTCCTTTTCTTTTCAGCCAAAAAATAGAGAATATTATTATAGATTTGTAACATACATACATTAATGAACTGTAGAAGTAAAGCTGCTGTAAGCATTGTAAATATGTCAAATGTACTATATAAAATGGAAATGAAGAGAGTAGGATTGTGGGTTACATCAGTACCTTGTGCATGGTGTGTAAACATTTCATATCCACACTGGCAGGTCCACAGAGGATCGTACTGGTGCAGGGTTTGATTATTATGTTTTCAAAGTCTCTGTTTGTGTGTGTCTCTCACAGTCGCGGATATGTGGATAAAATGGAAGAGGCCAGGCTCGCGCGGGAGGAGAGGTAAGTGTGTGTGCACTAAATCAAAACAACACACACTCACAGAACAGCTGAGCCCGCGGGGAATATGTTTCAGCCTGTGGTTTGGGAAGCTCGGTAATGGTGTAATTGTTTTCAGGTTAAAAAGGTGCCCTTTGCTGCCAGAGGCTGGGGGGATACTGAACCGATTTTCTTTGCTCTGTCGGCTTGTTTTTCCCTCTCTTAAGGAGCTGTATTTTAACTGCCACGCTCTGCCAAGTGCTGGATTGTTTTGGCCGCATGCTGTGAGAAAATCAGATTCCAGGATTCGTCAAGCTTTTCACCCTGAATGCGCGTGCACACACACAGACACTCAAGCGCATGTACTTCTAATCCCACAGACAAGAAGAATTTTCATGAGGCCAATAAATATGTGTGTGTGCAAAGGGGAATCACAGGAAGGAAGAGACGCACTCAAGAGGGTATGAGAGGTCACGACCAGATTCAGGACCGATCATACTCGATGCAGTCATCTTTTTGTTATTTTCCTCCCTTCTCTTCTTCTTTGTCTTCCATTGACACACTATGCACTGTGCCAAGTGCTTTTCCTTTAGACTCAGACCTCTTTCACCTTCAATTTAAAGCACCGTTGATAAAATAACACATGGTGTCCAAGGGTCGGAAATCAGAGCCAAAGAAAGACAAACTGAGACCAGGTGAATTCAACAACAGATGGTGGAAACAAGACACAAGACAAGCAAACGTGGACAGAAAGCCAGAGAGGGAGATGAGCACATGGGAGATGTGTCCACAGAAGAGGCTGATGTATTTATGGTGTATTTGGGCCTCATGGTAATTAGGAAAACATGAGTTTTTACCCCAGTTCACCTCCCTGAGGGACGTATGTGTCTGACAAGATACAGTGCTGTAGCACCTGGAGAAAAAGAAAAAAAAATGGTATGAAATATATGATGGCTTCAGTGACAGTCCAGAAAAGATTGTTAATGGTGTACGAACTGAACAGGAATCCTGAATCATGTCTCAAACATTTTCGTTGAGTTCGTCTGCTGAACGCAAAGTTATTTTTCTCCCATGGAGCTTGATGCCTGGCTACTACGTATTGCTAATTGCTTGGTTGCTAGATACAAAGTGCATAGCACACCAAACCAAGATGCTGAACATGGTAAACATTATTCCTGCTAAAAATGTTAGCAATATCACTGTGAGCTTAGCATGCTGACACTTTAGCAGGTATTATTCAGCTCATAGCTCCACTGTGCCCAACTACAGCCGAGCGCCACAGTATGTGTTGCTTATGTGCAGTTGCTAGTTGCAAAGGGCTAATTAGCACAACAAACTAAAATAAACATAACAAGTACAGCCCCACGGTATGTGTTGCTAATTTTGTAGTTGCTAGTTGCAAAAGGCTAATTAGTAACTAGCACACCAAACTAAGTTGTTGAACTTGGAAAGCACTGTGCATGTTAAACATGACAGCGTTAGCCTCATGAGCATGCTGTTATTTTAGCTCATAGCATTTAGCTCATAGCGCCATCTTGTTTCTAAATGTTAAACATACTAAAGATCAAGATCGTTAATACAGGACGACACAGTGATGCTCACACCGCTTTTGTCCACAGGAGTTGAAAGAATCAACAAAACTTTAAAGTTCTTGGAGCTTCTTTGAATAAATCATGAAATTCCATGTCATATCATCATCATCCATGGTATAGCAGTCATGTCACTCCTAACCCTAACCCGGTGATAAGAGACTTTTAATACTATGGTAGTATCAGGTCAGTGTTTGATAATGCATTTGTGTATTGGCCGAGTACAGCTTAACACACACAGACAGTAAACAGGTTATCAAAAAGTGATTTATGGGCAGAGGCAGTTACTTACAGTGATAGTCTGGTATGCTAAAATGTTTTGCAAACTATAACTCAACACCTTTTATTTCGAAGTGCGTCAGACATACAGCATGCTGAAGGTTTTCGTTCCAAGCTGAAGCACACAATACACAGTTGGCTCACTCGCTCTGTTTCACTCCCAATCAGGTGCACACGCACACAAACACACACATATATTGGTATCCAGTTTCTCCAGACCTCTGAAGTGGCCTGATGCTAATGAACTCTGAACAGAAGCTCCACACATTCATGGCACGGTGGGAAAGAGGAGGGGTTAGAGGAAGAAAGAGAGAGAGAGAGAGAGAGAGAGAGAGAGAGAGAGAGGGTTGATTCAGTGCCAGTGAATCTATTCTAGCCAGCAGGTTGAGTGGTAAAATTTGTTAAGGGGAGACTTGGAGGAAGAGAAGAAGGGAAAGGATAAGAGAGGAGAGCTGATCGAGGGACATCTTGAACAGGTTTACTCTGATTCACTTCTGCTGTTTGGCCTTTCGGCAGCCAGACATTAACTTCTCTCCTGTCCTCTCCTCTCCTCTTCATCCTTCCTCCCTAACACTGTCTCTTCTTCTCTGTGCTCCCGCTGGTTGCGTATTTGGACTGCTGGTGATAGCCGGACATTTGGCTTAACAGGAGAGGAAAGGAGAGCAGGATGGGGAAAGTCTTGACTGCAGGATCTGAGGGATGAATGCGTTAAATGCTTTGTTGACGGTTAACAGGGTGCGGTAGAGAATTGAGGTGGGCTTATAGTGTGAGGAGAAGACACAGAGGAATGTGATTTTAAGGTCATCAGTAGGTTTGTAGTTTGTGATGAATTCATCAGCAAACAAACCAGTTCAGAGCAGCTCTCTCTCCAACTCTCTAACTCTATTTTTTACCTCCTTCCTCCTCCTTCCTCCACCCTCTCCTTCAGGTATAAGACCGTGGAGCGTCTGGCAGCAGAGGAGTTCGAGCGGGACCGTGTCCGGGTGTCAAGGACTCGCCCTGACCTCAACCTGAACTTTGAACCCTCGGAGGCCTGGCCCTCGTCATCGCGCAGCAGCACCCCGTCATCCTTCGCCTCCCAGGAGGACGCAGAGGCTGACCTCGAATCCGGGACCCCCGCTACCCCCAACACGCCCTCTGAGACTGGTAGGACAACTGAGAATACCGTTTGATGGAGTAGCTGTCATATAGAAACGCACGACACACTGTGTTGACTAATCACATGGGGTCTCTGTGAGGATGGAGTTGCTAACAAGTAAAAAATGTTAAGATGACGACATGTAAGAGTAACATGTAACACTGTAGTCAACTAGACATGTTTACATACTCCGCTGGATTTAATTATTATACGGTCAAATATCTGGTCAGTCTTGCACTAAACTGGACATTAATATTCAACATTACTACCGCTACAACTAATAGCAGGATTGCCACTGTATTTCCTGCCCGTACTGTTAGCCATACTAAATACTAAATAAAAATTTAAAGGTGCAAAGAGTGTTAGTGTTCACGCCACTAGCACAGGAGCTTTAGACCGGGATGGGCCAGGGCTAGCTGGTTAGCATGCTACACATGCTCGGCAACATAATATGAAGACATCATAATGTTAAAACTGCTACTCTTTCACACTCTGTTGATAATTTTAATGACGTTTTGAATATTTTAAACCAAAATTCTCACATATGCGCCTTTCAGGGGCTAAGTTAGCTTATGCTATAACTGTGTATACTCTGAAACAAATGTTGGTCCTATAATGATTAATGGTGGTGAAAACATTGAATTCAGAACAATTTAAAGGAATACCAAGTCTTGGTTAACTCAGCAAAATCCGTGGTTACCATGGTAAAACCAGTTGCAGTTTAATACGATAGCAGTAGCTAACTGAAATGAGCAACTGTTGCATCCAAGCAAAACTTGTTGGTCAAAAAACAATTGCAACCGTGTCAGTAGTTTCACTAGACGACAGCAGGGCACAGCAAACAGGGTAGGTTATCTTGCAGAAGAGTTGGAGATGTGTAACTGTTCCATTATTCAATGTAAAATTCACAACTCATTTTCTGTCCAAAAAAATGCAGAAAATAATCATGTATTGTTTTCGTAAGAGTATTTTGGATGACGGTTTATAGCGCTAACAGGGACATCGAATGGGGGGGAAAGGAGGCCTGAGTGTACAGGGTCCAGAAGATTTTGTGCTATGCCCCTGAACATTATTATCAATAAGATAAAATTGCAAACAATTACCTTTGATGACATTGAACTGATCATTGAATGGCTAAGAATGGCAACATAAGTTAATGATGCACCAAAAACTCTCAGTACGACCTGAAGATTGTATGTTAAAGTTCTCTTGTATGACTTTGAATTCTGTCGGTTCACACCTTGGTGACTTATAATTAAAACCAGAAGGTCTCCAGTTCAATTCCCAATAGAGCGCCCCAAAACAATCACTCTTAACCTTAAATTGTTGCAGTTTGCAGCCTGCGGTTTAAATTAGCATGCAGGCGTGAGCACGAGAAGGCGAGGCGAGAGGACTGTGGAAAATACTGAGGGAGAGAAGGGGGAAACCATCGGGGGGGCAGAAAGAAAAAAAACAGAGCGAGGACAGGGGTGAAAGGGTCAAATAGGTTTTTGAAAGACCTTTTTGAATACCAAAACATCTCGAGTGAGAAAACAGCCCTGTCCTGGAGCTGAGTGCATGCGTAGCCATGAGCCGAGTCGCTGCCGCTCAAACGGGCGAGTGTATGAGGCCTCACAGTGTCGTGTTATTCTAACCCCGCCTGCCTCACTGCGCGGGCTGTACTGTTAGGTTACGTGTTTGCACCGTGTACATGAGTGTGTTTTGATGTAAACAGGAACTTAATTCCTCATTTCCTGTTCATATCCTGGTCCTGCAACAACCGGGCTTTATGTACCCGCCATATTGTTTACATTAGTGTATGGGTGTGTGTTTTTGTTTTTCTTGTTACCGTGCGAGTGTGCAGGGTGTCCCGGGAGCCTAAACAGAGACGTCTTTAAAATCAAAGACAGCCGTGTCACATGTTTCACCTTACAGTATGTTTCTGCGTAAGTGATCGCAGCGTGTCTAATCAAGGCATGAGATGAGAGAGTAAACCAGCATTTTACATTTTTTTTGTGACAAGGAGAGGCCGATGACTCCAGTGCCAGTGTAGAAGCAGAGGAAAAAGAGGCCCCCGCTGAAGAGGAGGAAGAGCAGAAAGAGGAGGAAGAAGAGGAGGAAGTACAAGAGGAAGCGGCGGCAGAAAAGGAGGAGGAAGTCGAGGAGTGTGAGCAGGAGCCGGAGAAGGAGAGAGAGGAGGTGGAGGCGGAGGCGGAGGTGGAGGTGGAGGTAGAGGCGGAGGCAGAGGAGGACAGCGGCATCCTGAGCGACAAGGAGCGACAGAATGAGGAGGTGAATGAGAAGGACAACTGCTCGGCCTCCAGCATCTCCTCGGCCAGCAGCACTCTGGAGAGAGAGGAGAGGGCCAGCAATGAGAATGGTGGGTAGTTTTGTGACTAACGCTAAAGTCGTGTTGAGAAGTCTAGTTCTAGTTGGCAGCGTGTTGACATCACTCTTCAAAACTCTTCAAATTAGTCATGTTTAAAGTTACACTTGAATTTTTTACTGCCAGCACTATTAAGCAGTATATTGATGACTGTGTGTCATTCTGCTGCCAGTGTACAGTAGCAGACATGGATGTAATAACATGCATTTTGGCGAGCAACAGTGATTGTAAATCTAACTTTGAGTCAGATCTATTGTAGTCTCAAAATCATGGGAAAAATTGGTGTTAGAGTAAGTTCTTACCAAAGCTGATGCCAAATGTAGGTGGTAATGTCTTAATATCTAAGGAGACATATTGTGCTTATTTTCAGGTTCATAATCCTTTTTAATTTTACTACTAGAATAGGTTTACATGCTTTAATGCTCAAAAAACACATCCGTTTTCTCATTCTGTCCAGTGCTGCAGCACTGTATTCGCCCTCTGTCTGAAACGCTCCGGTTTAGCTCCTGTCTCTTTAAGGCCCCCCTCCTGAACACCCAGGCTCCTCTGATTGGTCAGCTCAGAGCAGCTGTGCTACATCAGTATTTACATGCCAAACTAGTCGCCAAGCTTAAATTATGCCAATGTGTGACATGATGACGTAGTGTGATGTCACAAAGTCACAGAATTTCAGGAGGAGAGAGGAGCTTCTGTTTGTGCAGACTTAGATCTGTTTCTGATCAGCAAAGGAAACGGATGAAAAAGCCTAAAAGGTTTCCTGTAAGTGATACTATTTCAAATGAGTCCTCTGTAGTGGATGCTGGAAATACATTGCAATTTGTGCTACGTTGTCGCAATTATGGAGATTTTGCAGAATAATAGCTTCAACGTAGGCAGTAGTACCGAAACCAAGAACAAACACAAGACCAATTACAGAGGGCTTCTCCAAGTGTACACGTAAACATCGCCGCAACCTACGGAGAGAGGAGTGTTATGTTTGGTCACAGAGGCTCCCACAGGGACAGGCACACCTCCCACATCTAAACAATTATTGGCTGATTGCTTATTTCAGCTGCTTTTGGGAGGCATGGCCGACACAAAAAACTTACATCAACATGGGGCACACTGTAATGAAAGAAAGGACCCTTGTGCATGTCGGCCTACTTGCAGCACAGCGTGGAACGTTTGGGCACTCACTTTAGGTTGGACCGTACAAGAAAATTAAAAAACGTTTTGTGAAAGTCCAGGAAAGTGAGTGAGATTACATGATGATTCTTAAAGGTCAAGCTCCAAAAACATCAGATTCTACAGTTGACATAATACAACTAAATGGCATCTTTCAGCAGCCCCTTCCTGCCTCCAATAATACAACTGTGTTCATGGTGTTACTCCTTGTGTCAAGTAAACTGAACCTCATTTTTAATTTCTAAATGCATACTGTTATATATATTAATTTGTACAGGTATTTCAGTTGATACTCCAAAGTGCTTTGATTTTAAAGCCTCCTTGACAATGGCTAACGGCATGCAGAGCGCACTCTTTCTTACATCCCTCTCTCCTCTCGACAACCTCCTTCTCAGGCTTTAAGGAGGAAGAGGTGAGCGAGCAGTGCAGCAAACTTCTCAACAGCAAGCTCTTCATGCTGGACATGCTGTACTCCCAGAACAAGAAGCCCAGTGATGAGGAGGAGGAGGAAGAGGACGCGGAGAAGGAGAAGGAGAAAGAGAGAGAAAAAGAAGAGGGGGAGGACAAAGAAACCCAGGAGGATGCTAACAGCCAACTAGAAGGTGGCCAGGGGAGCGACAACAGGGCCGACAGCTCCGATGTCCACAGGAGCATCCGACCGTTCGCAGAGCGGTTTGGAAACTTGATCAAGGACCTCGTGTCACCCCAGCCTCACCTGGAATGCCCGGCCAACGAGCCCCCTCCTCCCCCACCCAAAAAGGAGTCGGACACGATCTGGGACCAGCTCCTGGCCAGCCCTCGAGAGCTGCGCATCGGGGACATCAACTTCACCGACCTGACCGAGGAGGACGACAAGGACATTCTGGATGCCGTTTTGATGGGAGGGTGCAGCGACCTCCCGCCCCCGCCCCCTCCTCCGCCCTTCATCCATCGCTTCCCTCCACCCCCTCCCATGCTAGGCAGCTGCCCCCCACCCCCTCCCTTGATTGGTATAATGAGGCCTCCACCTCCGCCTTCATTTTGTGGCCCGCCGATCCCAGTGCCTCCTCCCCCGGAGCCGCCTCTGTTCAACAAGAAGAAGAAGACGATCAGGCTGTTCTGGAACGAGGTGAGTCAAGACAGAGTTACCTTTTTCACCCGTCAGGTACAACTGAGGCTTTTTGGACAGAAGAAGCAGCGGCATCACTCTTCATTCAGGCTTTCACTTTATCTCAGTGTGTAGAGACAAGGTATGTGTAGTGTGTCAAATTAAGTCTGATTTGTGAGAAGTATCTGTTCGTCCGACTGGAAGTCTTGCATGAAGATCAAGAGTTCTTATAAAACAGCACATTTTCATTTGCCAGTTACCATTAAGGAGTCATGAGTAAAAAATGACCCACAGTGTTCCTGCTGCTGCTTTAACCCGGGGTTATTTGTGTTCAGAGTCTCTCATTTACCTCTTTTATTGTAGGAAATGGGCGTCCAACACATGTCTCTACCTCACGCAGTCCGTTGTTCTCGTTCTGTTTGTGATCAGGTGCGTCCGACAGACTCTCAGTACAGCGACTACAAGCGGAGCGGAGACTCGCTCTGGTCCAAACTGGAACCAGTGAAGTTGGACACGGCCAAACTGGAACACCTGTTTGAGACGAAATCAAAGGAGATACCAGTTACAAAGGTAAACAAGCAGTGTTTGAACATGGTTCACAGAGGTCTGGGACAAGCAGCTGGCTGTTGTACACTGTAAAATCTGACAAAGTGATCGAACTTAAAAAAGTGGATTACCTCAAAATTGATTAAATTAAAATCAACTAATAATTTTAAGTTGTTCAAATGTTATAGCTCGTACAACTTAAATTTATTGGTCTACTTTACTTGGTAATTCTGAGGTAATCGTGTTTCCTGCCTTTTTCAATCTAAATTCAACTTTAAAAATGTACAGTGTAGCTCTAAGTGTTTCTAACTGTCAAACAAGTTTGAAGGTCACTTGTCGCAAAAAAAGAAAAAAAAACATTGTGAATTAAGCACATTTCCATTAAGGAGCAAATAAACTAGGCTACGGAAAAGTTTTGTCTTAAGTTTGCGGGATAGGCAACGTTACGCAAACAAAATCAGTCACCATGGCCGTCTACAAGGGAAGTCTTTAAGATTTTTTTTCACGCTTTCTGGGTAAATCCATGAAGACACAGACAGCAGAAATGGCACAAACCACCTCAAGTTAGTGCGAAAAAGTTTTTCACCAAATTGAGGCGAATTTTCCTTAATTTCCATCAACCTTTTCCAATGCAGTACCTCAAAATGTGCATTGAAAACATTAACGTAAACAAAGCTACTGTTTGATACTGAATGAATGCCCAACCTTTTATCACAATGAGTGATATTTTTTTGTGTTTGTTCATCTTACAGCACACATGATTGACTGACCGGTAATTGGGGTTTGTCAATGATATGATATGATGCATCTTAAAATAGTGGCAAAGCTTTTTTATTTTGAAACTTCTTGGACAGTGAGTCAGTGGTGCCCAAAGGTGCTACAACCACAAAAACAACCTTAAAAATGACAGTTTTGTGACGGATCAGGGGAAAGAGAGGCAGTCTTTGTGGGAGAATCGTGTGTATAAAATTCATAGTCAATCACATTACTTATGTAAAATAATTAAAACTCTGTCAGCTCCTCATGTTTTGATAGAAGTTGTGTACTTTAGTTTTGTTTCTTTATGTACTGCTGCTTTATCAAACACACTTCGCTTTTCACACAGCCCAATGGTAATGGTGTCCAATACCTCCAGCAATCGAAAGTTGAAGTCTTAGGGGTTTTGGGGAGGTCACGTCTGTTCCGATCAAACAGGAGAGTTTGAATCCTTCGTAATTCTCACAAAGCCTCTAAATAAGAAAAGTATGGACTGCTAGGATTAGGGCTTCTCACACATTGAACTCCTGAGCCTCTGTTTCGAAAGCACGACTTCTGTCCGAGCAGAAGCAGTGAATAACTCGCCTCAGCTCGGCTTCTGGTCTACAAGTAGTGTAACAGCATGATGGTGGTCTGCAGCTACAGTGTCGAAAGAGCTCAAGTAAAGCTTCCAGTTAATGAGAGAATCCAAGATTTAGAGGACCACCACAATATTAAAGCCGTCAGAGGCCACAGCAGACTTTGCTGATATTACTATGGCAGACTCTCCTTTGTTCCTTCTTTAGGTTCTTGGGTTCTCTTACCCGACCCATCAGAATGTAAAGTATGTTTTAGTTATTAAAACCATCAGAGATCGCAAGGTTCAAAGCAATTTCACATACGATTCTGCTTATAAATTTAAGTTCAGTCTTTGGTGGTTTTCAGACTTCGTTCCATTTGATCTATTTCCATTTGATGTAATTTACAATAACTGATATACTGTTGTGTAAGTCTTCCAGACCTCCATATGGTGAGTATATAACTATATAGTGGCAGCAACCAGGTCTTCACCCTCCTCTGTTACACTTTCAAGTTACGACCTCCTTCCTCTTAGAGCTTATAATGACCTCAAGTACTGGTGAGGTCATGTGTTCACATACAGTGTCACTAAATCTGCAGGCATGCAAACGTCAACATTAACACACACACTGTACCTGTGATCGTATTCCCTGCTCTGTTAACCGTATAGTTCCCACAGCTGCAGTCAGTGTGAGCTGAGTGACGATGCCTCTAATCCGTAAAGCCGACCACACAGAGACAAGAGAGAGAGACAGAGGGAGACCCAGCACTGACCCTCACATTGGTTTTGTGCTCTAGAAAACAGCAGCGGACGGGAAGCGGCAGGAGATCATCGTCCTGGATTCCAAGAGGAGTAACGCCATCAACATCGGGCTGACGGTGCTGCCTCCTCCTCGAACGATCAAGACGGCCATAGTTAACTTTGACGAGTACGCGCTCAACAAGGAGGGCATAGAGGTAGGAGATCCACGCGATCTGATGCACGTGATTGAAGGTGACACCCGTCACTCATTCACTGCTGTCCTCTCTTGCAGAAAATCCTGACGATGATCCCCACAGAGGAGGAGAAGCAGAAGATCCAGGAGGCCCAGCTGGCCAACCCCGACGTCCCGCTGGGCTCGGCAGAGCAGTTCCTCCTCACGCTGTCCTCCATCAGCGAGCTCTCCGCCAGGCTCCAGCTCTGGGCCTTCAAGATGGACTATGAGGCAACTGAGAAGGTGTGCACTAACCTATTAGATCAGATGAAACTTTAACAATTTGAAGAAACATGCTTTTCATAAAAAAATATAGAGGAGGGAAGGGCCAAACCAAAAGCATTTTCAAACAGCACGTTTAAAATCATAGCGAGCGAGTGGATGTGGTTTTATCAAACCAGAAACAGACACACGCATTAAAAAAGCCAAATGAAGTCCACTCTTAGTAAATGTGCGCAGCATGTGTGCAAATGTGTGTGTGTCTCGTGTGCGTCAGCAAGCAACAACATCCCTTTCGGTGCACACAACATCCGCGAAACATCAACATACTTACATCGGAACATCATAACAAAAAATGCACGCCTATTAGCGGCACCTTGTCCTCTTCTGGCACACTCGGGCGGAGAATGCATCCAGGAGGAGAAGTTCAAAGTCCAGACCCGGAGAATGAAAAACACGCCGCCCCTCCCTCTCCCTCTCCCCCCGTCCTGTAAATTTTACGGCTTTCCGCAGGATGCAGTTGTCTTTAATCTCTCCGTGAGAGGCACGACGGCATTCCCGACTCAACTCTGTGGGACGGTTTGGTAGTGGGAGGCTTAATGGAGGGCATCATACCGCGCAGGAGCACAAACACATGCATGCGGGATAAACCAAAACACAAGAGCTCGATGTAATCAGAGGCACGAGGCCGACCGGAGCAGCAACCTTTAAACGACCTCTCGTGACCTCAGACGGGCGCAGATCATTTGTGGTCGGAGGCGACGTGCACCTGCTCACCGCTTAAAGAGCAGCACATGTTTTCGGGCGTATTAATCGACTCAGCTAATGATGTTTGTGTGTGTGTTCTCCCCCTTCGCAGGAAGTAGCGGAGCCGCTGCAGGATCTGAAGGAAGGTATGGAGCAGCTGGAGAAGAACAAAACTCTGCGTTACATCCTCTCCACGCTGCTCTCCATCGGAAACTTCCTCAACTGTTCCACTGTGAGTCACAGGTTCACGTCATCACACTGGGACATAATGACAAGCTCCTTTTGTTTGGGGTAATTGTAGAGATAGCCGGTGGTTTTAATGGCGTGTGGGTTTTTTAAGCCTGTAATTTGTAGATTAAAAATTACATCACAGATTAGCTACTATTGTTTGGTCAGGACAGACCGTTTCTTATAATACATTTTGATTTATTTGATTATGTTATGTTCATTTTATGTTCAGCTTTAATGGATTTTGGTGCAGGTTTCTTTTTACATAGGAAATCTGATAAGAATCTTGATCTGTGTGTCCAGGCTAAAGGCTTCGAGATGACGTATTTGGAGAAGGTCCCGGAGGTGAAGGACACGGTTCATAAGCAGTCTCTGCTGCATCACGCCTGCTCCGTGGTGGTGGAGAACTTCCCTCAGAGCACCGACCTCTACTCGGAGATCGGAGCCATCACACGTTCTGCAAAGGTACGCTTGGCGACTCGCCGACTGAGAGTTTATATATGAACTGTTCTGCATCTCTGCGCTCAGTAGGCGATGTGGTCTGTTTGGGGGCAAAACTCTGATCACCTAAAGCAATCCACAATGTGGGTTGTAAAGGCTCGGAAAGCTGCCCATTCAAACTGTCTGTCATAATGTAGCATCGGTCTGGGTAGGTTTACAAGGAGGATGCATTTTGGTCATTTTGCTAACAAATGGGATGGCGTCCCCCCTCGTCTCCCCTCAGATTGTCGAATATCTACACAAGAAAATATTTTCAAGCCTTAAAACTGTTACAGTCACTGAATTCAACATGAAAAATCTGGTCAAAGTCCGATTCCATTTTCAATTTTGTAAGTTTGAGGAGCCGATCATTTGCAGTAAAGCTCTGACAGCTAACCGATAACATACCAGGCTGTTTCCGCTGAGCATTTTAATTGAAAGTTTGTTGGTGTAGGAGGTGGATTCTAACCGTCATTGTCTCAGGAGAGATTTAGCTCTCGCACAATGCATGCTGGAAAATCTGCCACTATGCTAATCATGCTTCTTAGTGAATTCCTACAACTCCTCATTTCAATCAGCAGTGGATTTGGCATGTTTGAGGGGGAGGGATGGAAAATATAAAAAGGGCACCAGCCCTTTCATTTATGAAAATAAAAATGCCATTCAGTTACTTCGAGGGCTTCCTATGTTTTGTTTTTGATGCAAGTTTTTTAAAACACTTTCCCTCCACAAGTCCCTTATTTGCACCAACATGTCTTCCGTCAGGTGGATTTCGACCAGCTGCAGGAGAACCTGTGTCAGATGGAGCGCCGCTGCAAAGCCTCATGGGACCACCTGAAGGTGATCGCCAAGCACGAGATGAAGCCCCAGCTGAAGCAGAAGATGTCCGACTTCCTCAAAGACTGTGCAGAGAGGATCATCATCCTCAAGATTGTTCACCGCAGGATCATCAACAGGTAGTCATCTCAGCGCAGAATATCCACTGGTCTTAAAAACTGTGCATCTATTTGAACTTTCTGTTCAGATACTTTCCCACAAGACGACAAAGGAAATTGGATGTTGTCATTCTTCTCCCAGGTTCCATTCGTTCCTGTTGTTCCTCGGTCACCCGGCCTACAGCGTGAGAGAGATCAGCGTCCACAGGTTCAGCAAAATCATCAGCGAGTTTGCGCTGGAGTACCGAACCACGCGAGACCGCGTGCTGCAGCAGAAACAGAAACGAGCCGACCACCGCGAGCGCAACAAGACCAGAGGGAAGATGATCATGGACGTCAACGCTCCTGTGAGCATCACACACACACACACACGCAGAATCTCTTACACAAGGACACACTCAGGTGTCACACTCTCAGATTCTTTTTCGGATCCATCATTGCTTTTTCACCTGATTCCCTCCTCATTTTCTTCGAGCTCGTCTTTGACTTTCACTCTTTCTTTCCTCTGTAGTCTGATGATGAAGAAGAGAGTGAGGTATCAACGTGTGTGCTCTCTGTCTGCATGCATGTGTGTGTGTGTGCGTGTGTGTGTGCATGAAACCACTAACCATGACTGGACCAATTTACCTCAGAGTTTTCCTTTTTTTACTGATATTAACATCTGAATGAATCAGTCAATAAACCAGAGCAGACATTCTAATCTTTACAGGCTGGATTCTTCTTTTGTCACATTAGAGTCAAAGCCTTAATTACTTCAATTACAAGCTGCCGTATTCTTATTCTCTTTCTTCCCGTCTCTCCCCGTCAGTGTGCTCGGTACGGCTCCAGCAGCACCAGCGGCGCCCCCAGTGGCAGCCAGGACAGCGAGCAGCCTCAGGGTCTGGGCCACGCTGAGGATGCTGTCGAGCACGAGAACATGAAAGCCGTGCTGAGGACCAGCGTCAGCGGCGGAGACAAGGAGGCAAGCGGAGTACCGGGGCTTCGGACACGGACAAGATCCCGGCCTGGACGGGGAGGTGAGGGCGACAGGAAGTTCCTTACAGCGAGGGTCACAGCAACTTAAAGGATTTCTGTGTTCATGCTTAAGCCTTTGTCATCCCGCTCCATGTGTTCAGGTCGCAGCATGCCGGCGTGGACGCCACCCCCGGAGGACACTCAGATCGGTGGGGACGACGCCGCAGACGAGATCATGGAGCGTATAGTGAGGTCGGCCACTCAGGGTCCAGGAACCAGAGCCCAGCCCCGAGAGAGGAGGAGGTCCAGAGCCAACCGCAAATCATGTATGACTTTAAAGATTAAATCCACATCACACACTCATTCTAAGCGGGTTTTGCTCACAAAAATGTGTTTTCACTAAAAAACCTAAAGCCAAATCAACACGTGATTTATATTGATGTCCTTGTTGATGTAAAATGTTCTCCCACAAAGCAATACACAATGAAGCAGAAGCATCTGTGCACATTAACACCAGAAAAAGTATTTTTCTAAAGAAAGAAAGATCCGTCGCATCATGGGAAATGTAGGACCTGATACTTTGTTTGTTTTGGAGCTCGGCCCAAACTTAAAGTCAGGATATCTCTGCCTCTGCTGCATCAAGTCTAACCTTTCCTTTTTAAACCATCTATTAAAGCTGCAACCATTCATCAGTCAAAAGAAAATTAGCTGCCAGCTATTCTGATCAGTAGTTTAATAGTAATTTTTCAAGCAAAAATGTTAAACATTAGCAGGTTCCAGCTTCTTAAATGTAAGATTTTGGTGCTTTCTTGTCATTTATCACAGTAAATGAAGAGTCTTTGGATTTGGGACTGTTTGTTCGACTAAAGAGGCAATTTGAAGCCTTTGAAAGGGATTTTTTGACATTGTATAGACTAAATGAGTAATTGTGAAAATGATTCAGCTTTATAAAGGCACAATACTAAATAAGAAATTACACAATACAAGCGCAGAGTAGCACTGGACACAAAATCAGACATGATTTTAAAAAACAACAAAAAAAAGTATCTCTAAGTCCTTCTCTTCTCTTCTTGCAGTGAGGCGGACTCTGAAGAACGGTCTGACCCCGGAGGAAGCTCTTGCTTTAGGACTAACCGATTCTCCGGACACATAAATACGGTCGTCAAGCCTCCCGCTAACTGTCCTAATTGCCGTGGAAACACAGCTGCAGTCACCGGAGCGACACCTCTGTCCGCCCACCTGCCTTCCGCCACACTTTACGGAGTTGTATTCCACCTGTCACAAAGCCCTTTAGGTTTTTGCCAGCTGCTAATTTTGCCTGACGTGTCTGAGTGATGAAGCTGCAGCCGTGATTTTGGTGTTGTTTTTTTTTTTTTTTTATGCAACACAGAGAAAAAGTGTCAGTTTATTATTTATCTAAACATATTTGAAATGTTGCATTAGTCCAAAGGGATACGATTTGCTTGTGAGCTTCCACAGCTGTGACTTCACCTTTTTTTCATTTATTTAAGCTGTGAATTTCAGTTGTAAAGATCAACAGGCTGAGGATCTCCTTCATTCTCTTGCACAGCTTGAGAGAATCCGCAACAAAGAGGCTAACTGAGAACGATGGAAAGTTTGCTTCTGCAGCTGCGCGTTCGACAAGTGACGGGTGTGTTTTGGTGTGAACGTGAAAGGCTTTCTATCTGACGTGTGCCTTTCATCTAAAAGGGACGACGCCGTACCTTTACGCCATCTCGCCCTCTTGCTTCGTGCGCTTCCACCTTCCCAGATAACTCGCAAACGTCACATCCACGGGCGTAGCTGATTACGATTTAGTCATTTTCTAAAATTATTTTGGCAGAATTTTTCCTCAGTATTTATTTGCAACAGCTCACACATCTTGCACCTTACTCAACATTGATGCTGAAATGAAATGACTGACTCGAAACACAAAGAAAATTGACGTTTTGATCTCAGAGGAACTATTTGTAAAGTGTAAAAAGACAAAAGAATAAAGACTTTTTTTTTTAATTTTAATAATCTATTTTGAAGGACGTGCAGAGAGTTCTGCATACAACGTGTAAATGCCCTTTTCAGCTGCCAGGTACTGAATACTGTAGTACTACAGTGTGCATGTTTAGTGCGGTTCATGTGATGTATTATTTTTGTAATTTTCTTCTGTAGAAACTTGTATTATAGTCCGAGCTACAGAGAGGCTATTCTGTGAATTGTTATAAAAGACGTGCTCGTAGCTGAAATATGTGTTGAGAGAGGGGAGCGGCGTTTGGACCTTCGCTCTGAACTCTGTGGTCACATTGTACTCTGTATGAACTTGAACAGGTGGTGGATGATGTGAGTCCCAGCTGAACCATCTGCTCCTCTCACAGTACGACGGAAAACTGGGGAATATCACGATAAACCATGGTTGCATACACTTTCACTTGAAATGCTGTGTATACACATTCTGCAATAAAAACGAGTGGGAAAAAAAAAAGGATGTGCACGTCTCTCCTTCGCTGCTTTCGCTTCTGAGCCCAGAGCACGTGGCCCCCGTGCCTCCGCCGAGCAACCTTTGGATTAATGAGGTGCCGTAAACTGCTGCTCGCTTTGCTTGAGCGGTTCACTGTTGAGTCTTTTTGTTGTGTTGGCTTTGTGTTTGTCTGTACTACCCGTGTCCATGGCCAAGTCAATGAGTCTGCTGTGGGGGGCTGGATCCCCTCCCTGCTGGAGAGTTATGATCACGCTGGAGGAGAAGAAGCTGCAAGGGTACAGGCGCAAGCTGCTGTCTTTTGAGAAAGGAGAACACAAATCACATGAAGTCTTGGAAGTCAACCCGAGAGGACAGGTAGGTGTGGCATGCAGTACAGTAAAAACAACCAGATTCATATTTAAAGGACCTACTAGGATTTTTCGTTCTCCGCCCCGCCTTCCCTTCAGTGTGTTGTATATAGAAGGTTCTTGTGCATGTAAAACATCTTGAATGTTAGAAAAGGTCTAAGTCAACAGAAGCTCCCCCCTCCCACAGAAAACCCTGCTCCTGAAACGCCTCGTCAGTAGTCCTGCCTTTAATTCTGTGACTTTGTGACATGGCACACATTTAAATAGTTTATGCCTTGGGCATGTAAGAATTGATTTAGCACATTTTAGCACACAGAGATTTGCTCTGTTGTTGTTAACAGTGCTGGCTCAAGCGTGTGTGAGCTGACCAATGAGAGGAGCCTGGGCATTCAGGAGGGGGCTTAGGGTTACATTGCATTAAAAAAATGTTTTCTTATCTTCGTCAAGTTAAAGACATTCATTAGTATAAATAAAATATAGATATAGATATATCATTGTAAAGATTTACCAACAGTAATATAACAATTATGCAATGTCCTTCCTTCAGCTCCCTGCCTTCAAACATGGAGACAGCATATTGAATGAGTCTGTTGCAGCCTGTTTATACCTGGAGGTAAAGTGCCAAAACTGATCCCAACACACTGCCTCGTCTCACCCTGAAACGGTTTAAAAGAAAACAAACAAACAAGAGAAAACTTTCTATTATTCTGTGACAGAATCAGTTCAAGTCCCAGGGGGTCAAGCTGATCCCTGACAGTCCTGCAGAACAAGCGCTGATGTACCAACGCATGATGGAGGGACTCGTCCTCACTGATAAACTCAGTAAGATGCACACACCCGAGCTTCACAGACCAAAGAGGCAAACATGGACAGAATCACTGAACACAATCACACCTTATGTACATGTATCTGTCTTAGATTCGGTTATCTACTATGACCTGTTTGTCCCTGAAGAGGAGAGACATGACTCAGCTCTGAAGAGAAACAAAGAAGCGCTGGTCACTGAGCTAAATCTCTGGGAGGGTTACCTGCAGAAGGTAGAGTATGAACAGCACACACACACACACACACACACAGACATGCACAGCAGTGTTTCTTTCATTTGATTTCTGCATCAAGGTGGCTGCAGGCTCGTACCTGGCAGGGGCCTTCTCGTTGGCTGATGTGATCGTCTTTCCAAACGCTGCTTATGCTTTTCGTTTCGGGTAGGTGACTCAGTTCAGTGCTTGATGGAAGAGCCCAGGTCTCTTTGTTTATCACTGGCATCCTAACCTTGTTTCTCCTCTATAGGCTGTCTGCTGGACGTTACCCCAAACTGGCCAAATATTACAGCCTGTTGAAGGACAGACCCAGCATTAAAGCCAGCAGGCCCCCACAATGGCTGGCCAGCCCGCAGGGATATGAAATCCTGAAGGATCTTTAACACAATGCATTCACCAGGATACTGTATGTTTGTAAGTTAGTTAAAAAAAAATAATAAACTGTAAAAACACGTTTTAAAATGTTTTAAAACTGTTGTGTTTTTATTTTGAACAGGCCAAAAGTCTTACATCCTTAAAAATAAAATATGAGGTATAAATGAAAGCCTTTGATAAAGGAAAATAATTGAAGCAGTTGTAGCTCCTCCTCCTGACCAGCAGGTGGCAATGTGCGCTTTTATTATGACGTGAGAGCCTCATGAAGCGTTAACAGAGAAGCAAATCATCCATTTCTACTTGAGCACAAGTCGCTGGTCGCTTCAGTCGCCGTTTCCATTAGAGGGCTCCGTCTTCAGGCTGTTAAATCTAAGACCATGGCCCAGAACATGACTCTGCTGTGGGGCTCCGGCTCTGCTCCCTGCTGGAGGGTGATGATCGCTCTGGAGGAGAAGAACCTGCAGGGCTACAACCAAAAACTGCTCTCCTTTGATAAAATGGAGCACAAGTCCCAGGAGGTGTTAGATATAAACCCCAGAGGACAGGTACCGTCTTTCTTAGCCAACGCAACTTGTATTTATAGACTACAACCTGCAGTCCCACCATTTATAGAACTCCTAAAGTTACCAGACGGTTTTTTTTAAGGCAACGCCAAGTTCCGTTTAAATCTTTATCTATGTAAAGTTTTCCAGCTTACCTACAAAATGTATACTTGTTGAAACATGACTGAATGCTGCTGAAGACGAATCACATGAGAGTGGATTTAAATTCGGCTTATATTAAAATCAACAGGAAGGTTTGCTCTGTCAGGAAATTAACCCAAGTGCTTTTCATACAAACGCACCGCAGGGGGCGGAAACGCCCAAGCAATGATAAAGGGTCCTACAGGTGTGCTAACAGCATGCAGATATTATCAGAAGTCTTAATGTGTCACTTAAAACCTCAATTCGTCAGTTTGTCGGAGTGTATTTCACCTGTAAACAAGATAAGATTTAATGGCTGGATTTTAAAGGCAGTTTGGCGTGTACGAGTCTCCACCTGCAATGATTCAGCGCTCTGATAACCTGACAGCTCAAGTTCATTACCTTTTGCAGGCACAGATTCCTAACAGTTAATTGTCCGCCATGTTTGTTATAAACAGCCTGTAGGGAGTCCCTGTGTGATACAGCTCAGCAGGTTGTCTTAATTAGCTTCCACTAGCATTAGCATTAAGGTTTATGATAACACTGATAACTTTAACCCTTGAACAGTCTGTCTCACTCACAGAATAACCAAGTACATTATACAGTATGGTAATAATCTGTTTTATGTTGAAGCTTCCCTCTTTCAAACATGGAGACAACATCGTGAATGAATCCTATGCAGCCTGTCTTTACCTGGAGGTGAGTCAACTTAAAGATGATAAAGGTGCGCTTTGTAGTTTTGGAGAAGGAAATTAAATCAGAAGAGAGGGATCATTAATGTTTTTTTGTTTTTTTTTGTCGAAACAAACAATTTCATACTGTTTTACCTTGTGTAGATTTGGCGGACCCTGCCACCTTTCTAGCCTCAAACAGTGTTCTGGGGACTTTATTTTCCTCTGAGAACAGCTTGTTTATTCAGTCCTGGAAAAAAAAAAAATATCATATTAATATTTTAAGTATTAATATTCTAAGTTTTAATTTCTTCTCCAGAACTAGACAGTGCTTCTTTAACACTCAACAAGCTATGTTACACATAACACTAGATTTTAAGTGAAACCTGTCTTTTCTGTCTTGATTTGCAGAGTCAGTTTAAGTCCCAGGGAAACAAGCTGATCCCAGACAGCCCAGCAGAACAAGCACTGACGTACCAACGCATGTTTGAGGGACTCGCCTTCTACGAAAAACTCTGTAAGACAATTGAATTGAAATCCCTTCCAGGTCAAACCCTCTAAACAGCAAAAAAACAAAACAAATATGGCTCAAACACACCTCACCAGTTGAGATAAGGTTATTTGGATTTTAACAATATTTGCTCCTGTCATAAAGAACATATTTAATATTTTTTGCTTTTTTACAAAAATTGGCCTGGGAGGAAGTTGGCCATCTTGGATTTTTGCAGCAACAGTGACATATTGGATTTTAAAAAAGGGTGTAAATAACATCTTTTCAAATGAATTTGGGACTCCTGGAGACTTTGATTACACCAGACAAGCTGCATAGAGCCATTTTATGTTCAGTTATTTAGTTGAACATTTTTTTGAACAAGTCTCCGTCTACTTCAACTGTTAAGGAGAATGTTGCAACACTGTTTTGCTCCAGAAATGTTTTTGGACTTCAATACTTTAGTTTAAAAATTGGTCTATACTTTTGGTACCTGCTTTTTCTAGCTTTTACATGGAACAATAAGAAAAATGTCATATCGCAGCAAAAATACATTTTTTATGCTTTGCAAGGAAAGAAAATAACATCAAAGACCAAGCGAAGAAGAAAAATGTAGAGTATTGCGGCTTCTTCTTTAAACAATAACCTCTGAATATATTAATGTGTGTGTGTTTTCTTTTTTTAGGCGGCGTTGTCTACTATGAGTACTACGTCCCTGAAGGAGAGAGGCATGACTCGGCTCTGAAGAGAAACAAAGAAGCTCTGGTCACTGAACTGAAGCTCTGGGAGGGTTACCTGAAGAAGGTACAGTATGTTCTGTAAACACCAACGATCTCAACATGAACTGATGCCTTCAAACATGCTGTATTTTTCACTTCTTTGTTTCAAGCTGGGCTCAGGCTCCTTCATGGCAGGAAAGACCTTCTCACTGGCAGACGTGACCGTTTTCCCCACTGTTGCCGTTCTCTTCCAATTTGGGTCAGTGAGCGAATTTTCTGGAAGTCGCACCAACAACACAAGTAATTTGTAGATGTCTGGCTTAACAGTCCTCCTCTCTGTTCTGTAGGTTGTCTGCTGAGCGTTACCCTGTACTGGGAGAGTATTACGCTCTGCTGAAGGATCGGCCCAGCATCAAAGCCAGCTGGCCGCCTGAGTGGCTGGAGGACACTAAGGGAGAAGACACACTCAAGGACATCTGAGAGTCGACTCATACTCGCGATGTGGGGTGCATGAACAATCTTTGTTTTAAGTCCCTGCGAGCTGACTGTTCTCCCCCCTCTCTCCCTGCCTCCCGTTTCACAAGCGTGCGGTCACAGAAAAGGAAGTAAGACTTGCCAAATGCTTAAGCTAAGCGTAATAAACGGTCTAACTTTGATTAGCTTGCTTAATTCGAGTGGCGTCGGTTGAATATTTTGAAAAAGACAAGTGTTTGCTTGCCGCCCGTGTTCACACAGTGCTGGCTTTAACGTGACTGTAAAAAAATGGTCAGGTAATTTAATAGTCCACGTTCTGCTGCCACCATCTGCTGGCCAAGTAGGTATGCAGGACATCACTTCTTGTTCTGTACTGTAGCTGTACATTTGTGAGAAATTAAATGGTTTTGAATTCAGTAATTAATGTACGCTAGAGAACATATCAGTATGTGAGGGGAGATTCCCATTCCCCCTTAGGTTTAAGGGTCAGAAAGACGCGTGATGGGCATTTCTCTTTGCCTGAGGTGGTTACAGGAAGGTTGCTAGGATGACATTTACTGTCCAATAAAACATCAAATGGTCACGATCCTGGGTAAGGCATGATCAACACAAACATCAGGGGGTCATTGTTTGGGGAAGAAATGATTAACAACTGTCGTAAAAGAATGTAACCCCTATTCTGTCGTATTTAAGTCGTGAACATTTCAAAGACTGCAGAGAACACTCTGATTCATCACTAAATCAATCTGAAATTCTTCGGAGAATGAACAACTCTCCGCCTCAGCAAGGAGAATTTCCCTTACACGTTCATGTTACAAGGCAAAATACAGTTAAGAACTCTGAAGGAAAGCTTTCATTGTGCGCATTTTCATATGCAATGTTTAAAGTGATCATATACCAAAAAAGCTGATCAATGCTGATACTGTATGCTAATAGAAAAAGGAGTGATAATAAGACGGTACATGCTTTGCTAGATGCAGTTCAGCAGACCGGATGGCCTACAGCAGCTGATAGAACGCTCAATACAGCCATAATAGACCTGAAGAGACTTGACTTAGACATGTGACCAAAGACTTGTGAGCATCTCTGACCTGTAATGCTTCTGTTCAGATTCTATAAAAATGCTTTTGCTTGATAGTTTTCACTGTGTGTCAGATATGATCCAGCTGCTTGATTTTTCTGTCACCGGAGAGGAAAGGTGTTACCTGTGTGCTCTAAATATATTACTGTTGCAGCAGCAGAGATGTGGCTCTTTTATTTTAGCCAAACTAACTTTTAGATTTAGTTTTGAAATGTATTTTTTTCAGAGGCATGTTTCTGTCGATTGGTCAACACAGGCTGTGTTAAACTGTGCAGCATGTGATGTTTGCAGGGTATCAGCAAAATGTCACACTGTGATGTTGTAAAGATATTGTTTTTTGCTGCCTGGATACATGGTGTGTATATCCATCATTATATTGTTATATTGTCTTAGCATTATGTTATAACATCTGATGACTAAAACGTGTGAGTCACTATACCAACAGTTTTATATGCGCGTTGGGTCTTCTTTTGAAGTCAGCTATTTCCGATTAATAGGTTTCAACCTATTTGTTGTACTAAATAACCTCAACTACAGCAAACATGTCATTGTAAACCAGTATGTTGACTCTGCAGAATCACTGTAGCATAGACCTGATGAAACCAAAAAGATTTTCAGTGGCATGTGTCAATAAAAAAGGTAGGCGGTGTCTTTGAGGACAGGACCCGATGGTTTTATTATTTGAGTAGCCGTGCCAAAATTCAAGTGGTTTTCTCTGCTCAAAGGTGAGTGAAATGCTCTGTGTAATGGTGACTTTGCATAAATGACCGCTCCACATTTAATCCTGTGCATTATTTTGCATTCATGTGATACCCACAGCTTTGAGAAATTCACAACAGCTGTGCTGATAACACCTCGAGCACAACATGACTTCTGTAAAGTCACATCCTGTTCCTTGTCAGAGTTGGCCCTTTTATTCAATACAACATGTTGAATGCTGTGGATGATTCTCTGGGCCCATGCTCAGTGTGCACTGTGGACACGGGGCTTCCCCTGCTTTGCTCCATCAGCTGATGATCACAGGAGCAGTTGGTATTATATACATATAGAAGAGATAAAGGAGGTTTTATGGGGCTGCCTCATCCACCCTGTGCATAATACGCAAGTAACGAACTGAAAATATCTCAGTGGCAGTTAAACAAAATAACAGATAAGGAACACTTAAGGAATTTATTATTATTGATTTGTCATTAAGGTTTACTTTCTGTGCAGCACTTGAAAACTGCACATTTACCAACAGAAATTAAATTATGAAATCTCAGTCCTATTATTATCCTATGAAAGAATCAATTCAAGTCCCAGGATGTCAAGATGACCCCTGACAGTCCTGCAGAACAGGTGCTGATGTACCAACACATGATGGAGGGACTCAGCCTCACCGACAAACTCAGTAAGATACGTCAGTGATGGAAGAATTATTCAGAAAATATTCTTTACCAAAGTAAAAGTACTATGACCACAGCAGAACCAGAAGTCCTTTAAAAACCTTCATGGATTAGGTGATGCTAGCATCCTAACCTTGTTTCTGCTCTAAAGGCTGTCTGCTGGACGTTACCCCAAATTGGCCAAATATTACAGCCTGTTGAAGAACAGACCAGCATTGCAGCCAGCAGGCCCCTACAATGGCTGGCCAGCCTGCAGGGTTATGAAATCCTGAAGGATCTTTAACACAATGCCCTCACCACGATACTGTATGAAAGATAAACTGCAAAATGATTATTATGTTTTAATCCTCTGAAACTCTGTAAATGTATTTTCTAAAAACCTTACCATTTAAAAAACAAAACAAAATGTGAGGTTTAAATGAAATTAGTTCCTCCTCCTGACCAGCAGGTGGTACTTTTATTATGACGTAAGAGCCTCATGAGGTGTTATCAGAGAAGTAAAACATCCATTTCTACTTGAGCACAAGTCGATGGTCACTTCAGTCGCAGTTTTCATTAGAGGTCTCCGTCTTCAGGCTGTTAAATCTAAGACCATGGCCCAGAACATGACTCTGCTGTGGGGCTCCGGCTCTGCTCCCTGCTGGAGGGTGATGATCGCTCTGGAGGAGAAGAACCTGCAGGGCTACAACCACAAACTGCTCTCCTTTGATAAAAAGGAGCACAAGTCCCAGGAGGTGTTAGATATAAACCCCAGAGGACAGGTACCGTCTTTCTTAGCCAACGCAACTTGTATTTTTTGACTACAACCTGCAGTCCCACCATTTATAGAACTCCTACCAGACGGGCTTTTTTGTTCAACGCCAAGTTCCGTTTAAATCTTTATCTACGCAAAGTTTTCCAGCTTACCTACAAAATGTATACTTGTTGAAACATGGCTGAATGCTGAAGACGAATCACATGGGAGTGGATTTATTTAACCCAAGTGCTTTTCACACAAACGCCCCGCAGGGAGCGGAAACGGCCAGGCAATGATAAAGGGTCCTACAGGTGTGCTAACAGCATGCAGATGTTATCAGAAGTCTGATTTGGGAAACACTGCAGGCACAGTTAATTGTCCGCCATGTTTGTTATAAACAGGCTGTAGGGAGTCCCTGTGTGATACAGCTCAGCAGGTTGTCTTAATTAGCTCCCATTAGCATTAGCATTAAGGTTTATGATAACACTGATAATAGTTAACCCTTGAACAGTCTGTCTCACTCACAGAATAACCAAGTACATTATACAGTATGGTAATAACCTGTTTTATTTTGAAGCTTCCCTCTTTCAAACATGGAGACAACATCGTGAATGACTCCTATGCAGCCTGTCTTTACCTGGAGGTGAGTCAACTTAAAGATGACAAATGTGCTCTTTGTAGTTTTGGAGAAGGAAATTAAATCAGAAGAGAAAGATCATTAACATTTTTTTGTTGTGTTGTGTTTTTTGCCGAAACAAACAGTTTCATACTGTTTTACCTTGTGTAGATTTGGCGGACCCTGCCACCTTTCTAGCCTCAAACAGTGTTCTGTGGACTTTATTTTCCTCTGAGAACAGCTTGTTTATTCAGTCCTGGAAAAAAAAATCATATTAATATTTTAAGTATTAATATTCTAAGTTTTAATTTCTTCTCCAGAACTAGACAGTGCTCCTTTAACACTCAACAAGCTATGTTACACATAACACTAGATTTTAAGTGAAACCTGTCTTTTCTGTCTTGATTTGCAGAGTCAGTTTAAGTCCCAGGGAAACAAGCTGATCCCAGACAGCCCAGCAGAACAAGCACTGACGTACCAACGCATGTTTGAGGGACTCGCCTTCTACGAAAAACTCTGTAAGACAATTAAATTGAAATTCCTTCAGCAGCCAGGTCAAGCCCTCTTATCAGCAAAAAAAAACATATTTAATTTTTTTTCTCTCCTTTTTTACAAAAATTGGCCTGGGAGCAAGTCGGCCATCTAGGATTTCACAGATTAATTGGAATCTTTCAACAGATCTGTGAGGGCTTAAGGATGCTCTAAAACTCTTACCTATGTCTGAACTGGTAAACATTTCGATTTGATTTCGATTATGTTTTTATTCCCACACGGGTAAAAAATGCATAGCTTCTAGTGCTGACGTCAGAAGTGTCATTCTTAATATAAGCAGCACAAGTATATTTGTTAGAGACGCGTTAAAGGACAAATTCACCCAAAATGAAAGTTTTGTCATTATCTGCTCACCCACACGCTGATGGAAAGTCATGTCATTGTTGACAAAACAGGCTTGAAGCGCTCACCTAAACAACTGAAGTAGATGGGGACTTGTCATAAAACGTCTCTGAAAGCCCTAAGATCCCAAATTAATTTGAAAAACCTTATTTACACCCTCAACACGCTGTCGAGCACACACTTCAGACAGGGTGCATGCTAACGATTTTAGCTTAGCAGCAACCGTGACATTTTGGATTTTAAAAAAGGGTGTAAATAACATCCTTTCAAATGAATTTGGGACTCCTGGAGACTTTGATAACACCAGACAAGCTGCATAGAGCCATTTTATGTTCAGTTATTTAGTTGCTTTTTTATGTTTTTAAAAAAAGTCTCCATTTACTTCAACTGTTAAGGAGAATGTTGCAACACTGTTTTGCTCCAGAAATGTTTTTGGACTACAATACTTTAGTTTAAAAACGGATCTATACATTTGTTCAAGCTCTTCATAGTTTCTACATGGAACAATAAGAGAAATGTAAAATATCACAGTTTATTCCGTTAAAAAAATATATTTTTGATGCTTTAAAATGCAACACTCATGCAAGGAAATAACATCATAGACCTAGTGAAGCTCAATATATCCATTTAGGTGTGTTTTTTTTCTCTTTTTAGCTGGAGTTATTTACTATGAGTACTACGTCAATAAAGGAGAAAGGCATGACTCGGCTCTGAAGAGAAACAAAGAAGCGCTGGTCACTGAACTGAAGCTCTGGGAGGGTTACCTGAAGAAGGTACAGTATGCTCTGTAAACACCGAACGATCTCAACATGAACTGACGCCTTCAAACATGCTGTATTTTTCACTTCTTTGTTTCAAGCTGGGCTCAGGCTCCTTCGTGGCAGGAAAGACCTTCTCACTGGCAGACGTGACCGTCTTCCCCACTGTTGCCCTTCTCTTCCAATTTGGGTCAGTGAGCGAATTTTCTGGAAGTCGCACCAACAACACAAGTGATCTGTAGACGTCTGGCTTGACAGTCCTCCTCTCTGTTCTGTAGGTTGTCTGCTGAGCGTTACCCTGTACTGGGAGAGTATTACGCTCTGCTGAAGGATCGGCCCAGCATCAAAGCCAGCTGGCCGCCTGAGTGGCCGCAGGAAATTAAGGGAGAAGACACACTCAAGGACATCTGAGACTCGACTCATACTCGCGGTGTGGGGTGCATGAAAAATTTTTGTTTTAAGTCAGCAGAATGTCACACTGTGATATTGTAAGGATATTGTTTTTTGCTGCCTGGATACATCGTGTGTATGTGCATCGTTACATTGTTGTAATTATAACATTATGTTGCAACATCTGATGATTAAAACATGTGCGAGTCACTACACCAACAGTTTTATATGCGCGTTGGGTCTTCTTTTGAAGTCAGCCATTTTTGATTAATAAGTTGAAACCTATTTGTTGTACTAAATAACCTCAACTACAGCAAACATGTCATTGTAAACCAGGATGGCTGCTGCAGAATCACTGTAGCATAGACCTGATAAAACCAAGAAGATTTTCAGTGGCATGTGTCAATAAAAAAAGTAGGCGGTGTCTTTGAGGACAGGACCCGATGGTTTTATTATTTGAGTAGCCGTGCCAAAATTCAAGTGGTTTTCTCTGCTCAAAGGTGAGTGAAATGCTCTGTGCAATGGTGACTTTGCATAAATGACAGCTCCACATTTAATCCTGTGCATTATTTTGCATTCATGTGGAACCCACAGCTTTGAGAAATTCACAACAGCTGTGCTGATAACACCTCGAGCACAACATGACTTCTGTAAAGTCACATGCTGTTCCTTGTCAGAGTTGGCCCTTTTATTCAATACAACATGTTGAATGTTGTGGATGATTCTCTGGGCCCATGCTCAGTGTGCACTGTGGACACGGGGCTTCCCCTGCTTTGCTCCATCAGCTGATGATCACAGGAGCAGTTGGTATTATATAGAAGAGATAAAGGAGGTTTTATGGGGCTGCCTCATCCACCCTGTGCATAATACGCAAGTAACGAACTGAAAATATCTCAGTGGCAGTTAAAAGAAATCACAGATAAGGAACATTTGAGGAATTTATTTATTATTATTGATTTGTCATTAAGGTTTACTTTCTGTGCAGCACTTGAAAACTGCACATTTACCAACAGAAATTAAATTATGAAATTTCAGTCCTATTATTATCCTATGAAAGAATCAATTCAAGTCCCGGGATGTCAAGATGACCCCTGACAGTCCTGCAGAACAAGCGCTGATGTACCAACACATGATGGAGGGACTCAGCCTCACTGACAAACTCAGTAAGATACGTCAGTGATGGAAGAAGTATTCAGAAAATATTCTTTACCCAAGTAAAAGTACTATGACCACAGCAGAACCAGAAGTCCTTTAAAAACCTGATGCTAGCATCCTAACCTTGTTTCTGCTCTATAGGCTGTCTGCTGGACGTTACCCCAAATTGGTCAAATATTACAGCCTGCTGAAGGACAGACCCAGCATTACAGCCAGCCTTTTTAAAGGCCAAACATCTTTTAAAAATAAAATATGAGGTATAAATGAAAGCCTTTGATAAAGGAAAATAATTGAAGCAGTTGTAGTTCCTCCTCCTGACCAGCAGGTGGCAATGTGCGCTTTTATTATGACGTAAGAGCCTCATGAAGCGTTAACAGAGAAGTAAAACATCCATTTCTTCTTGAGCACAAGTTGATGGTCACTTCAGTCGCAGTTTTCATTAGAGGTCTCCGTCTTCAGGCTGTTAAATCTAAGACCATGGCCAAGGACATGACTCTGCTGTGGGGCTCCGGCTCTCCTCCCTGCTGGAGGGTGATGATCGCTCTGGAGGAGAAGAACCTGCAGGGCTACAACCAAAAACTGCTCTCCTTTGATAAAAAGGAGCACAAGTCCCAGGAGGTGTTCGATATAAACCCCAGAGGACAGGTACCGTCTGTCTTATATAGCCAACACAACTTGTATTTATAGACTACAACCTACAGTCCCAACATTTATATAACTCCTACCAGACGGTTTTTTTAAGGCAACGCCAAGTTCCGTTTAAATCTTTATCTATGTAAAGTTTTCCAGCTTACCTACAAAATGTATACTTGTTGAAACATGGCTGAATGCTGAAGACGAATCACATGGGTGTGAATTTAAATTCGGCTTACATTAAAATCCACAGGAAGCTTTGTTTTGTCAGGAAATTGATCTTCAACGAATTTCCGTTATTAACCCAAGTGCTTTTCATACAAACGCACCGCAGGGGGCGGAAACGCCCAGGCAATGATAAAGGGTCCTACAGGTGTGCTAACAGCATGCAGGTGTTATCAGAAGTCTTTAAGTGTCACTTAAAAGATCAATTCGTCAGTTTGTCAGAGTGTATTTCACCTGTAAATAAGATTTAGATTCAGCGCTCTGATAACCTGACAGCTCAAGTTCATTTTAATTGTACAGTCATGCTGATTTGGGAAACACTGCAGGCACAGTTAATTGTCCGCCATGTTTGTTATAAACAGCCTGTAGGGAGTCCCTGTGTGATACAGCTCAGCAGGTTGTCTTAATTAGCTCCCACTAGCATTAGCATTAAGGTTTATGATAACACTGATAATAGTTAACCCTTGAACAGTCTGTCTCACTCACAGAATAACCAAGTACATTATACAGTATGCTAATAACTTGTTTTATTTTGAAGCTTCCCTCTTTCAAACATGGAGACAACATCGTGAATGACTCCTATGCAGCCTGTCTTTACCTGGAGGTGAGTCAACGTAAAGATGCCAATTCTCACCAAGAGATTTTACACATAATAATAATAATAATAATAATAATAATAATAATAATAATAATAATAATAATGTGAATAATAGTGCCAAATTCAACATTAAGAAGTGTACCTTGTCATTTCTGTCTTGATTTGCAGAGTCAGTTTAAGTCCCAGGGAAATAATCTGATCCCAGACAGCCCAGCAGAACAAGCACTGATGTACCAACGCATGTTTGAGGGACTCGCCTTCTACGAAAAACTCAGTAAGACGATTAAATTGAAATCCCAAAAGTCGACAGGTTAAACCCCTTTTAACTGCAGTGTATGGGACCTCCAGGCTGGGATAAAAACATTTTTTAACCCCCCCCCCAAACAAATATGGCCTCTTAGCTCGTTTTAAGGGCCCTGGGCATCAGCATCGCGATGTATGCATGCACAATGGTCACATGTGCTATGTCAAGTAAGGAAAAATAACTCAAACATATCCTGCCACGACTGTTTCTCTGCTTGATACAAAAGCAAAACATGAACAGTTCTCATTTTCCATGAGACAGCTACAAAAAGTCTGTCTCATATTCTACAACTTAGTCCGAAGGGTTCATAGATAAATGATCATGAATGATTGTGGGTTTGCTGTGCATGTTGAGCTTGCATGTCACTCGCTCACTCTCCTTTTTGAGAATTAATTACCTGCTTTTTATAGTTTATACAAGTCATAGTAAAAAAAATGTAGAGTATTACTCATGTTTGAAAACGGTATACAGTCATGTCAAGGAAATGACATCATAGACCCAGTGAACCTCTGAATATATTCATGTGTGTGTGTTTTCTTTTTTTTTTAGACGGAGTTATCTACTACAACTTCTTTATCCCTGAAGGAGAGAGGCATGACTCGGCTCTGAAGAGAAACAAAGAAGCTCTGGTCACTGAACTGAAGCTCTGGGAGGGTTACCTGAAGAAGGTACAGTATGTTCTGTAAACACCAACGATCTCAACATGAACTGACGCCTTCAAACATGCTGTATTTTTCACTTCTTTGTTTCAAGCTGGGCTCAGGCTCCTACCTGGCAGGAAAGACCTTCTCACTGGCAGATGTGACCGTTTTCCCCACTGTTGCCTATCTCTTCAGATTTGGGTCAGTAGTAGAATCTTTTTTAGATGTCGCACGTGACATCATAGGTGATCTGTAGATGTCTGGCTTGACAGTCCTCCTCTCTGTTCTGTAGGTTGTCTGCTGAGCGGTACCCTGTACTGGGAGAGTATTACGCTCTGCTGAAGGATCGGCCCAGCATCAAAGCCAGCTGGCCGCCTCACTGGCTGGAGAACACTAAGGGACAGGACACGCTCAAAGAGATGTGAGGTTCTCAGACTGTCTTGGATCGATTCTACAGGAAAGTTTTGCTGGATAGGTTCAGCTCAGTGTGCCAAATTTGATACAGCTTTTTTTATTCTACTGACAATGAAAACGTTGTAGGGTTTACAGGCAGGCAGCATTATCATGTGGACCTTGTGATATTGTTGCAATAGCCATTTTTTTTCCAATATACATGGCTTGTACATGTAACATTAATCTGTTGACTAACACATGTACACGTTACTATGACAGCAAGAATAGATTAATGTTTTGTCTTCTACTTCAGTCAGTTTGGATTAATAGGTTTCAACCTATTGTTGTTGTTCGAATTAAAGTCAACTACAAAAAACATGTCATTGTAAACCGGTATGTTCATTCCACAGTTGCACTGTAGCATAGGCCTGATAAACCCAACAATCACTGCTGAAGGCACAAATGTAGTCCGAGTGTAAGAGATGAATTCAGGTTCTTCGCTCGTAGAGCTCACTGTATGGAGTCAGAAGGTCACGTAAGAGGTGAACACAACATTCGTCGAGCACAGATTCTCAATCTCATGTGTCAGTAAAAAAATGTAGGTGGTGTCTTTGAGGACGTGACCTGATGGTTTTATCATTTGAATTGCCGTGCCAAAATGAAAGTGGTTTGCTTTGCTCAAAGATAAGTGAAATGCTCTGTGCAATCATGACTTTGCATAAATGACAGCTCCATATTTCATCCCGTGCATTATTTTGCATTTATGTAGAATGCTTATCCTCTGTTTGACATCTGTAAGAGCTGTGCTGATCGCACCTGTTGGACGTTTCTCTGGGCCCATGCTCAGTTCTGGCACATCTGTGAGATGAGGCTTCTGTATTGCATTCCATCTATGGATTTGCATGGTTTGTAGAATGCACAACTTCTTTTAGAAATTCACAACAGCCGTTTTATATGTTGGTGACCATCACTTTTAAGTACTAAATAGATGTGAGCATCTACTATGTAGACATTTTACATGCTTTTGATCACGAACAGCAGCACGACAAGACTTATGTAATGTCGAAGTTGGCCCTTTTTTCCAATACAACCCGTTGAATGTTGAGGATGTTTTTCTGGTGACATCACTTAACAGAATTCATCAGATTACATGCAGCTTCCTGTGGAGCCACAAAAGGCTTTATACTACCTTTTCCACACATGCAGCAGTACTCCCCAGGACCTGTAAACATGTGTTCACGTGTAAAATTAGTGGATTTACCCTTTAAGATTAGTTCCTGGAAACTATACTGGTGTTGATGGTATGAGTAACTTTACAGTGCATAAATAAATGATCACATGCAGACAATGAGCCGACATGACAAAATGTGTGTTATTCCAAAAAAAAAAAAAAAAAATCTTAACTTGTGAAATAGTGGGCAAGTAGATGAAAATGAGACTATACTTTGGAAACACCAGATCAGAAGAAAATGGGTTACATATAACTGTCGAGGGGTTGAAATGTACTGATAGGTATCAGAAAAATTCGTACTTGCTGCAGAGTCTCTGCATTATTAAGGACAGCCATTCAATCATTCAATCTTTATTCAAACAGAGCGGCCCAGCGTGAGCAGGCTTCTTTTGCATGGCCGCTGTGTGCACACAGGACATGTAAGGTGTTCAAACCATCATAATGAATGGTTTTCAAAATGTCAAATCATGCATGTAGAGCAGAACCTAGTCTGGCAGCCAACACCTTGTAAAAACAGTTGTACCGTGGTGACCATTGATTTTTGTCTTTCTCAGTATGCTTTGTCAACAGATAAAATGATTGTCATGCTAGTCATGCAAAATCAATCTGATAAACAGTTTCCCCAGTGCTCAAACTGAACAAAGACAAGGACCACGTACGAAGACACAAAGATCGCTATCAGAGGCCAGGATTTTAGAGTGAAGATGAAGCGATATGAAGAAGTGGAATGTGACCAGTCCACTCACCCAAAAAAACAAAAAGCACTACATTCTGGAGGAATTATTTCCTCTTTTTTTTTTCTTTGGGCTAACTTTTCTGAAACCTAAAATAGTCTTGGTCAGCAGTTGAATGTTTTGCAGGAGGGAACAGGGTTCAGCAACAACACCTGCATGTTTTTCATATGATTCCTGAAGCTTTCTTTAATTCAAGTTGTCCTTCTGAGCACAGCTGCACCCCAAAAAGAGTCAAGACAGGGTCTGCAAACTTATCAAATACATGACAGATATGTGGTTTATTGCCACACACATGGATTACTTAACTGAAGTGCTGATTCGGGCAACTATTCAAGAGCACAACATCTGGAGTGCAGGGACAGACTCGGAGAAAGAAGCAAATTGCATGTGAACAATGTGAATAAAGGGTGCTCAATTTTTCTACTCAGTCGCCTTCAATGTCACTCTCGAGGCGTAGGTATACATAATATAGGTGGCGTCTACTACTTTCAGTGAAGATTTGATTGTTTAATGTGAGTGACTGTGCCAGCACTCTGTGTGTGCAGAGGTGAGTGAGAAGTGCTGAGTCACTGTGAGTTTTCAACAGCCACTGTCAGGACGCTGTGAACGTGCAACAGGAAATCATTTAATCACTGTAAGAACAGTAAGATAACACAATTAATTCAGGTAAGCTTGGAGTGGTATGACAAGACGGGACAAACTGAAGCTTTATCATTTATTTTCAGT